>JAVQMG010000104.1:5265000-6465000 GCA_032878915.1 Castanopsis chinensis | reverse complement strand
AGAATTGAAATTTTTACAATAAAACTTAGACCACTAACATCCTATTGCTACCTCGTGTAAAAAAATTACTACCATGATCACGTGACAGCTCCGAGTCCACATACTACTTCTTTTCTTGATCTTGCACAAGCATCCACACTTATGACTTTGAGACTGCACTCAAAGGTTTAAGATCTTCTTGAAGGTTCTTTATGCAACAACTGAAGTAACCACTAAGTTCTTGATGTGAATTTTGATCTTGATAACTTTATGTGTGTGTATGAAAGTAAACACCTCTCAGATCTCACAGAAGATTCATCACACAACTCAACAAAGACTCTAGAGAGCCTTTGGGTACAAAACCCTAGATCTACAAAAGAGGCACACACTTCTCTCTGTATAAAGTCATTTTTAAAAACGTGTTTAAGGTTTCCTTTATATACTAGAAAAAGTAGATCTGAAAATCTAATCCTTAATGGGCTCGAACTGCTATTTAAGCCGACTGAAAATTCTGCAGATACGTGTTTTGATCAGTCGAGCCTGTCTTTTGATCGATCAAACCAGGCAGATTTTGAATTCTTCTTTCTGTAGCTTGTATGTTCTTGAATTTTGATTTGTATCATCTTGAGTATTGTCTAATAATACCTATAGATTTTAGGAACTATATTTAGTCAAATTTGTGTTCACGATTTGCCAATTGTTCTAAACTTTTAGAACCTAACAGATTGGGTTTTTTTGGATTAAAAGTTGATAAGAGTGATGAATTTTGATTTGGGGGGGGGGGGGGGTATAATTGATGGACACTTACACATAATACATATGCATGCAAGTGCATGAAACTAATTTAATTAATAAGATTTCATTCGTGTGAAGTTTAAGTTATATTGTTAATACAAGAAATCCATTGAAGAATAACATATTTGTTGTATATATATATATATATATATATATATATATATATATTATAAGGAGTATGTTTACATATGAATAAGCCTAAATTCCAACCATGCAAAGATTTTAGTAACTAACAAAATTCAATTATAACTCATGTGAATTTTGATGTTTTAGTTAACATAGACTTATTAAATGGTCAAATTGTAATATTTATTTTATTATTTATACACAATTTTTAATGGAGAATGATAAATTATTACATGAAGAATTTAAGTTTCTATTATATTTTTGGACAAACTTTAGGTATATTTTTTTTTACGTACAATATATTAAGTTTCATAATTAAATTCAAATATTGGTTGCGTACTTGTAGTAACTAATAAAACACAAACAAATGTTTTATTTTCCAATGATAATCAAACTAATGCAGCTATGTGTTTAAATTTAAAATTATACTTAAGTCTTTACCCTATAATTTTTTATTACTTTAAAGATAAAATAATAAAGTTCTTTTTATTTTCTTTTCGATTAAAACTCGTGATTTTTTTTAAACTTTTTTTTATAGGTTTTGAACTTTTAAAAACATGGATTAAAAAAAATGATTTTTTTTTACTCTCTAGAGATAAGCTTGGTTTATTTTGGTGCTTAGTATATTATATATTATAATTAGTTCCATTTGTTACACGTATTATTCCAATGCTATAATTAAAGGACTATAAATATATTTATTAATTTATTTACTTGAGATAATGTCCTAGAATTTTACTTTTGTGCTTAGTATATCATATTATAATTAGTTCCTTCAAGTTCCATTTGTTATACTTATTATTCCAATTCTATAATCGGCTATCATAAATTTCTTAATCAAAATTTATCTACTTGGGATGATGTTCCACAATATTACATAATTCATTCTACAAGAAGTGTAGGGACTTAAAATTGTTCACAGCTATTAATATGGTTTATTACAATTGATGCGTAATTAAAATCTTTTTAGTAGTGGATTTATGTAAAAATGATGTTGCCCATATCATATTACAACTTATCAACTTAACAAGTTTTGAAAAACAATTGTAAAAATAGTTGTTATACACATAACTTGCAATGGAGAGGGATTACTATCTATACTATATATAGTAATGGAAGCGTTGCAAATAATTTTGCAAAGCTTCTATTGCCCATTGTCGGCCACACCACTCATTTTTCTTAACAATTTTTCATCTTTTGTTTTTGGGTAATATGAAATATAAAGAAATGATAGTATCTGTACAATACATGCTAATGGAATTTTAGTATTTAATTTTTGTTTCTTGCCTTTTCTCTTCCTCGTCATTCTTCCAACCCTTTTTATCATTTTCATAACTCTTCTTATTCCCCATAATTATTCACGTTACTATTAATCCTCTTCTCCTTGTCTTCTTGTTTTTTCTGATTTATTATATTTTAGATAGGTAATATGTATTTTGGAAATAGGATGAGAAAGTTTGGATTTTAAGAAAGTTTATTTTGGGGAATAATTTTCAATATCTATTGTATTTTGATGATGTTATATATACAAGTAAGTTTTTTTTTTTTTTTCATCTTGATTATAGAGAAATTGCTTTAATTATAAAGTGTATATATGTATTAAGTATTAACCTTAAGAAAAAATTTCTTGCGCATCTTGCAGGTTAACATTTAGTTCTTTTAAAGGATCATCGATCAAAATATGATGTCCCATGAATATTTTCATCCGCCTAAATTGTTTTACTTATGGCATGCCAATACTTATTTAATTACTTGACATTCATGCAGACCATTTCAACTTCTACATTTACAGCTTTTTAGTCTAACCCCTATATATTATTTCAAGTGCTTAATTTCTTATACAATTTTATGGTAAATAAGTGCATAATTTCTTCGAAGGAATGGCTATTGATGTTCCCTATTGATTTTCCCCAGCTTTCACAGAGTTAGTGGCAACGGCCTTAATTGTATTCACCCTCACAACCATAATCTCATGCTTGGACTCACATGCGCTTAAACCAAAGCTTCTTGTCCCACTGGCTGTCTTCATTATATCCTTCTTATTCCTCATGGTTACAATTCCATTATCTGGAGGCCAGATGAGCCCAGCGTTTATCTTCAAAGCTGCCCTTTAGGGCTCTTGTAACTCTTGTTGGAAAAAATCGCTAAATAAACAAGTTTTGATTCAACAATACAAACCCTAAAAATTTAGCAATGACAAAAATAAATACATAGAGTTACAAAGATCTTACAAAATATATAATCACGCAAAATGCGTTGTCTTTAAAGGTTGATTTGTGCCACCGGAGTAAAACTCTGTGTGAATGGCTCTCTTGGCCAAACAACCTCCAAGATTAAACTATAGTAATTTCTTCAAGTTGATCACACACTCAAGCAAGAAGAACTAGGAACAACTTTACTTGCCTTTCCTTTCCTTAAAAAAAATGAAGCTGAAATTTCTGTGCAACAAAAAAAAAAAAAAAAAAAAAAGAACAAAACAGAGAGATACGGCTGGAGAAGAAGAGAGAAAATATATGAGGATTGAATAGTGTGATTTGTAGGGTTTATAAGCTAATTGATGTGAGGGCCGATGGGCTGCACCAAGGGTTATTGTGCATGCCAATGAGCAGCACATTTAATGCCCCAATGGGCTGCAAGTTTAATGCCCAACGGGCAGAACTAAATTGGGCTAAGGCAAAACGAAGGAAAAGGAATGAGGCCCAAGAGAGATAGAGACAAGTTTAAGTCCAACCCAAGCCCAACTCTAACCCTTAGCCCATTATCTTTAAATCTACCACTTAAGTGGTGCTATGGTTTATAAACCTACATGAGAACTCATCTTTAACCAATATGGGTCACAAGCATAGTCTAAGAGCTTGAAACACACATACTCCAACAATCCCCCACATGTTACAAACACTAAATTAGGAAAGGCAATAAACTCAAGAAGACATGTATCAATATGGTACCATAAGGTTTTAACCATACTTAGGATATATAAGTAGGAACTACTAGACAATGGTAGAGTTAGACTCTTTTAACTAAGCTATTAGATAACCAAACTTACCACCCACATATCTTTTTTTACTAAGGTTGTTCTATAAGCGGATTGACACCTTATACAGGCCATGCGCTACTGGGTTTCATGAGAGCTCTAAAGACCTACCCAAGTCTCATAAAAAGCGGCACAACTTCCACTCCGACATAGGTGGCATCCATCAAGAGTGTGTGCAATACACCCTATCCCAACAGGTAGGGACTATGAATCCATTAAGATCTAGAGCTCAACCTCCAACAATCTGCAACTTAGTACTGTCTCACACCATAGGGATGGACTCATCACTAATCTCCTCAATGAGATAGCAAAACACATAAAAACTGACAGTCCCATATAGACCATAAATGACCTGTACCCATTTAACCCCTTGCGTGGAATCACCCATCATAGAGGTTGGGCTTTGGCCATAGTGTCATAATTTAGGTATCAGTCCTATCTCCCTCGATGTCTCACTCACTAGCCTTCTTGCTAGTGGCTTGGTCAAAGGATCGGCCAAATTCTTTTCTGACCTCATAGTCCAAGGACATTACACCATTATCAATGAGCTGCCTCACAATATTGTGCCTTCATCGGATATGTTGACTTTTCCCATTATAAATTTTGTTCTTAGCACGTGCTATGACAACCTGACAATCACAATGTATGCAAATAGAGGCAATAGAGTCAGTATACAATGGTATATCAATTAATAAACTCCTAAGCCACTCGGCTTCGGATCCAGCCTTTTCTAAGGCTACTTACTCTGATTCCATGATGGATCTTGCTATGCAAGTCTGCTTGGATGATTTCCAAGAGACAGCCCCTCCAGCTAGTGTGAACACATATCCACTAGTGGGTTTTACCTCATCTGTATCAGAGATCCAATTAGTATCACAATATCCTTCTAATATAGCAAGATAACCACAATATGATAAACCATAATCAAAAGTACCATTTAAATATCTTAACAATCTTGATGTTGCATCCCAATGTTCAATACTAGGATTATGAGTATATCTACTCAATCTACCAACAGCATATGCAATATCAAGGCGAGTACAGTTTGTCAAAAACATCAAACTACCAATGATTTGTGCATATTTATCTTGCGAAACACTATCACCACGATTTTTAAACAAATGCACATTTGAGTCAAAAAGCGTAGACATAGGTAACATATCAAAGTGTTCAAACTTTTTAAGAATTTTCTCTACATAGTACGGTTGTGATAGTGTAATGCAATCATTATCCCTAAGAATCTTGATGCCCAAGATTATATTTGCCTCACCCAAATATTTCATATCAAAATTTCCAAATATAAGCAAGTCATCAACATATAAACATATAATAACACCTTCATTATTAATAAACTTGCTATATATGCATTTATCGGCACCATTGATCACATACCCATGTGTAAGCATAACATTATCAAATTTTTCATGCCATTGTTTAGGTGCTTGTTTTAAACCATATAAAGATTTAACCAACTTACAAACTTTATGTTCTTGTCCAGGAACTACATAACCCTCGGGTTGCTCCATATAAATCTTTTCTTCTAAATCACCATTTAGAAAAGCAATTTTAACATTCATTTGATGTACTACAAGTTTGTAAATAGAAGCAATGGCAAATAAAATTCTAATTGATACAATTCTAGTAACCGGAGAATAAGTATCAAAATAATCCACATTACGTTTTTGCTTATAGCCCTTGGCTACTAAGGGAGCTTTAAACTTATCAATTGTACCATCCGGTTTTAATTTCCTTTTAAACACCCATTTGCAACCAATAGGTTTAACTTTGGGTGGAAGCTCAACTAATTCCTAAGTATGATTAGACATAATAGATTCTAATTCATTATTAATTGCTTCCAACCAAAAATGTACATCTATGGATTTAATTGCATCATAGTAACTTACAGGTTCATCTTCAACTACATAAACAAGGAAATCGTTACCGTAATCTTTTTCCTTCCTAGATCGCTTGCTCCTTATTTCTTGCACATCATCAACAAAGTCATTTGAAATTTCAATAGAATCATGCAATTCTTTTTCCTTATTTTTCAAAGGAAACACATGCTCAAAGAATATGGCATTTTCAGATTCAATAATAGTGTATGATTCTAATATATCACTTTTGATGATAAGAAATCTATAGCATGAACTATTACAAGCATAGCCAATAAACACACAATCGCATGTTCTAAAACCAAGCTTTCTTCTTTAAAGCTCGGGTAGCATGACCTTAACCAAGCACCCTTACACTTTGAGATATTCCAAGTTAGGTTTACGCCCTTCCCAAAGTTCAGAAGGAGTTTTACCGGTTTTCTTATGAGGTATCTTATTTTGAATATGGCAAGTCGAAAGAATGACCTCCCCCCACAAGTTGGAAGATAGCCCGGAACTAATAAGCATAGCATTCATCACCTCTTTAAGAGTTCTATTTTTCCTTTTGACTATTCCATTAGATTCCGGTGAATAAGGTGGAGTTACCTCATGTATTATGCCATTTTGTTCACAAAATTCCTTAAAATGATTAGACTCATATTCACCACCTCTATCGGTTCTAAGTATTTTAATCATTTTATTCTTTTGGTTCTCAACTTCACTTTTATATTTTATAAACATCTCCAAAGCTTCATCCTTGGTTCTTAGTAAATAAAGTTTAGTGAATCTAGAGTGGTCATCAACAAAGACCACATAAAATCTTTTACCACCTCTAGTCATTGTGTGTTTTAAATCACCCAAGTCACCATGTACCAATCCAAGAAGCGAGGTTTCTCTTGTTATGGATTTACAAGGTTTTTTGATGATTTTAGTTTTGGCACAAATTTCACATTTGTCCATATTAGCTTCACTTAGTGAGTTAATAATTCCACATTCTTTCATTTTCTTTATATAGCCAAGATTAACATGTCCAAATCTACCATGCCAAACATCAATGGAATCAACTAAGTAAACACAAGAAGATAAACCTTTTTCATTAATAACTTGATCAACATTAAGTACAAATAGACCTTCGTCATCATAGCCCTTACCAACAAAAACTTCATTCTTAGTTAAAGTAACTATGCCACCATCAAATAAAAATTTAATACCGGCCTTACCAAGCAAATGTACTGATATGAGATTATGTCGAAAGTGAGGTACATGAAGGACATTATTGAGCGAAAGAGTTTTAACGTAAGTTAGCTTCAAGAGTACCTTTCCTTATCACTCACCGGCACAGACCTATTGTCCCTAACATAGACACATTCGGTGCCTTCCATCATAGGAGTGTAGGAACTAAACTCCTCTTTGAATGCACCAATGTTTCTTGTACAAGCCGAGTCAACTACCCATCCCTTCACTTTTGTTACCAAGTGTGCCTCACATACCCGGCCGCAATGATCTCTTCGGTTTGCACCACATTTACCTTATTTGATGTAGAGCCTTTGTTGTTGTTCTTATTGCCGTTGAAGTTGCCCCTCGCCCTACATGTTGCCACATAATGACCTACCTTGCCACAAATAAAATAATTACCCTTTTTCTTTTGAATTTGAGGATTTGGGCCATTTTTATTATGAAATTTTCCTTTTCCTTTGAAATCATGTTTCTTATTATGTTGTGGAGGTCTAGAGGGTCCTCCCTCTACAACATTAGCCTTGAAAGTAAATTTCTTAAATCTAGAAACCTTTTCCGACATCCTATTTGTTTCTTCAATTTGAATATCAACGATAGTTTGTTGAAAATTCAAATAGGTTCTATGGTGTCTATACCAATGTTTATACTCTTTCCAAGAGTCTGGCAATTTGAACACTAGGCCATGAGCCACAAACCCCTTGGGTAGAACATCACCCTCTTTAGCTAGGTCGGATACTAATTTTTGAAAATCTTCAATTTGGCTAGAAACACTTTTTTCCTCAACCATTTGAAAAGACATAAATTTAGCCGTAACAAACTTTTTAGCACCCTCATTCTTAAACCCATAACGACCATTAAGTTCATCTCATAAATCTTTAGTACAAGTAAAATGACAATAATTATCAAATAACTTGTTAGATAAACCACACTTAATAGTATGAACACATAATTTATTTGTTTTTTCCCACTTTCTTATATTTTTAGGATCTTCTTCGGGTTTAGGCTCATAAAGAACCCGGTCAATTTCGGTAAATTCCAAGATAGGCAAAACCCTTTCTTTCCAACGTTTAAAGTTATTTCCATCAAAAGCCTCAAGCTTTGTAATTTCCAAAATGACCTTAAGAGAATCAACAACTTGTTTCTTCATTTTTAAAACACAAATATCAACCTTTAAAATTGTTGGGAAAAATGGCTAAATAAACAAGTTTTGATTCAACAATACAAACCCTAAAAATTTAGCAATGACAAAAATAAATAGATAGAGTTAGAAAGATCTCACAAACTATAGAATCGCACAAAATGCGTTGTCTTTAAAGGTTGATTCATGCCATCCAGAGTAGAACTTGGTGTGAATGACTCTCTTGGCCGAACATCCCCCCAAGATTAGACTATAGTAATTTATTCAAGTTGATCACACACTCAAGCAAGAAGAACTAGGCACAACCTCACTTGCCTTTCCTTTCCTTAAAAAAATCAAGCTGAAATTTCTGTGCTAAAATTTCTATGCAGCAAAAAAAAAGAAAAAAGAAAAAGAAAAAAAAGAGAGCAAAATAGAGAGATACGGCTGGAGAAGAAGAAAGAAAATATGAGTATTGAATAGTGTGATTTGTAGGGTTTATAAGCTAATTGATGTGAGGGTTGATGGGTGGCACTAACGGTTACTATGCATGCCAATGGGCAGCACATTAAATGCCCCAACGGGCTGCAAGTTTAATGCCCAACGGGCAGAACCAAATTGGGCTAAGGCAAAAGAAAGGAAAAGGAATGAGGCCCAAGAGAGATAGAAACAAGTTTAAGTCCATCCCAAGCCCAACGCTAACCCTTAGCCCATTATCTTTCAATCTATCACTTAAGCGGTGCTATGGTTTATAAACCTACATGAGCACTCATCTCTAACCAATGTGGGACGCAAGCATAGTTTAAGAGTTTGAAACACACATACTCCAACAACTCTTTCTCATGCAGCCATCTATATCTTGGCTCAATAATTGGTTTTATTATACTGAAAAATGTGATGGACCATAATACAGTGCAAAATCACTCCTTAGGTGGCTGCACAATTGGTGGCAATATATGGAGCAGCATCAGCACTAAGCCCTGAATAAACTGCATTGACATTAGAATTCGTTTGCACATGTTTGGTACTCTTTGTTGGTGTGACATTGGGATTTGACAAAAAAAGGTGCAAGGAACTTGGCATATCAATGGAATGTGTTGTGGTAGCAGGGTCAATGGCACTAGTAGTGTTTGTGTCAATCACATTTACTGGGAGGGCTAGCTATGCAGGTGTGGGTCTGAACCTTGCAAGATGCTTGGCTCCAGCATTGTTGCGAGGCAAATTGCGGGATGGCCATTGGGTTTTCAGGGTTGGGCCCTTTTTTGCTTGCATTGCTTATTATTGTTTCTCTTTAAGTGTCAAAGGCCTTGTAGCTGAATTAGCACCTCCCCATATACAAAGTGCTTAGGGGTTTAAGGGGGAAAAGGTTCAAGCTGCGGGGTTAGTAGCATGTTGTAATTATTTCTTAAAAAAAAGAAAATTTTCTCTTTGAGCTTACAAAAGGAATTTCAATTTACGAGATCCCTTCGAAGTTACAAACTTTGTTCTAGTGTATATGAAGAACTCAGTATTATTAGAAGATTCCAAAATTTTGGTTTGTAGTTTTGTAAGTTTGCTGATAATGGCACAATTAGCCACATTTTATTCTCATGTAAAGCTTGCTATCTCTAGTATAATGGTCTCCATGGCTAGCAAATGTTCATTGTCTTTGAATATTTATTTTATAATTTTGATAGGTTTTTCACTCCCTAAATTAGCGTTGGAGTAGGTTGAGAAAGCTATAATTTTTTATTATGGGAGTTTTAATTTTCTGACTATATTGTAAAATAGTTTTATTTTTCTGATTATATTATATATGTAATGGACTTTTTTTTAATAATATATAATGGATTTTTAAATGGGAGTGTAATTGAGTTAGTCCTTAATAATCTTTTATTTGCAAAAATATGTGTTGGGGAGATATATACCTTGGGGGGACTTTTTGAATATTTAATATAAGACAAAAATTCAAAACTGACACTTTAACTTTCATTTTTTTTTTTTTCCATTTCAGTCCTTTAACTTTTAATTTTTATCAATGCAAGATTTTGTCAGAGCTCAGCTAGAGGCTGCAGTTAAGGGTATTGAAATGATGCTGTTTTGCCTTTTAAAAAAAAAAATCAGAATTAAAAGAAAAAAAGAAAAATCTGTGAAAAAAAAAAAAAACATTTAAGGCTAACGATGTCCTCCTTCCCCTTCCCCTAAAATCAAAACAAAGAAATATTGAGAGACCCAAACCCCTAACATAAATCAAAACAAAGAAACATTAAGAGACCCAAATCCCTAATGTAGAGAATTTGGAGAAAAGGAAGAATCGGTTTGAGAGAGACACTACAACACACTTTAGTTATTTCAACCCTCTTTTATCTAGGGTGTAAAGTCTTTAGACCCCTTAAACACAACCAGATTAACCTAGTTATTTAGCCAAGTGATTAACTTAGGTAAATTATACAGATCTAGGTTAACACATACAAATCATAGCATGAAACAGTGCGAAAAATAAATAACACAATGATATGATAACCCAGGAAAACCAAACTAGTAAAAAACCTGGGGAGGATTTAACCGAGCTATCCTCAACGTAAAATAAATCTACTATAAAAGAATTGAAGTTTATATAATAGCGACTTAGACCACTAAGATTCTATTGCTACCTCAAGTGGGAACTTACTACTATGACTACGTGACAGCTCCGAGTCCACAGACTACTTCTTTCTTGGACAAGCACTCCCGCTTGTGTATCTTTAAGCTCTTAATGCAGCAACTGAATGATCATTAAGTTCCTGACATAATCTTGATTCTTGATAACCCTAAATATATGTGTAGGCAAACACCTCTAGATCTCACAAGAGATTCACATAGACAGCATAAACAACAACTACAACAACATTAAAACATGGCTAAGGTTTTTCCTTTTATACCTATGGTAAAACATAAAACCCTACACGTCAAACCGGGCTAGGGCTAAGTTGGAAAAATTCTACATTTAAACATATATATTTGTTGGGTTCTAAGACTTTAGGTTTAAGTGTATTAGAACTTCATTTTGTAATGTTGGCAAACTATGATCAAAACATTTAGTCTTGTTTTTAGACTTACTCAAAGTATTTTTGTGTGTAAAGTTGGAATCGAGTGCACTGTAGGATTTACTGTGTAAATCTACCTGGCTCGATTGATCGAAAATTAGACTCGATTGATTGAAACTTGTGCAGATTGTTTTTCTGCAGAATTTTTCCAACTCAGCCAAGCTCGGTTTGACGTGTAGAGTTTAATGTTTTTCCCTAGGTATAAAAGAGAAAACTCTAGCCACGTTTTAATGTTGTTGCAGTTGTTGTTTATGCTGTGTATGTGAATCTCTTGTGAGATTTAGAGGTGTTTGCCTTCACATATACTTAGGGTTATCAAGAATCAAGATTATGTCAAGAACTTGATGATCATTCAATTGTTGCATTAAGAGTTTAAAGATACACAAGCGGTAGTGCTTGTACTTGCTGTGAATCTAAGAAAGAAATAGTCCGTGGACTCGAAGCCGTCACGTGATCGTGGTAGTAAGTTTCCTATTTGAGGTAGCAATAGAATGTTAGTGGTCTAAGTCACTATTGTGTAAACTTCAATTCTTTCATAGTGGATTTGTTTTACCTTGAGGATATCTAGATTAGATCCTCCTCAGGCTTTTTACCAGTTTGGTTTTCCTGAGTTATCATATCATTGTGTTATTTATTTTCCGTACTGTTTCAATGATATGATTTATATGTGTTAATCTAGATCTGCATAATTTACCTAAGTTAATCACTTGGCTAGATAACTAAGTTAATCTAGTTGTGTTTAAAGGGTCTAAAAACTTTACATAGGGTTTACTAAAATCTGTCGATACAATCTATAAGTACTAATACGGTTCGTTATATTACTAAACTTTATCTCAAAGGTTATTTAGTCCCTCAGAATAAGTTAAAACACTCTTGAAATAAATGTGAAAATAAAGAGTTGGTATAGACGTTTACATTTTTCAACCCACAACCCTTGACAAAATATGACAAAATTTTTAGCCCTTGAAAAAAGCCCACAAAAAAATTTAGTCGAAAAATCCATTTTCGTCCCTATATTTTCATGCGATTCCCACTTTAGTCCCTAACTTTTTTTTTTTTACCGATTTAGTCCCTATCCTAAAAAACGCATCTCGTTTTTGTCTCTGACGTTACATTAGAGATGAAAATTACACAGCTAGCAAATGACATAAATTAAAAATATTAAAATAATGCCAACAATCTCCACGTGGCTTTCCATGTCACCATCTAAATTAAAAAAAAAATTAATTTATTAATTTTAACTAAATAAAAAAATTAAAAACAAAAATAAAAATAAAAAATCACATGAATTAAGATCTAAATGTATCTTAAACAAAAACAACAAGAACGCAGTCCCAGCAAATTTAAAACCCACAAAATTAAATTCAAATCTAGATTCTAACCCATATTTCAAACCCCCACACCACCAAAACATCAAACACACCAGTGCTCGGTTGGAATATCGCTGCAACATGTTCTTGCTAGGACTCATACATGACCCTAGACCTGCATTAGAAAAAGACCCAAAATCAGATCCAAAAAGTTCCGCTCTCAACAACCTTGAATACACCTCATTTTTGCCTTCTTTAAGCGGCTTCCCCTTATCAATCAAACCGAAAGTGTGCAGCCTCGACGACGATCTACATGGTATGAACCTATCACTACAACTCGAAGATTTCGAAGGGGATGCTGACAAGTTCGATATGGTTCGAGGCAATCCCAAGTTAGTCACAGCATGAAAAGTAGAACCCGAAAAGATCTCGAGGCGTAGTGATGTCTCAAACATCCCAGTCGGGAGATTCAACCTGGTTTTTTTCGCTTGAGGTGAATCCATTTTTTAAGTCTTCTTCTTTCTTTGAAATCTTTTTTTTTTTTGGTCTATGGTGAATAGTGAAAATGAGAAAGAAAGAGATAAGAAACGGAGATTTTGGGCATTATTTGTATTTTTGTTGTTCTGGTTCAAGACACACTTAGATCTCAATTCATGTGATTTTTGGTTTTTATATCTGTTTTTAATTTTTTAATTTAGTTAAAATTAATAAATTAATCTTTTTAATTTAGATGCTGACGTGGAAAGTCACGTGGAGGTTGTGGACATTATTTTAATATTTTTAATTTATGCCGTTTGTCAGCTGTGCAATTTTTGTCTCTGATGTAACGTCAGAGACAAAAACGAGACGCGTTTTCCAGGACATGGATTAAAATCGGTGGAAAAAAAGGTTATGGACTAAAGTGGAAATCGCGTGAAAATGTATGGACGAAAATGGGTTTTTCGCCAAAAATTTAAAAAGCCACAAAGCAAAAAATACCGATATTTGTTCACTTCACTCTCTCACAAAAACGGAGAGAATACCAATATTTGTTCACTCTCTCTCGACGATCATGGAAATCTCACAAAGCTAGACGATCATGGAAATCGCATAGCTCCAATTACGTACAAATTGATTTCGACAATTTGTGACTCTTCGTCTCTCTGGGCATTGTGTTCTCAGCTCCGATTAGGTACGAATTGATCATGGAAGTCACAAACCCTAATTTCGTCTTTGATTTTTTTTTTTTTTTTTTTGGGTTTACCCACAATTTTTCATCGATTTCCCCATGACTTTCGTTTCACATTTCTCAGAAAACTGAGCTCATCATCGATTTCCCTATTTTGATTTCTAATTGTTCGACTTTTACAATTTCATTATTCGAGTTCAAATCATAATCTTGTTTCCTTTACAGCTTTCATACAAATATTGATTGATTTTTTTTTTTTTTTTGATTGTGAGTATAGGCACAATGAGATTGCAAGGCTCAATCCAAGAGATTGCTAGTATTTATTGTGTGGGAAATGTGCTTTTAGACACTCTGTAAGCCTTGATTTATTTCCTAATATAATTTGCACATTCAATAACTAGGAATTTAGTTAATATTAGTTATACATTTTTTCAATCAATGTTTGCTATATTGTATGTGTTTGAACTTGGGTATTAGTTATGGAATTTTTCAATCAATTTTGCCATATTGTATGTGTGTTTTATGTTGAATTGCTTTGGCTTTCTGCTGTAGTGAAACCTATTACTTTGGCTTGATTGATTTTGTTTAGATTTTGATTTTGTTGGACTTGATTGATGCTGATTGCCACTGATTGATGTTGAGAGATTTTACTGTTATTTGAATGTTATTTCCATATATTATGTAATCTCGTTATGGTTTTATTTTCAGTCCATATAAGTTGTAATTTCGAGACTATTTAAAGGGTCTCAAGTTTGCTATTGTAACCAGTTAATTATGGATTTATAAAATTTGGGAGTCTTATTCTAATGCTTGGGAGTCTGGTTCCAAGCAAGCCAAAGTGCTGATTCTTGGGTTCCTTTTATTCTTGGTGTTGATTCCAACTTCCAAGAAGCTCTCTGTGCTAATGCTGAGGAGGTTATCTATTTTTCTATGTCATCTGCTTGATGTTGATCAAGCAAGCCCTAGGTGCTAATTCCTAAGTAGGCCCGACCCTTCCCTTAGGCAAGTTAGGCAATTGCCTAAGGCCCCCAAGTGGAAGGGAGGCCCCCAAATTTAAAAAAACAAGGGGTAGTAGGGAAAAAAAAAATTTAGTATCAGATTTCAACCAAAAAAAAAGAAAAAATAGTATCAGATTTAAACCAAAAAAAAAAATAGTATCAGACAAACCAAAAATCAGGTATTGTTATCTTTGGACAAACCAAAAATCATCCAGATAAACTACAAATCCAGTAAACTACAAATCCAGTCTAAGAGATTAACCACAAAACAATCACAATACAAAACAAATAAAAACAATTCAAACTCTAAAAATTTTACCTTTCTCTCTTGCTCTCCGCCTCTCTATGTCTCTCATTCTCTCTGATTCTCTAATCTCTCATTATCTTTCTCTCTTGCAACTGAACTGAAGCAAGCGACGGCTGGACCGCTCGGCGTCGGCACCTCCCTACACCCTCATCAGTCACAAAGTCCGAATCTGCTCTCCGTCGGACCGCCTCCCTCCCTTCACTCACAGACTACAGCCGTTCACTTCATCTTCATTCTTCAGGTATAGTTTATAAATATTTGGGGTCTGGTTGTTTGACTGATTGAGTTTGAGATTGCTACTTGTATTCTTGTAATTTAGTAATTAATAAGATTGACTCATTTGACTGATTGAGTTTGGGCCTGGACCGCCTGGTTTTGACGTTTTGTAATTTGGGCTTCAAGTTTTTTTTTTTTTTTAATGATTCAGCCCCTTTTTTTTCAATGATTCAGCCTTTATTTATTTATTTATTTTTTTGGTTATAGATAAGATTTGTTTTGTGTTTTTTTTTTTTTGGGTGGGTATTATAAATTAATAAGCCTAGTGTTATAGTTTAATAGTTGTGCTTAAATTTTTGTTATGCTTGTGCTTATTTTTTTTTTTAATTTTAATCTTATGTTTATATATATATATATATATATAAAAATATATATTAGTTAGTAGTAATATATTAAATAAGTCTTTATTTATGCAGGTTGAGATTACTAAAAACTTGTTATTGTTCAGTGAAATTACAACAATAATTTCTATATAAATCAGGTTCTATTTCTCAATTGCTCTACACTTGAAAATTATTTTTTATTTTAGTCTTTATAAATATATTGTTTGATTAGAAATGTCTACTAGAAAATATGCATCTAGATATGAAAAACTTAAAAAAAAAAAAAATTAATTGAGTCTCAAAAAGGATCAATGGATAAATTTGTTATTAGTAATAAACAAAATAAAAGAAATTTATTTGATGGTTTAGATTTATTTTCAGAGTTAAACATTTTAAAAGAAATTTTACAAATAAAATATTATACTCCAATTGACATACTAAATTATATAAAAAGATTAGATTCATTTCCAAATACATGTATTGCTTATAAGATTTTACTAACAATACCTGTTACAGTAGCTTCTGTAGAAAGAAGTTTTTCAAAATTAAAATTAATAAAATCATATCTAAGATCGACAATGTCCCAAGAAAAATTAAATAGATTAACTATATTATCGATTGAAAAAGAGATGTTAGAAGAACTTGAATACAAAAATTTAATTAGTCAATTTGCATCTCAAAAGGAGAGAAAAATAAATTTTAAATAAAATATATTATAATATAAAAATATCAAATAAAAATTAATTTAATTAATATATAGGTATAAAAAATGCCCCATTTTTAGTTCTCGTCTTAGGCCCCAAAATGTCTAGGGCCGCCCTTGGTCCTAAGTCCCATCCCATTCCTTTGTTTCCCAAATAAATGCCCCCTCCTAGAGTCTTTTGTCCTGCAGCTTGTCCTACATCAAATCTGGCTAAGTTCTTGCGCCCTTAATTGTTTGAGATACCTTTTGTTTGTTGGAGTTAGTAAAATCTCTATGCTTTGTTATCCATTACTTGGATTGAGTGTTGGATGATACTATTTGGTGCTTGAAAACAATGCTTATTAATGAAGTCATCCCTATTAATGAAATTCCATGGGAAACTTGTTGAAATTATTTTACATGGGAGAGTAGGCTATTTGGTTTTTTCTTTGTCATACCCAGATAGGTTTGATCAGAACATAGTAACCAATCAGAGTTGCCAAATAATTAGAATTTGCGAGTGTTATTTTTACTGGAAGTACTGCATGGCCTCTAATGTTAGTATTCACCAAGTTACAAATCAAATAGTGCTACATTATGTAACGTGGTTAGTGCAAATGTGTTGACATTCTCCTAGTTTACTTGTTTTATTGCTATCTGTTATAATTGTTGTTTTGTTTATTTTCAAATTGAAATCTAATATAATATTTCAAAGTTATAATTTTGGTTTTTGGTCTTTAAGCGTGTGCATAACATATGAATTTGTTGTGATTAAATGCAAGGTTGTTTTTGTTGCAGTTGTCCTCTATTTGGAAAAACAAAAGAAGGGTAAAAGAGCAAAACCGTGTCCAAATTCAACAGCTAGACCTCGTTTTGGTATGCATGAAGTTAGAATAATGTGTTATTAAGATTGGCTACTAAAGCTACTATTGCTGCACTTATACAGGTGTGCCTAATTAATTTATGTTTTTTCTTTTTTCTTTTTTTCCTATTTTAGGAGAGAGACTTATTTCAAGATTTGTCTCCATTGTTGTGGAATTATTTTGGTATTATTGCTGCACTGTTACAGGTATGCTCTTTATAATTGTCAATTTATTCTCATTGGTTTTATTTTCTGACTCTCTCTCTCTCAACCTGTTTTTCACAGTTGTCATAAATACATCTATCTTAGCATCTTATGTATTTGGGATTATTAAATAGTTACCTCAAAATTTCTTCCAAGTTTGATAGCAAAATTTGATGGTTACTGCTATCATACATAAATTTTGCTGAGCTGTTACTGTATTTCCTGTTTATGATCATTAGCTGACAAAAGTAAGCGTGAATATCATTAGGTGTCAATTTTAATGTCCTTGTTTTAAGGTAAGCATGGAAGCAGGTAGCCTGCCTGATGGAAAATAGATTGAGGTAGGAGGTGCATACACGCTGTTGAAACCAGAAGAGGGTGCAATTGATCCAACAGCCCTGCAGCTGAATGGAAAGATAAGAGCTGTGCTTTCCAAACTGCCAAGTTCCTTAAACTCCATCTGAATTTGTAATTACAATTACTTGCAAGTTAAACGTACTTTAGACTTTTAGCCTCTTATTCTTTACAGGAATTTGAGTTGTTCAACTAAGAGTGCCTTTTCAAAGCTTTTAATTTTATTTTTCAATTGTGTATAGATTGATTACATTGCTGCTAAAATAGGGTTTATAAGATCATATGATTTGTTATTGATCTGTTTCTGTGAAACAAACACTTTGTTTAGATTGTAGGGGAATACTTTACAATTAGCAGGTTACCACTAAATTATAGATGCTTGGTTATATTACCAAGAGAGACTGGTTAAGGTGAGATTTTCTTGTTATAAATACTTTGAGATGGGCACTCTATATGTGTCACCTTTGGGCAGGACTAGTAACCAATCCCCCCTCTCCCCCATACCCCACACCCTCCAAAAAAGAGTATAAACCATGCCATAAAATTTATATTGAGTGGCAAGTTGGAATCTGTGTGTGGAGTGCAATAGCTGCTGAAAGAAAGGGATCAGTTATTTGGTTCTGTGGGAAGCAAGGGTCATTTTCAGTTGCAGATTTGAGTGATCACTTGTTTTAGTTAAAGCTTTAAAGCACCACTAATGTTGTGTCCTTGTAATCACGCATAAAAAATAATACCGAGGACAAGCAATCTATTTGTTGGTTTTTAATCATGATGTTGAGGCTTCTTTTACTTGTGCATCTGCTTTGCTTATTATCAATTCTGTAATCACATACTTTTTTAGTTACTGAAACCTATAAAACGGTATTTCAGGAATGACCATATTGAGGAATCTCTTAGTAGCTACAGCAAAGCCTTTGATGTTGTTTACCTAGTGAGTTGAATTCCTTTTCTTTTCTTAATCAAGGTTTTGAAACCCGGACCGTTCATTGAACCGTAAAAGGGAGAGGTTCAAGGTTTTTGAGGTGGAACCGAGGTTGAACCGGGGTCGAACCGTGATGATGTCATAATTAATTTAATAATTAATTAAATCCTAAATATAGATATTAAATTTATAAAACTAGCAAAATTGACTAATAGATCTATATATGTGAGGGAAATTTAATGATTTTCAAGCATATATTTAACAATTAAATAAGAAAGTTAATAAAATAAAAAAATAACCATGAAAACATTAAAATTTATAATTACTTTTTGAGGTAAAGTTGAATATATTTGAAGGATTTTAATTATAATTTTTTTTATTCCTTGTAAGAGATGGATAATTTAATCAAGTAGAATAAAGTTCTGTTAAGTTGTTTTTATAAAAAAAAAAAAAAAAAAAAAAAAAAAAAAAAAAAAAAAAAATTCTAAGGGGTTGGACTGCACGGTTCTTGACCAGTTTGTACAGTCCAAACCATACGGTCCAACCTCAGTTTTAGGGGTTCACAGAATTAATTAAAAATATTGTTCTTTGTGCTTAAAAAACCGATTTTTATCCTGGTTTCCAGTTTTTACGATCTGACCTCTCGGTCCGGTCCGGTTCTAAAAACAGTGTTCTTAATTAGTAAATATTACATGCACCAGTGGGACTAGTGCGTTGAATGCCAAGTAACAACACATTTGGGTTGTCTATTTCCTCCTTTTTTGGTGTGCCTAAAGAATAGTCTTGTTAATTGGTATTCTTCTCCTGGACTGCTGTCACAACCTTAGGCAATGATTTTATCTGACTAAATTAAGCAATCAAAAGATCTAATGAAAAATCTTGTAAATCTATCTAGATGAATCTGTGGATTTCGCAACATATATTTGTTAGAATGAATTTATCTTTGGGTAATTGATGTAGGACCAGATTTGTGATAAGATAGACAGAAAAATAACCTAAAACATAAGGGTTTTCCTAAGAAACCTAACTGAAGAGAGTGATGTTGGATTAATTGGGGAATATGCCTAACATGTACTTGTGGTGAATTAAGGTTTAGGAGGATATTTTGGGATCTAGGGTCTTGAGTTGTAGAAGAAAAGGTGAGTGCTTGTTGGACTAAGGCATTGAAATTTGGCTCTAAAAATTTCAAGAAAACGAGGAAAGATCCCACGACCCATGTGAAGCTCGATACCTATTTGATGAGTGAAAATATTTGAAGATTATTAATTGGTAAGTTTTCTTGTTGTGTTACTTCATTTGTAATCTGTCTACCAATTGTTTGTGAAAATACCTAACCAAAGCCTTTTTGTGTGAACTTTGTGTCAGTTCCTTTGTTGTTCTGTTTTCAACATGAATGGCATGTGTTTACTTATTCATAGGGACTTTTCCTTCTGTTTTTATAAGAATATTCTCAACGTGCTTTGTTTTGTGGCCACGCTGTTCACTCTCTTTGTTGAATTTGATTTCATAGAATTTGGTTGGTGATTCACTATCTTTGATTACCACTATCTTGAAATAACAAGGAAGCTTAGGTTATGTTTGGCAACAGTTTTTGTTTTCTATTTTCAAAAATTTGTTTTTGGGAATATAAAGAAAAAACAATTTTCTTGAATTTTTTAAATCAAAAACATGTTTGGTTAGTTGAAATCAAAAAGATAGTTTTTTGAAGAAAAAAATAGAAAATATATAAATATGTTACTAGGATTTGAAATCTAATGCTAAATCATTAAATGAGATAGATTCATTAAATTAAATGCGTGTTTTCATTGACTTTTGAAAATTAGAAATTCAAAACAACCTTTTACATGTTTTCAGTTACCTTCATAAATTAAGTTTGAGAACAGTTTTTGTCTTTTTGTCCATTTTGAGTTGCCAAACAAGTTTTTTAGTCTCAAAAATAGAAAATTGTTTTTGGAAACAGAAAATAAGTAGAAAAAACAGTTACCAAACATACCCTTATACTTTTAAAGGAAATATACATTACTCGAATAAGTGCTTGGATCATGATCAAGTTCTTAGGGATAAGGTTTGGGTAGTGAAACTTTTTTGCTTTATAACATTTACATTTTCTAGATTTGGTTCCACTGAAGTCTGTTCCTGCTTTTACGTTATTCTTCATGTGTTTCTTGGGTGTTCCTTACATGTTCCAATTTCATAATCTATATCATTCTCTCTTTTCAGAAACTTGAGGGTACCCATAATGGTTGAAATGTTCAATTGCACTAGCTGATAATTTCTTGCTTTGGAGATGATGATGAAGAATAAAATGTATCAAAACTTTAAACTCTTGGACAAATTTGGTCTTTGTACAAAGTGTGGTTGTTGATATCTTTTCTCTTAAACAATAATTGACATATGGTTGTTTGTATACAGTCTCTAATCTGTTAAGTAATCTTAATATTGAAATTGATACACATCATAGGTGGTAATTTATAGGTTTGAGTTTAAAGATCAAAGAAAGTGTAATTGTAGCAATATACCTTGATAAAGGGATTAGTGGTGTTTAAATATCTCTCTGCTTCAGATATATGAGGCCATTAATATCACTTTTGCTATATATCAATACTATAGCATATCATCTCAACAATTGTGAATATTTTTGTACATATATATATATATATATATATTGCGCATGATTGTGGTTTTTAAAAATAAAATAAAAATAAAATCTTATTTTGAGGGTCGAGAGACCCCTTAAATAACTTTATTTATCAAGGGTTGTAAATGTAAACCTTTTAAACCTTGGTAAAAGGTTATTTAAGGTCCCTTGATCCTCAAAATAAGATTAGAGCACTTGTTTTGAGGACCATGAAGGCCTTCAAAATTTCTTTTTAGACGGTATAAGTTTCAAAGGTTATCAATGGTCAATTGGACTTTTAAAATAATTTTTCTCAAGGTTTTTTAATACTTTTTTTAAGGGTTTTTGACCCTTGAAAAAAGTTAGATTTGTTGTAGTGAGAGAATTTGGGGTCGGTGGTTTGACAGAGAGAGAGAGATCGAGTCCGTTTGAGAGAGAGGCTAAGTCTGATTGAGAGAGAGACATACCAAACCTAAAAACGTCTAAATTCATTGAGTATGAACTCAACTATGCTATATCAGTCACTCATTCTTCTTATTATTATTATTTAATGTGAGATTTCATTCATAAGTGTATATCCAACAATATGATGCTAGACACGCAACAATGTAATTGGACAGTGTAATAGACTTTTTTTTTTTTTTTTGGCATTTCTTATGTTTTCAATTGAAACATTTAAGGTGCCACCTCTGACTATATATATATATATATATAAAATTTAAACTAGGGTAAAGAATTCTTTACCCTTTGGATTTTTTTTCCAATTCTTGTGCTTTTGGGGCGTTTGGACCTCCTTGATAATCATTGAAGTTTAGATTAGTTTAGTTTAGTACTTTATTTATTTATTATTATTACTACTATAATTCCATGAATAAGACCATTTTCTTAAAACAACACCGACGACAACATTCAAAATAGTAGCTCAAGCTGCAAACCAGAAGTCCAAAAGCATTGCTTACAATCAATCTCAGCTACAACACACCTCCATATTAAAGGATAGCTAATTAAACATTGCAGAAAACCTAATTAAAGGTGCATAAAAAAAAAAAAAAAAATAGACAAATGACTTTTTTAGAGATTATACAACACCCTTGTTTAGATTAACATTAGTTGTTGTTGTGATTAGGTTTGGCCAATTCTACACCTACATCTACAAATAATGCTAACCTAAATTCACTATCAGCGATATAGGTTATAAATATATTAAACCAGACCTCACAAACAGCTTTACTCTTACAAATAACACTCATAACCTTTACAAACATAAACACACTCAAAACTTTCATAAATATAAACCAACCTAAATCTAATTACACCGTGTTTAGTTTTAAATTGTTGGCTAAATTCTAGTGCTAAAATAAAGTGTTATATTATAATCAAGTATGGTTTTATTAAGTCAGGTCAAGAAGAAGAGTTTCAAAATTTAGACATGAAGTATGTGAGCCCTTGCTCAACTAAGCAAGATTTTGTGTAAACAGTTAACTGAATTTATTGTACAGCCTATTTAACCTAATTTTTTGTATGGAAATCAACCCTTAGAGTCCGTCTGGATACTGCTTATTTTACTGAAAACAATAAAAAATAATAATAATAAAGTTACTGTTCACATGCTTGGCACTATTCATAAGCCTAAAATCACTGTTCATTGACAATGAACAGTGCCAAATGCGTTGTCCAAAAAAATTGCAAACGCCTAAAACGCAAAACCCAAACGCCACCTTAGTACATAGAGATGATGAAAGGCTACCGTACAAGAGTAGGTTTAAAAGTCAAACCTTCTTGAGTGTAAAAAGTTCTAAATTCTTCCCCTTAGGAGTGTTTCTCTTTGTGAAATCTTTTCAAAGTTTCTATTATAGAGCTCCTCGTTCAAAACCATAGAAAACCTAGGACCTATTTGATAATATTATTTTAGTAATGTTGTTTAAGTGTGTTAGGTTCTAAAACCTTAGGGACTAATGTATGAAAACTTCAATATGTAATGTGTTGGCAAACCATAATTAAAACATAGAGTCTAGATTTAGGCTTGCTTAAAGTATGTTTTAGTAAAATTGGAATTGAGTGATTGCAGAGATTATTGGACAAATTCTACAAGGCTCAATCAATCGAAAATTAGATTTGATCGATCGAGAATCGTGCAGATTTAATTTTTTGGAGAATTTCCAATTTAGCCCAAGCCCATTTAATGTGTAGAGTTTTTATGTTTTACTTCACATATAAAGAGACCCTAGCTACGTTATAGAGGTCTTTGATGTGTTGTGTGTTGAATCTCTTGTGATATCTAGAGGTGTTTACCTTCATACACACTTAGGGTTATCAAGAACAAAATTCATCTCAAGAACTTGGTGATCGTTTCAGTTGCTGCATAAAGAACTTAATGAAGATCTGAAACTTTTGAATGGAGTCTCAAAGTCACAAGTAGGAGAACTTTTGGTTGCAGTGGATCAAAGAAAAAAGTATTCTGTGTGTGGTTGTGGTAATAAGTTTTCTACTCAAGGTAGCAATAGGATGTTGGTGGTTTAAGTTCTATTGCACAAACTTCAATTCTTTCATAGTTGATCTATTTTACCTTAAGGATAGATAGGTTAAATCCTCCCCAAGTTTTTTACCGGTTTGGTTTTCCTAGGTTATCATGTTGTTGTGTTCTTTATATTTCCGCATTATTCACATGATATAATTTTATTGTGTTAATCTAGATCTTTGTAATTTATCTAAGTAATCACTTGGCTAAATAACTATATTAAACAACTTGTGTTAAGGGGTCTAAAACTTTACAAAGTGTTATGGAAATACGTATGGGTGAAAAGTGTTGTGGAAATACGTTTTGTGTTGTTTAACGCTCCGTTTGTTTTGATGTGAAATATTTGCAAAGGTAAAATATTTTACATGTAAAGTATTTGCAGGAAAATATTTTCATTTTACAGTGTTTGGCAGGATACATGAAAATGCTTTGTAAAATATTTTTAACACAATGTAAAATAGAAAAAAAAAAAAAACTATTAAAAAATTTATTAACTTCTAAAATATACATAGAGACTGATGAAGGAGCATCAGAGTTAGTAAAAAATATTTCTTTATTCTTAATTTTGAACAAACTTTTTGCCAAGATCTATAAAGGTTTTTGCTCACTTTACAACAAACAAATTCATTACTTTCTTAAGTGAAGCTGATGTTAATTTTTTATACAAAAAGTTGGGCAAGGAACAATCTGGAACTAAAGTTTAGAAAGCTGGCAAGAAATTGAATCTGACAATCATGAATTAAGGTTTAGGAGATCTGTGAAAAGCAATCTCACAAAATTGCATAACTACTACTATCTTGATTAGCTTTATGCAAGTGCTTTACGAAAAAGTATACATTGGAGATGGGAATTAAATTGCTTTAGTTATCTTCATCACTTTAGTCCTTTTGGCACAATACTTCATCCTGTCTTTGAGAATATATACATATATAATGTAATGTTCAGTGGTCAACATAGAAATAGTTTCTAATTTGCCCAGCAGCCACCAGAATCACCACCAACCATTCAAAAAATAGCCATTAAAACCACCACCAGCCACCACCAAAGATTCAAAAAACAACCACCAACTACCAAAAAAACAAGCTCCAACCACCAAATCATCACCAACCATCCAAAAAACAACCACTAACAACCCAATAATCCATACCAAAAAGGCAAAAACACCCATGAACAAAAATTCTAATCTGAAAATCCAAAAACCCAGCAAATCTAGCGGCAGTGAGATCAGAACAGCCACCAACAAGATCAAAGTAGCCACCAAAAACCTAAGTCGTTGCTCAGCCTTCAAATCCTGATGGATTTCGTGAAAGAGATGAGAGGAGGAAGGAGAGTGTGGAGTCGGTCTTGGGTGGCACAGCTAGTCGGTGGCATCGGTCAGTGGGTGACGCTGGTAGGGTTTGGGAGAGAAGGATTGGTGGGTAAGAGAAAACTGAGAGACAGCGGGAGAGGGAGAGAGAGCGTGAGAGAAAATTGAGAGGGAGAGATAGCGTGAGAGTCATCAGAATGAGAGTTACTAAACAAATGTAAAATATTTTACCAAAATTTTAAGTGTAAAATATTTTACACAAATTTGCTTAGATTAATTTAGTTGACTGAATATATTTTACTTTTAACTAAATATTTTATTGCAAAACAAACACCGTAAAATAAGAAAATATTTTCCTGCAAATATTTTACATTGAAACAAACCAAACACCTCCTAAATCTTTATCCATGAGCGTAGAGAAAACCTCCAAAGAGTTCTGTGGGTTGAAGTGTTTACAAAGGACTACTTTGGAGTTTAGATGAAGCCCTTTAATACAGACTAAAGCAACCAAAAACCTTTTGCAATTGTATTCTTCGATGGAAAAAGAATCTATAATTACTTCTTATATAAGGAAAACTTTTTCTTTTACAAATAGGAATTGAACTTTGTTTCTGATGATGCTCAAAATCTTCAGTAAGCTACACGGTCCGCACGTGCTCCTGATGACGTACCTGCACAACAAAAAGAGTGAAGACCTAAGAAAGGGCACCGGTGTGGTGCCGGCCAAAGACCCTCCAAAGGTCAAGTTAGAAACCTTTATCTTCAACACTAGGGTGCTAGAGTTGGGTTAATTGCACGTACCTCGCCTTGAGAGGGTCTTGGGGTATTTATAGCAGTGTTAGGCCGAAATCCATGCCTTGGTCAAGGAGTTCTTTTCCTTTTAGGACAGTAATACTTGGATTTTACGCATCTCTTAGAATCCTTGTCCTCCTAGGAGTCTTCTTAATTAGGCGTGTTGTTCAAGAATCATGCATGTATGCGTGTTAGTCAAGCAAGGTCGTGGATGGGACTATGTCTAACCTCGTCAGCCTTATATCGTCAGCTTGGCGATATGCGTGGAGTCGTTGGTTTGTTAGTGAAGGTCGTCAGCTTCAGACTCTACAACCTCTAAGGTCGTCAACTTCAGACTCCACAGCCCCTAAGGTCGTCAGCCCCAAGGTCGTCAGCTCTTAGTTCCTCAGCTTTGGACTTACCAAAATAACCTTATCAGCTGCCCCCTACTCCATAATCTCGTCAGCCTTCGCCTGACGAGTTATGAAGTGTACTCATGATGTTTGTAGGTGGCTTCTATTAAATGCTGGTACACGTGGCTCAAACTGATTTGCCTCGATCTGCGACGAGCGCATCGCTTCGTCTTCCGTGCCCCCTTCTCCCTATATATATCTCCTATTCCCTTCATTCCAAACTTTCCAGCATTTGTAATTTTTTTGAGAGCTTGAGGCGTCACGTTCACGACCCCTGTTCGTCTACTTGCCAGCCTCGTCTACTCTGAAGTCGTCAACCTTTCCGGAACGTCATCTTACGTCAGACAACATTTTACTTGTAAGTTTTTCCTTCTTTCAATTCTTTTTATTCCTCTATCTTATACCTTTAGTGAGGTCGTCGGCCTAGGTTCTTAGAACAAAAACCGTCGTGTGTAGGTAGTCAGATGTCGAGTGATCAGTCGTCAGTCCGCGAGGGAGCGGGTTACGACGAGGTCTTCCCGTCAGGTCGTGAGCCCGAGGAGGGCTTGTCCTGGTCGTCAGAAAGGGACACATCGGCCCATTCTTCTGACGAGGTGGAAGGAAGTGGTAGAGAAAGTGAGGATGGGGATAGTAGGGAGAAAGAGAGAACTGGTGACGGGAGTGAGGATGATGGTGACGAGGAAACTTTAGAGAGCACCTCTAGAGCTCCTGGCGATGACCGTCCTTTCATCCTCCCCCTGGAATGGTCCGTCAACTGCTTCTTGCCGACGATGTCAGAAAATGTTTTCAACACATTATGGGCAAGCTACCAGATTCCAGACGACATCCCAATCCGTCTCCCCGAGGAGGGTGAACGGTGTTATTCAGGCCGAACAGCAGACGTGGGCATGTATGACGCTATGTTTGCCGCGGGATTGAGATTACCACTGACGTCGTTGCACCGTCAGTTAGCAAATTTTTTAGGCATCTCCGTCAGCCAAATTGCTCCCAACGCATGGCGGACGTTTATTGGTGCCGAGATTCTGTGGGGTCGTCTTAGCGGTGGGCACCGTCAGTTAACTCTAGATGAGTTCTTTTGGTGCTACCGTCCCCAACATATTTCCTCGTCCAAAGGGTTTTATCATTTTTCAGTAAGAACGAAGGAGTTGAAATTGGTGTCAGACATGCCCAATTCAAACAGAAAATGGAAAGGAAGATATTTCTTCATAGAAGGGACTAGTTGGGTATGCTGTCAGGATGAGTGGGAGTCAATGCCTCATGGCTTTTTTGACAATACCTGGGCATATGTTAGGGATTCAGGTCGACCCTGTCAACTTCTTTACTCTTCTTTTTTTTTTTTTTTTTTTTACTTGGCTTCTAACTTCCGTTTCTTTCCTTTCAGCCAACGTTTGTCCACGGGTAATCGCGAAGCAAGAGGACTTCATCCGTCGGGTGACGTCTATCCCTTTGGACGAGAGGAGGTGTCGGGACCTGATAACCCTTGACGCCCTTCACTTATATTGCGGTGCTCCGGAACCGTCAGAAGAGGCTCGCAGGCTGAACGAATTATCCCGTCGACATGAGTATCTCTTAGTTACCTCCGTCACTTTTCTTTATTATTGTTCTTACTCACTTTTTACCCTTAACAGATATGGAGATGGCAAAACAAAGGATTCGTGCTGCCGCTGCTAAGAAGAAGCAGGAGGAGGAGAGGGCTAGAGGTGAGGCGACACCGTCGTCCGCTCCCAAGCCCGTCGGGAAGCAGGGCGTCAAGAGGAAGACTGATGGGGTGGATGACCGGTCCGGGAAGAAGGTGGTCCCTCCCTCTGGGGATAAAACTACCAAGAAGCCGTCGCCCCCAAAAGCTTCTCATGGCTCAGGCAAAGGCTTGATGATGGCGCCTGGGGTCGTCACTCCTGATCCTGTTCGTCACCTCCTTACCCACAAGGATTATGCTGTGGAGGTGGCAGAGTCCATCTTAAAGGAAGAGGAGATGGAGCTGTGCGACGAGCAGGCGACGGACGAGATAGGGTCGTCAGGGCTTTTCGACCTTACTCGGGTATACTTTTTCTTCCTCTCTTTATACTATATGGACGATCTTATACTGGACTGACGTTATCTTTACGTTTTGCAGGCCATGGTCCAGATGAAGTTCCTGCAGGACAGGTGTGCCGCAAGGGAAGCGGTGGTCTCCCGTTTGCATGTTCGCATCAAGAACGCCGTTGATGCACAGCAGCAGTACAAGGAGGCCAACGTCCATCTTGCCGGAGAAGTGAAGGGACTGACAGCCAGGCTGGAAGAGGAGATCCGTCATCGGAGCTTAGCTGACGAGGCAAAGCTGACGGCAGAGAAGGATCTTAAGAGCCTTCTGAGTCAAGTGGAGACGGCTAGGGCTGACGCCGTGATAGAGTTCAAGGACTCCCAGGCTTTTATTGATTCCTGCGCCGTCTACTACGCTGACGAATTTGAGGACTGCTTGAAACAGGTGAAGTCTGTTTACCCCGATCTAGACCTGTCCAAGATAAGCATGGATGAGCCCCTACCGTCAACTCCGGCAGGTGGCTCCATTTCCGCGGAGAATGACGAGACTAATGAGCTTAGGGCAGATTCGAGGGATGGCAGCTTCGTCCTTGCTCAACTAGCCTTGGAGAGGTCCGTCACCTTGGCTCCGTCAGTTGGTCGTGAAGCAGAAAAGTCAAACGCCGAGGATCCTTCCACCCCAGTTATTGTCTCATCTCCGTTAGTCGCTCCTTCAGCTTTGTAACGAACCTTTTATGCTGAAATGCTTTTCTTCTTGAGTTGTAGTGAACTTAATGTCTAACGCCCGTTTTTTGGGCCTTTGTAAAGACAATTTGACTTCGTAGTATTTAATTCTTATTGCTCTCAATTGTGTTGTTTAATTCTTTTATACCGCCAGCCTTGATTTTTATAAGGGCGTCGCCCTCATGAGGTATAGGTTCGTCAACTATGATGAGGTCGTTCGTTCTGTAGACAGTAATCGGCTCGTCCACTTTGTGGGCAGTACTTGGCACCTGGTTCGTCACTTTTATTGTTTAATGGGCTTATGTGGTGAGACCGTCCACTTTGCGGACTTTGTTGTAGATCCGTCAGCTTTGTGGACTACGTTCGTCCCTTTTGAGGATTTTGGGTCGTCCACTTCTAGGGTCGTCCACATTAGGGTCGTTCACCTCGTGAACTTGAGATGGTCCATCTTGTGGA
Organism: Castanopsis chinensis; assembly: GCA_032878915.1. Lineage (NCBI taxonomy): Eukaryota > Viridiplantae > Streptophyta > Magnoliopsida > Fagales > Fagaceae > Castanopsis > Castanopsis chinensis. The sequence goes on along the minus strand of JAVQMG010000104.1, from coordinate 6,435,548 downwards.
CTTTATTATATTTAATATATAGTCCCTTAGTAATGTTTGCTTTTCCTTTGATGCTTTCATGATGTTGGTTTGTATTTTGTAATAGCTTTGTATTTTAATTGTAGACGAGGTCGTTTGTTTGGTAATCTTTGCATTAGTTCCTTCTACTTTGTGGAGTCGTCCAGCTGGTGGACTTTGAGCTTGACCCCTTCGTGGTTTTGCGAATTTTAAGGTCGTCAATGTCGTCCACCTTGTGGTCTTAAGTTTGTCCACTTTATGGGCTTGAGGTCGTCCTCTTTGTGGACTTGGGATCGTCCATTTTGTAGATTTTAGGGTCGTCCACCTTGTGGACTTGGGGTCATCCACTTTGTGGAGTTGGGGTCGTCCATTTTGTAGACTTTAGGGTCGTCCACTTCGTGGACTTGGGGTCGTCTACTTTGTGGACTTGGGGTCATCCATTTTGTAGACTTTAGGGTCGTCCACTTTATGGACTTAGGGTCGTCCACTTTGTGGACTTGGGGTCGTCCATTTTGTAGACTTTAGGGTCATCCACTTTGTGGACTTCGGATCGTCCACTTTGTGGACTCAGTAGTTCCGTCTACTTAACAGATGCACAAGTCGTTTCTGAATAAACTCCTCTTATTGTATTGAAAGCATACATAAGTATAAAATTGTTCAAAAATGAATAAACTTTAGCCCTTTGGGCTTTAAATGTATTGTTATGAACCAAAATAAATGACTAAAATAAATGACTGAAAGAAGTAGACTGGAGATGAGGAGTGGCGTTCTTTGTTCTCTACTGATAGTACTTTCTGAGGTGCTCGGCGTTCCATGGATGGCGTAGTTTTAGTCCGTCCAAGGTCTCCAAGTGGTAGGTTCCCTTCCTTAACCATAATGCTATTTTATAGGGCCCTTCCCAGTTCGGGCCGAGTTTCCCTTGTGTAGGGTCTTTGGAGGTGCCCATTACTTTCCTTAAGACGAGGTTTCCAATTTCGAAGTCCCTGTGCTTGACTCGGAAATTGTAGTGCTTTGCCATGAGGTCCTGGTATCGCGCGAGCCTCTGTTCAGCTGTCGCCCTAACTTCGTCGATTAGGTCGAGCTCTAGGCGCCTGGTGTCGTCATTCCTTCCTTCGTCGTGACTGCCCACTCTGTAGCTTGTGAGCCCGACCTCTGCTGGTATAACAGCTTCGCTCCCGTATGTTAGCCGGAATGGAGTTTCTCCTGTGGGGGTCCTGACGGTTGTCTTGTATGCCCACAGTACGCTGGGTAGTTCCTCCGGCCATATGCCTTTTGCCCCCTCGAGCCGAGTTTTGATTATCCGAAGCAAGGATCGGTTCGTGACTTCGACTTGTCCGTTGGCTTGGGGATGGGCAGGGGAAGAGTAATGGTTTTTGATCCCTAGCTGTGAACAGAAATCTCGGAAGGCGTTATTGTCGAACTGTTTACCGTTGTCCGAGATCAGGACCCTTGGAATCCCAAACCTGCAAATGATGTTCTTCCAGACAAAACTACGTACGTTCTTCTCGGTGATAGTGGCCAAGGCTTCAACTTCTACCCATTTAGTAAAATAGTCGATTCCGACTATTAGGAACTTCAGTTGCCTTGCTGCCATCGGGAATGGGCCCATGATATCTAACCCCCATTGGCCGAATGGCCACGGAGCAGTTATCGGGGTTATTTCTTCAGCTAGCTGCCTAATGATGTTACTGAACTGTTGGCACTTGTCGCACGACTTGACATATGTCTGGGCGTCTTTTTGCATGGTCGGCCAATAGTATCCGGCCCGGACTAATTTGGGAACCAACGATCGTGACCCGGAATGATTGCCACAGATTCCTTCATGTACTTCCCTCATGACGTAATCCGCTTCTTCGGGCCCTAGACACCTTAGGTACGGTCGGGAGAAACTCCTTTTGTATAAGATGTCCCTTATTAAGATAAACCATGCCGCCTGGACCTTCAGCTTCCTTGCGGCTCCCTTTTCTTCAGGTAGGATGCCCTCTTTGAGATAAGCGACCAAAGGGTTGGTCCAGTTATTTTCGGATCTTACCTCCTGCATACTGATGACATCTATTAGCGGTGTGAGCTGAGTAAAGGATAGTACCTTGTCGGGGATGATTACGTGTTCCGCGAATGCAGCTTTAGCAAGGTGGTCAGCTTGCTCGTTGTTTCCCCTTGGGATTTGGACAACTTTCGCCTGAAGCTCGTCTACCTTCCTTTTTGCTTGTTCCAGGTACATCTTCATTCTTTCCCCCTTACATTCATAGTCACCATTTATCTGATTAGCGATTACCTGAGAGTCGCAATGGACTACCGTGCCTGCGGCTCCTACGGCCTTGGCAAGATCTAAGCCTGCTATTAGGGCTTCATATTCTGCTTCATTGTTGGTTGTAGGAAAATCCAGCCGAACCATGCATTTGATCTCGTCGCCCTCTGGAGAACGAAGTATGACTCCTGCCCCGCCAACTCTTTTGTTTGATGACCCATCGGTGAACACGTTCCACCGGGGACTCTCCGCTCCTTGGCCCTCGCTACTTGTGAATTCTGCGATGAAGTCAGCGAGTACTTGCCCTTTGATGGCCGTGCGGGGGCGATATTTTATGTCGAACTTGCTCAATTCTATTGCCCATAAGGCCATACGTCCCGCGGCTTCGGGACTACTCATTGCTCGCCGTATGGGCTTATCGGTCAGTACAACCACCATATGGGCTTGGAAGTATGGCTTAAGCTTGCGGACCGCCGTTACTAGGGCGAAGACAAGTTTTTCCATTGGCGAGTACCTTTCTTCTGCTCCATGGAGTGCCCGGCTGGCGTAATACACCGGCCTTTGTACCTTGTTGTCTTCCCTTACGAGGGCCGCGCTGACGGCTGTTGGGGAAACGGCCAAATAAAGGAATAATTCTTCACCTTGTTGGGAGGGAGTTAATAGTGGCGGCGATGATAGGTAGGTCTTTAGGTCTTCAAATGCTTGTTGGCATTCGTCCGTCCACTTAAAGGACTTCTTCAGTGTGCGGAAGAATGGGAGGCACCTATCCGTCGCCCTGGATACGAACCTGCTAAGTGCGGCGACTTTGCCATTAAGGCTCTGTACTTCCTTCACGCTTTTGGGAGGCGTCATCTCCATTATAGCTCAGATTTTGTCCGGATTGGCCTCAATACCTCGTTGGGACACCATGTATCCTAGGAATTCTTCGGCTGTCACTCCGAAGGCACACTTGGTTAGGTTTAGCTTCATGTTGTAGGACCGAAGGGTGTTGAAGGTTTCCTTGAGGTCTCCCAAATGATCCTTTTCTCTTTGGCTTTTTACCAACATGTCGTCGACATATACTTGGACATTTCTCCCGATTTGCTGTACGAACATTTTATTCATGAGCCTCTGGTACGTCACACCTGCGTTCTTTAAGCCGAACGGCATGACCTTGTAGCAAAAAAGCCCTTGACTTGTTACAAACGAAGTCTTTTCTCGATCAGCTTCATCCATTAGAATCTGGTTGTATCTTGAGAATGCGTCCATAAAGCTTTACAACTGGTGTTGAGCCGTAGAATCCACCAGGAGGTCGACCCTTGGTAGAGGGTAGCTATCCTTGGGGCATGCTTTGTTGAGATCTGTAAAATCTACACACATCCTCCATTTTTCATTGCCCTTTCTTACCATAACGACGTTCGCCAACCATTCGGGGTAATAGACCTCCTTGATGAAGCCTTCTTCTTGTAGTTTGCGGACTTCTTCCGCTACTGCCCGGTCTCTTTCTGGGGTGAAGACCCTCTTCTTCTGACGAACCGGCGGAAAAGATGGCGATATGTTCAGTTTGTGTACTATAACTGATGGGTCAATGCCAGGCATGTCCTCGTGACTCCAAGCGAACACGTCTCGATTTTCTTTGAGGAAGGCTGTGAGTTCCTGACGTATCGTTAGGTCTGCAAGAGTGCCGATCTTAGTTATGCGTTCTGGTTGGGAGTCGTCGAGAGATATTTCCTTGAGCTCTTCTACGGGCTCTGTCGCTGTACGCTATTCTTCTATGTTCATAGACTGGTGATGGTCATCCATCTCCATCATCGCTACATAACACTCACGCGCAGCTACTTGGTCTCCTCTCAGTTCCCCTACTCCATAGTCCGTTGGGAACTTTATCATCAAATGGTACGTTGAGGTCACAGCCTTCCATGAATTAAGAGTGGGACGTCCTATAATGGCAATATAAGCGGATGAGCAATCGACCACAAGGAATGCTACATTACTCGTGACTTGCCGAGGGTAGTCTCCTACGGTCACTGCCAGGGTGATGATGCCGAGAGGAAAAACCTTTGTACCTCCAAAGCCGACGAGTGGGGCGTTAGTCTGAACTAGGCACTCCCTATCAATTCCCATCTGTTGGAATGCTGGATAATAGAGGATGTCTGCCCAGCTCCCATTGTCAACGAGAACTCGATGCATGTTGTAGTCTCCTGCTTGTATGGTGACGACGAACGCGTCATCATGAGGGTGGTGGAGGCGTCGTGCATCTTCTTCTGAGAATCCAATGAGGGGGTTATCAGTCCGTGGCACTTTGGGTACGGACCCCGTCAATTGGATGTTCTAGACCATTCTGAGATAGGTCTTTCGAGCTTTCTTTAATGACCCAGCGGTCGCCGTGCCCCCTACAATCATCCGGATATCGCCTAATGGCTGTCTGGGGCGTTCGTTTTCCCGACGAGGAGCTTGGTCTTGCGGTGGTTCTGCCCGCTCTTTGCTAACAAACCTCTGCAGCCTCCCTTGCCTAATTAGAGCTTCTATCTGTTGCTTTAAGTCATAGCAGTCAGCCGTATCGTGTCCATGGTCTCAATGGAAGCGGCAATATTTGTCCCTCGGCCTTTTGTTGGGGTCTCTCTTCATTTTGCCGGGAAAAGTCAAAGTCCCCTCGTCCTTGATTTGCATTAGGACCTGATCGATAGGGACGGTCAGCGGCATGAAGCTCGTGAATCTCCCTGGGGGTGGTTTGGAGCGGCGATCATCCCGTCGCTCTTCGGTCCTGGCCTTCTTTTGCCCCCTATCCGTTCGTGTGCCTTCCTGCCGTTCCCTTTTCTTTGGCTTATCTTCCCTTGCAATCAGTGCGTCCTCCGCGTTCATGTACTTTGTTGCCCTGTAAAGCACTTCAGACATGGTTTTTGGATCGTTCTTGTACAGGGAGAAGAGGAACTTGCCTTTTCGCAGCCCGTTGGTGAAGGCTGCTACTTGTATCTTGTCGTCCGCCTCATCTATTGAAAGAGCTTCTTTGTTGAATCGCGTTATGTAGGATCTTAGAGTCTCGTCTTCCCTCTGCCTGATGCTCATCAAGCATGCCGTGGACTTTTTGTACCGGTGGCCTCCGATAAAGTGCGACACGAATTGAGCGCCTAGCTCTTTAAAGGTGCTAATTGAGTTTGGCGTCAACCTGCTATACCAGACTCTTGCGGACCCTTTCAAGGTGGTTGCGAAAGCCCTGCACATAATCTCGTCCGGCACTCCTTGAAGGTGCATTATAGTTTTGAAGGACTCTAAGTGGTCCAGGGGGTCCTTGTTTCCATCGTAGCTTTCCACCTGCGGCATACGAAACTTTGGGGGAAGAGGGCACGAAGTAACACGCGCCGTGAAAGGTGAATCAGTCTGCTATACCAGGTCGTCGAGGTCGTTAGATACTCGTCCTTTGAGGGCGTTCATCATCACGTCTATTCGTTCTCGCATCTCCTGCATCTTGGCGGTGATGTGAGGTGGTATGGCTTCCGAAGGGGTAGTCAGATTGGTCTCCCGCCTCTCCGGCCTGCTCGGGGCGTTGCTGCCTTCAGGTGCCTCGGGATCCCTTCTCTCAGCGCTTGTTGCCTCCTGGTTTTCCTCTTGTATTCCAGGATGCGCGTTCTTCTGACGTAGCTGCTCCTCTAAGTTGTGATTCTGTTTGGTCAGGCATTCGACCGTTGCTGCGAGCGTTTGGACTTGTCTTTCCAGAACGGTAGCGCGCAGTTCGTCCGCCTGAACGTTGTTGGTGGTAGCCATTGAGCGGGTGAGTACCATGCAACTTTTTGCCCGGGAAGTGATAGTGCGACGTTACTACTTCGTTCCCACAGACGGCGCCAACTGATGATGCTCAAAATCTTCAGTAAGCTACACGGTCCGCACGTGCTCCTGATGACGTACCTGCACAACAAAAAGAGTGAAGACCTAAGAAAGGGCACCGGTGTGGTGCCGGCTAAAGACCCTCCGAAGGTTAAGTTAGAAACCTTTATCTTCAACACTAGGGTGCTAGAGTTGGGTTAATTGCACGTACCTCGCCTTGAGAGGGTCTTGGGGTATTTATAGCAGTGTTGGGCCGAAATCCATGCCTTGGTCAAGGAGTTCTTTTCCTTTTAGGACAGTAATACTTGGATTTTACGCATCTCTTAGAATCCTTGTCCTCCTAGGAGTCTCCTTAATTAGGCGTGTTGTTCAAGAATCATGCCTGTATGCGTGTTAGTCAAGCAAGGTCGTGGATGAGACTATGTCTAACCTCGTCAGCCTTATATCGTCAGCTTGGCGATATGCGTGGAGTCGTTGGTTTGTTAGTGAAGGTCGTCAGCTTCAGACTCTACAGCCTCTAAGGTCGTCAGCTTCAGACTCCACAGCCCCTAAGGTCGTCAGCCCCAGGGTCGTCAGCTCTTGGTTTCTCAGCTTTGGACTTACCAAAATAACCTTATCAGTTTCTTTTCATACCAAAGAAACACAACAAAGACACCAATTACAAATAAAAATTCAAGACAACTTCCAACATGCGCTCTTCTGTAAGGGAATCTTTTGGACTTTTGGATTGTAGTTTGAGCTATTAATTGTATGAGAACAAATTTGGTCCGAACTTGGCGTAAAACCATCATTTTACACCATCTAATAGCATCAGCTACCACAACATTTCAGAAAACAATCAAATACACTTAATACACACAATCACTTCTTAAAACCCACCCACATAGTCATCAGAGAAGCTTCCAGAGTGTTGACGGACTATACATAAGCCGCCGGATTCACCATCTTTGTGGTAGAATTCAGCAAAACACAAAAGCCAGCAATCCTAGGTTCAGATGATGGTTTTGCCAAGTGAAAAACTCCAAAAGCTTTGTTGGCTCAAAACCAAAACAGAAGTCAAAGTGTAAAACCAAAACTGCCGGATTGAATGTTTTCTCTAATTATATTGTTGTTGATGGTGTTGCTATAATAAAATTCTCATTAATAAATCATAAGGGACTTTAAAAAAAACGGAGGTAGCCTTACTACTGTTTGTGCCCATTAGTTGCATCAATTATTTCGTTGTACATAATCTCAGATGAAAGACTGTATTTGGTTTTTAAACTACTTCATTCATTTAGAGTAAGTATCTATATATATTAAGAGAATTCAGAAAGTTAGTTATTACTTTTTTTATTATAAAAAATACCCCTAATTTAATTAATCTATTCTTATTCCTTAAAAAGAGAAATAAAGTTAAGATGGTAAATCAACTAAATTTTTCCCACTACCCTCACACTTCCCACTTCCCTGCCCCACTACCTCATGTTTCTAACCAAAAATAAGAAAGAAAGGCTACCCATCCACAGCTCCTATAAAATTAAAAATAAAATAAAAACTACCAACGGTTCTGCAATAAATAAATAAAAAAATCCATAAAATTTTTAAGAAAACTACTCACATCACATAAAATTAAAAAAAAAAAAAAAAAAAAAAAAAACACTAGCCTTTGAGCAACTAATCACATCACATAAAATTATTTCACCACAAATGCTTAACACGCATCACACCTCTATTTTTTTTTTTTTTTGTGATTAGAAAATATATTAATTCCAAATTATAGTTTATGCAAATTATTAACTTTTACCAAAAAAATTAAAGAGCCTCTGAGCACGCGGGTGCTCAAAGACTAGTATTAATATAAATTAGTATGTAACTCTATGCATATGTTATAGAACATGTTGAAATTATACATGGTATTAGTTTTCACCATTTTTAAACAATAGATTTCGAAAATATGTAATGGTTTCTCATTATATATATATATATATATATAATCTAATTGGATTTAGATTCTTCAGTTTTTGCACCCAATAATTTATTTGCTATAAAAATTAAAAAAATAGATGGACACATGACATAAAATTAGACTTCAATTGAAATTCAATTTAGAATCTATTTGGATTTGTACTCTTTGATTTTTGTATTCAATAATTCACTTGGCACAAAAAAATAAAAAATAAAAATGACACATAGCGCACAATTGGACTCCAATTGATATTCTAATTTGACTTTCTCTTAGTTTTGCCTATTAATTAATATATATATATATATATATATATTTATTTAGATGAAGCTCAAGTGCTTTTTTAGTTGTAAATCTCAATAAATACATTAAGGATTTAAATCTCTCACTTCTTTATCTTGTAATAAGCCAATGTTTGGACCAACTGACAGATACTAGCAGTAGGAAAGGTCTCCCTGAGAATAAATCCCCCCCCCCCCCCCCCCCCCCGGAATGGGCCAAAACATTGGAAACTAATTACTAATTTAATTGTTCAACAATTAAACTTTAGTTTATTTTATTCCTTCAACAATTAATTATATTAACGTAATCTCACTACATTCAAACAACAAGTTAATGTCATCATGGATTCCTCTCTCTAATGAAATTTTACTAGAAATGGTTTAAAAATTGACACTTTCCATATTAGCCTTTGAATGTTTGATCAATTTAGCATATCAACTTAATTTTTTTTTTAATAGAAATGAGAGGAATTCTAAGAATCAAATGATTTATTCTAGTTAGCTCAACTGATAAAATTTCTGATGATTGAATAAGAAGCTCAGAGACTAATATTAATATAAATTAGTATGTAACTCTATGCATATGTTATAGAACATGTTGAAATTATACATGGTATTAGTTTACACCATTTTTAAACAATAGATTTCGAAAATATGTAATGGTTTCTCATTATATATATATATATAATCTAATTGGATTTAAATTCTTCAGTTTTTGCACCCAATAATTTATTTGCTATAAAAATTAAAAAAAAATAGATGGACACGTGACATAAAATTAGACTCCAATTGAAATTCAATTTAGAATCTATTTGGATTTGGACTCTTTGATTTTTGTATTCAATAATTCACTTGGCACAAAAAAATAAAAAATAAAAATGACACATAGCGCACAATTGGACTCCAATTGATATTCTAATTTGACTTTCTCTTAGTTTTGCCTATTAATTAATATATATATATATATACATATTTAGATGAAGCTCAAGTGCTTTTTTAGTTGTAAATCAAATGACATTTTTTTTAATTTTCAATAAATACATTAAGGATTTAAATCTCTCACTTCTTTATCTTGTAATAAGCCAATGTTTGGACCAACTGACACATACTAGCAGTAGGAAAGGTCTCCCTGAGAATAAATCCTCCCCCCCCCCCCCCCCCCCCCCCGGCGAATGGGCCAAAACATTGGAACCTAATTACTAATTTAATTGTTCAACAATTAAACTTTAGTTTATTTTATTCCTTCAACAATTAATTATATTAACGTACTACATTCAAACAAGAAGTTAATGTCATCATTGATTCCTCTCTCTAATTAAATTTTACTAGAAATGGTTTAAAATTGACACTTTCCATATTAGCCTTTGAATGTTTGATCAATTTAGCATATCAACTTAATTTTTTTTTTTTAATAGAAATGAGAGAAATTCTAAGAATCAAATGATTTATTCTAGTTAGCTCAATTGATAAAATTTCTGATGATTGAATAAGAAATTTGAAGTTCAATCCTTACCTACACCAAAAACTGATTGATGTCTTGATCTAATGATAAAGAACTATCATCAGGAAGGGATACCATAGATTAAAACTCTCTAAAAAAATGATTTAATTTTAAAATTAAGGGATAATAGTAATAGTTGAGTAACTAAATTAAACTATACCTAATACTTGTATGACCACATTATTAATTAGCAAAAAAATCTTTTTTTTTTTTTATTTTGAAGGAAAATCGTATGAAAATGATGACTTTTTTGGTTCAAGTGGCTTTTGGCTTTAACCATTTCTTTTAGCTAGCTAGGTTTATGACTTTTCATCCAAGTTATCATTTATTCTTTTACTGACCTTTGGTAAAGGTCAAGAATAATGGTGGGAGTAACACACAAATTAAATGGTTGCGGAGTATGTTTCTTATATATTGTCATATTTGAATTTATCGAGGTAGTCTACCAAAAATATTAACTGAATAAAAAGGTTAAAAAAGACACAAGATTGCATGGAAGAACAATTTGATATTGGAAAATAAATAAAAATACTTCTAAAGCTTTTCCTTTCTCAGGACATATATTATCTCTTTCGGAAATCCTTTTGGTGTAGTAATTTTTTTTTTATTTGATAAACACACACATATAGGAGAATGAGATAAAATAAGAGAATACACTCACACGTTAACATCAAAACGCATGCGGCAGGTAGTAATTGTCCCAAACATTTGGCCCTGAACTTCAAAGAACAGCCCCTCGCCCCTAAAAAAATGATAACGTTTCCATTTTCATTTCTCTCTCTTTGTTTATGTAAACCACTTCATGTAATGCATCAATTTCGTGTGTCTCTCTCTTTGTTTATGTAACCCACTTCATCTAATGCATCAAATTTAGGAAGTGGTTTTCTCGTAATTGCGTAATACATGCCAATTCAGTACGTTAGGGATACTGACGGATCCCTCTTAATTTCCTTTCAGTGCTCTTATTCTTCAACACCCCCCAGCTTTTTTCCTTTTTGTTTCTGCACCTTACCAACCAATGCTTTTTTGAATGATCAAAGACCTGATCAACACAAATCAAGTTTCTTTATTCTTCCTTCTCCTTCTCTCTCTCTCTCTCTCTCTCTCTCTCTCTCTCTCTCTCTCTATATATATATATATATATATGTTTGCAGGGAAATTAATAGAAAATAAGTAGGTACTTTTGGGATATGGTACCCACTATGTTAAAAATTGCGTATTTCAATTGTTTTAATTTTTGTATTTTTTTTATTATTTATATTCATGAAATCAAGACTTCTGTTTTTAGGGGAAAAAAAAGCATTTATAATACATAATTATAGTCATATTGGATACCATATTCTCAAAAAACTTAGCAGTATTATAGAACTTCCTCAAACTATATATATTGAATACCGGTCACTATGATAATACAATATCAACATATTTTTTTTTTGAGAATCCCAATATCAACATATTATTGCACTATGTTATAATTGTACATCTATGGTTCTATATATATAGGTGCCAGAGGAGACTGGAGGTGTTGCGAGTGCTCACTAATTACAGACCGGCAAGTTTATGCATGTAGTTAATTATGATGTTCATTCATTTCTAAGCATTCTTGTATTCTCTTGTCCAAGTAGAATGAATCTTATTGAATAATTAAGTAGTAGGGTTAAGATCTTTATTGATTTTATAATGTATATATATATATATATATAATTTTTTTTTTTTGTATCTAACAGTGTACAACAAAGTATCATGTTATTTATATTTTCAAATAACATGCTATAATATAAACCTTTAAAATTTTTGAGATATAATCTAAACTATGGAATGAGAATGATCATTATCCTCCAAGTTCAGACTTCCACGCACCCTCCTAGGAAGATCTATTACCAAACTTTAGAAAAGAGAAAAGAAAATGAAAATTTAGTCAATAATTGAAACATGGCAGGAGTAGCCAATTTGCAGAAGGCAAAGGCCCCTTCTCTTTTGTACAAATTTTGCTTATGATTTTCCGAAATGAAAGCTTTCTTCCTTTTTCCTTGTGTAGGACTGGAGCTATGGATGTCGTTATCTCCGGTGGAACTGATCAAGGTTTCTCAAAATTATTTGAGAAAACAGAACACTTTCCTTGACTCAATTGGTGCCCATGAAATTTAGTCATCCGAGGTTAGATTGACTAGGTTGACTTATATATAAGACGCTCGAGTCAATAGGCCTTCTTCTTTTGGTCCATTTGAGATACAGTAATCTTGCTGTTCACAAGGAGTACTTAAGCATGGGCGCAGTACGAACATTTCATTTAGGGTGTCATACATGAATCATATTCGTATCATGTTGGTATCGTACTTGATGAAACAAGAACTTCGTCAGTTGAGGGAAGGTGAATCTAGACGGAATCAAACCTGTATTTCCTCTTGAGAGCAGTAAAGGGGCTGGCAGAGAGATCTGAAGATGTGGCCACCGGTGTGGTGCCTGCCAAAACACCTCCGATGCTTAAGTTAGTTTTTTGGGAATTATGCTTAGAATGATAAAGAATGGATGTGTTATGGTGTGTTTCTCTTACCTCTTGGCTGGTGTTTTTGGAGGGTTTATATATCCCTCTTTTGCCTTCTAGCCGTTGCAGTATTTATTGTGGTTTTAATGCTGTCTTAAGTAACGCCTTCCACTTAATGGCAAGGCTTCAATTCGTCTTCAACGGGATGCACATCTGTTTTATACAGCCTGGGGTATTATTGATGATATTAAACGTTTCTGCCGCTTTCGCCTGCTCTTGCACCTCCTATTATCAGTACAGGTTATCTTCGTCTCTCATAATTTCTTTGTCTGTACTGCTTTTGTCGTCAGCATTTATATATTATATTATTAAAAAAAGATTTTGTTAATATATGCTCTAGGCATATTCGTTTAGAAAATGCTTTAAAAAATTATGAAAAAAAAAGCAACTCATTTTTCAACAATTTTATATATTTTCCATTAACTAGACCCTTAAAATTAAACCCCAATATTCATTATCATCAAATCCAAATTAGTATTTTATTGTAGCTTAATTTTCCGGTCAAATAACTAATTCATAATACTTATATTGCACAAAAGTCAAGAAAATCATCCCACTCACTTAGTTAAGATAACCTTATTAATACAACTATTAAATGTTTCTATATGTAGGGACAGCTTACAAACTTGTTACATTTTAAATCTTATACTTTAGGAGTTAAAATCCAAAAGTTTAAGATGGGGCAATTATCATCTAAGAAGCACGGACACTTCATTTAGGGTATTGTACACGAGTCATATTCGTGTCATGTTGGTGTTATATACCTCCTGTTTTATGTTATAATTTTTCAAAAATTACTCGTGTCTTCTTAGATAATTATCATATATCTTATATATTATATTATTAAAAAAAATTTGTTAACATATACTCTAGGCATATTCATTTAGAAAATACTTTAAAAAATTATGTGAAAAAAAGCAGCTCATTTTTTAACAATTTTCTATATTTTCCATTAACTAGACCCTTAAAATTAAAGCCCAATATTCATAATCATCGAATCCAAATTAATATTTTATTGTAGCTTAATTTTCCAGTCAAATAACTAATTCATAATACTTATATTGCATAAAAGTCAAGAAAACCATCTCACTCACTTAGATAAGATAACCTTATTAATACAACTGCTAAATGTTTCTATATGTGGGGATAGCTTACGAACTTGTTACATTTCAAATCTTATGCTTTAGGGGTTATTTTAAATTATATCCAGAAGTTTGAGATTGTTACAAATTAAATCCTATAGTTTTGTTAGTTTCAAATCAAATTCTAAACATCTAAAATTGTATAAATTTAAATTCCTAGCTAAATCTGAAAATCAAACCCCCTCAAACCAAATTAGAATGCGATTGATGTCATATGACTCGTATCAATAAAATAATAAATAATTTTTTTTGAATTGCTTCCTTGTTTTGTGTTTGAGAGTTCAGGAATTTGGTTTTGAGTTTTATAATCACTCTTCTGATGTTTTATGTATATACCAACTTGTTAAATAATAGGATTAATTTTTCCCTCTTCGTTTCTTCTTCAGCTGTGGAGGGCAGCCCTTACAGAGACAGTGGCAACTACCTTCTTTATATTCACACTCATTACATCCATTATTTCATGCTTTGAATCTCGTGTCTCTGAACCCAAGCTGCTGGTCCCGTTTGTGGTGTTCATCATTTGTTTCGTGTTCACCTTGACAATCATTCCTCTATCTGGGGCCACTCTGATCAAATCCATTGGTAACATTCATTGCAGCCCTCAAGGGTGCTGTTACTCTTGTACGTACGTGCATGCGTCTATTTGTTGGGCCAATGCATTGGCTCTAAAAGAGCATCACTACGAAAATGGAAAATGGAAAAAGCCGTGTTCTATAAACGTGGCTTTAAGCCTTATTTTTTTTATTTTTTTTTTTAAAACATTTTAGAAGGGTCGGAAGCCGCATTTTAAAAACACACCTTCAGCCCATTCCCAAAAAACGCAGTTGGAGAACTAACAAATGCAGCTACAGACCTGGTCTTGGGCTGCGTTCGACTCACGCGGCCCAAAATCTGGTGCTGTGGGTGCGTTTCTTTGAAACACGACTCAACCTAGGGTCTTAGGCTGCGTTTTTGGAAATGCGGCCTAAGACCCGCGTGTTTTATAGTGCATCCACATTAGAGCATCCCCATCAACATGTGCAAAGTTGTACAAAATGGAAAAAGTAACTGATTTTACATATTTTGAGCAAAAACACATCCATATCAGTGGATGTAAAATTGTGCATAAATGCACAATTGCTATAGTAACCGTGCATATAGTAACCGTGCATATATGCACGGTTACTATAACATATGCATTTAATATTTTAACAATTTTTTATCTCTCCTCTCTGTAACTGACTCCCACCTCGACCGCATCCCTTTCTCCGTCGCCATTTCCAAGCTCTTTGAATCCAACCACTTCAACACAATCCACTAGTTCCTCAACGACCTCCTAACCTCTCGGCCCGACCTCAAAACGGAGCGTTTCCCTTCTCACGCTATTGTTCTGTATGGTCAAGCCAAGATGATCCCACAAGCCATTGACACTTTCAAGCAAATTCATGATCTGGGTATTCCTCGAACCATTAAATCTCTCCATGCTTTTCTTTTTGCTTGTCTTTTGGCTAAGGATTACAAAGAGCTGAACCGGGTTTATATTGAGTTTCCGAAGTTTTATGAGATTCAGCCAATATGCCTCAGAGTTGCCGTTATTATTGTCGGAGGCGTCAATCTTGTTGCTCAGTGCTCAGTGCTCAGGCCGAAGGCGTCGATCTTGTTGCTCAGGGCATCGATCTCGTTGTTTGATCAGTGGGTTTCTCATTGATCGTTGATCGCTGGGTTGATCATTGATCATTGTTTGTTTTGATTCATTTTTTCTATTCTTTGTTTGGTGAATATTTTATTAAATAACTGTATGGAATAGATAAACTGACGTGGGTGTTTTGTAAAATTGGGTGTGTAAAATAAAAAAAGTAAAAGTTTTCTTGCAAAATAGAAGGAAATTATGCACCAACTGATGTGGTTGCTCTTAGTGGGTGCATAGTCTTTTAAAATACAAAAATCTCTTCATTTAACACATTTTGGCCAAAAAACACCCACATCAGTGGGTGTAAAATTGTGTATTTATACACAATTACTACATTAACCGTGCATATAAACACGGTTGTTATAGCTCGTGTATTTGATATTTTAATAATTTTCCAATTTGGCTCCCTTTTTTTTCTCTCTTCTTCCTCTGAAACGAACTTGGGCTTTTCTCTTCTCCCCATATTCTTGCTCCTCTGTTACAGACCAACACCGATCAAGAAAGTATCAACCAAATACAAACACAACACCACCCAACTATCACCAATCTACCACCACAACCCATTTCAACATTTGATAATCCAAACACAAAATCAACAAAATCAAACCAAAAATAACTCAAGGTCAACACAAAACAACTTAAAATCAACTCAAACCCCATTGGAAAACCCATCCCGAACCCAACTCAAAATCAACCCAAAAAAAAAATCAACTCAAAATCAAACCCAAAATCCATAGAAAATCAACTCAAAATTAAACCATTAACTAAAAACCCATAACCCAAACCCAAAATCAAAATCAAATACAAACCCAATGGTGGTAGAGACTTAAGGGATTTGAGAATTAAGGAGAGAGATGAGGGATTTCCTTATGTTTCAATCATCTTCATCTTCTTCATCATCATCATCTTCTCTCTTCCTTGTAGCTTTCGAACTGTCAAAAAAAAAAAATTATAAAAGAAGAGATGCGGAGACTTTGAGGGATGAGAGAGGGGCGGAAACTTTGTGGGTTAGGGGAAAGTGAGAGGCAGATACTTTATGGGTTAGGTGGGGGTAGGTGGGAAATAATATAAAAAAAGTGAGGAAAAATATTATTTTAATAAAAAAAAAGTGTTTATAATAGATAAACTGATGTGAGTGTTTCAAAAAAACGATGGTATAAAATAGAAAAAGTAAGTTTTTTGTGTAAAATAGACGGAATCTTCTAGACATACTAATGTGCTCTAATGAGCTACCTCTTGATCAAGTGTGTGATGAGCCATGATGCAGTTGTTAAGTTCATGTTAGGTGGTTGCACCATCTATAGCAATAGGTCTGGTGTAAGCCTTGGAACTGCACTAATGTTAGAGTTTGTGTGCACCTTTATTGTCCTGTTGCTTGGTATTACAGTGGCATTTGACAAGAAAAGGTGCAAAGAACTTGGGGTGACTATGGTTTGTGTTCTCTTATCAGCATCACTTTCTATAGCAGTTTATGTATCCATTGTGGTCACTGCTAGGGAGCCAGGCTATGTGGTGTAGGCCTAAACCCTGCAAGTTGCTTAGGCCCAGCGTTGATTCAAGGAGGTTAATTGTGGTATGGACATTGGGTATTTTGGTTGGGGCCATTTCTAGCTTGCATTGTTTATTATGGTTATTCTAAAACCCTACCTAAGAGCATCCACATCAGTGGATGCATAGTTTTTTAAAATTTACACGTCTAAAACCTACGTTTTCTATGTTACACTTCTATTTTTACAAAATACCCACATTAGTTTGTTTATAATACACATCTATTCAAATAAAATATTCATTCTTGAATCAACACCCAGCCACCATCAACGCTTAGAGCAACGGCGATCATCAACCAGCCTCCATCAACAACCCACACAACCACCACCATCAAGGCAGCCTCCATTATCAACCCACCATCAAAATCCCAAAACCACTAATCAAAATCATCAAAACCCACTGATCAAAATCCCAAACCCATTAATCAAAATCATCACACCCACTAATCAAAACCATCAAAATCCACGGATCAAAATGACAAAACCATCAAACAAAGATTGAGCTACATCAACGATCAGAGCAGTGGCGATGCCAGGCGAAACCATCAACGATCAGAGCAGCAGCAAGGCGAGGTGAAAGTAACGGTGATCAAATCGTTGATGTAGCAGTGAGTGATCGTTGATGTAGCAGCAATTAGATCCTTGATTTAGCGGCGAGTGATCGTTGATGTAGCGGCGATTGGCGGTAGCAGCAGCAATTGGGGTGAGCAGCGGCAAGTGAGACGATCGGCGGTAGCACGACTGTGGCAAGACTTAAGAGAGCAATGGAGATTAGTGGAGGAGATCAGCAGTCCAACGGATTCAACAACCAAAGAGAAAAAGAGATAAAGGAGGAGAGAGAAAAAATTAATCAAATAACTTATACATGAGCTACAATAACCATGTATATTTACACGGTTACTGTAGCTCGTAGATGGATTTGCACATTTTGCCCATTTTTTCACCCACTGATGTGGGTATTTTTTTGCTCAAAATATGTAAAAGTTGTACTTTTTTTCTATTTTAGAAGACTTTAGCTTATATGCTGTGGTTGCTCTAAGGAGGGCTTGGTCAATGTCAATGGAGAGTATGATATCATGAAGCTAGGAAGGACTTGTTTTGAAGGAAATGGCTCCCCCAATTATCTTCAAGATAAAGATTTAGCTTCTATGCCATGGCATGGAAAGGCTTTTAATATATAGTTTTTATTTAAGGTTTCAAATTGTGGTTCAATTAAACTTTCTTTTCTCTTGTCACAAGGCTGGTCTTGTTGAATGAAAGACTTCTTTAGCAAATGTATCACTTTCTTTCTAAAAGATAAATCTGAAAATGCTATCCCATTTTTCCCAAAATCTCATTTTCCTCTAATGGCTTTTGGCTTTACCATTTCTTTTAGCTTGGGTTATGACTCTTCACCCGAGTTATAGTTTATTCGTTTATTGGTCTTCGATAAAATGTCAAATATTGTCATGAGAGTTCTACAAAAACGAACTAGTTGCCGAGTATTTATCTTATATTGTCAACTTTGTATATTATCGAAGTAGTCTACCAAAAAATATTAACTAACTGAATAGGTAGATAAAAAAATTAAAAATTAAAAATTAAAAATAAAAGCACACGATTACATTGGTTATCAATTTGACTTTGGTTTCTCCAAAAAAGAAAATTTGACTTTGGAAAAAATAAATATTTCTAAAGCTCTGCTTTTCTCATCACGAGATAACTTTCTTGCGGAAACCCTTTCGGTGTAGTGATTGTCTCAAATCATTTTGAGAGCCGTGAAATTCAAGGAACACCGAACACGTTTCCTAAAAAAACAAAAGAAAAATTGTTAATTGTTATTATGATGGACTTTATTTATACAATTTAAAATTGTATGACGTGAGATTGCCATTTGAATTTATAAAACAAAATTAAATTGTATGACATTAAATTGAATTGTTAATTCAATGGTTGAGTTTTTTTTTTTAATTTTTTTTATAGAATTTCCGCTTCTAATGATTATATTATTGTAAATATTAATCAATTTTTTGTGTAAGTTGAAAATTGAATTCTAGATAGCTTATTCATTATACTAATAGTTGTTAGACAATATCTCAACCTATTGAATTCTAGATAGCTTATTCAATTTTTTCGCTTCTAATGATTATACTAATAGTTGACATTTACATCTAACATTGTTAGACAATATCTCAACCTATTGCATCAAGTTCTTACAATGAGATTCCATGACGTATAACTTTTAGTACTTAAAAATTATCCCAAGATCCCGGAACTTTAAAAATCATGATATTGTTGCAAAATATTTCTACTTAGACAATGAACTTTTACTTGAATTAGTTGAGTGAAAAATAAATTCAGATCCTCTAGATTTTTTAAATACTCTACTAAATATATTTTCTTAAATTTTAACCATTTTTTAATGATTTAATAGTTTAGATTTTGTCATGTCAGCATTTTATTAACAATAATCTTAATTATTTTGTTTGCAATATTATTTTATTATTTTAAAAATATTATTAGGGGAATACTGGCATGATAAAATTTAGACCTTTAAATTATACAAGAATGGTTAAGATTTAAAAAAAATTTATTGATAAAGTACCCTAAAAAATCTAAAAAATCTAAATCCGTGAAAAATATCCGGTGACTCTTTGATAAGTTTTGGTGGCATTGCATTTTGCATTTGATACTTGATTGGTACTTTTCACGCCTCGAAGTTAGCATTTTTCACGCCTTGATAATTAGTGGCCCTTTTCAATTGTTAGATACCTTTTTTTTTTTTTTTTTTTTTTTTTTTGAGAATCAATTCTTTGATATCCTTTTACGCACGTTAATTAACAGCCATTGATAATGACTACTTATATATTATTACTAATTAAGATACGTAATGACATGATCCCTAACAGTCAACTAAATCTTTTTTATATTTTATTTATTTATTTTGAGAACCTAACAGTCAATTAATAAAGCAAAGGTCACTAAAACATTGAGAAAAAAAAAGGAAAAATATTCAATGAGAAAGAGATTGATACTTCTAATTTAGAAAATAAGTAATTTTTATTGCCTATATATGTAACCCCATAAGTTGTTGCTCAGTGCATCCATATAGGTTTATTGGAATTGTCATTTGTTACACTGTAAGCCTTTTACATTTCCATTTTCGTTTCTATCTATTTAATATGTTTGTCTGTTTAATTATGTGTGTGCATCATTGAAGCAAATTTATGTAGCCCACTTCATCTAATGCATCATTTTCGTTTCTCTCTCTATAATTATGTAGCCAAAAAACAATATTAACTCTGGTATATATTGTTTCATGGCCAATACCAAGATGTCGAGGTAAGCCACACCACAATTTCCTAATTTCTTTCCTATACGTTATAAGATTTAGGAGGGGGAAAAGGAAGAGTACTCTTTCCTATACTAGTAAAGAAACGTGAGATGATAAAATCTTTGATCATCCAAAAACGTATAAGCCGATAAGGTGCAGAAACAAAAGGAAAAAAAGTTGATAAGAGTTGATTGGTTGATTGGGTTTTTTTTTTTTTTTTTGGATTGAAAGTTGATAAGAGTGCTGAATTTGAAAAAAAAAAAAAATGGGCGGGGGTGGGGAGGTCATAATTGATGGACACATATGCATAAATGCACGCAAGTGCTTGAAACTAATTTCATTGATAAGATTTTATCCATGTAAAGTTTAAGTGATATTTTTTTTATATTTATATATACAAGATATAAATTCTACTCTACCCCAATTTAAATGTATATATGTGTGAAACCAAAGTTTAATATAGGAAATGGGACAAATAGTTTAACAAACCATATTTTAACTTTGGCAGTAAAAACCTAAAAGGTAGAAGAAAAAAAACATATTATTATTAAATGAGAATACATTTGCTTCTCAAAGTTAGGTGATTGTCTAAGGCCCCCAAATTATGCAAGACCTTCAAATTGTGGAAGGCCCCAAATTTTATCCAATTAGGTAAGTTATTTGATTAAAAAATAAAATAATAATGTTAATTCAGTAAAATGAATAAATTAAACCCTAAATTATGCCAAAAAAATAATGAAAAAACCGTTTATGAGGGAAAAAAATCGGGAAAGGAGGCTGATAAATTATACCCAAAATACAGCCAAAAAAAAGGGAAAAATGTCTGAAAGAAAAAGAAAATTTGAGAAAGGAGACCAATAAATTATATAGCCCAAAAAAGGGGGGGGGGGGTGGTTAGGAAACAAGTTTGTGACCTAGAAGCTTAAGTCTCTCCCTCTCTCTTTCTCTCTTAACAAAACAGAACAAATAACAAGAATACATAAAAATCCCTATTAAAAATAAAGAAGCTCAAACCTCCTCTTTTTTTCTTTTTTCTTTTTTTTTTGCAAATATTGCTAGAAAATTTTGCATTTTTTTATTTTAATATTTTCTTAGAGCCCAAAATGCATAGAGCTACCCCGACAGGCACAATCCAATAATAACCAATAGCTTTAGGAATTATAGCCACACGGTTATATATATCATCTTTTGTTAATGTTAATATTTTTATATTTTGTTTATATTCATGAAGAAAATGTGGAAATCAAAACTTTTGAAATACATAATTATAGCCATGGTGGATACTATATTCTCAAAAAACATTGTACATAGAACTTTTAAACTATATTAAAATCCGGACAATATGGTAAATTGATAATACAATATCAATATATTATTGAGATACTATGTTATTAACATTTATAGCTAACTACCAGTGCAGACTGCAGGTGTTATGAGTGATCATCGTTCATTCATATTTAAGTATTCTTATTTTATATTAACTTTTGAAATTATGTTAAATTTCAGAGTGTATGATAATACAATATCAATTTATTAATGAGAGAAAAAAAAAATCAATATATTATTGAGACACTATAATATTATTAGTAGATTTATAGCTAGCTACCAGTGTAGACTGCATGTCCATTCATATCTAAGCATCCTTTTTTTTCTTCTTTTCTTTTTTTTGGAGGAAAGCATATCTAAGCAGTCATGTTTTATATATAGAACTTTTTAAACTATATTAAATTCTTGACTTTAGGATAATGCAATATCAATATATTAATGAGAGCAAAAAAATATATCAATATATTATCGGGACGCTATATTTTTATTGTACATTTATGGCTACCTACCAGTGTAGACCGCAAGTGTTACAAGTAATCACTGGCATTCATATCTAAGCATTCTTGTTTTATTGTCTATGTAGAATGAATTTTATTGAAAATTAATTACTATCATTGACAATTTTATTAATTTTAATATTGAGATTTTATTTATTGTATTTAATAGTGTACAAAATATTATATCATTTAAAATGTTAAATAATATGTCACCATAAAAATCTTAAAATTTGTACAAGGCAGTACAGGCCCTTCTCTTTTGTACACTTTTTAAAAATATTTTTCTCAGTATTAAAGCTTTCTTACATTTTCCTTGTGTAGAACTGGAGCTATGGATATCGTTGTAGCCATTGGAAATGATGAAAGTTTCTCACAACCATTTCAGAAAATAGAAAGAAAATCCCTAAAGACAACTTTCCTTGACTCAATTGGTGCCCATGAAATTTTCTCATCCGAGGTAAGCTTGACTTATCAATGTGCCTATAGGATGCTCAAGGATAATCAATAGGCTTTGATTCTTATTATACACATCCATAGTCTCAGAAGTCAGAACCCCTTCCCAAGAGCTCAAGTCAATAGGCTATTTTTTCCGGTCCATTTGAGATTTAGATTTTTTATTATTATCTTTGGAGAATCATGCGAGATTTAATTATCTTACTGCTTTTATATATATATATATATATATATATATATATATATATATACTCATACATACAGTGTTGTCTCTAGGAATATTCTCTATGGGGATTTCAAATTTGTATTGAAGATGTTAACAAGGAATCTCTTTGTAAATAATATTTTCTTATTTCAAATTGATTATTAGGATGATAAGATGAGATCTTTTCTTATAACTCTTGATACCAAGGACTATTTTTCCAGTCAACTCGAGTTCTCTTAGAAGATGAATTTTAGGTAGAAGATGAATTTTGCACTACACATGATTTCCTTGTAAAAAATTTATTCATATATAATACTAGCAAGAAAATAAATGATAAAGTATATATAATCATTAGACATATTGTTTTTTAGTATAATGAAGATATTAATTATTGTTGCTAAGATTGGATATTGGAAATTATCTATTATCTTATACTATAATAAAGTTATTAAAATTAATTATTGTTGCTAAGTGAACTTTAATATTTATTTCTTAGAATACTTTACTTTATTATTTATTAGTTTTTTTCTTTACTCTTTTCAATTATTTTAATTAACAATTCAGCTCAACTTTGACAATTTATTGGTTTTTGTAATTCATTAAGAAGAATTTTTGTTATGCCTTTTGCATCACTCTATTAAGAATTCAATACAATACAATAATTAAATTATAGAATAATAAATTTATTCACTTCCCATGCCACCTCCATTTCCTCAAACTTAATTGTATTTTAATGTCTACACTCTACTACTCACTTAATTTTCTTTTTCTGAAATTCAAGAGCAACAAATTACTAATTTTTGTTGTTAAGCTTGCGCTTTTCCCCCCAGACTTTAGATCAAATTAATTTGTTGTTGAGTTTTTTCTTTTGCTTGAAAATGCCAAGATAAAGGTTGAACATTATACTTTAGCGGTAATTTTAAATTAAATCCTATAGTTGAAGGTTGTTTCAAATTAAATCCAAAAGGTTTTAATTAGTTAGTTTCAAATCAAATCTTGAACTTTTAAAATCGTATAAATTAATCTCCAATCAAACCTCTTAAACCAAACTTGAATGTGATTGGTAACATATCATTAATGTAATGAAGGAAAATTCTTAGTTTACATTGTACTAGCAATGTAAAATTTACATTTTTAGTACAATGTGTGTGTATAATTACCCATAAACAAATTTCTGAATTATTTTCTTTCAATGCATACAAAAGTTGGCACATTTGTTCGTGAGGTTTATAATTACTCTTTGTATGTTTTATGTCTCAACTTGTTTAAGAAGTGTGGGATAGACTTTTACCTCTTGGCTTCTTCTTACAGATGTGGAGGGCAGCCCTTGCAGAGACAGTGGCAACCACCTTCTTTTTATTCACACTCACGACATGCCTTCTCTCATGCTATGAATCTAATGTCAGTGACCCCAAGCTGCTTGTCCCATTTGCGGTGTTCATCGTTGCTTTCTTCTTCCTCTTTACCATGTTTCCTCTAACTGGGGCCTTTTTGAATCCATTGCTCACATTCATTGCAACCCTCAAGGGTGCTATATGTCTTGTACGTGCATGTGTTTTTTTCTTGGGGCAATGCCTTGCCTCTATAATGGCCATCTACTTATTGAAGTGTGCGATGAGCCATGATGCAGTAGAGAAGTACATGTTGGGTGGTTGCACTATCGATGATAATGGCTCTGGTATTAGTCTGGGAACTGCACTGATGTTAGAATTTGTGTGTACCTTTATTATCCTCTTGGTTGCTGTTACAGTGGCATTTGACAAGAAAAGGAGCAAAGAACTTGGGGCGACTATGGTTTGCATTCAGATAGCTGCATCAATAGCCATAGCAGTTTATGTGTCCAATGTGGTAACTGGTAAGATTGGCTATGCTGGTGCTGGACTGCACCCTGCAAGGTGCTTTGCCTCAGCATTGCTTTTTGGAGGTCCATTGTGGCATGGACAATGGGTATTCTGGTTGGGGCCCTTTCTAGCATGCATTGTTTATTATATTTTCTCTAAGATCCTACCTAAGGAGGGTTTGGTCAATGATGAAAGGTATGAGATTATAAAAGTTGCAAGGGCTTGTATTGAAGCAACTGGCTCTAACAATTACAAAGCTGCAACTGTAAAGGCCGAGGAAAAGCCTCCCTGTATCCCTGTAACTGTTGACAAGGATGTACTTGCCCTATACCCTTTTTAATGAAATGTTTATCTTTCTCTCAAAAAATAAAATCCCATACAACGCCTTTAGTAAGGCATTTATTTAAGACTTCAAATTTGGTTCACAAAACACTTTCTTTTCTATTGGCTCAAGGCTGCGCCTTTTAAGGAAAAGACTTGTTGTTTAGCAAATGTTTACTTTATATTTTAAAAGATAAAATCTGAAAATGCTCTTCAATTTTTCCCAAAATTCAAATAACATCTGAGATCATCTATCTTTTATAAGGTTGTGATAAACTGATTAGCACTAAGAAAGAAGGGGAGGATGACCATGATAATTCTTGGCTCCACAGCCTTCTATATTTGCATGTCTAAAGCATATATACCATTAGCACACTCACTTTAACTGCACAATACATAACTTATGCTAGTAATCATTACACTAATCAAAATTTTATTGTTATTTTTTTATTTCTGTTACCCTTGATATATTGAACACAACACTGCAATGTATATTACTGGGAAGATGGCTGCAAAAGTGAGGAAGAAGAGGCAAGGGGCTCGTGCACCACCGAATTTGTAGAAACTGAAATCGCATTTCCCTCTAATTGCAACATGATACTCCCCAGGATTTCAGTCAATAATTTCTTGAACTCATCTTCTTTAACCAGCTTCCCATCATCCGCGTTAATCATCTTAAAGACATCAGCAACAACCTTGTCCATCTGCATAAATTAAAGACCAAGTTCATCACATGTTAATTATTGTGTTAAGGAAGACAAGGCTTACTTATAAAAGCAAAAAATGATTAAACTGGCAAGCACTAAGACTTGTGGCAGTAATTTTACGGAATTGTAGAGCCTAGACTCCAAACCTACGGTATCAACCTACCATACAACCCATTTTTCTTTTCCCTTTCCTAAGCAAGATGGATCTGATACATGTGGCACCTTACTCATAATAGTGTATTCACCTTACAGGCTACAGTTCTTTGAAGTATTTATTCAAGAAATCAATCAACATGTAACATTTTGATTTATGCAAGATAAATTAAGCTGAAGTTCTCAAAATATTGAAGCTGAAGGTAAGTGATCTGTGACTAGAGTAGCATACCTGGTCGACTGCACCAATTGGAGGTAGACCAGCTGATGGGGACACCACATCCAGCACCACACGAAGATACTCCTTGGACATTTTTCCATTACGATCTCTTGGCACATTTTCTAAAGCTGCATTCAAGGTCTGCATTGCATAATAGATTGTAATGCATATTTCCCATGAGTAAAGTGTGCACTACGGAATTTATGTCAACAAATATTAAAAATTTATCTAAATAAAAATCGACAACTGAATTGCAATGAGTGAAATAAGATGCATGTCAACAATATAAACCTTGTCTAATTCAAATTTGTTGGATAATAATCTCTTTACGCCACTTCCATCAAAGGTATTTTCACTATGGGCAACAATCACAGGCTGCTCCTTGAGATGTTGAGCTACACGCTCTGCTACTTTCTTAAACTCCACCAAGAATGCTTCTTGAGATGCAGGTTTGTGCCAGTCATGACCAGCACAGGCTTGCAATGCTGGTTCCACAATGTTGTCCAAAACCTACAGAATAAAAAAACTCAGTAATTGGAAAAAGAAAAATGACATTAGAGCGCAGCTATTAATATAACCTGTGTACTAAAAACCCACATTTAGGCGGCATGAATGCTTTAAGAGTTGTAGGATGATGCTTGTCACCACGTTAAAGATGGACTAGTACAAGAAGTGTAACACTTTCCATTGATGATCTTCCTATTCTAATTATAACTATGTTATACTGTATAATGAATTTCAGTTCAATAGTTTCAGAATAAATTACCCAAGGGTCTGAAGAAGGAGGCATTCCTTGATCAACGCTAAGTTTTTCAAAAGCCTGGATTAAATGGTCACGAAGTGATCTGTCAGGTGACTCTATCTGTGAAAATATGGACACAATCTCAGCTTCAAAACTTGGGCCATTGATGAATTCAAGGAGATCTTCCCCATCAATCCGGAGGATCACAACAGGATCTCGCTTCAAACCAGCAGCCATGCCTAATAGAATGTCTGAAAGAACTTCTTTGAACTCAGTCTTGCTCACTGTTTCTTGTTTGCCATGTGTGAATTCACTCAAGACCTGTATAATTTAAGGTCACTCTTAGTTCACAGTTGATGCAAACATAAGAAGGCTCTATGTTGTATGCTTAATTGAAAAGCTTAATATGCTTGAACTATCACTGTTGAAAAAAGTCTAATGGTATTCTAATATTGTTTGAGCTCTTGACCAACAATTTAAATATGAACATTAGAGAGTACTAGAGGTGTTTAGTTGTGTCCCATACGGACTAAAGTACACCATATGCAGGACCACATAGAATAAATTGACAAATAACAGGACAGTTACATCAAAAAACATGATAAGTATAAGTTTCAGTTAGCTTAACTAAAAAAGTATCTTATTGTTGAATAAGAGACTTAGGATCATCAAATCCTACCTACACCAAAAAGGAAGTTCATTGGTTTGTTGGTCTGATAGTGAAGAGCAATCGTTATGGGATGAGTGTTATAGGCTCAAATTCTATAGTATGAAAAAAAAAAAATATATATATATATATAACAAGTACTTCTAAGTTCTATCCTTTACACTAACCAATTAAGAATTACAAGTTTAAAGTATTCAAATTCTATTTCATCCTAGGTGGATCTCCACTAGATTTATCAGCCTAAAAAGTAAAAACCCCCTTTTAGGTTACTGTCCAACTCGCACACTTTTTCTTTTTTATAAAGTCGGTAAGGTAGTCTTAGGTATAAAACTAAAAGAGAGTATGAATAATGTAAAATAATATCATGTTGACCCAAGACCTGGGCTGGGTCTCTCTGTTTCATGAGCATGAGAGAAATGGTCCATTGCTTCCTTATTTACCACGCGCCTAACTGGTGTGGTGACATTATTTTAGAATTCGTGTTTACAATAATAATAATCATTGGGTCAGCCACAACTGTAGCAAATTAGGTACAAGATTATTGCTTCCAAAAAGAAAAGAGGTAGGAGTACATAATTATTGCTTGTCCACAAAGCAACTTCATTGTAGACATTTTTGCTTGTCCCCACAGAATTCGTGTTTGGTTTAGATATTTCTAGAGCTTAATTAGCTTATTGTTTATGAACATTTTATCAAATCTCACCTTATCTAATTACAAAACAACTTTTACACACTTCTACAAATAAGCAAATAAATTAGAGTAATGCTACCAACACAACATATTTTTCAATTGCTTATATGGTCTATAGTGATTGGAGCAATATCACACTCCTTGATCTGACAGGCTATGTCAACCACTATGAAAAAAGTTGGTGGAAAATGTTATCCCCTATAGCTATGCTTATTAAATAAGCCAAAACAATTGCACACTTATTATTGACAATCATGCCAAGTGCCGACTTTGTGATATTCGTGTATGTGATAAAGTCCAAAGAAAAGTTAGAGTTTTCCACAACATTCGTCACTAGATTCCTCATAAAAAAGAGTAGAAAAAGAACAAAAGTAAAGCTGGAAAAGAAAAGTTCAATTGAAGAAAAGAAAAGTCCCACAAAACCGACAAAGTTAAACCATAGGATGGATGCTTCTCGAGCTAACTAGAAATGGAAATGTCGAGAAAATTGGTTTTCCAATACATGGCTCAAGAAGGCAAGTACAACCATCACTCTCTTGAAACTTGGATCATATCAATAAACAAATTCTTCTATAGACCATTTTTTTTAAGGATTAGGTTTATTCATAATAGTTTTTGGTGCAACTTGCAAAGTGGTGATGTCCTTCATTAAATTAAGTCCAGACACAGAGAATATTGTTAAATCCAAGAACAATGTGAACTAGACAGAGTCATAGAAGAATGAAAACAAATTCAATAACTCTAATTTATTGAAGATAATGAACTAGTAGGACTTATAGAA
Source organism: Castanopsis chinensis (assembly GCA_032878915.1). NCBI lineage: Eukaryota > Viridiplantae > Streptophyta > Magnoliopsida > Fagales > Fagaceae > Castanopsis > Castanopsis chinensis. The sequence goes on along the minus strand of JAVQMG010000104.1, from coordinate 6,406,955 downwards.
TATCAACAACACGTAATCGAGAGCTCTTTTGTCAAAGCATATACGTGCCACCCTTATCTTCTGCGTAAGCTAATTTGAAGCTCGCAAAAAAAGGGATGAGTGACATGTGTTTTCCCTTTGTCTTTTTCGAGACAACAAGATTTTTGTCACAAAAATTTGACCACATATCCCCGTTACCATGTTCCTGGGTGTGATAAATATGCTCATTTTCTTTGTTTAATACTTGGTTTCAAAATCTTACCGTGTTGATTTTCGATCAACTTAATTCTAAATGGCCACAAATCCCTTCACCATTTTGGCTCAAAAACAAGAAGAGAACAGAAAACAGAGAAGGACCACATGCCCCATTACTCAATTTGTTGAAAATAATGTACATATTTGTCTGCCACGTATTCCTCTTTACCTATATGGGCGTGCATGTGACATGTGTGCAAAAGAGTGCCAAATCCTTACCACAACTAGGGACATCTTTATTGTCTATTTTGACTACTATCTTATGCACCTAAACAATGGTGTTAAAAAGATCAAAACCATTTAACATAAGAAGCAAAATCACATAAACTGAAACAATTAACATGCACTAATTGTTGGGAAAGAAAGCTTAATGAAATCAATCTATGTTATAATTCAGATTAAACATTAGTATAAATTTAAGCTTATGCATGTGTCTAATATTAAATAATTTTATTTTTATAATTCGATAGTTGGGATTTGGGATAGGGGATTAGAACCTAAACACCACGCTTTCATTGGAAACAACACGAGATGTCAGTTAAGTAAATAGATTAAAAATATCCAAAGACTAAATTTTTTGAACTTTTTTTTTTCTCACTTGGCCTCACACTGAAGAACACAGTGGATCAAAGGCAAGGAAAAGTTAAGAGAAATGAGACACAAACCTCAGAATAAATGTGATCAGAATCAGGAGAAGAGCCCTGAGCAGGCAAGCCCAAAGCAACACCAATATCAGCCACAGCTGGCTGGAGCTCCTTCACAGAAAGCTTACCATCTCTATCTTTATCCAACTCCTGGAACTTATGGTCCACGAAATTGCGAAACACCTCCTCGTTCTCAACCAACTCCATTATATCTGAACCGTCCAGAACCTGTCCATGTTCTACGCTTTTCTTCTTGGGTGTGCCTGTTGGAGTCGCCATTCACTGGCTTTCTTTTTTTCGGTGTGGGATTAAGCTATGCTTTCTTGTGAGTCTTGTGAGTTTTTTTTTTTTCGTATGTGTGTGCTTTTTGGCTCTGAGTCTCGTGAGTTAGACACGAGTTAAAGTGATTGAGAGATTTGCTTTGGTCTGGTGGGTGATAAGAGGCTGCCTTTGCTTACTCAATAAATCATCAATATTGGCCTTAAATAGGTGAGAGAGAGAGAGAGAAGAGGTGGGTGAGTTTTTTTAAGGGAGGGTGGGAAATAAGATTAAGGCTTGTTTGATTGCCTCTTCAAACCGCATTTATGAGCTTATCCAAAAATATAATAATAATAATTTGGAAATTTGTAAATGTGTGATTTAAAAAATAATTAAAATTGAATGATCATGTTTTGACCCTAATACGACTTATTACTGATTTTAATAGATTTAATTTAACTGAATGTTTGTTTCTCAAACACAAAAATAAATAAATAAATGGTTGATTAGTAATGCCACAAATAATTTATTAATTCACACACAAAGACAAGATAGGTTGAGGAAGAGAAAACTCAAACGTCAATAGATTTCAGCACGAACGTTTATAGGTAATCACAATTTGATCTCTTAGACGCTTCAAAGCTACTAGAAGATTTTTTAGATCCTTTATGTTATCCAACACCAATCTAATGCAGTCAAGGTATCACAAGGTATTTGGATGGATTATCCTATCAAACTAATGTAAGTTTAGGGAGGGTGAATGTGCAGAGGCAACAAGGTTCCTTTTCTAGGGTGTGGATAGACTCGAGTCCAAATCTTCTATCCCACTCTTCCTGCTCCATTATATACTCCACAAATAAAAAACAGGTCACATGTCTGTCTAATTTATTAAATACTAAATTTAAGCCTTCTATTATTTCAATTACCTAAATATGATGGGTTATTTATTTATTTATTTTATGAAATTAAAATAATAGAAAGCATAAATTTAGCATTTAATAAATTAGGTGGACAAGTGTCATGTTTTTATTTGTGGAGTATATAGTGAAGCAGGAAATGTGGAATAGAAGATTTTGACTCGGATAGAATCTCCCTTCGTTCTTCTAAAATTAGGATTAAAATTTAATTCTTAACGCAACGGCAATTGAGGGTTGGTTGACTATAGGGATAATTAGGAAAGTTAAAATGGAAATCCCTAGGCAATCTCACTCAACCAAGTTTTGGGCAAATTTCAAGTGAACCTTTTTGTGTAACTGAAATTGAAATCTTGATAATCTCACTCAAAATCTAGCTTGATACCATGAACCTTGGTTGACTGAAATTCCTTTTGTAGCACTTGAATTTTCTTTTGTTCAACCTTAATGACTTTATACAATTACAACTAAAATGAATTGAAGACATGAAAAATTTGCAAATACAATTGAAACATTTGACACGGATTTTGATAGGGAAAAAAAATCCTAACCTAACAAAAATTTTTATGAATATATATACAATCTAAAAGAAAAACAAGGTTTAAGTGATAGTCTAGTGGCAATGACGTCTTTTGTGATGTCCTACGTATGTAATTCGATTCTCACCTTTCCTTCTTCTAGTTTTTATTTATCCAAAAAAAAAAAAAAGCAAACCTTAAAAAGGTAATATTTCACTCCAAACTTATAAACCACTTTCACATGTTCTTAAGACATTAATACCTTGATATATCTTGTATATATTTAATGGACTTATGACTTGCTAGTGATCTTCACATCTACTATCATTTTCATCCTTAATTGGGAGACATATCCTTGGATTGAATCCTCTCAATAAAGATAGGTTTATTATTCAAACTCCTGTATTATTTATTTATTCGAAATTTGTAAAAAGAAACAAAGTGTTTTTTCTATGATTAGTAGACCAACTGGATTAATCCAGCTAATCGTCCAAGTTTAAGAAATAAATCCTAATAAAGGTTTTTTTTTAGGGGGGGGAATAAGAAAGCTTTTTCCTATTAATCTAAACAAGCTATCCATCCCAATCTCATTTTTACCCCTAATTCAAACATTTACTCTACATAGTTTACTCAAAAACAATGTAAATTCTTGCCATATATATAATATAATCAAGAACAACTACAATATCTTTATTATGAATATGAGCAACCCAACAAATTTTGAGGCTTAAGGCGAACTATTTAAATAGGGTCTTTTTGTTATCACTTAAAAATATTTAACTAGTATTTAATATCATAATTTTTTTATAACAAAAAATCCATTCTTTTCATTTTGTAATATGCTCTTCTTCTTTTTCTTTTCTTTTTTTTTTTTTTGAAAAATACAACCCCCCAAAAAAAAAAACTTACCAAATGATGTAGTATCAAATGTGATTAGTGATATTTTAAGAAGATAATAAATAAGTATTTTAAGGAATGATATTAGAGATATTATAAATTTTATAACATATGAGGCTTGCAAATATATATCAACAATCACAAAAAGTAATTTAAAAATGCATTTCATAGGTTGTTGACGTTCACAAATTATATTAATTGTCACATCAATTTATAAAGATTTTTGAGTAAATTAATAATATTTCTATTTCTTATATCTAAATTGTTTCTTGTGATTAGTACACCTATATATAAAACCCATATATATAAAGTTGTATTATCTTTAATATTACTCTTTTTTTTTAAACTTCTTAAAATAGAAAAAAAAAAAAAAACTAATTTTATTTCTCAATATCTTTCAAAAAAATATATCAATATATGCCCCAAAATTTAGGGAACTTGCTCTAATAGAATCCCTAAGTACGGCCTAAGTGACCTAGGCCGGCCCTGATTATGAACATATTTTACACGTTATATTTTCATGTCCCTTTCAAAACACACCCCACAAGAAAAAAGGAGTTATTGTGTTGTTGAAAAAATAGAAGCAAACACAGCCTAGACTGAGAGTCGTGGCCATGATTGTGTGTGTGTGGTTAGGACACGTGGGGCGGTATGGGATACTCAATAAATTTTTTTTTTTTTTTTTTAAGAAAGGTTTGGCTAAGCCTACAAGAGTCTAGAATTCTTTTTTACTTTGGTCGGCCCGTACGTGAACGAAACGTGGCTCTGACAGGCTAATCACTGACTTCGAGTGCGTAATTGGCACGTATTTTTGGTTACGTGGCCCTCCCCCAATGAAGTAGGGTCAACATAGTTGGCTGATCCTGTGGCTGGCTTAGGCTCTAATAAAGGTACCTGTCCTTGTTGTCTTGTCGACTTCAGACTCAGAGTTTCTTAACTTTCTTTGGTGACCGGTTGCTACTGTTTCAATTTTTTAACTTTAGTTAACGGTGGTAACTGTACAAAAATTTTCATAATAATTGTTAGATAAATTGTATTTGGAACACTATTGCATTATTTAGAGCGTGTATAATTTGGGCAGAGTATATTTAAAAATAATTATAATTATTTATATATATAATTTTGAATTATACCTGATGTTAGAATTATAATTTATACATTTTTAAGGTATTAATTTCTAAAATATATAATAATTTCTCATTTATGATTCAGAATCTAATTCGAATTTGTAATTTTTGATTTTTACACTTAAATAATTCATTTATAACAAAATTGTAAAGATTAGATTGGACATGTAGCACAAAATCAAATTTCAATTGAAATTCAATTTAAAATCTAATTAGATTTAAACTCGTCAATTTTTACACATAATAATTTACTTGACACAACAATTTAAAAATTAAATTGAACATGTGATACAAAATTGAACTCAAATTTAGAATCTTGTTGAACTTTCTCTAAGTTTTTATTTTAACTATATATAAAGATTATATTATCTCATTTGTTATAAATGAAAAATATTATGAAAATTTTTCTCTCTAAATTTATTGCTTTTACATAATTAACTGATGTAAGATTTCAATAATTTTAAATTTTATAGCGTAAACGTTACCAATTTTATTATATAAGATTTATAATTAATGCTTCAAATTTTAAATACAAAAAAAAAAATCCATAATATTTTATTATATAATTGATGTCATCAATCATATTAGTTGCTGCTTTAGTTTATAAAATTAGTAATAAACTCAACTAAAATTAGAAACGGTTACTTTATCATAGCCATAAAAAGACAATAATACAACAGAAAATTTTTTAGTATTTTCAGAATATAGTGAAATGATGTTTATTTTTCTCACATTTGTAGTGGGGTTCACTGTAAAATTAATAAGCAGATCCTACCATGAATGTCAAAGGAAAAAACACTATTTATTATGCTATGAAATTACTCTAATATAAGTATAATATCCTACTTCATTTTCATCATTTATATGCAAGCTTCGTCAACATTATGGAATATGACTTGGCTCGGTTGTCCTTTTGGTTTTAGGACGACATTCTTTATAAAGTTTCAATTGATTTAAAAAATAAAATAAAATAACAATTGCTTTGAGTTGATAATTTAATTCATAGTGGCTTATCTTGCATAGATTATCTCTATTATGTTTTTTGCTAAACAAAGAGAAATGTAAAGGAAAAAAGTTGGCTCTAAACATATTTGGACTAGTATAATTTATCCTATACTTCTTCAAAAGTTATCATGGTTTTTTTAGTGGACTTTTTAGTTTGCTTCTCTTTGAACCTTATCTTCTAATAATTAAAAATGCCATATGACTTTTTTAGTGAGTTATGTGATTTATTTAAATAATAAGAATAAATAATCTTATAAGTTGTAATGGTTTAAAAAAAAATAACTTCAAACATATTTAAAGTAGAAAGTTTAATATTTTTGTACAACAAATTTTGTCTCAATTTTATGTAGTTAATCATGATTGGTTGTTCATCACCACACAAATACTCACTATTTATAGTTTGTTAGATGATATTTTATAAGGGTAAAATTTTAGTTTAGTGCTCAATTGTATTTGACTCGTTATGATAATAACATGTGTTTAAAAGTAGACACGTACTATTAGTCTAATGAGTTGATTATAACAGAAAACTAACCCAAACTAAATCCATTTTATAATTATCCTATACATATGAGACGTGCGACTTACGCTTGTGGTATGGGGCATATGGGCTAATCATTCGAGAGAGATTTTACCCATATCTTATATGTAACCCCTTTCCGGCCATTGACTACATATATTTGACCACTTTGACCTCCTACTTTAAGGGATGTGTCAAACCTTTTATTGGCTCAAAACTTATTATAGCCTGTAGAAGGTGTTGTCCTACTAATCACTTGTTTACACGTGTCGCACTAGGGGGTGGTGTCTTCCACATTTTTCCCCAAATTTTGGGCTGGACTTTCTACTAAATGATTTGTTTTTAACTTTGCTGGCCACCCAATCAAAACTTCAGCATTGGCATTCCTCGATCCTCATCTGTCTCTTAAAAAATTAGTATATATATACCTAGTTCCTCACTTTCTTTCTCTTTGACAATAAATTAAACCCTTATTATTTCAAAATTAACAAATTAAAGTTTAAAGTTTTAAATATTAACAAATGAAATCCTATAATTTCAAAAGTAATAAATTAAACACTAAGATTTTAGAAAATAACAAATTAAACATTTACCATATATTCAAATTCAGACCCAATACATAGATTTAATTTCTTACTTTTTAAAATTTTAGGATTTAATTTGTTACTTTTGAAATTATAGGTTTTAATTTGCTACACTCCCTAAATTATGAAGTTTAGAATGCAATTTACTAAAGAAAAAAAGTTCAACATGCCAAAACAGAAACTATTTTAACTCTAGTAGCTTTAATTTTAAAAGTTAAAAGTGTTTTTTTGACAACAAAAAGAAAAAAAGAAAAGGAAAATGTTCCCCCACCTTAAATCCCTTGTTTTTCAATGATTAGACTACAATTTTTTTGTTGATTAGATTTTTCTACTCTACTAAATATTAGAAAGAGCAAAAAATAATTTTTAGAAATTATTTTTTTGTTGAATCGGATAGTGTTCATCATGACTAAACTTGCCATCAACTAGGAGTTTAAGACCCATTTTGGTTATGTTTTCATCATGCTTTCACTTTTTCCATATGCTTGGAAAACACATAGTGTATAAAAAATTATTAAATAGCCTCCTTGTACACATTATGCACGTATTCAGACTCTCTCTCTCTCTCTCTTTGAAAAATGGCATGAAAAATAACGGAGTTTGCAATTTTTTTTTTTTTTTTTTCTTGAGAAACCAGTTGTAAGCATACTGGGAAAACCAGTTGTAAGGGCAAACGTTATGCACCTAATAGTGACATTATGATAATTTTAAGGAATATAAGGTGTGGCCTCATTTTAAGGAATTTTATTTGTCCTTTTTTTAAAACTTATTTATTTATTTTTAATTTAGGAACAATGTTATTAATGATATTTTGAAGAGTAAAAAAGTTGGCAAAATTTACAAAATAATATATTTTTAGTATTAATTGATTAGATTGATATTATCTTGAAGTTGTTTGGGATATAAACATTTTTTTTTTAAATCATGTTTTGGAAACACGATATTATCACTTATAAATTATAATAATTGCAAATAATAAAATAGAAACTACCTCCTCAAAAATTGTGAAATTTATTGTATACACTATACTCCATTATAATGTTATCCAAATAGGCTACAAACATTCAAATTTTACATGCTTGCACCCAGAAGTAACATTTGCTCGATGGAAAAAAAACAAGTGACATTTGATTGTGCTCTACGACTTGTGCGTGAAGATTAGGAGTGAATTTTGCTTCCCATATTTTTAGGTAGTTTATTGGTTGAGAGGTGAGACAAAAAGAAACAAGTTAGCTTATTTTCAAAAGAGTTAGTTTATATATCTATTTACTAAAAAATGAGACAAAAAAATAAAAATAAAAATAAAAAGTGAAAATAGACAAGAGACTGGCTAAAAAAATTTGCTACCAAAGAAACACTAAGGGCATGTTTGGTAACTATTTTTGTTTTCTATTTTCGTTTTCTTGTTTTCAAGGAAAAAAGAAAAAAACAAATTTTTTCTGTATTCAAAATGAAAAACACGTTTGGTTAGTTGTTTTGAAAAACACATTTTTCAAAAACAAAATTCAGGAAATTTGTTTGGTAGTTATTTTTGAAAAAGTTGAATTTTGTTTTTTTTTTTGGTTAATTTTTTTTAAACTATATTTATTCTAATTCAAAAACACGATTGTTCCAAAGTATTTAAAATCCTTACACCTAAAGAAATTATAAATCAATTGTTTTGTATATAACATTCAAGCCTAAAACTTTAATCATATAAGTAAGATTAAAACTATAATAATTATCAAGCGTTATAAAAGATAATTAATAACTAAAAAGTTTACTACATGGCATCAATGCTCAGGAATCAATTTCATCTCAAAAAAAACATGGCATCAATGTAAACTCGGTCAAGTGTAATCTTTATGTGTAACCTGTTTGTACTCTTCATGTAACACTTTTTCAGTCAGTAATCTATATTCTATCTTCGGTCTTAAAAAAAAAAAAAACCATTCTCAACAACAACCAACAAACCATTTACACCATATAAGTGTATACCCTGTTCAGCCACTACCAAAACAGGAGGAGAGACTAACATACATTAATAAACAATAACACAATCCAGTCAAGCCGAGGTTTGTTGCAATTGGCTTCATGTGCAAATATCAACCAAATTTCATTAATTAAAGCATGATCACTATACATAAACGCGTTTAATTGACCATATATTGTGTAATAATCCATGAACAAAAAAAAAAAAAAAAAGGAAAAGACTCGTACCTTTGAGTGATTGGGTCCCTAAACTTATGAAATACTTCCCCAAAATTATGAAGCTTTTCAAAAACCTTGAAAGTTGCTCAGAACTGCTCAATCACGCAAACCAAAAAAAAAAAAATATATATATATATATATAATAAGGAAAGGAGGCTAAGAAAAAAACGAGATAAATAATGGTATAATCCAATGAAGAACAAAAGGAAATCATGAAGGAGAGTTTGGTGAAGACCAATCACTTACCTTACAAGTGGTTCTCTCAATCAAGGTTTTCAATTGTGCCTTTGTGAGGAAGTGGTGGTGCAGAGGTAGACAGAGAAAGTAGATATAAGGGTTTCTAATGCGTGGGATGGAGATGAAGGCGCTAAAAATTGAGAGACAAAATTGCAAGCGTGGGAAAGAGTGAAAAATATATTAGAAAGAAGATGTTTTGTTATTCACGTGGTTTGAACCAACGTGCTGGCTCATTAAAGCCTGTAATCCTGAGGAATAGTTCCATGTTTTCTAAAGCTTTTGAAAACTAAAAAACAAAAACAGCTCTAGACCAGTTTTCAGTTTCCTTCACAATATGGAAATTGAAAATATTTTTTGATTTTTGCCTAAAATAGGTTACCAAACAAGTTTTTTGCCTTAGGAAACAGAAAATTATTTTTGAAAACAAAAAACTGAGGAAAAAACAGTTACCAAACATACCCTAAGAATTCCATCAACCATCATTTCTTTTTGAGTGAGTTGAGTTGCCTCACAATTAATGATATGTTTGGTATCTATACCATCTATAAGAGAATTCCCCTCTTTGAAGTTTACTTTTTTTGTGGTTCAAAAATACCTATAAACTTTACGTTTAATAGGGAAAAAATTCAAGGACAACCAGATAAAAATATATCTCCAATTCCATTTAAAATGCTTACAAAATAGAACACTCTCTTGTTAATCCATATTTTCAAAATAAACTTATCCAAAAAATTTTTTTTAAAAAAATTATGATACTAGACCAAAAAAAAAAAAACTTCATTGCATGCTATGAGGCTAGTATAATAATAGATAGTACCAAATTAATGTGCTTTAAGTATGTGAATAACTTCAACATAAGATAAAAGGTGATTTTTTTTAGAGGAAATAAAAGGTGATTTTAAGTGAATAAGATCATCACTTCCCTCTTGGGTCTTTGATGATGCTGATGACCCAGTTCCCTTTAGGCCTTTGCCCCCTGTGGCCCGTTTTAATAAAATCTCTCCCTTACTTAACCCAAAAAAAATAAAACCAAGGCATAGTATTACCCAAAAATTCTCAGCCGTGCGATTGAATAATATGGTCAATGTAGCGTTTATCCACAGCAACCGTGAACTAAGTCCCGTTTAACTGCAAAAACTGTCAAAGAAATTAAAAACCAAACTATTCGCGGCGTTTCGGCTTTTGTAGCGTTTCGTGCCACGCTACGCATGATTTCCGGCCTTGATCATAAGTCAAATCGGTTTCTCCATTTCCTTATTTAATACAACTCTTTCATATTCTCACACTCTCTCTAGACCTGTATGTTCTTTTTCTTTGTCCTCTCTTTATTTCAATGCATTTATTTCATTACTAACACTTCCTTAGACTCTATAGGCATACTTAATGTTACGACAACAACCTTTTAACAACCAACTTCACAATTACTGTGTTGGTCGACTGTGAGGGGATGGAGAGAAAATGACAGGTCCTCGAATGTTAGTCATGTCCATCACTCAAAGTTGATTAGTTTAACGATTGTAAAATTTGTCGTGAAAAAAGTTGTGTATGTAGCTTTATTGTATATAGCAATATGTTGGTTTTTTTTTCATTCTTGTGCAAGACGATGATAAAAACATGACCCTGAATTTTATTTAGTGACACTGTGCTACTTCTTCTGTCTGTTATATTTAAATAACCTCATCTATTGTTCAAATGTTGAATTTTGCTTATAACTTGCAAATATCTATTGTGACTTCCTCAAACTTATCAGGGACTTTTGTTTTCTCTCATTTCAGGTATTTAATTCATTTCATAAAGTTGACAAATAAATGCCCCAATTGTTTTCGGGACTTAAAATGATGGGGTCATTTCTTTCTAGAGCACTTTTGTATGTAACAAAAAGTGATATGGGAATTCCCCATTTTCATCAGTTAATTGCTTTTTTGTTTTACAGAAAGTTAAAATTCTAATTTGTATTTGCAGGCTTGTTTTTGGCTATGCTTATCCGGCTTATGAGTGTTTTAAAACTGTGGAGAAGAATAAGCCAGAGATTGAGCAACTTCTGTTTTGGTGCCAATACTGGTATGCATCTTCATGTTGTGCTAGTATTGATGGAATCTTAGGATATAACTTATTTTAGTGCTAAAATGTGTATCTTCTAATTTTGTAGGATTATAGTTGCTATGCTTACAGTCTTTGAGAGAGTTGGGGATACTTTCATTTCATGGTATGCAATTTTTGAGCACAGCACAAATAAGTTGATTTTTCATATAGTCTTGTTACTCTTTTGCATTTATTTTTGGATTCTTGACTTTCTTTCTTTTTATTGGACAAGGCTACCACTGTACAGTGAAGCAAAGTTGGCAATCTTTATATATCTTTGGCATCCTAAAACAAAGGCACGCATTTGACATCCTGGACTTGTAGAACTATTTTGTTTTATCAACTTACACATTCATAACAGTTTCTTTGACAATAATTTTTAATTGTTTCCAGGGAACATCATATGTATACAATTCTTTCTTCCGGCCTTATGTGGCTAAACATGAAAGGGAAATTGATCACACCTTATTGGAGTTGAGAGTTAAGGCTTGGGATATTGCAATTCTGTATTGGCAAAAGGCTGTGAGTTTTGGCCAAACAAGGTTTTTTGAGATTCTACAATATGTTTCTTCTCAGTCAGTATCACGGCCTAAATCTGATAAGATATCCATTGATAAAGGAAAGTAATATCTGCTCTAGGGATCAGAAGTCATTTGTTTAGTGCATTCTACACTGTATTATTCTGATGGTAATTATTAAAATTGGGATAAGAATGTTGATTACTCGATCTTTGGCCTTAAGCTCATTATGCAGAAACTGTGTATACTTGATCCTTATACATCAAATTTTTTTTTTTTTTTGGACCTTTTATATGGTTTAGTACTGAACCTAAGTAGTTGGAGTTAAGGCATTGTTGTCTTAGGCAAACTTTATTTGTTAAGACAAGGTACTGATGTATTTAACTAAATTTAGAGAAATACTGATAGAATATTTGTCTCACTGCACATCAGTCCATTGCCCATTTTGATATTTTATTTAAATTTTGCATCAAGTTTTACCTTATCATAGAATATAATATGATACTATGAATTGAAGACCTACTCTATGCATGTACAAGACTCAAATTTTATTAAAGCAATTTTTGGCCAGAGTAGTTCACAAAGTCCTCTTGGCTTTGATCTTATGTGTACGTAGCTTCTGCACAACAGCTTCCTGCAAAAGCTTGTGCATTGTTCTATCTCTTAAAATGGCTGAATGGGGACTAAAGTTAATTGCATTTAAAATGGATTTTAATATAGTAAATGTGTATAACCTTTGTCAAGGAATCTATAAGTTGACCACAATATCATGTTGTGACTTGTGAGGCTCAGAGAATTTCCATATGTAAGTTTTTGTTGTCCCAATATCAACCAGGGATCTTCTGCAGGTAAGGTTACTAGTTCCCAGGATTTACTCTAATTCAAGTGCTCTCATGTTCCAACACATGGCTTCCTCCTGTGTGGGTGAGACAGAGCCTTGAACAGAATTGGCTTCCTACAGTTATGGAGGAGACAGCCTAATATACAAAATATTTGCCTATTTGGTGTTAGACGAAGATACAGGGTGAAAAAAGCAACTTCACGATAAAAGAATGACTTGGACAGTTAGGCCTGGAGGTGATAATTGTTGCTAGGTGGCTTCCTTGATGACTGCCATATATGATTCATTTTCCTTGGAGCCCCACCGTTCAGTGTAAAGGAAGAAACATGAAGAATTGATTAGTTAACATTTATGAGAGGTGATCGTTAGTCTTTACTCTTTACTGCCTTGATCTCTCTTTGAGGATTGGATCTTCGTATAGAAAAAATGCTTGCAACTTTATGGAAGTCATTTTTTACAGGCCTTTAAAATCAAGTTTACTGAATTGTGAAAGAGAGAGAGAAGCAAAACACGTATGAAGTGTTAAGAGTAATATTTAAAGGCTACCAAGAGAAGTTTTTGGAGCAAGGAGTCCTAACTCCTAAGGGGATTTTGTTCACTCAATAAGTTAGACGCAAATGAATATGGCTGACCCCAATAAGTTCACAGGACATTAAAAGTAAACAAGGTTGTTTTTACAATTTCAAGAAATTGAGAACGTAAAGTCATAATGCTGAATGTGATATTTAGAAAAGACTAGAAAATTCTGTTAATTAAAGCTTAAAGAAATGTATACCTGGATTGTGTAGAAATATGAGAAAGTATTGAAAGAAGGGAATTAAATTCTGTACAACTATTTCCATGATAGTGGAAAATTAGCACTCATTTCCTATACATAAGAGGCTTGGGTTACAAATTTGGACAAAGAAGCGATGCATTGAAGTTGAAGTACAACTACTGCAAAGTTCTCCAGGTTACAAACACTGTTGTGGTAAGATTTTGATTGGCAGCATTTGACAATGTAATCTACAATATGATTTGTATCCTTGGTTATTTGTGAAGAGAGCCAAATGTTGAAATTTCTAGAAGATGTTTAATCTAAGGAAGCTTGCTCGAGTGGAACCCATTTTTGCTCAAGTGAAACAGTAAGGTTGCACGAGAGAACTTCATTCTTGCTTGAGCAAATTAATTGATCATACCGAAAGTTTGCTTGCATCTTGTTCAAGTGAGATGGTCAGATGTTGCTTTTATAAAATATGACTTGGTAAGCAAGACGTGCACAACTTCTTGAATATATCAAGGCACATCTTACTAAGTGGGTAGGCAAGCCATTCTAGAAAACTCTGCAGAGCCTCCTTGCTTCTAAATATATCAAGTTGATTGAATATTTATTGGTTAATTTATAATTGTGTCTAAATAAGATTTTTCATGAGTTCATGTTCACTTAGTTGGGTTTTACTATCCTGAGTGTAATCCACTAATCCTTGACCCCGGCTATCATGGATAAAGCTCATCCCCTTAATGCCTAGTCTTACTTTGATGGTAGTACATGTGCTTATTGTAAGGTTCACATAAGAACGTTCCTGCAATCTACAGGTGAAAGGTATGATTGTTTGTTAAAGAGGGTTTGACTGAACCTTAAACTGTTGTAGGCGACTGGTGTAAGGATGATTGACATGAAAGAAATTGGAATAGTAAAGGATTGAATGCTATATTTCATGTTTGTTTCACAAGAAGAGTTTGAAAAGATATTTATGTGTGAGAAAAGTAAAGAGGTTTGGGCTATCTTGGAAAGAACATATGACGGAACTAAAACTGTGAAGAACTCAAAATTACAAATGTTTAACATCTAGATTAGAAGAGATTAGGATGAAGCTTTTGTGAGTTCTACACCAAACTAAGTGACATAGTTAATTCAAGCTTTAACCTAGGAGAGTGAATCCCTGAGTCCAATATAGCTAGGAAAGTCATTAGATCTCTCCCTGCTAAGAGGTTCCATCCCAAAGTGGCTGTCATCGAGGAAGTGAGGATCTTGACACTGTTAAGATAGAAGAATTAGTTATAGCTCACTTTTAAACCTGACTTCCTTCCCTCAGCCAAAGAAAAACAAGTCCATTACCTTAAAAACAGTCAGGGAAGAAGAAAATGATACCTCAGATGAATAGTTGTTGAATAATGAGGACCTAGACCTATTTGCTAAGAACTAAGAAGTTCAGACAGTTTTTCAAACCCAGGAAAAAAACTAAAAAGAGCAACTAGCTACTTAGCCTTTTACTGCCTCCAGTGAGAGTAGTGAAGAAGCTAGCGAGGAGGAGGTTGATGATGAGGGACGACTTTCGGTAGCCTATAATAATCTTTCCAAGGAATGTAATAGATAGAATAAAATCCCGAAGTTGTCCCTTAAGAGTTTGAATGAGATAGAGCATGAAAAGGAGGTCTTATTGGTTGAATTGGATGAAGCAAAGAGGTAGTTTGGAAATGACAAGGAAGAAAAAGCCTCTATTTGAGAAAACTAAGAAATATGGTGAGAAAATTGAAAACTCTAAATCTCTGCTAAAGAAGTTCTCAAGTGAAAATTTGAATCAGTTGTTTTGTTCTCAGAAGACTTGCTATGATAAAAGTGGGTTAAGGAGGATACATTGGTGAGGGGTCCTCTATCCCATCCATCTCACAGTCCCCCTCAGGGACTAAAGGAAGAATGTCCATCCAAACCCTGTTTATAATTCAGTTTATCCTAAGTTGAATGAAAAGGGGTTTGACAAACCAAGTTAAAGCCCTGACCCAACAATTAAAATTAAAGAAAGATCACTTATGTCTTATGGAACATGGTCCACAGAAGATCTTCGAAGTTTATGTATGATGCCTTGACAGTGGAGACTCTAGACACATGAATGGTGATAAATTCTCGTTCAAGATTGTATCAAATGATGGTACAGGAGACACTGCTTCCTTTGGTGAGGGTGGTAAATCACATGTCCTTGGCAAAGGAACTGTTGATGTTTCTGGTCTACTGGTCCTAAATGATGTGCTATGTATTGAGGGCCTTTAGAAATGAGCATCAATCAAATATTTTATGTAGAGTTCATTGTACAATTCTGCTACAAAGAAGGTTCTGTTTATGATAAAAAGGAGAATATACAGTTAGTAAAAATATTATAAAAAATTAAGATATTATTACTTTTATAGAACAAAATTGTTATTAATAACAACATATATACTAATAATTTAAATAAATAAAATTTGGGGGGGGGAGGGGAAGCGTTGCCTCCTACTGTCCAAGAGTGACTCCATCCGTGCACAAAGGAAAGAAAAAGAAATTCTAACACAAAAACACACTACAAACTTTACTCCACCGCCATAATAATTATGCGTTAAGTTAATTGTAGATGCAAAAAGATTTTTCTTACTAAAAATATTCATTTGAGGGGTTAAAAACATTAAGTACATCTGGACAAAAAATTTTGAAATTTGGATGAAATGATATAGTATTTTACAATTTTTTTCTTTTGGGCAGTCGAGAGAAAACTTTCATTCAAATTGTAATTCTTTTTTTGATGAACCATTCAAATTGTAATGGGATAGCGGTACAGCAATCCAAATATCCATTAGGTACCAGAAGCATTGGGCATATCAGCATGATTAACTTACTTGAATAGCCTCTGCTACTGGTGTATACAGCCGAATTCAACTGTGCCAATCTAAGTATTTGTGTATGAAGCTCTCTCCTAGCTTAAACCTTAGTGAACTGGACCTAGTGACTATCGAAATTCCATCAAACCACGTTTTCTTTGATTCTCTATAGGCTATATTACTGTAACGATTATTAAATGTGGCCAAGATGGGTATTGACCTTGTAGTCATCCGTCTATATTTATATTTATAGTTACATTTATATATATAAAAATTTAAGTGTAGTATTTATTATTGTTATGCTCTAATTGAGTCACATCATCGCTATGTCACAAAGTTTTATTTTCCTTTTTTTTTTTGGGTTTTCACTTCAAACATTCTCTTTAATCAATCCCATTTTCTCTCCCTCAAGTCATCATCTTTCCATCAATCCTATTTTATACTATTAATGACATTCTCATTGAATCTAAATTGCCTTAAATTTAGGAATCAATTATTCTCTCTTTGACTTCCATATCAAACAAACGAGAAATTATTAAGTTCACCAGGAGAACTGTTGATATGGTCCTCCCAACCAATGAGATAATGTCATTTATGCAAATGTGTGAGTGAACTTCCTAATCAGCACAAAGAATAAAAAATAAAAATTATCAAGTGATGTCACGTTTGCATAAATAAGTGCATTTTATTGGTTGGGAGAACAAGGAGGACCATGTCAGCAGTTCTTCTAATGGACCTAATAATTTCTCCAAGCAAACAGCTTCTCTCCCAGTTAAAACATTCAATTGCATCTCTTTGGATTTAAAACCCACTAAATTACAACTACAATTGGTGTTGCTTTGTTTCCACCCCAAAAGTCACCAATTACAACTACAATTGGAAAGTTTATTTGAGGTCAGTTTTTCTTTTTCTTCCCTTGAACTTTTTGGATTTTTTTGCTACAATTTTTATGGTTTGTACTGGATTTTCTTTTTCTGGGTTGTAAATTCCATGTTTTTTTTTTTTTTTCTTTTTTCCAATTTTCAATTGATAGTCTATTTTTTTTGTATTCATGTTTACAATTTTTCTTTACATAATTGTGTTTTACCCATTAAAATTTTTTGTGTCTAAAGAATTGGAATAAGTTTTATTGATTTAGTATATGATCATTTGTCTCCCATTTGTTTATTTTATTTTCTGAATGGCTTTGTAATTTCTTTTAATCTTATCTAAATCTATACTAATTTTTAACTTTTAGGATAACTTGGAAAAGGAAACAAAATATTATGATTGATAGGTTTATATGGTTATTTTCATTAATTTTTCAACAAATTATGACATAAAGGTTTGTACTGGATTTTCATTTCTAGGATTGTAAATACCATGTTTTTTTTTTCTTTTTCTTTTTTTTTTTCAATTTCCAATTGATAGTTTATTTCTTTGTATCCACGTTTACAATTTTTCTTTACATAATTGCATTTTACCCATTAAATTTTACTTTAAAAAGTTATTAAATGCATACTATAAATTGCACTATTATAATAATTCTTAAATAATATCTACTTAAATATTAACTATTAGCTCTTTTAGGTATGCAATCAATTTTTTTCTCCAAAATGGGTATAATTTTCCTCTTAAATTATTCCTTGGAGGCATAATTTAATAACTAAAAAGTCATTTTTTTTAGTAACTAAAAAGTCATTTTTTTTTTGGGAGGGGAGAGGGGAGTAACCTAAAAGGCAAGAGTTAAAAAATTAATTTCTACATACAATTTCCCTTCTAGTATAATTAGGGGAAAAAGTTGTTCCCTACCTATATATTTTTTCTATCTAATTGAAAAAAAAAAAATCATAAAATTCTCATTTATGAAGGAAATTATTTTTTCCCATAAAAAGTTTTGGAAAAAAAAAAAAAAAAGAATATAGAAAGTCTTAAATATTTCATAAACCTATATGGGAGCCCAAAAGTCATCTATTCAGACTTACTATTATGTTACCACATTGGATTTGATGAGTTTTTTTTTTTTTTTTTTTTTAAAGAATATGTATATACACACACCCCATCATCATCATCACATTAACTATGCAACTTGCCAGTTATAAATACTTTTTTCAATTACTAAAACATACACAACCTCTTTCTCTTCCCCAACATTTCCCCTCCCTCAACACTTATGTATCATATATATATATATATATATATATATATTTATATTTTCCCCTTCCCCTACATATATATATATATATATATAAATTATATATATTATATGCTCTCTTTTAAAACCAATAAGCATAGTATTTGTGATGAATTTGTTTTTTTTAATTATCACTACATATTTGTTTTTGATATCTACTATCAAAGGTACCTCTCTCTCTCTCTCTCTCTCTCTCTCTCACACACACACACACACACACACACATTTCGATTTCTCTATAATCTTGATGTTCTATTTGTTAAAATTTAGAAATTGCGTTTGGCTTCATCTTGCTAGGTTCTTTTTCATGACCATTGGTTTATATGCTCTAAGTTGGGTTAGAGCCGAAGACCTGGGAGAGATCAAACAAGATTCTGTTGCTACATGAATATTTTAGAAAACAAGAGTATTAATATACACAAAAAACAAATATGGACATATATAAACAATTATACCGTGAATGCGTTTGCTTTCCCCTGCCCCTTTTATGTTATTTATTGATTGACTGAGATCAACTACATATTTAGCTTCCTTAGTTTTTCAAATTTTTTAAATTGTATGGAATGGAAAAATAGAAATCATTATATGTTTTGGGGAGACATTTTTTTGTAATAGTTGATTCTCATATATGAGTTTAGTGACTATCAAAATAGATACTTTGTTTAACAGTTCTTATGTGATAAAATGGAAACAAAGTTTGGATAAATTGCTTATTAACTTCTCCAAAAATGCAAAATAATGTTAGCTTTTATATGAAACCATCAAGATTCATTTTCATGTTCTAATAAAAATGATACATTTTCCATTTTTCAATTTTGTTGTGTTTTGATGTATATCTCACTTTATTATAATGTATTACAAAATATTTTGTCATATATAATAATTGAAAGTAAAATGCAACGTGATCTCTTGCCAATACACACACACACACACACAATCAAGATATACACTTTTTTTACTTACATATATATTATACATATTACAGTGTAATCGCATTATTGTGAAATGAGTTTGGTACTATTGCTTATAAGTCTCAACTATTATTTTCATTCTTTACTTAACAAAAAAGAATATGATTTCAAAATTATCCCGCGCATTGTGCAAGTCTGCGACTAGTATATATATAAAAGTAAAAACCTCATGTAGGAGCATATGAGCTCCTGCCATGTGGCGCTTTAATATTTTATTTAGCCTTTTTTAACCTCTTCTCATTAAGTTGTTTTTACTGTTACCCAAAAAATTACGTTAACTTCTTTTTACTATTATCTAAAAGATGGGCTATTGTTGAAAATTAAATCAAACCTTAGGAAAAGCCCCAGCCCACTTATTCCCTTACATATTATGACCTAAGCATGATCCTTCCTATGTGTATATGAAAGCCCAGACCTGAACAAGCTTCCCTTTAGACTACACATACTCTTTAACTTCTTTACAAACAATGGTTTGTAGTTCAGATTCACTAATCCTATCTGACCAAACCAATGTTCTTACTCATTTTTCAAATCTTAATTCAGCCATTTTGTTTAAACAAATAGAGATGTATGGTCAAAGAATATATATAATCACTCAAAAAACTAAAAATAAAAAGGAAATGTACAGTCTCACCACTCTATTTTCTCTTCCTCTTCCAAAACTTCTCTCTCTCTCTCTCTCTCTCTCTCTCTCTCTCTTTTGAGTGCTATATTAGATTCCTCAAATTGAAGATAATATTCAATTTTACCGATGGGCTACACATTGGAAGGATTGTCTACTAAGATAATGAGTGCTTCTCTTGCTATCTTATAGGAGTAATTCTTAGGTACTCCCAAAGCACGGAGAATAGTGTTAATTTATATCACATTTATGTTAGGGTCCACTTATTAAATTCATGGTGGAATCCATCATGAATGTGAAAAGAGGGAACACCATTTTACTATATTCCAAGAGTACCTAAGAATTTTCCGTGTTAAAGAAAAAGTCAAATGCTATGTGATATGGCATAGTCACCAATAGTCATATTGCATTCAACTATATTCATATTAAATTTTGAGTCGTCAGTGATACTATGGTACTAGTTATGAAAACCAATTTGTTAACGACTTTTGATATGCTCCTACAACCGATTAAGAAATTGACAACAAGTAGGATCAAACTATTTGTGTGCCTTTGAATTGCAGGGTTTTTATTTTTTTTATTTTACACAAATGCATGAAAGTGGCAAGTCTATCATAAGTATAAAGATGATCATGAATTCAAATATTGACAAACAATTGAGATACTTCATCCCTTTAGTAGATTCTAATAGCATTTGTCATTTCTGAAAATCTAAACAATTTATAGGATTCTAGCCACAAATATTTGGCATAAAATCTATGATGCAAAAATAATTTTGGTATCCCACAGTAGAAACTAGAGAGAACTATATCAACTTTTAGTTAGATGCACATCAATTATTATTATTATTATTTTTAAGTCTTCCTATTGTATTTATTGTTTCAATTTGAGACCAATATAATTTAATTATACTTTTTATGTAAAGCTTGAGACCAATATACTTTTAGGCAAAGTTTTCCGGTGCATCATATTGTGTTTCCAACTAGTTACAAAAAAAAACAGGTCCATATTCATATAAAAAAAAAAAGTTTATAGTTGCGTTTTTGTGATGGCATTTTCAAAAAAATTAAACATTAACAAAAATCTATAAAAAAAATTAAATTAAAAATTGATTTTTTTTTTTTTTCCTTTTCAAACTGAAGGAAAAATCAAAGATATGGGAATTTTCCATTTCATCAAACCGAAGTATAAAATGATTGTCATCAAAACTGAACACACCAAACCGAAGCTTTGAACATTATTTTTGATAATTGGTTCACCCCGTATCAGATTAGATGCAGACCTTTTTCTTTCGACACAATAATTTAGAATTGTTTTTCTATTTAACGTTAATTTTCTAAGAATATTGTTAGTTGTCCAATTGCAAAAGAAAGTGTGAAACTGGCATCTTGAGTTTTAAAAACTCGAGTTTAATTGTCGAACTCGAGTTTTTAAAACTCGAGACTCAAGCGGCAGAAGCTAAGGTGGAAAAAATTCCACGTAGAACTCGAGTTTTAGAAACTCAAGTTCCATTTTACGTGGAACTCGAGTTTTAAATACTCGAGTTCTACCATTCTTTCCATTCAAATCATCCATCGTCTTCTTCCTCTTCCTCACATTCTTCTCAGTCAGGCTTCGTGCAGATCTAAATCGTCCAATCAGAGCTCCAACGTCGTCCAATCGTTCAATCTGTTCTTCGTCTCTGTTCTTCGTCGTCAGATCATTCCTCCTTCATCATCAGATTGTTCTTCCTGTCGTCAGATCGTTCTGGGTTTCTTCGTTCCGTTCTTCCTGGTTCGGGCTTCATCTTCTTCCTGGGTTCGGTTCATCTTCGTTCTGGGTTTCTTCTTTTCTTCTTTGTTTCGTTCTTCTTGGGTTCGGGCCCGTTCTTCCTGGTTCGGGCTTCATCTTCTTCCTGGGTTCAGTTCATCTTCGTTCTGGGTTTCTTCTTTGTTTCTTCTTTTTTTCTTCGTTCCGTTCTTCCTAGGTTCGGGCTTGGGTTTCTCTCTTCTTCGTGTTCTCTGATCTTGAACGATGTGGAACTCGAGTCTATAAGACTCAACTCTGGTTTGCTAGAACTCGAGTCTTATAGACTCGAGATCTATGTGGCATTTTCTAGAATCTTGTCCATGTCATCAAGTACAAAGCGAGTGTTTGGGACTCGAGTTTTAGAATAGAACTCGAGTTTCTAAAACTCGAGATGTTATTTTGTTAATACATTTTAGATGTGTGTTAACTTACTATATTGCCCTTCCTCACACTCCTACTCTGAAAATTGCCTCCAATAATTTAGCATCCAGCCAAAACTACAATAAAATACTATCTTATTTACTTAAAATCAACTTAAATAAATCAATTTATTTACTTAAAATCATATTTTGTCTCACTTTTTTTTTTTTTTTGGGGGTTAAAACCTATTTTGTCTCGCCTTTAAACAAATAAGCTAGCCAAAACGTATCCAAAAAAAAAAAAAGCTAGCCAAAGGCTTGCCGATCAAAAAAGGATTTAAAAAAAAAAAAAACTACAAGCCAAAGGCATGGTGATGATCTTATAGAAGTCGGCCTTATGAAAAGCGGTTTCAGTGTGGTTGAATAATAAGATCGATGTGGCATTAAACCACGGCAACCGAGAGGGAGTCCTGCGGTTAACTACAAAAACTGTCAAAAGGAAATTCAAAACCAGAGGCACTCTCTATTCGCGGCGTTTTGTGCCACATTTAGGCATTCAGCATTTCAGCTTGATCAAATGTCAATTTAGTTCCCATAAAAAAAAAAAAAAAATGTCAATTCGGTTTTTCCACTTCGTAATTGAATACAACTTTTTCACATTCTCAGACTCTCTCTAAACCTGTATACTCTTTTCCTCTGTCCTCTCTATATGTTAATGCATTTATTTTAGGTTTTACTAACACTTCTCTAGACTTTAGGCATACATTAATGTTAACCTTTTTTTTACAACCAATTTCACAATTATTCTGTTAGATAATTATGAGGGATAGAGAAAAAATGACGGGTCCCTGAATGTTAGTACTGAATCGTGTCTATCACTCACAGTTGATCAGCTTAGCAATAATAAAATTTGTTGTGAAAGACAAAAAAAAAATGACTAGTGGGTCTTATTTTAATAACTTCATCTATTGTTCAATTGTTGAGTTTTGATTGTATATTTGGTAGTCGACTGAGTTATCAACCTTTGATATTGGCCCATAATTAGGAAATATCTTTTGTGACTTCCTCAAACTTATCAGGGACTTGCCTTTTACTCATTTCAGATAGAATTGATTTCACAAAGTTGAGAAATAAATGCACCAATTGTTATCGGGACTCAAAATGATGGGGTCATTTCTTTCAAGAGCACTTTTGTATGTAACAAAAAGTGATATGGGAATTCCCCATTTTCATCAGTTAATTGCTTGTTTGTTATACAGGAAAGTTAACAACTCTAACTTGTATTTGCGGGCTTGTTTTTGGCTATACTTATCGGGCTTATGAGCGTTTTAAAACTTCGGAGAAGAATAAGCCAGATATGGAGCAACTTCTTTTTTGGTGCCAATACTGGTATGTATTTTCATGTTGTGCTAGTATAATAGTATCTAGGGTACAACTTATTTTAGTGCTAAAATGTGTCATCTTCTAATTTTGTAGGATTATAGTTGCTATGCTTACCGTCTTTGAGAGATTTGGAGATACTTTCATTTCATGATATGCAATTTTTGAACACAACACAAACAAGTTGTTTTTCGTATAGTCCTGTTCTCTTTTGCATTTATTTTTGGGTTCTTGACTTTCCTTTTTTTTTGGACTAGGCTACCACTGTACAGTGAAGCAAAATTGGCAATCTTTATATATCTTTGGCATCCTAAAACAAAGGCATGCATTTGACATCTTGAACTTGCAAGACTATTTTGTTTAATTAACTCATACATTCGTAACACTTTCTTTGACATAATAATTTTTAATTATTTCCAGGGAACATCATATGTTTATAATTCTCTCTTCCAGCCTTATGTGGCTAAACATGAAGGGGAAATTGATCACACCTTATTGGAGTTGAGAGTTAAGGCTGGGGATATTGCAATTCTGTATTGGCAAAAGGCTGTGAGTTTTGGCCAAACAAGGTTTTTTGAGATTCTGCAGTATGTTTCTTCTCAGTCGGCATCATGGCCTAAATCTAATCATGTATCCATTGACAAGGAAAAGTAATATCTGCTCTAGGGATTAGAAGTCATTTGTTTAGTGCATTCTTTGGCCTTACGCTCATTATGCAGAAACTGTGTATACTTGAGATTGTATTTAACTAAATTTAGAGTAATAACTGAGAGAATATTTGTTTCATTGCACATCAGTCCATAGCCCATTTTGATATTTTATTTATATTTTGCATTAAGTTTTACCTTATCATAGAATATAATACGATACAATGAATTGAAGGCCTTCTACTCTATGCATGTACAAGACTCAAATTTTATAAAGCAATTTTTGGCCAGAGTAATGCACAAAGTACTCTTGGCTTTGATCTTATGAGTTGCTTTTGCACTACTACTTCCTGCGAATGCTTGTTTATTGTTCAATATCTTAAAATGGCTGAATGGTGACTAAAGTTAATTGCATTAAAAATGGATTTTAATCTAGGAAGCACTCGCGTCCGACATGGCAGGACGCGGGGACTCGCAGGCGACACCGCTGCCTGCGAGTCCGTGCCGCGTCTGCCTTTAAAAAATTATTATTTTCGGCGTGATACGCGCCGACACGGCGCAGATTCGGGCCGACGCGCGCGAAATTGGGCCGATTCGCGCCGATTTGGCTCCGACGCACGCCGATCCACTCCGAACCGGGCTGATTCGCGCCGATTCGGCCCAAATCGAATCTTATCCGCCGGAAAAAGGAAATAGGTAGGTTAAAAAAAAAAACTCAAACCTAAACACGTCGCTGTCGCCGTCTTCACCGGCCTTAACCCCTTTCTTCTTCTTCTTTGCTTCTTCGCCGGCGGTTGTTCTGCACTTCTTTGCTTCTTCTCGTTTGTTCTGCATAAGTTTTGTTTCTTTATTTTTTTTTTGAAAATGATGGCTAAATGCTTTGGTCAAAGAGGCTTTATTTTGTTTGTTGTGCCTCTCTGACCAAACATGTGAGCCTGAGCTTTTTTTTTTTTTTTTTTTTTTTTTTTTTTTTAATAATGAGAAGCTATACCTTTTTTAATACCTGCTCCATATATTTTTTATTTTGTTTTTGGGCTGATCAAATAAGTGAGCCACTAAGCCACATCTTTTATTATTTATTTATTTATTTATGAGAAGTCTTATCTATTTTAATACCTCTATTTTAATACTTGTGTATATCTATTTATTATTATTATTATTATTATTATTATTATTGTTATTATTATATGAGTTTTCTATTATTATTATATAAGCATGCTTAGCAATATATAAAATATATATATATAAATATTTTTAATAATTTTTTAATCGCCGCACCCCGCCGCACCCGCACTTTATTTTTTCAAAAATTGCCGAGTCCCGCATCTGCACCCGTACCCGCACCCGAATCTGGAAACGCACCCGTGCTTCTTAGATTTTAATATAGTAAAAGTGTATAACCTTTGTCAAGGAATCTGTAAGTTGACCATACACACAATATCAGGTTATGACTTGTGAGGCTTAGAGAATTTCCATATATAAGTTTCTGCTGTCCCACTATTAACCGAGGCTCTTGTACAGGTAAGCTTTCTAGTTCCCAGGATTTACGCTAATTCAAGTGCTCTCACGTTCCAACACATGGCTTCTTCCTGTGTGGGTGAGACAGAACCTTGAACAGAATTGGCTTCCTACAGTTTGGGTGAGACAGCCTTATATACAAAATATTTGGCTATTTGGCGTTAAGATGAAGACACGGGTAGAAAATAGCCACTTTTTCACGAGTTAAAGAATGACTTGGACATTTAGGCCTGGATGTGTGATAACTGTTGCTAGGTGGCTTCCGTGGTGACTGTCATATATAATTCCTTTTCCTTGAGTCCCACTGTTCAGTGTAATGGAAGAAACTTGAAGAATTGATTAGTTAACCTTTATGAGAGGCGATCATTAGTCTTTACTGCCTTGATCTCTCTTTGAAGATTGAATCTTTGTAGAGAAAAAATGCTAGCAACTTTATGGAAGTCATATTTTACAGGCCTTCAAGATCAAGTTTACTGAATTGTGAAAGAGAGATCAGCATGCCTTTCTTCTTAGTTTCTAATGAATTTCCGGATTACCAAAAAAAGAAAAGAGATAAGCAAAATACTTACAATGTAGAGTAATATATAAACTAAAGGTTACCAAGTGAAGATTTTGGAGCAAGGAGTCCAAACTCCTAAGGGGATTTTGGTCACTCGATAAGTTAGATGCAAATGAATATAGCTGACCCCAGTAAGTTCACTGACAATGTAATCTACAATATGATTTGTATCCTTGTTCATTTGTGAAGCGATTGCCAAATCTTGAAATTTCTAGATGATGTGTAATTTAGGGAAGCTTGCTGGAGTGGAACCAATTTTTGCTCAAGTGAAACAGTAAGGTTGCACATGGGAACTTCATTCTTGCTTGAGCAAATCAATTGATCAACCCGAAAGTTTTGCTTGCATCTTGCTCAAGTCTCACTCAAGCAAGATGGTCAGATATTGTTTTTATAAAACATGACTTGGTGAGCAAGATGTGCACAATTTCTTGAATATATCAAGGCACATCTTGCACAGTAGGTAGGCAAGTCACTCTAGAAAACTCTGCAGAGCCTCCTTGCTTCTAAGTTCTAACCTCCCCTGGTTTGATCTTGGTCTTGTGGCGGGCTTTGCATTCTTATGGCATACCTTTGATTAACTTCAAGTTCCAAATTTTATTTAAACCAAAAAGTTCATTGCTTAACATTAGTGCTTGCATGGATATCTTGGAATTCATGTAGAAGTGTGGAGGTTTTTGGAGTTGCTGTGGTGAACTCAATACTACTGTGTTAGTAGGGTCTAGTTAAAAAGGTTTTGTGAGAGTCTGTAAAATCATTGACGCAAGACAACCAAAACAAAACTGAAACAATAATAAAATAAAGGGATATGACCTAGGAGTCAGCACCTAGGCCTATCTTGGAGTCAGCACCTAGGCCTATCTTGGAGTCAACACCAAGCGGGGAAACCACTAGGAGTCAGCACCGAGGGTGGACCTAGATTCAGCACTAGACCAAAAAAGACCAAACAACCATTTTTTTATTCATCAAAATATCAACTATTTCCTCAAAGAGTACAATAAGTTACTTATAAAGGATTGCTAAACCCTAATTCTAATTGGTTAAGAAACCCTAATTGCCTTCTTAAGAAAATAACCTTGCTTCCAAATTAAAATATTAATATCCTAATAAACTACTAGGACCTAAAACATAAAAATACAATTGACTTGCAAACATAAATAATACTAAATAAAAATTTTCTTGCGTCTCCCGTATTATTCTCCTCTGATTTGAGAAAACTCGACCTCGAGTTTTAAAGTATTGAAGAATTAGGATGCTAACAAGTAACACTTGTTTCAAGTCTGAAATCGCCTTAGAGAGCACAGGGAAAAGAAAAATCTTGAATTCCATCACATCAAACTCATTTGGAATAACAAAATCAATGTGTGGAATCAGTATAACTCGTCTTGAACCTTATGAACCATAGGAAACAGTGTGGTTTTAATCTCTTCGACTTCACCAAGATGTAGATCTTCAAGCACCATGGAGGGTTGATAAGAAGCATATTCAACAACTTCAACTGTCACATCATATGCACCCTTAAGCTTGCTGCATTGTTTTTGAGTGAATGTCATTATCTTTTCTAGCTGGGCATTAATCCTAGTGATTATTTGCTCCCCCAATTTCCACAACATAGGTGAAACATTCTGATTTTCCTTTCTTACACTAGCAAAAAGTGAACTGAGAAGATCCAAGAAAATGTCTTCACTTTCATCTATGACCAGATTCATAATTGTTTCCATGGTTGAAAGTACAGCAGGTGGATAGTTGGACCTAATTATCTTTAAGAAACTTTGAAACATCTCAACAACCAATGCATCACACTCAAGATCCAGCATTACCAAGCATAACTTGACCTTTGCAACGGTATCAAGAATGGAAACCACCTTCTTATAAGAACTAGTTGACACATGAGGCATATTTTCAAATGCAATCACAATAGGTTGAAATATTTCTTTCATTTGCTCATCTTTATATGGGGTATCTGGTGTTGTTATCCTTGTAATCTGAATAATGCAAGATACAATTGAAACCTTCACATCCATTTCAGCATGTTTCAAAAGTTTATTAGTGATTAGTGCCTTCACTGTGCGTAAAAGTGCATCTCGCATTGATTTGGATGGTTCTTGCTCCACATATGCTAACAAATTTTCAACTTTATCAAAAAGAGTGAGGAGATCGTCAATGGAGGAAGGAGGGTTAAGGAGTGTATTCCTAGCCTCCTTAATCTCCTTCTCAAATTCTCTATCAAAGGCAGTCATTTTCAGCTTAGACTTGGAGTCTTGTTAATGAAATGGGTCCGGTCATTGGCTTGTGTGACAGTGTACAATGAGTTTGTTGTTTCGGCTGGGTCAGGTAGTTTATTGGGTTTTAATTGAGTTCTTTATTTCAGATGGGCCAGGTCAAGTTGTTCTTAGTGGGAAAACGCTGTGGGGTTGCAAATTAAAAATGATCGGGAAGAGTTTGAACAGAATATAAGGTGTTGGGTTTTTAAAATTAAATAAAAGGCTAGTTATTGTTACCTTTGAGATAGAGTCCCTAGTTTATGGAGGGATTGCAGAGGCATGGTGCTGGGCAATTGAGGGTCATGTTGGTGCAATATTAAGAAGAGGACGGTGGTGGGGCTCATTGATGCGGGAGACGCAAGAAGATTTTTATTTACTAGGACCTAAAACATAAAAATACAATTGACCGGCCAACATAAATAATACTAAATAAAAATCTTCTTGCGTCTCCCGCATCAATCATTCATTATAATTAATTGCTGTATGGGGTTCTCCTGGAGTGGTGCATTTTTTTTTTTTCTCACTGAAGAAGTTCTTTGGTTTTAAACTTTGTTACTAAATCTTCATGTTTTTATCTTTATTGCTGTGATAGATTTGGCCCTGGATAGATTGTTTACTAATGCGTAAAATTAAAATATCTAGTTGATTGAGTATTTATTGGTTAAGTTATAGTTAGGTCTAAATAAGATTTTTTATGAGTTCATGTTCACTTAATTAGTTATGTTTTACTATCCTGAGTGTGATTCACTGATGCTTGAGCCCTGGCTGTCATGGATAAAGCACGGCCCATTAATGTCTAGACTTTGATGGCAGTATTTATGCTTATTGTAAGGTTCATGTTTGTCTCACAAGAAGAGTTTGAAAATATATTTATGTGTGAGAAAAATAAAGTGGTTTGGGATCTCTTGGAAACAACTAATGAGGGAACTAAAACTGCGAAGAACTCAAAATTACAAATGTTAACATCTAGGTTATAAGAGATTAGGATGAAGCTTTTGTGAGTTCTACACCAAACTAAGTGGCATAGTTAATTCAAGCTTTAACCTAGGAGAGTGAATCCCTGAGTCCTATATAGCTAGGAAAGTCATTAGATCTCTCCCTGCTGAGAGGTTCCATCCCAAAGTGGCTGTCATCAAGGAAGCAAGGATCTTGACACTGTTAAGATAGAAGACTTAGTTAGCTCACTTTAAACCTATGAATTCTCCTTCCCTCAGCCTAAGAAAAACAAATCCATTACCTTAAAAAAAGTCAAGGAAGAAGAAAATGGTACCTCAGATGAATAGTGGTTGAATGATGAGGATGTAGACCTATTTGCAAAGTAGTTCAGAAAGATTTTCAAACCTAAGAGAAAAGATAAAAAGAGCAAATAGCTACTTAGCCTTTTACTGCCTCAAGTAAGAGTTGTGAATAATCTAGTGAGGAGGAGGTTGATGGTGAGGAAGGACTTCAGGTAGCCTATATTAATCTTTTCAAGGAATGTAATAGATAGAATAAAATCTCAAAGCTTTCCCTTAAAGAGTTTGAATGAGATAGAGCATCAAAAGGAGGTCTTATTGGTTGAATTGGATGAAGCAAAGAGGTAGATTGGAAATGACAAGGAAGAAAATGCCTCAATTTGAGAAAACAAAGAAATATGGTGAGAAAATTGAAAACTCTAAAATCTAAGTCTCTGCTAAAGAAGTTCTCGAGTGAAAATTTGAATCAGTTGTTTTGTTCTCAAAAAACTAGCTATGATAAAGGAAGAATGTCCCTCCAAACCGTGTATAATTCAGTTTAAGTTAATGAAAAGGGGTTTAACAAACCAAGTTAAAGCCCTGACCCAACAAATTAAAATCAAAGGAAGATCGCTTATGTCTTATGGTAGATGGTCCACAGAAGGTCTTCGAAGTTTATGTATGATGCCTTGACAGTGGAGACTCTAGACACATGAATGGTGATAAATCCTTGTTCAAGACTGTACCAAATGATGGTACAAGAGACACTGCTTCCTTTGGTGAGGGTGGTAAATCACTTGTCCTTGGCAAAGGAACTGTTGATGTTTCTGGTCTACTAGTCCTAAATGATGTGCTATGTCTTCAGGCCTTTAGTAATGAGCAACAATCAAATATATTATGAAGAGCTCATTGTACAATTCTGCTAAAAGGACGGTTCTGTTTATGATAAAAAGGAGAATATACAGTCAGTAAAAATATTATAAAAAATTAAGAAATTATTACTTTTATAGAAAAAAAATTGTTATTAATAATTACATATATACTAATAATTTAAAAAATTGAGGGGGGGGGGGGGGGGAGCGTTGCCTCCTATTGTCCAAAAGAAATTTGAATACAAAAGCACACTACAAACTCAACTCAAAAGCCATAATAATTATGTATTAAGTTAATTATAGATGCAAACAGATTTTTCTTATTAAAAATATTCATTTGAGGAGTATATCTGGACAAGGAATTTTGAAATTTGGATGAAATGATAAAGTATTTTACAATTTTTTTTTTTTTTGGGTAAGTCAAAAGAAAACTTTCATTCAAATTGTAATGGTATAGCTGTACAACAATCCAAATATCCATTAGGTACCAGAAGCATTGGGCACATCAGCATGATTAAGGGGGTGGTTAGTACTGTTGTTTAAACAACAGTTTCCAGTATTTAAACAACATTACATTCTTTTTTACTTACACGTATTTCTACAAAATAACAACAATGTTACTAAAAATCTCTTACCAAACATGCCCTATCTTACTTGAATAGCCTCAGCTACTTGTGCCTTCTTTAGCTGACAGATGTGCCATTTATTTCCCTTCTTGCTGTATGAATTGGACTTAAGAAATTCCATAAAAAATGTGTTCTCCTTTGATTCTCTACATTCCTTGAAAGTTTTTTATATAAAAATAATTATATTGTCATTTAATAACTTAATCTTCCTTATAGAATTTTTTTTTTTTACTGTAATAATTATTAAATGTGGCCAAGTTATGAGTATTGACCTTGCAATCATCTGTCTATACCTATATATATACATATATATATAAATTGGAGCATAGTGTTTATTATTGTTATGCTCCAGTTGAGCCACATCACTATCATGTCACAAAGTTTTTATTTTCCATTTTTTTGGGGGGGGGGGGGGTTCACTTCACAGATTCTCTTTAATCAATCCCATTTTCTCTCTCAACTCATCATTTTTCCATCAATCCTATTTTATACTATTAATGACATTCTCATTGAATCTAAACTGTCTTAAATTCAGCAATCAATTATTCTCTCTCTCTCTCTCTCTCTCTCTCTCTCTCTCTCTCTCTCTCTCTCTCTCTCTCTCTGTGACTTCCATATCAAACAAACGAGAAATTCTTAGGTCCACTAGGAGGACTGCTGATATGATCCTTCCAACTAATGAGATAACGTCATTTATGCAAATGTGTGAGTGAACTTCCTAATCAGCACAAAGAATAAAAAATAAAAATTACTACGTGATGTCACATTTGCATAAATAAGAGTATTTTATTGGTTGAGAGGTCAAGAAGGACCATGTCAACAGTCCTTTTGGTGGACTTAATAATTTTTCCAAACAAACAGCTTCTCTCCCCATCAAAACATTCAATTGCCTCCCTTTGGATTTAAAACCCACTGAATTACAACTACAATTGGTATTGCTTTCTTTCCACCCCAAAAGTCACCAAATTACGACTACAATTGGAAAGTCTATTTAAGGTTAGGTTTTCTTTTTCTTCCCTTGAACTTTTTGGCTTTTTTGCTGCAATTTTTATGGTTTGTACTGGATTTTCTTTTTTGGGGTTGTAAATTCCATGTTTATTTATTTTTTTTCTGATTTTCAATTGATTGTCTATTGCTTTGTATTCATGTTTACAATTTTTCTTTACATAATTGTGGTTTACCCATTAAAATTTTTTGTGTCTAAAGAATTGGAATGCTTTTTATTGATTTAGTACACAATCATTTGCCTCCCATTTGTTTATTATATTTTTAGAATGGCTGTGTAATTTCTTTTAATCTTATCTAAATCTATACTAATTTTTAACTTTTAGGATAACATGGAAGAGGAAAAAAAATATTATGATTGATAGGTTTATATGGTTATTTTCATTAATTTTCCGACAAATTACAATGTAAAGGTTTGTACTGAACATTTCCATGATTGTAAATACCATGTTTCTTTCTTTTCTTTTCTTTTTTTCCTTTTTTCAAATTTCAATTGGTAATCTATTTCTTTGTATCCATGTTTACAATTTTTCTTTACATAATTGTGTTTTAGCCATTAAAATTGTACTTTAAAAAATTATTAAATGCATACTATAAATTCCACTATTATAATAATTCTTAAATAATATCTACTTAGATATTCACTATTAGCTCTTTTAGGTATGCTATTAATTTTGAGTAATGTTATATCCACAAACTATTTTACAACATTTTTACAAAATGTTGATGTGGTTAACCTCTTATTGGTTTTCATCTAAACCCACCATTAATATCACTTTTTCATTCACCAATAATCACTCACCACATCAGTAGTTTGTAAAACTTTTTGTAAAATAGTTTGTATTTCTAGCATTATTCATTAATTTTTTTCCTCCTAAATGGGTATAATTTTCCCCTTAAATTATTCCTAGGAGGCATTTTTTTTAGTAACTAAAAAGTCTTTTTTTTTTTTTTTTTTTTTGGGAGGGGAGGGCCGGAGGGGGAAGTAACCTAAGGCTTGGTTTGGATTGCGCTGAACGCGTCCAGCATTCAGCGTTTTCCATTTTTTTTTTCCTGCGCACGAGTTTCAACTAGGGGACAAGATTATTGTTCATCTAGTGTATGGTACTGTTCACGCATTGCTTTGCACTGTTCATTCACTGTTCATGTACTGTGCGGTTACTGTTCACGCACTTTTCAACCACTTTTTTTATTAAAAAAGGGACCCGTGACACTACTTACACATTTAAAAATTATTTTGTTACAGTGTTTTCAGTTTTTAGCTGTATCCAAACGGGCCCTAAAAGGCAAGAGTTAAAAAAATTAATTTCTACATACAATTTCCCTTTTGTTATAATTAGAGGAAAAAAAGTTGTTCCCTACCTATATATTTCTTCTATCTAATTGAAAAAAAAAATCATAAAATTCTCATTTATGAAAGAAATTATTTTTTCCGATAAAAATTTTTGGAAAAAAAATGAATATAGAAAGTCTTAAATTTTTCATAAACCTATATGGTAGGCCAAAAGTCATCTATTTAGACCTACTATTATGTTACCACATTGGATTTGATGAGTTTATTTATTTATTTTTTTTAAAGAATATATACACACACACACACACCCCATCATCACCATCATCACATTAACTATGCAACTTGCCAGTTATAAACACAATTTTCAATTATCAAAACATACAAAGTCTTCCTCTTCTCCAACATTTCCCCTCTCTCAACACTTATGTATCATATAAATATATATATATATATATATATATATATTTCCCCTTCCCCTACACACACACACACACATATATATATTTAACTATGCAACTTGCCAGTTATAATTACATTTTTCAATTACCAAAACATACAAAGTCTTCCTCTTCTCCAACATTTCAACTCCCTCAACACTTATGTATCATATAAATATAAATATATATATATATATATATATATTTCCCCTTCCCCTTCCCCTACACACACATATATATTTTATATTTATATATGTTCTCTTTTAATCTTTCTTAAAACCAATAAGCATAGTATTTGTGATGAATTTTTTTTAATTATCACTACATGTTTGTTTTTGATATCTACTATCAAAGGTACCTCTCTCTCTCTCTCTCTCTCTCATTTTGTGTGCTATATTAGGATTCCCCAAATTGAAGATAATATTCAATCTTACTAATGGGCTACACATTGGAAGGATTGTCTACTAAGATAATGAGTGGTTTTTTTGTTGTGTTATAGGAGTAATTCTTAGGTACTCCTGGAGCACGGTGTATAGTGCTCCCTTATCTCACATTTATGGTAGAGTTCACTCATTAAATTCATGTGGGGTCCATCATGAATGTGAGAGGAAGGAGCACCATTTTACTATATTTTAAAAGTACTTAAGAATTTTCTGTGTTAAAGAAAAAGTCAAATGCTATGTGATATGACATAGTCACCAATAGTCATATCGCATTCAATCATATTCATATTAAATTTTGAGTTATCTGTGATGCTATGGTACTAGGTATGAAAACCAATTCTTTAACAACTTTTGATATGCTCCAGACAATATAATTAAATGACAATTTGAGTGAAGAAGAAAAATACTTTTGCTTGGTGATTGTTAACAAGAATAATATTAAAAACTAATTCAAATCAATAATGTAAATACTAGGGCATCGGGGCGTTTCCCTATATCGATATGAGATTCTTTGTGATCTAAGAAAATATCTATTTCATAATTGATTTTTCTTATACAATTAAAAATTTGTGATTCGGTTGAACTGAGATAATTCAAGAACACATCATAACCTCGATTAATAATGCAGTTAGAAAAGTTTTTCAGAAAAACCCATTCATTTTAAAATCTAATTTATGTTTGAAATTATTAGAAATTCATCTAAATAATAAGAAAAACATAATTGAACTTATTGAAAGCATCAAAGAACTAATACATCAAAAGAAATCTAATTGAACAATCAAATATGTCGTTGATAAAATCTTAGATAGAATCACATTGAATATTCATACCGTATAGAAGAAACATAACCCCTAGCCCTAGCAAAGAGTTTAGGCTGCCATTAGAGAAAGGAAAATACAAATTTTCTCTGCCCAGAATTCGTTCTCCCAGCCTCCCTTCCAAACCCTAATGTAAAAGTGTCCAAAGAAAATAAAACTTCTACTATTTTAATTTCCTTCCAGGTTTACAGCAGTAACTTGTGAGTTAATTTCGGCCTTCAAATATTGAGAATTTGAAAAACTCAAAACTGGAAAGTTGTAGATAATTAAGTCACGGTTCCAACCCATCTGGTCTTGTGTCAATTGGAATTTTGATGAGAGAGATACGCCCAAAATACTGATCAATGCTCAAATCAAATTTTTCCTTTTTAGATTCTACCTCTTTGGTTTCTTTCCTTATTTGAAGCTTCCAATCAGAGTAAACGATCCAAGCACTCCAGCTGCACCTCCTTAGATATTTAAGCATGGTTCTTTAGCTCCACTTTAATTCTAGTTTGGCCTCCGTTCTCTCACAAATTCCTGTGAACTCATCTTTCTTACATGATTTCCTGAAAGTAGAAAATTACACACAATAAATGGCATCTTATTCAAGAAATTATGTAAAGATAAATAATAGGGACTAATGTAAATCATAACTTAATTATACAAATTAAGCATAGTAATAAGGAGATAACGTCCACATTAATATATAACAAGTACACATTTTTAAGGCGTTATCAGCTCCTTCAACCGATTAAGAAATTCACAACAAGTTGGATCAAACTTTTTGTGTGCCTTTGAATTGCAGGTTTTTTTTTTAATTTTTTTGTTTTTTTTTTATTACACAAATGCATGAAAGTGGTAAGTCCATCATAAGCATAGAGATGATCATAAGTTCAGATATTGACAAACAATTGAGATATTGTGATAATAGATTCTAACAGCATTTGTCCCTTTAGTAGATTCTAATAGCATTTGTCATTTTTGAAAATCTAAACAATTTATAGGATTCTAGCCACAAATATTTACATAAAATCTATGATGCAAAAATAATTTTGGTATCCCATAGTAGAAACTAGAGAGAACTACAAAAACTTTTAGTTAGATGCACACCAAATTATTATTTTTTTTTTTTTAAGTCTTCCTATTGTATTTATTATTTCAGTTTGAAACCAATATAATTTAATTATACTTTTTATGCAAAGCTTGAGACCAACATACTTTTGGGCAAAGTTTTTTGTTCATCGGATAAGTTTCTAACTAGTTACTAAAAAAAATAGGTCCATATTCATAAAAAAAATAAAAAAAAAAAAGAATGGGGGTGTAAGAAGATTATGTGATAAGAAGATTAAAACTAGTTTATTGCATATATTACTAAGAATGTATAAAATATAACATGAACATAAGGAATGGAACACAGCACAAAATACAATAGACTAAGGGATATTATTAGATTTAACAACTTTTTTATGTCAAGTATAAGAGAGACTGGAACATATGATACATAGGTTGGCTTCACTCTCTAACTTTGTCGAGCTAAAGACAAGAGAGGCCTATTTATAGGCAATAAGTTATACAATGATACAAATATTTTACAATTAGAGGATAAGAGATTTCCACAGTAGATGGTAGGGGCTGGTTGTTTCATGGCAAGTGGTAGCAGGAGCCAAGGGTCCTGTTTTAGTAGTTATCTTCATCCGAATATATTGCTGATCATTAGATAGGGGTTGTCTGGGGGGAGAAGACAAAAAGGCAGTGTCTTCATGCATGGGTGACAAGTGTCACAAGAAGGTCATAGGCCCTGGGACAACATGAAGCAAAAATGGAAGTTGCTTAAAAAAGTCCACAATTGTAGGCCAAAAAGTCTTGCACACGTTGGGGAGTGGACAGAGTCTTGCATGGGAAAGGAAGTCTTTTGAAGATGGAGTTATATGTTTATATATATGTATATATTATTATTATTATTATTATTATTATTATTATTATTATTATTATTATTATTATTATTATTATTATTATTATTATTATTATTTTTACAATATCTAGTCTTTCCATCCATCTCTTTCTTAGAACCATTTTTCATCAATATCAGCATCTGGGTCATGGTTATGGTAGTAAGGATCATCATGTCCGATCAAAGGATTAGGCATTTCCCAATGTTCCTTTTATGGCCATTACTGTCTGCATACATCTGGATCTGCTGGCACTATCTCAAGTAGGATTCCCTAGTTAAGAGATTCTGCCATTGTGAGGGAATAATGGCAAGATATCCAAGACACATCAATGTGTGTGTGAAGAGTACCATTAGCATCAGTTACCCAATGCATATCTGTAGGGTGAAGGATTCCTTCTGCACGCACATCATTTTTGGAATTGAGCTTAACAACCAAACAGGATGAAGTAATTTTGTGGCCAAAGCGTGGGTGCTCTATTTTGGTATACTTGGACCATTGACCATTATGAGCATCATTTTTCAAGATTTCAAACCAGAATTTGTTAAAATGTTTATTTTCATGAGGGAAAATATATGAGTAGAATTCTAGTTCAAAATAGAGACACAAGTAATCTCGTTGAGTAAGTACAACATATAGAGGTAATGGACCACTGTCCAATTGGTTATCCAAAGGGCAAAAAGGGTTTTCCATGGTTCATCTATGTCTGGGAAAATAGCAAGGAAATGACGCTAATTTTCTTTAAGGTAGTCATGGAGAACTCTAATGATTCTTTTAGATCTAGTTTCAAGGGTCAAGGTCTTTATTTGGTCTTTTATTTCTAGGGGAAGAGTTTCTATCATATTAAGAATATCATTAGGGGCTGAGGAAGAGCCGGAAGATGAGGATGGATCTGTGATTGGATATACACACAAAGGTGGAGGAATGAGTGTGGTGGTAAGGACTAGAGGTTTTCTGAAAAGGTAATCAGTGATAAGATTGTCTTTACCTTTGATGTGTTTGACTTGAAAAGACCATTATGAAAACCAATTTAACCATCTGAGTAGCTGAGGATGTGGAAGCATTTTTCTTTTGAATTGGAGCATTTTGGGAAATGAGGATGTGTCCATTTCTACTAGAAAATTATGCCCAAGAAGGTGAAATTGGAATTTTTCAATGCAATGTTTGACTGCCAAGATTTCCTTGAAAGTGGAATGATAATGAAGCTCTGATGGCTTGAATGCACTACTTTTATATCCACAGATACTTCTTTTTTTACTAACTTCTTCAAAGAGAGCTGCTGCCTAATATTCATCACTTGCATCTGTTTGCAAAATTCGTTTGCTGGGTCCTGGAATCTGCAAAGGAGGGAGCTTTTCTGCTAATTTTTTTAATTGTTGGACTGCTTCTGTGTGAACTGTATTCCAATCTGGAGGAGATTTTTTCAACAATTGAGCTAAACAATTCGTGTATCTGGAGATTTTTGGAATGAAATCTAACATGTAGTTCATAACTCCAAGAAATTGCTGTATTTGCTCGGTACTTGTGAGCTTATCTGAAAATTCTCCAAGAGAAACTGCTATGTGTGGTTGTAAAGTGTATTTGCCATATGAAATTTTTACTCCCAAAAAATCTATAGAGGATGTTCCTATGATCATTTTCTTTTCTGAAAGCATTATCCCTTGAGTTTTTACTAAATTATAAAATTCAGTAAGCAATTTTACATGGGATTCTGCATCATTTGAGAATAGAAGGATATTATCAACATAAATTAAGACATTTGTCAAGAGTGGCTGGAACAGAATTACCATTGCTTTCTGAAATTGAGATGGAGTATTTTTAAGACCAAAAGGCATAATAGTTCATTGATAATGGTGGTCTAGAATGCAAAAAGTTGTCTTGTACCTTTCTTCTGGATGGATTCCTAATTGCCAAAATCCTTCTTTGAGATCAAACTTTGAAAATATCCTAGCATGTGAAAGATGCTGGAATAGAGTACTCTTGTTTGGCAAAGGGAACTTGTCATCTGCAAAGAAATGGTTAAGATCTTGATAATTAATTACCTGTCTGAGTTTTCCACAAACTTGCTCAGCATGCTTATTAACATAAAAAGCTTCACATGTCTATGGAGAAGTTGTAGGTTCAATAAGGCCTTCTGAAAGAAGAGTGGATAACTCTTACTTAGCTAAGGTCAAGTGTTCTGGATTCATTCCTCTGTGACTGGCTTTTGTGGGATTGACATCTTCATTCTTTTTGAAAGGTAGGTTTATGAAGAAAGATGGATTTTTCCACAAAGGGTTTGGATTTTTAAGGAGAAATTTAGAGTGGGTGGTTGCACAACATTCCTTAATAATCTGGAGTCTCAAAGTTTCAAAGGAGTCTATTGTGAATAAATGAGGTACTTGAGTCCAGGTGAGAAGATGTTGTTTATGCAAAAGTCATTTTGATGACCATCTGAGGCTAGGTATTTGATGAAGGAGATCAAATCCTATAAGAAGGTCTCTACTTGTGAGAGGGGAGCCAAGGACTTAGTGTTTAATGGTAAGGGTTGGAAAGATCCTAATGAGGATAGGCTTGCTTTTCAAGGTAATCAAAAATATTTCATCATTTGCTGCTTTGAACATCTGATGATTGGGGTAGCCATAATTTTTCGGGTAATATTTTGGGATGGAGAATTGTTGCTGCTACTCCTGTATCAAAGAAGGCTAGTACAGGAATGGGTCTGGAATAAGTATCAAGGAGGATATGTACTTGGGCTATGGGTGTAGGGCTGGTTATGGGGCCTATAATAGGCTGGGATGTGTAGATGGTTTGGATTTCTGGGTTTGAGTCTTCTAAACTTAAA
The DNA here is from genome assembly GCA_032878915.1 of Castanopsis chinensis. Classification (NCBI taxonomy): domain Eukaryota; kingdom Viridiplantae; phylum Streptophyta; class Magnoliopsida; order Fagales; family Fagaceae; genus Castanopsis; species Castanopsis chinensis. Next base: position 6,367,035 of record JAVQMG010000104.1, on the reverse strand, counting down.
TCATCTTCTAAAGTAGAATAAGCCATAACAGCTAAGGCTTGGAGAGAGTAGTCATCATCCAGTGAAAAGTGTGATTCTACATCTGAGAAGGGGGTATCATTTGCATAAATTTGGACTTGTTCAAGAAGCTTTACTGCCTTTTCTTTCTTCAAACAATTTTTTGCAAAATGACCCGGTCTTTTGCATACAAAACATACTTTTGAAGTTTTTCCTTTGAACTGCTTCCTTCTGAGAAACTCCCATTTCTTTTTTCTGGAGGAATTCTTCTTCTGACTTGCATAGTGCTTCTTTTTCCAAGAATACTTCTTGAAATGATCTCTTCTTTTTGTCGGACAAGCACAATTTTTGTCATAGCATTTTATCTGCAAATCTTTTCTTTTACAATTGTCTTTGAGCTTGCTATGGACCTTGTCTATTTCTGAAAGAAACTTTCTCTGGTTGTAGAGTTTTTCAAGAGCAATGAGCACATGCTGATAGATTTCTCCTAAAGAGGCTTGTTGCAAAATTATTTTTTGTAGGTTCATCATGCGAAGAGTTTCATCTCCTAATGGTTCTGAAAAAGAGTTCAGAAAAGTGTGCTTCGAGTTGACATCATCCATACCATTGAAAGAGTAATACCGGCTTAACATTCTGTCAAAATGATTTTCCAAATCTTTTCTTTCAAAAGAGCAACATTTCATCGGTAAAAATTCTTCTCGTGCTACCTCTATATAATGAGCCATAAGGCCGGGAAATTCACTGTGAATGATTGTGAAAAAGTCTTCTAGAGTGATACACTGGGCTGCTTGTCTTTGCTTGTATTCTCCAAGGTTGATCCACTATTGTCTTAATCTTCCTGTGAGTCTTGCAACAAATTTGACGATAATTTGTGCAACAGTGTTATTTGGGATTTGAAGTTCAGCAACACACCAAGAATACATGTTAAAAATCCCATCATGCCATTTCGAAAGGGGGTATTGTCAATGGTGAACAAGTGTTTTGAATCGATGGTGGATAAGTAGGTTTATCTTGTTTGGTAATCAGGAATTAAAGGTGGTGGAGGAAAAATTGGCGGTGGAGGAGGTTGTTTAGGGTGAAGGATATCATCATCTTCTTCTACCTTTGGGTCTATCATAAATACTCCATCTAGACTGAAATCAGACAAGTCTAGATCCGTATCATCAATGACTGGGAGCACAAAAGGTTCTTTTGAATCTTGAAGAGTAAGGGATTTGAGGATTGATGATATTGGGTTAGGAGGGTCAGAGTTTGTAGCCAACATGTTCATATCTGGGGGTCTTGACGAGGTACCAACAATTGAATCTGGGGGTTGGTATAATGGTTCTTTATCTTTTTTAATGGGAGGAGGTTCATTTTTTTTGTTTGGTTTGGAGTTCTAGTTGGAGTGGTGCTGGACAAGTTATACTGGGAAAAATTCCGCTTGATTTGAAAAGGTTATGATCAGGATGTGTCATGGTTAATGGTTGGAGGTTTTGATAAGGAGAAACTGGGGAGAATGATGAGGCTAAAAGCATGGACAAATCTTTATACAATGATTGGCGAGGTTGATAAGGCATGTAAACTTGCATTGGAAGAGCTTGGGTAATCGCTTTCCTTGAATTCTCCATAGACTGAAGTTGCGCCAACAACTGTTTTCTTTCTTTTTCTTTTTGCCCAATGAGAGGGAATGAGACAGACAAGTCTTTTACTGTGAAGGCAATGGTTGCCAATTCTTGCTCAACTGTCTGTATTTTCTTTTTCAAGTCTTCAATGAGAGAATTTGAGGATGAGAAGGTATGAGTAGCTGCTTTAGTCATCTTTTGTTGGGTATCAAGAATCTTTGAAAGGACCTGGTTTTGTGCCATAGCATTTTCTGCTCTCCAATTTAAAGCTGCTTCAGGTGAGGAAACTTGTTTCTTCGTTCCATCTGAATTATTTCCAGCGGGGTTTTTGATTTTCCAAACATGTTTGGTGTTGGTTTGGGGATGGTCAAAACTTTCGAGAGGTGGAAAATTTTGTGAATAGGAGGTTGAAGCATGGTCAAACATGTAACAAGGTAAGGGTTTCTGTACATGAGATTGACTAATAGGTTTGGGATGACATTTTGGTATTTGGGGAAGGACTTTCTGGTAGTATGGAATCAATGGAGGTTTCTGGTGTTGACTAGGAGTTTCTTTGCATGGAGAGAGGGAGGGAAGATTTTTTTTTTTTTGGTTCAGAGGTAGAGGATATAATAGTCAAATTTTCTAGAAGGTTCTCCAAGAAGGTCAACTTCTGGATCTCCTGCCTCATATCTTTCTTTAAAAATCTGTTGGGAGGACTTTTTCTTTCTTCGGGAATTATCTTTTTCAAAAACTTCTTCTTCTTGGCAATCAGCATAGTCACAAACATCCCACCATATATGACCAAAAGATGATTTTCCTTCATAACAAGGTTGTCTATCTTCTCGGAATGCTTTGATTTGAAGACCCTCTAGGCCCTCATATGACACCGGGTGGATCATAGCAATTTGAGTAGGGAAGACCGTAACTTCCTTCTTTTCTGGTGTGGATGTCAAGAACCGAATCTCAACGTCCCCATTTGCTTTTTTGACAAAGAAATGATTATTAGACTGTATTGGCTTGACCGCTTGATGAAGTATCTCATATTTCGTAATCCATGATTCCGGAAAGAGAGAAGTCATCTGGTCTCTATTTAACTGTCTTGGAACAAATGTGCACATAGGCATCATGCCTGGATCAACTTGGATTAATAAAGCATCATTGGATTGGGCCATCTCTGGAACTGCCATGTCAAAAGCATGATTTTGAAGTCTGTAGGCTAATTGATAATGAAGTGTGGCAACAAAAGTATCTTGCACCTGGGAAGCTCCTGTGATTTGAACTTGCACCTTAAGAGCATCACAAATGTGAGGATCTTTGAGGGACATATTGAAGTTGGGGAAGAGTGTAACAAAAACTGTTCCTGCATTTAAAGTAGTCAGAACAGTACCAATAACTACATTATGATATTCCTAGAATCTAGAATCAAGGAGTGAAATTCTAGAGGCTACAGGGAGTCCTTTTCTTCCATGGAAAGTTAGTGCTAACCTGACTGCACCAAAGTGGAGATAGGTGTACCCTTGTTTTTGCCATGATATGACAAACTTTCTAGGAAGGGCAAGGGTGATAAAATTTTCATTCTCACTGGCTGGAATATTGTATTAGTCAAACTTGGAGGTCTAGACATAGTCTTTGACAGTAGAAGGATGGGAGGGACCTAAAAACTTTTTTATGGATTTTTTGAAGGAATTTTGAGGTTTATCAAACACAATGTAAGGATTTACAATAAGGAAATCTGTAATAGGAATCTTACTATCTTCAGGTACATGGAAAATTTCATACAAGTAGTCTAATCTATTTGCAGTAGACTTACGAAGAGGAAGGTCAATAGTAGGTGTAGTGGTATCAAGAACTGCTTCAGATGAACTGGCCGTGATTATTTCTTGAAGGAAGAACTGTTTACCTAAGACCTTACAGGACAAAGACACCACTTCTAGGCTTATACGTCCACAAGATAACTCAGGAAAACTGGGTTCTTTAAAACATTAATAACAACTCCTTAGTGTTCTTCTTGATTATCAAATCCAGTGTTCTGTTGTGATAAATACAGAGGATCCACGTATAGTGGCAACTGTAAATCACAGAACATACTAATCAGGACAATAATCAAGGTATACTAATCAAAGGAGGGAGAAACTGGTTACAACATTTCGGTATGATAGTGGCTCTGATACCAACTAGCGATTATAGCGATTTTGAGAAACAACATTATAGCGATTTTGAAAAAGAGAAATTATAGCGATTTTGAAATTCTATTAGCATCACTCTTTGTAATCAACTACCCTGTTTTTAACTTCTTTTAATCAAGTCTGTCTTTGTAATTTACTTTTTTCTCCCAAAAATAAATAAAAATCATTGAGTCTCATTTAAATGAATAAAAAAATAAACATTTTTATCAAGTTTAGATATTATTCAGTTCAGTGAGAGACTAGAAACTAGAGATTAGAGAGCGACAAGTAGGGAAGTAACCTCCACAATTTCCTTACCCCACCCTCTATCCCTTTCACAAATCAGAACCATATAATTAACAAAGTGAAAATTTTAATGGATGTCCTGGCATTTGTTAGCAAACTATTTTTAAAAAGTTTTTATGTGAAAAAAAATACTGATTTTTTGACAACTTTTAATATAAAAGTGATATAAAATATTTTTTTAAAATCACTTATTAACAAATACCCTAATAAGACACTTCATAAGGTTTGAAATTTCTCTAGCATCTCTATTATCCAACTATCCTTTATATCCTCTTATGGGGACCAGTTTGTGAAGAATTTTCACACTTGAAAATGAAAGAGAGAGATGGAGAGAGGGAACGTAACCTCCACAATTTCCTTATGCCTTCCGTCCTCTTTAATGGAAGGGAAGAAGACATTAAGAAAGTGAATAATTCTCATGAGAAGAAACCCAGCACGATAGTTGTTGAGGAAATTAATTATTTTATTTAAAAAAAAGTTTTTATTTAATTATTTTTAAAAAATATTTTATTTTATTTAGTTAAAGTTTTTAAGTTATTTATTTGTTGTAGATTTATTATATCCATATGTCATATTTTAATTGGATCAACTAGTACACTTCAACAGCTTATGTGGCACTTAACGAACATGTCAGCAACCCTCTAACGAAGGGGCTGAATTTGCTAACGGAAGTAAACTTCAGGATGTAAAATCTAATTTTTCAAATTTTAGGATGTAAAATCTAAACAACCTCAAACGTTAGAAGTGTACTTTGCAATTTACCTTTAAAATTTTTCCCGCTCTGATTCTTGTATATAAGAGCAGAGATGTATCTATTATTCATTATGCAATATACAGGGGAATTTTCAATATAGTTAAATTAGATGAATAAAATCTCTGGTAAATATTGGGGTATCAGAAACTTATGAGGAAACTCTCTGAAGCTTACAATCTGATATTGTATACATGGTCAACATAAAGTCAGTTTATGCATTCCTTGACAAAGCTATACACTTTATACTAAATTGCACATTGCACAACCAATGGCAAGAGGACTTTGTGATCTAAACTGGCCAAAATTTCTTTGAAAATTTTAGTCTTGTCAAATTTTATCATAAGGTAAAGCTTGATGCAAAGTACAGATACAAGAAAAGATCAATATCATATTACAAATGCTAATTCTTCTCGAAAAAAAATAATTATAAATGCAAAGAACAAAATCACCTAGAACTTAAAAGAGAATTGAGAGAAAATCTGATTCTATTGACACTAATGAATTTGTTCAAGGGCCATTGAAAATAGCCTTATTAATTTAACTTACTAGTTGTTACAATTCCTAAACTGAATAACAGTAAACTAACTCTACAACGAATCAAAGCTGTACACGTTTTTACAGAAAAAGAAAATCACGTGCTAAACAGGCGCGTAAATAAGCACTCTGGGATTCTAAAGATTGTCGCCAATACGGCACCGTTCCATTTAAATGAAACGGTGCACTTTGGTGATCAGTGGGTCGTATATAATTAATGAAGATTGAAATTTCCTTATTAATCCCCTCGGTCAGCCCGTCGTCCTATTCATAACCCCATACACTAATAATGAAGTTAGCTGTATGTCACTATGAAAAAGATGAATGATTGAGGCCAGCTAGCCTCAGTCACGTTTTCAACTTTGTTAAAACTTTCGCTAGCACGTCACAAAAGTCCAAAGCACTCTTTTTTTAGCATTGAATTAAAACAAAATTGTCAGATTGCAAAACTACAATCTTTTGAGTTTAATTAGAGTGTGTCCGAAAAGGGAAGGTTTGAGTGAAATTATACAAAGAGAGTGCAGATTCATTGTGAGCAAATTAACATTCAAACCTCCCAATCCATTCATCTTCTTTTCGGGGAAGTGAAATGGCCGAGGCGGTTGTTTCCGGTGTCGTGACAAGGATTGGTGCCTTGCTCGTACAAGAAGGAAAATTCTTGACCGGGGTGAGTAACCAAGTTGAGCTGCTACAAATTGAGCTCAAACTTATGCAAGGCTTATTAAAGGATGCAGATGCAAGGCAGAATGAGTCAGAGCTTGTAAGGCAGTGGGTTGCTGAAATAAGAGATCTTGCTTATGATGCAGATGATATCATTGCCACTCATGCCCTCACAGTTGGATCCAGAGAGGGAGGAGGTGTACAAAAGGTCCTCGAGAGGTGCAGTTGCATCTTGGATGAAGGAATTACAGTGCACCAGGTTGGGTCAAAGATTGAAGATATCATGACAAAAATTTCTAACTTGAAAACAATCTTTCAAGGCTATGGCATAAGGGAATCTATGATAAAAGGAGGTGGATCCAGTTCTTTTAATGAGAGGCAAGGAGAGCAAAGGCAAACATTTTCTCATCTTGAACATGAAGTTGTTGGGTTTGACGATGACTTGAATAAATTGGTGGAGTTTTTGCTTAAAGAAGGCGGGGACAACAGAGTAGCTTCCATATGTGGTATGGGTGGTTTGGGAAAAACCACTCTTGCTAAGATGGTTTATAATAACCACGAAGTCAAGCAACGCTTTGATTGTCGTGCTTGGGTTTATATTTCACAACAATGTCAAAGAAGACGTGTTTGGGAAGAAATTTTGATTAGCCTTCGGACTAAAGATCAAAGGGATGAAATTCAAAATTTGAAGGATGCAGAGATCGTTGAGAAACTTCGTCAAGTTCAATGCGAGAAAAAGTGTTTGGTTATTCTAGACGATATTTGGAACATTGAGGCCTGGAACAGTCTACAAGAAGCCTTCCTATTGAGGGGTACCGGTAGCAAAATATTGCTTACCTCTCGTAATAAACAAGTGTGTTTGCATGTAAACCCCAGAAGTTTCCTCTGTGAATTGCAGTGTCTAAATGAAGAAAGGAGTTGGGAATTACCTGACAAGATAGCAATATCTTGGAGAGAAGGTACAACTAATATCTAATCCTGCTTTACTCTAATAATTTTTCTTTTTGGGTAGTTAAGTTAATGATTTTTTTTTTTTTTTTTTGGGGTAAATAAGGAAGAGGTAACAGATGTCTTTAAAGATGTTACTAATCACTAAGCTGTATAATGCATGAAATATTTTAAGATCAAATTTTAATTAACATGTCTAGACTAATTTCAATTATCAGAAAGCTGAATTATTCTACATATTTGGTAATAGATGCCTTTAAAGTTGTATTTTAAAGACTATCAAATATTTAATTATCAATTAGGAATGCACATCTATATCTATATATCTTAAAGCATAAAATTTAATGTTGCTACTTTTTTATTGTGTCATATCATCCACCTATTTTTAGCTCTTACTCTCTCATTTTTAACCCTTCTTCTTTTTATTAATTTCTCTTTTGATCTTCCTACTCCTCTCTATCTTAGTGTTACTCTTTTTTTATTTATTTATCTTCCTTTTATTTTGACTCTTTTTATCTATCTTCTTTACTATAAATAATTTTTTTTTTTTAAAACAAGATAGAATTTTTAATATAGTCTAATCTAAGTTTATATGTGTGTGAAGTTCCTTCTTGAAAACTTGAACCTGATTCTTACCACCCACACTCCACAAATATTTATACTTATAAAATGATCCCCGTACCAAGAAAGAGCGGTGGTACTATAAATAAACTATTATCTCATTCAATCCATATTTCCCACACCAGAATATGACAAATCTCTCTCTCTCTCTCATAGTTTTTTTTTTTTGGTGGGTTTATAATTCTTTCTTGCGTCTCTGCTGTAGGGTAATGAATTTTTGTTTTGAACTCTTCTCCCATTAAAAAATGTGATTATGCTCTCTCTCTCTCTGTTATGTATGGATGTGTGTGTATATATATATTCTTTATTTTTAGTTCAATCTTGCATCTCTACTTTAAGTTGATCTAATTTGGTTGTGTTTTTAAGTTGTTATCTTTTTTTTTTCTTTGATTGTTAGATGTGGTACTATTTTATTATAAATATATTATATAACAATATTATGTTATTCTATTACATACTATGGTTTTGATAATTTGGTATTTACAACTATATCTTTTATTTTGAATATTCTTCTCATTATCTTTTATTCTATATTTGTTATTCTCTCCCCCAAAAAATGTGACGTACTCTCTCTCTCTCTCTCTCTCTCTCTCTCTCTATATATATATATATAATTCTTTCTTGCAACGCTTGATACATTTTGGTGTTGTGATTTTTGAGTTCGCATCACAAGTCTTTTCACTCCCTCTTATAGTTATGGTTTGATATTTATTTGAGTTAATCCTTTAGTTAGTTTGGAAGTGAAAATTTGAGTTTATATCAAAAATTCAAAATACAATCTACATGACTATCATGAATTTAAATGTGCATATCAATTATTTGAATAATATTAATTGTAATTATGTGATAAATTTTTTTATTATCATGATAATCTCTTTGAGAGAATGAAGATTTTAAATAATAAATTTGAAACTTAAAAATTGTAGTTGGACTAAAAGAAATTAAGAAATTTATAATTCATAATAATCATATATGGACCACTTCAATCAAAAGGATAATATCAAACAAAAACACTAAAAATGATAAATTTATAGTATATTTGTAAAAAAAAAAAAAGAGATAAAATTATTTTTAGAAAATTTTTAATATTTTGGAAGAACAAATTACATACAATCAAGTTAAAGAGTAAATTATATATCATACTATATCTCAAAATAATCATATATTCCCATGCATTGCATGGGTTTGCTACTAGTTTTAATAAAAATAAGATACATTTTGTTATACATTGGTTGTAGAGGGAGATAGGTTTTGGTTGAGAAAAGTACAGGGAGATAGTTATTATGTATACCTTTTGTCAATTCCCAAAAAAAGAAAGAAAGGAAATTGGATGAAACCTATAACCATTTTATCAAACTTCGCCTCAAATAGAATATTATCCTACATAAGAGATAGAGTTTGTAATTTTTTCTTTTCTTTTTTTGAGAAGAGGTAGAGTTTGTAATTGATACACACATTGAAATACATAGTCAACTATTGTGTGAAACTCAAATTTCCACTCTCAAAACAAGTAAATATTAATCTAAAACTAAAAGCAAAATAAAGTGATAAAAGAGAGATGTCTTATAATTGAAAAAACAAATGCCAACACATGCATAAACCAGAACAGATTTACCAAAACAGCAAAATGCATCAGCTCAAAATATGGTTAACTAATATTTGAAGACAAGAATAAAACATGGAGAAAGATTTCTCTAAATTTTAGCAAAAGTAAATTGCTAAATGTTTCAAATTATTTAAATAAAATATTACCGCACATAAAACGAAATAAAAACCTGTGATTTAAATTAAATTCCATTTTAAACATTTTAACTAAATTTAAAACTGAGCAAGAGTAAGAGTTAAAAGCCATATATTAGTACAGTCCATATGCATGGAGAAAATTTCTTCAAGTTGTTCATCTCTAGGCTTTCAAGTCTAAAAATATAGTTTCATTTTATCATTTAGTTGCTGATGTCTCGATGTTCAAGAAAAAAAATGATATTATTTTGTTTGTTGTTGGCTTTTTAGACCGTGTGACCAAAACTTACATGGAGAAGTTTGGAAAGGAGATGATTGGATATTGTGGAGGTTTGCCATTGGCCATCACTATACTTGGAGGTCTTTTAGCAGCAAAGCAAACACAAGAAGAATGGGAGGATGTGCTTAGACATATCAAATCATACCTTCATGTAGAACAAAACTTAAGAGTCAACAAAGTTTTAGCTTTAAGTTATAATGATTTACCTTGTCACTTGAAACCATGTTTTCTATATTTAGGTAATTTTCCAGAGGATTTTGAGATACCAACAAAAGAATTGATTCGGATGTGGATGGGAGAAGGCTTTGTATCAGAAATTCAGCGCAATAGAGGAAGAGAGGATACAATGGATGATGTGGGACACCAATATTTAAGGGAGCTAGTGCAAAGATGCATGGTTCTAGTGGGGAAAATTGGCTCACTTGGAAGGATTAAATCTTGTCGAATGCATGATCTTATGCGAGACTTTTGTGTATCAAAAGCTCAAGAGGAAAATTTTCTCCATTTCACCAATACTCTTTCCATGAAATAGCGTGAAGCACAAATTGGTAAAGTTCGAAGACTTACTATAATTTCGGAATCAGGTGATCATTTCATCAAGGGAATTAAATTCAATAAATATCCTCACCTCAGGTCTCTACTCCACCTTCTGCCTCAGAATAATAGGTCTTATTTTAAAGAGTTTAGTTTCAAGAAATTCAAGTTGGTTAGAGTCTTACATCTAGAATATTTTCGTAAACTCCAAACAAAATTACCTAAAGACATTGGATGTCTCATTGACTTGAGATACTTATCTCTCAGAGGAAGCTATATAAATGAGGTGCCATCATCTATTGGCAATTTGAGGTGTCTGGAGACACTAGATTTGCAAGTCTCCTCCAGACCGAGAGTGCCAAGTGTGTTCAAGTATATGAAACAGTTGAAATATCTTTATTTACCCAGCAGTTATAGGGTATCTTGTAAGTTGGAACTGGGTAATCTTAGTTATTTGCAAACATTAGTGAATGTTTAACCCAAAACCATCCAAATTCCCACATGGTTCAAACTCAACCGTCTTCGGGTGGAGAAAATGGGCAATTGGCCACAATTTCCCAACAATATAGTTAGTAGGCACCAGAACGAAACTTTATACGATACTAACATCTCGACTCTTAGAGAGTCGATTTTGCCTAAAGAAATCGAGTATCAAACGGTCGATTTCCTTGCTTTGGTCATGTCCGATGTGGAGATTTTCCATGTGGCAGCCACCTGGAAATCGAGTTTATAAAACTCGATTTCCATATGTAGAATTAAAATATACTTCATTATATTGGCATTTGAGCCACGTGGACTCCAGCTAGAAATCGACTCTTAGAGTGTCGGTTTCCATAAAGTAAAATCGACTCTCAGAGAGTCGATTTTTAAGCTATAGTCCATTTTACCCGCGTGGTTAGGGCAGCTGGTCTTTAGTCTCCCATTTTATGTTTTCTGGGTTCTGCCGTTTCCCACACCAAATTCTATTGTCTAGGGCAGCAGCTCTCTCTTCCTCACTCTCATACAAAATTTCAAATCAAACTCATCCTCTATTTACACGTTCTCATGTCAGGTAAGGTTTTTATAGCTTACACTCTCTCTAGTTGTTAGATTTTTTTTTTGTTGAATAGTTGTTAGTTATATATATGTAATGTTAGGGTTTTTTAATGGGTAGTTGTTAGTTACATATATGTAATGTTAGATTTTTTTTTGTGGGTATGTATCATGAGTTTTTTTGTTTGGTTTGTTATTTTTCTTTATATTTTTGATAACATGATTGAAGATTTGTGTGTTTAGTTTTTTTTTTATTGGAGTATGATGAATGGTTTTTTTTATTGTTTAGAAACAAACGATAATGGTTGAGTATATATGCAAATGTGGGGTTTGTATATACATATGATGTAACTAGTGTATAAATTTGGTAGGGTTTTTTTTTTTTTTTTATAAAAAGTAAAAAATATTTAAGATATATTTGTATTGTTAGCCTTTTTTCATGGCTATTTTTGTTGTTGTTTGATTTAATATTTTTCATTATTTTTTTGTTAGAATGATATGAAATTTTGTAGTGGGGGTGAGTTGGGTCTTTAGTTTTTTTATTTGTTTGAGTATGAAATGATAATGATTAAGTGTGTTTGTATGTGATGTGGAGTGAATATATGCAAATGTGGGGTGTGTTTGATATAAGAAGTTGTAATTTTTGGACTTTGAGTACATAGAAAGTTTTGTAATTGTGTTAAAATATGTCACTAACATATTACCTTGACTGTAATAGGTTCACAATCTCTGAAGAATATTGACATAAATGTATACTACGGTGGACCTCTTTTCAATCCTGAACAGATTGACGGATTCCCATTTCAAGGGCCGAGTATCGAATGCTATTACTTAATTATACGTCATAAGTTGAAGACATTGAATGATTTGAAGATGAAAATCATGGAAGAACTGAGTTTGAGCCCTACTTGTTATGACATAAATATTATTTATCGTTGCCCACAAGAAATCCTTCATAAACGGATAAATTACAAGTATATGGCGATCAAAGAAGATAACCATGTAAAGGTCATGTTTAATAGGATCCGTAAAATGCCCCAAGTGAATGCTGCTGAGTTGTACGTAAGTTCCAAGCGGCTCGCAGAAGTTGATGTCGAGGAGTTGCAACAAACAACTACATCTTTGCAACTTACAGCCTTAGATGATGGATGCACTACAATGGGAGGTTACACACTCTCATCTCAAGATTATGCTGCCAATACCTGTGAAACACTCCAACCTCATTTTGTGAATAATGATGAAAATCTTGATGATATGGATAAGTACGAAGAGAGAATTGAGCGAGGCGACTTTGAGAAGGATGTGGATAATCATGAACTTGCTCCCAATTTTGAAGAGGAAAATATGGAGTGCCATGATGAAGGTGATGCAGACGAGAATATTGGAGTCCAGCATGTTACAAATACGACCACTGCCTACACACCTCCTGCCGAGTCATTCTATGCAAATACTTGGGAAAATATGGTTGAACCTTCACGTCTTCAGATTCCATTTGTTTCTACTTGGGAAGATGTGATGCATTTTAATAAAAGGTTGACTTTTGCAAATAAAGAGGCAGTAAAACGTGCATTGATAATATAAAGGATAATAGAAATTTTATAATCCAGAGATCGACCAAAACTAAATTATGCGCCGCATGCATTGACACCAACTGCAACTGGTACGTTGGGGCATTCATGAAGGCTAAACTTAATGATCTGTGGATGGTCATGTCCTATGTGGGTCCACACAGCTGTATACCCTTTGGCCTGCGAAGAGACGGTAAAATGATGGATTCTAATTTTGTTGCATCAGAAATTGTGGGAAAATTGCGACAAAAGCACATTGCTCGTATTGATGAGCTTTGGGAGATCATGCATACTAAGTATAATCATGACCTTTCTTACTATAAGGTATGGGACGCAAAACAAAAGGCAATTACTAAGATATATGGGGATTGGGAGAAGTCTTACCAAAGGTTGCGAAAGTTGTTGTTGGCATTCTTGGATCAGGATTCGGGTACCCAGTACAACTATGGGACCATACCTAGGCCCATAGATGGTACTACGTTACTGCGCTATGTATTTTGGGCATTCGCTCCATGCATTGCTGCATTCAGATATTGCAGGCCAGTGATCAGTATTGATGGGACTCATTTGTATAGTAAATATCAAGGGGTGTTGATGATTGCAATGGCAACCGATGCTAACCAAAAGGTTTTGCCTCTCGCCTTTGCTGTTGTAGACAAGGAGTCAGGGCCTAGTTGGGGGTGGTTTTTAGAGTGTCTCAGGACTTCGATAGAGCATGTGATACCAAAGGAGGGCATTTGCATTATTTCTGACCGACATAAAGGTATCAAATGCGCCATTGCAGAGTGGCCTAGAGGTGAGGACGGCACAGAACAGGTATCTCACCGATATTGCCTTCGACATGTTGCTAGCAACTTCAACACACACTTTGATGACCCGACTCTAAAGGCATTGGCCTTGAAAGCTGGATATGCGACGAGTGAAGCTAAATTTGAGTCCATAATGCAAACCATTAAGGATGTCGAGATTAATGCACTGAGGAGTGTAGACCCTGATGATCCTCATCTTGAACGCTATATGCCATACACATATTTAATGAGTGAGGACGTGGAGAAATGGACCCAGTCACATGATGGTGGAAGACGTTACGGGGCAATGACAACCAATATCTCTGAGTGTTTTAATGGGGTACTTAAAGGTGCTCGCGGTTTGCCCATTGCTGCAATGGTTGAGTTCACTTGGTCCAAACTTGTTGCATATTTCCACGATCGACATAAAAATATTACTTCTGATCTCTCTCGAGATAAGGTGTGGAGTGATTATGCAATGGAGATCTATACCAAAAATGTCGATAAAACTTCAGGACACACTCTGAGGGAATTTAATCATGAAACTGGTGTATATCAAGTGGTTACCCCGTACAACGATCATAGAGGTGGACGGGGAAACCACAGTCATGAAGTGCGCGTATTGGATAGAACATGTGGCTGTAGAAAGTGGCAAAACCTTAAGATCCCTTGTTCACATGCAATTAAAGTTTTGCAGCAATTGCATCTCGAAGCGACTAGCTATATTGACCCATGTTACAGTTTGGACAACGACATTCACACATATTCATATCAATTTGTGGTGCCAAAGTCAGAGTCTGAATGGAGGGACGTTCGCGGACCACGATGGGTGCCTGACCCAAGTCTGTTGCGGGCCAAAGGTCGTCTTGTGAAGTCAAGAATAAGGAATGAAATGGATGGGGTACGGCGAAAACGGGGAAGCCGGAACCCAAATTCGGACTTGAGGGAGACTCAACCGAGGCAACGATGCGGAGTGTGTCATGAAGAGGGGCATAACCGCAAAAGATGTCCCAATTCCCGTGGGGTTTCGACAAGCGGTTCCCGTGGGGCTTCGACAGGCTGTAGTGCTACAAACTAGGCAAGTGCTTTTGTTGTTTTCATATAATATGCTCAGAATTTCATTCGGTTTTCGTTCTTCGCATTTAGGAACTAACAACCGTATTTCTAATGTTTTTCAAGCGAACGGATGCTCGATTTTGGCACAGCATTGTATGTGGGAGTTGTGGTTATCTTCGGTAGGATGTAACAGGGCGACCATGTTGTATCAGTATGGACAAGTGCTAGGCGACCATGTTGTATCAGTATGGACAAGTGTCCTGATTATGTAGACTATGTTGTATCGAGTTTACATAAATTTCTTTATTGCTGAATGTTGTTGAAATTGAACTAGTAGCTATCCATGTACTCGTTACATTAGTTGCGTTCTGCAGCTTTTACCTATAATACCAGCAACCGTAGTAGTACTTTGGCATTAGTAGCTAGTACTTAAATCTCCAAGTAATCCATTTTCTTGCATTCAATGTACTCTTCATTCAGTGTTTGTATACACTGCCCATGTGATGTGTTTTGGATCTGGATTACAGCTGCAGGGGAAAAAAAGAAAAAATATTCTACTTTACTGCTGCAGTGGAAAGGAGTAACAAAAAAAAATAAAAACCCAGTGGAAATCGAGTCTCTAGATGTCGATTTTTTTTAAAACTCAAGTTTTAAAGTATCGATTTATAGAGGACTTATTTACCAATGAGCCACTGCTAGGAAATTGAGATTTAGAGACTCGATTTCCACTGGGAATCTTCCCAAATTTTTTTCAACTCTCTGCCTGGCCGTGGGTGAGGGTCACGTAAATCGACTATCTAATAGTCGATTTCCTTACTCAAATCGAGTGTTTAATACTTGAGTTATGCTTCTGTTTTTTTTTTTTTTTAATTTTTTTTTTCAAGACCTGTATTTGAAACTAACAACACTATAAACTTGAACTTGTTGTACCTATCTATCTTAAACTTTCAATGTGTAATTTGAAACTCGAGTAATTAAAATAGTTTAGATTTTATTCAAACTAAACTATTAATTATATTAACTATATAATTAATTATATTAACAATTATTAATTATATTAACAATTATAAAGAGTCCTAATTGTAACTCACCCAATCCTAAATTGCGTGGAATGACCCAAAGGTAAATGTAGCATGCTACATATTGGCTCAAACATATATGTGCCTTCAAGCAAGCAATTTGGGTATAGATTTTATTCAAACTTCTTATCCATTGTTAACTCACTTATTTTAACCATGTAATAATATTACGTTTTGCAGAGGCAAGTTGGAACTTGGAACTTGCCAATGAGTAACAACCTTTCCATAAAAGCATTCGCATTAGAGTTTGTCAATTCACCTTTTACTTGGTGTTGGAAAGATTGTGCATAATATAAAAGGAGCTGGTAACCCCTTTGTTATGGCCTATAAATAACACTGCACATATCAAGGCTATGAAAATACTCCGAGTATCAAACAAATAGATACTATGGGTAATGGGTTGCATATAAACTTTTGGAATATATAATGAATAATTAATTGGTTCCAGAAGCAGTGTCCAATTTTTTTAGAATATACCAAAATAATACATAAAAATCACTGCTGTAACAACAAAATAATTTTCTTTGCCACCTATCATCTACACGTAATGTAAACTTCACATAGACAAACAAGCTCAAAGACATAAAGTTAAAGCCAAAATATGAGACACTTACATATCTCCTTACCTCTGAAACTTGGCAAGGACAATAACTTAAAAAAAGAATTTTGAGTCTTCAAGTTGTGTTATTTTCCCTCTAGCAGTTGATTCCACACTGCGTAACATCCGCACCGGTAACTCTAGTGGTAAATGGATCTACTCGCACCCATAACAATGAGAAAATTGAAGCGAGGACAATTGACCAGACGACAACAATGGTGGGTGTCCGGTTCTGGCGACCCATCAAACCTTTAAGGAAGGGATACAGATGGACAATCACCCAAAAGGCAAAGAAGAGCTTCCCAAAGAGAGGACCCCATGATTGGTAACCGCTGTTGATGGCGTAGGAAATCCCTGCAACAACTCCAACCAAGTTTATGATAAGGAGAGTCGTTGGTGGGATGAGAAGTGTTGTCCACTTGAACAAGTACAATTCAGCGAAGTCTCCATCTTCATCTGATGCCTTGGATGTAACCGTCAAGTTGGTGTCAATACCAGCAAGTACTTTAAGCAAACCTTGGAAAACGGCAAAGAGATGGGCTGAAACACCACCAATAACCCAAAACTGCTCATTTCTCCACCACTCGTTAATTCCAACACCACTCCACCTCATCTCTAGGATACCGGTAGCAAAGATGGAAAGAAAGACAAACATAAACCATATACTTGCAATGTTACTGATCTGCAAGTGGAATAAGGCAAGCAAAAAAATTTAGCAGATACTAAAGACCAGCATTTTGAGACAATATTCATAATATATACAAACAGGAACACACTAAAAGTTTTTTTTTTTTTTCTCTTATGGAGAAAGTTTCCCCCAAGCACAAGAAAATACAGAACAGTTTTTATACTTCCATCTTTTATCTCTTTTACACAACAAGAGCGGTGTGAATGGTGTTTTTACCAACTTTGCCTAGCTCATGAAAACAAAAACTAGCAAGAAGCATGCATTCGTTTCCAATATATACCGTGGTCCCCGTAAATCCTACTATTCCTAATTAATGGATGCCATGCCATGGTATTTATGAAATGTTAGTTCATTATGGTGAATTTTTATCTGTTCTCCATTCCACATATTTTGAAGCAAAATCACAAACAACTCCCAAAATAAGAAAACACTGTAAGCTCTTGTAAGATACAGGGATTGCAGAGGGTGATGCTAGGGAAAAGATTATTAAATAAAATAAAAAGTGCCCTGTTGAGATAATAATGACAAGGACACCATTATTGTACAGAAAATGGGTTTGGTTATATAACAAACCTGTGGAATAATGAACTTGTTTGTAAGTAGACAGAGCCGGCAAAGTACAATACATAAGAAGAGGAAGGGCAGTGATTGGATAGATGGTGGTGTTGATATTGTTAGGATATATGCCCTTAAATCCTATTGTATGATGCTATGTATGACATTATGTATGACTTAATGTTGTGTTTAATAAAGTTGTTTATTTTTATCTAAAATAATGGTAACATGAATATTTGGACATTATCATATAGTCCATGAGATGCATAGTATGTGATTTATGTGATTTAGTCACAGAAGATATAAATCACAAGTTCTTTGTAAACTCAGAATTTATAGTTCGTAGTCGGTGATGAAATTGGGCATTTCATCTGCGAAGACTATAACGTATCAACTAAGATGATTTGTCTTGATCATGGAAGTGGTGACTTCTAGTTGATATGTTGATATGTTTTAAGAGTTAAGACATATTGAACTGGACCACTGTGAGATTTATTATTCTCCTAACGACTGTCAAATGAATAATAAATCTCACGACTTCTATTTGCATGAACTCTTAATCCTGAGAGAATAATGGACTTGATCATGAGATGTAGGTTGCTTTGATATATCAAGAGTGAGATCTAAAGTGACGGTCAAAACCTCAGTATGTTGGGCAACCACATTTAGTGTTGATGGAACATATATTCTCAAGATGGAATTCATAGTCTCTTAATGGAGATACAAAATATTCCCTTGAGATAAGTTTAATGGGTTTGGTTATTCAGAGAGTTAGGCCTAACCACTTTGGTAAGAAATTACTAAAGTATATATTTATGAAATTGGATTTCATAAATATATGATGAATAACTTTAAAGGATTAAACCGGGTACTCAAGGATAAGATGTAGTAATTTACAAAGTGGCAGTCTATATTTATGACTTTGTATTACTACGAATATTTTATGAAGGGGTTGCGTGTAAAATAAAGTCTTGGGATATAATTTATTAATAAGGCCTAGAGTGCAATTATATTTATATAGTGGTATTAAATATAATTAATGGTAACTTTGGACTTGTCAAGAGTTGACGGAAAAGCCCAAGGCCCATTGGAGCTAGTGTCTTATTGGTCCCTTTTGGTCCCATTCCAAGCCACACATTAAAGCCCAATTGGAAAGGCCCAATAGGCCGGCCCAATTAGATAATCAATTAATTATAAAGGGAGAAACATACAGAATTTTTTAACGTGATTTTTCGTAGAAAAAAGAAAGAGTGTGAGACACACTTTTATTCTCCCTTTGGAAACTGATTGAGAGACCACACATCTTGGGCGTAAAGTGGAATTGGAGTGAAGATTAAAAGTTTTCCCAAGTGCTTCTAATCTTTGTTTTGAGATTCTCCACACCAAGGTACGTTATCTTGTTCTTAAATTCTGAAATTTACAGAGTGCATGTTGTCAATCATGAATGAAATAGATCCTTATTTATTGCTTCCGCTGTGTGTTTTGTATGAGATACAAAACCAGATTTTTATCCAACAATTGGTATCAGAACTAGGTTTTCATCTCATGATTGTATAGCATGTGATTGAATTTTAGAATTTAAGAAAAACCATTGTCTTTGTGTTTCAATTTTCTACATCATTTAAATATAATGTAGAAAATTGCATAACCTATGTATAAAAGTGATGGCCTTTGCAATTCTGCACAGCCATTTTCGTAAGGAAGCAGTTATTACATAGGGGTAGTTAATTGAAAATGGGGTAGTTGTGTTTGTACCGTTTGGAAATTAATTACTTGGTATTGCATGGCACGGTTGACTTCTTTACATGCATGGCCATCATTCACGTGTCTTTGTGAATGCTATTCTTTGTAAAAAGCCATTTTTTTGGTTTTTTGAAAAGTTGAATCCGTATTAAGGATTTCAACCACCTGACAAAGATATGAATATATATATATATATATATATAATATATTCTTATGACGTAATAAATATATTATATTATATATAATATAATATTATTTTATGTTACGTTATATATATTTATATATATATTAATGCTAGAATTATGAAATTTATTCCTAATGAGATTAGGATTGTGTTTTTCACGTGTCTAGCATTTTTATGGTTCTTGACATTAAAAACCTTTATTTTTAAAATATCTAGTGGGAGAGAGATACAAGGGTTGGATCTCACAGCCTCCATTATCGGTTCAAAGTAGTGTGGGTAAACACCTCGTCTTGGCGTATATGCCTCGCGATCCCAAAGGAGGGTGTTTACTTCATAGTACTACAAGTTTGAACTTACCCGTTTAAAGTAGTGTGGACAAACACCTCGTCTTGGCGCATATGCCTCGCGATCCCAAAGGAGGGTGTTTTGTTTCATGGTACTACAAGTTTAAACACTATAAAAGGGAGATGAAATGTGGCTACACATGATTCTAGATAATGGTATACACTAGACTAAGTATAATGTTAACCTCCCAAAGGAGCTATGTCATTATTACTTAGAGGCTGAAGGTAATACGGCATATTATTAGTGTTTGATAAGAGTTATCATGATAGCACTAATAATGAGAATAGTTCTCAACCAATTAATGTGTTTATAATAAACTTGCTACCAAGGAATTATAGACATGGATTGGGTTGTCGTTGCATATATTATTTTATGGTTTTATTAAGGTTCCATATTGTATGCTTATATGCTAAATTGATAATGTCCAGTTTACTTATTATATTCATGTTTATTATTTTCAGATTTAAATCATGGCATCATTTAGCCCACTTGTTGCTATTCTTAACCAAAACAAACTGACTGGATCCAACTATGTTGACTGGAAAAGGAATTTGGACATTGTTCTTACTGCTGAAGAGCATAAATATGTGCTTACTCAACCATGTCCTAGCTTTCCTTCATTAGATGCTCCTATTGAGGAAAAACAGCGATATGATCGTTGGCAGAAATCTAATGAGATGGCCAAGTGCTATATCCTAGCATCTATTTCAAATGTTCTACAGCATCAAATGCAGGATGTAGAACATGCTTCGGACATCATGATAAGTCTGAAGGAGATGTTTGGTGAGCAAGGCCGGTCTGCAAGGCAAGAAACCATGAGGCAAATTTATAATACCAAAATGGCTGTAGGAAGTTCAGTAAGGGAGCATTGTCTTAGGATGATTGCTAATCTGAACACATTAGAAGTTTTAGGTGCCGACATTGATGGAGAATCCCAAGTGGATATGATACTCCAGTCACTACCAGATTCATTCAAGGAATTCAGACTCAATTATAATATGAACAAAAAGATTTACTCTTTGTCTGAATTAATAAATGAGTTAGTGGCGGCGGAAGGCATCCTTGGTACTTCTAGTGTTGAAGCCAATATGGGTGAAGGTTCTACTTCTCAACCTAAGTCGAAAGGCAAGGGTAAGAAGAAGAAGAAGGACTTCACTAAGAAAATTGGTAAACAAATTGCTTTAGGGGTTGCCGATAAAGGAAAGAAAAGCAAAGGAAAGTGTTTCCATTGTGATGAGAAAGGACATTGGAAGAGGAATTGTCCAATATTCAAGGCTGCCAAGAATAAGGGTATGAAAAGTTCCTTTCTTCTTGAAATATGTTTGGTACAGAATCCAACAGATTCCTGGTGTTTGGATTCAGGTTGTACTAATCATATCTGCAATTCTTTGCAGGGGTTCCAGGAGACCAGAAAGTTGAATAAGGGAGAACTATTTCTTACCTTGGCTGATGGGAACAAGATTCCGGTTGTAGCTGTTGGAGTGTATAATTTGTGTTTTAAGTCTAGAGTTTTAATATTGGAAGACTGTTTGTATGTACCTAATGTTCGTAGGAATTTGATTTCTGCAACTTACTTAGGTAAACATGGATATTGTATTATCCTGAAAGACAATGTTGTAATAAAGAAGGATAAAGTGTTTATCTGTTCTGGCAATATTGTGGATGGTCTTTATATTTTAACTCCTGACATGCATGAATTATACAATTCTGAAATAGATAGTAGCTCTCATGTAAAATCATTAAAGAGAAAGTTTCCTTCTACTAGTGATGCATATCTATGGCACTTGCGTTTGGGTCATATTAATTCAAATAGGATTCAAAGACTAATCAAAGATGGACTTTTACAGCCCATGGACTTTGATGGATTTCCAGTTTGCGAATCTTGTTTGGAAGGTAAAATGACCAAACGACCTTTTAATGCGAAAGGTAGAAGAGCCCAAGAGTTGCTTGAATTAGTTCATACAGATGTATGTGGTCCTATGTCAACCCAAGCAAAAGGAGGTTATGAGTATTTCATCACTTTCACGGATGATTACTCAAGATATGGTTATGTGTACCTAATGAGACGGAAGTCCGAAGCCTTTGACAAGTTCAAAGAGTTTAGGGCTGAAGTTGAAAATCAATTGGGTAAACGCATAAAGGCCATTCGATCTGATCGAGGTGGCGAATACCTTCTTGGGGATTTCAAGGATTACCTAATTCAAAATGGGATTGTCTCCCAATTAACTGCACCAGGAAGTCCCCAACAAAATGGTGTAGCGGAAAGAAGGAATAAGACTCTTTTGGAAATGGTTAGGTCCATGATGAGTTACTCAACTTTACCAGTTTCTTTTTGGGGATATGCACTAAAAACTGCTATGCATGTTTTGAATTTAGTTCCATCAAAATCTGTTCCCAACACACCTAAGGAATTGTGGAGTGGGCGCAAGCCTAGTATGAAATATCTCCACATTTGGGGATGTCCAGCACATGTGTTGAAAGGGAAGTCTGATAAGTTGGAAACTAAAATTGAAGTATGCATGTTTTTAGGGTATTCAAAAGAAACTAAGGGTTATTTATTCCATAATCATAAGGATAACAAAGTGTTTGTTAGCACCAATGCCAAATTTTTGGAAGATGATTATGTGAATAATTTTAATCCTAGAAGTAGAGTTGTCTTGGCTGAAATGAATGAACCTGTAGTTGAACAACCAATGGATGAAACTAAGGATGATGTGGCTGTATTAGATACACCACAAGATATTACTCATGAGATGACTAGTACACAGGTGCCTCGTCGTAGTGGGAGAATTATTCGGCCTCCTATGAGATTTAGAGGTTTGGGAGAAACTTATATAGCTATCTCAGAAGAGGCAGAATCGGATCCCTACACTTATGAGGAGGCAATTAATGATATAGATGCACATCATTGGATCTTAGCTATGAAATCTGAATTGGATTCTATGTATTCCAATCATGTATGGGATCTTGTAAAGGCGCCTAACGGCATTAAACCTGTTGGTTGCAAATGGGTTTACAAGAGGAAGAGAGGGATAGATGGAAAGGTTGAAACCTTTAAAGCAAGACTAGTGGCGAAAGGGTATACACAAAAAGAAGGCATTGATTATGATGAAACTTTTTCGCCAGTAGCCATGCTTAAGTCTATCAGAATTCTCTTATCCATTGCTGCTCATTATGATTATGAGATTTGACAAATGGATGTCAAGACTGCATTTCTTAATGGCAATCTTGAAGAAGAAATATACATGATGCAACCAGAAGGATTTATAGCAAAGAACCAAGAGCATATGGTATGCAAGTTGAATAGGTCCATTTATGGACTTAAACAAGCATCTAGGTCATAGAACATCAGATTTGATCAAGCAATCAAGTCATTTGGTTTTGAACAAAATCTTGATGAACCATGTGTGTACAAAAGACATCAAGACAAAGTAGTAATGTTCCTAGTGCTTTATGTTGATGATATTCTACTCATTGGGAATGATGTAGAGGTAATGTCATCAGTTAAAGTTTGGTTGTCTAGCCAATTTGATATGAAGGACTTGGGTGAGGCTAACTTTATTCTAGGGATCAAGCTTTGGCGAGATCGTAAGAATAAGATGTTGGGCTTATCACAAGCTGGATATATAGATAAGGTTCTAGAACGGTTTAGCATGCAAAACTCCAAGAAAGGATTGCTTCCTTTTAGACATGGAGTTCCTCTGTCTGATGACCAAAGGCCTAAGACTCAAGAGGAAGAAAATTTGATGAGACAAGTTCCTTATGCTTCTGCAGTGGGAAGTCTCATGTATGCCATGCTTTGTACTAGACCAGATATTTGTTATTCAGTTGGCATGGTCAGCCGATATCAATCAAATCCAGGACTAAAACATTGGCAAGCTGTAAAGCACATTCTCAAGTATCTTAGGAGAACGAGAGATTATATGCTTGTTTACCATTGTGAGGATTTGATTCCCATTGGCTATACAGATTCAGATTTTCAATCAGATCTAGATTTCAGAAAATCCACTTCAGGATGTATTTTCACCTTGGGAGGTGGAGCCATAAGTTGGAGGAGTGTTAAGCAATCTTGCATTGCGGACTCCACCATGGAAGCCGAGTATGTTGCTGCTTGTGAAGTGGCAAAGGAGGCTGTTTGGCTCAAGAAATTCCTTTCTGACCTTGGTGTTGTAAGAATGGAGCAAGTTCCTATCACATTGTTTTGTGATAATAGTGGAGCGGTTGCACAATCCAAAGATCCAAGAAATCACAAGAAAGGAAAGCACATTGAGAGGAAGTACCATATCATTCGAGACATTGTTGCTCGTGGAGATGTTGTGGTGGCAAAGATTGAAAGTGCAAATAATCTAGCAGATCCTTTTACCAAAACCTTGCCTCAAAGGACTTTCGAGTCACATTTGGAGGGAATGAGAGTTAGATTAGTGCACAATAGTCTTTAGGGCAAGTGGGAGATTGTTAGGATATATGCCCTTAAATCCTATTGTATGATGCTATGTATGACATTATGTATGACTTAATGTTGTGTTTAATAAAGTTGTTTATTTTTATCTAAAATAATGGTAACATGAATATTTGGACATTATCATATAATCCATGAGATGCATAGTATGTGATTTAGTCACAGAAGATATAAATCACAAGTTCTTTGTAAACTCAGAATTTATAGTTCGTAGTCGGTGATGAAATTGGGCATTTCATCTGCGAAGACTATAACGTATCAACTAAGATGATTTGTCTTGATCATGGAAGTGGTGACTTCTAGTTGATATGTTGATATGTTTTAAGAGTTAAGACATATTGAACTGGACCGCTATGAGATTTATTATTCTCCTAACGACTGTCAAATGAATAATAAATCTCACGACTTCTATTTGCATGAACTCTTAATCCTGAGAGAATAATGGACTTGATCATGAGATGTAGGTTGCTTTGATATATCAGGAGTGAGATCTAAAGTGACGGTCAAAACCTCAGTATGTTGGGCAACCACATTTAGTGTTGATGGAACATATATTCTCAAGATGGAATTCATAGTCTCTTAATGGAGATACAAAATATTCCCTTGAGATAAGTTTAATGGGTTTGGTTATTCAGAGAGTTAGGCCTAACCACTTTGGTAAGAAATTACTAAAGTATATATTTATGAAATTGGATTTCATAAATATATGATGAATAACTTTAAAGGATTAAACCGGGTACTCAAGGATAAGATGTAGTAATTTACAAAGTGGCAGTCTATATTTATGACTTTGTATTACTACGAATATTTTATGAAGGGGTTGCGTGTAAAATAAAGTCTTGGGATATAATTTATTAATAAGGCCTAGAGTGCAATTATATTTATATAGTGGTATTAAATATAATTAATGGTAACTTTGGACTTGTCAAGAGTTGACGGAAAAGCCCAAGGCCCATTGGAGCTAGTGTCTTATTGGTCCCTTTTGGTCCCATTCCAAGCCACACATTAAAGCCCAATTGGAAAGGCCCAATAGGCCGGCCCAATTAGATAATCAGTTAATTATAAAGGGAGAAACATACAGAATTTTTTAACGTGATTTTTCGTAGAAAAAAGAAAGAGTGTGAGACACACTTTTATTCTCCCTTTGGAAACTGATTGAGAGACCACACATCTTGGGCGTAAAGTGGAATTGGAGTGAAGATTAAAAGTTTTCCCAAGTGCTTCTAATCTTTGTTTTGAGATTCTCCACACCAAGGTACGCTATCTTGTTCTTAAATTCTGAAATTTACAGAGTGCATGTTGTCAATCATGAATGAAATAGATCCTTATTTGTTGCTTCCGCTGTGTGTTTTGTATGAGATACAAAACCAGATTTTTATCCAACAGATATATGCGAACCTCTCAAGCCATTATAACCTTATAGATGTGGACAAATTCATTGTGTGTGGTGTGCACCAATCTTTAAACAAGTAAACTTGTACCTTACTCAAAGTTTAGGGAAGAAAATGCATACGAAATTTTAATTGCCAATAACTTGCAGTTGCCTATACTATAAAAACTAAGGGTCTTGTTTATTTTTCTCCTTTTCCTAGGCATCTAAACACATCATGATATTAAAAGTATGTACAACAGTATTTTACAAAAGTAGGTATTGTTCCTGTTCCTTTCAGACACATATAAAAATGTTTGTAAATCTCTGAAGCCAGAGGCATATTCTGCTTAAAGGACATCTTGGTAAATCAAAAGACCAATAATAAAGTTAAAGAAATAAATAACAAGACATCATACCTCAGTTCCCCATTCTGATTTGTCCTCGTAACCACAGCTGATGACATGAATAGCTTCTTTAAGAAGAGTTTCTGGTGTTGCGGATTGTGGAATGCCACCATTCTCCATTAGTGTAGAAGCAACAAAAACAGCAGACTGACCAAACCTTTTCTCCAGGCTCATTTGGGACATGAGTAGCGATTTTTCATCGTCAAATCCAGCACCTGAATTTAATAAGAGTAAGAAAAGGTTAGAACCAAATCTAAAAAAACTAAATGAGTTACAAGATTCCGTGGATATTCTACAAATATAGTTTCATGAATGGCAATGTTGATTTTAGATCTTGTTTATGAATTACGGTTTACTACTCAATAAGAAGCAATCATTCTGTCCTTTTAAACAAGTGGACGAGGAATTTATTACATAGTCAATAAATTCAAGATGACATGGAAGGATTTTGACTGGTTTATAAATTTATTTAAAAGAAAATACCCAAAAAAATAAAGAAATAATATTCAAACAATGTACCTTCCACACCCTCTTCTATATCCTCTAGGCTGAAAATAGGCACAGTGGGGTCTACATTCTTGCTAGATTTCTTCTTGTCTGAACCCTTTTTACTAGACTTTGAACCCTTCTTAAGAAAACCCACCACAGAGCGAAGATAAAAATCCAGCTTTCTTATGCTTAGGTTTGAGAGGTGGCTCATAACCATATAAAGCTGTTCTATTGAAGACACATCCTGTACCCACATAAACAGGGCCTTGAATGCCATCCAGACCTCTCAAGTTGATCTGAAAATTAAGATGATAAATATATTATCAAAAACATGTTTAGCAAAAAGATAACAAATAATTTTAAACAAATATCAAATGTTTTTTCCAATCACAAGGACATTAAACATATCACACAAGTGAACACCCAATTAAAACCATTCAATAATATCAGATGGACAAAGAATCCATTGCTTAAATTGGAGGATGTAAGTCTTACATCAAAGAAGACAGTATTTCTGTTGGCATATCGATCATTCCTATCAATACCATCAAACCTCTGTGGAAACTGAACATAACAAACATGTTTTCCAAGGTTGGGATCCATTAGGAAACACATAGCTTCTCTGAAGGCCTTGCTGTTGTTTATGTAGTGATCACAATCAAGATTCAACAAGAAAGGTCCATTGGTAAGCACTGCTGATACTCGAACCTGAATGAGAGTATTGAACACTAGAGGTAAGATAAATGAAGACATAAAGAGAATGCAAAAACTCCGGAATTCATATTTTTAACCATTCACAAGTGCATTCATCGCACCAGCCTTCTTGTGATGCTGGAAACCTGGACGCTTTTCACGAGAAACATAAACTAAACGTGGAAGCTCATTACCCTCAGCATCAAGCCCTCCACTTTGGCCCAAGAAAACCTGCACATAATGAAATAGACAAATCTTACTAAGTAAATGATACTCCTGCAAGAGAGAAGATTCACTTGACTCCACTTTATACCCTAATTGGAAAAAAGATGGGTAGGGGGAAGAGAACGGTACTTCCAAGGAAAAAATCTAAGCAGTTTCTTCTATGAACTTCAAGGAAAAGTTGTATCAAATAAGAAACACATTCAAACCATTACTGAATTCCAACAAGCAATAGGTTGACAGTTTTAACCACAAGGGGTAGTACAATCAGCTAGGAACCACGCCTCATGAAGCAAAGGTCACTAGTTTGAACCTCCCCTCCCCATTCCCCTTGGGGCCAAAATTTACACATTAAAAACAAGTAACTTGCAATGTTCAGCTTTAAAACAACATGAACGAGAAGCTACCTGGATCATTCCTGGATGGTCTCTGGTGTTGTTTCCAGGCCATGGTGTACCATCTTGCATAATCCATCCTTCTTCGGGAATCTTCTGTGCCTTTGCAACAAGCCCGTTAATACGGACTTTAAATTCTTCATATTCTCTCTGCATAATGAGACAAAGTAACATTAGAAGGATGAATCTATGTGCGGAAAATGGATTGGCAAGATACATCAGAAAATTCAGGATAGTAAACCCTTACCTTCATAGCTCTACGATCTTTGACAAATGATGGTTGAACCTTATCTTTCAAGTAGTCAATCTTCTGTGCAAAGTACCATTCTGGAGCCCGAGGCTCAATGCTATATTTCTTGGAGAAAGGAACCCATTTCCGTGCAAATTCACATGTTTCAGCCAAAGCTTCAAATGTCAACTGGGTAGTCGACCGCGAGAATAGATAGCACAGTATTAGCTGTCACAAGAGGAGGCTCCTTCAGTGGATCGACAGTACTGACAAATATGTCAACTGCAGCTAATTGTGATGGTTCTCCCTCACGGTCATATCTGTAATGCATATTCCTTTGGAATTAAAACTTTATATATAATATGAAAACAACAAATTGAAATGACACAGTTACTTGAGACACATTAATGCAGGCTTAATCACTAAGTACAACAAATGGATGTATACAGCAAAAGATATTCTCACGGTCTCACCTCAGAGCAAGCCTGTCAAGATATGTTTCACGGTTTACAGGCAGCCACTTGGGGAACTGATCCAATATCCAGGATATTGCAAACCAAATCGATCAAATAACAGATATTAACCACAGAGCATAGGCATTGGGCACAGGATTTGTTGTTCGATAGTGCAAAAAAATGGAGAGAATAGCAAGGACAGGCCACAAAAAAAAAAACCTGGAAGTGGTGAGCAACTGCCAGGAGAAGACCTTACCAAAATAATTATTAAACTCAACACTGAAAGCATTTCCTCATTGTCCTCAATAGAAAATATAACATTTTTTTTAATACAGCAAAAACCACAGATTCTTAGGGGGTGTTTGGTTGCTATTTTCAAACAACAATTTTTAGTTTTTAAACAACATTTTACGTATTTCTATACACTTTTTCCCCCACACGTATTTTCACAAAAGTTTTCAAATAACAATTTTCAGTTTTTAAACTCATGTACCAAATAGGCCCTTAGTTTGTGAGATATATATTTCAACTGTTAAAAAAAAAAAAAAAAAACAACTACGTTGATTTAGTTGGCCTTTTTGATGTCTGATAATTGTTTCCACCATATAAACACAAATCAAATAGGTTGCTTTTGTGGCTAGTCAAAAAGCACTTCTAAGATAGCATGTACATTGACTACATAAAGGAATCATACTTATAGAGCAATTACCGGAGAAACAGAACAAGAAGAGCATGAAAGAAGTTTCTCAAGTGGTGTAAGTTGTGCTTTGGAGAAATAAAGAGGTAGGACCTTAGTGCATTGGCAAGTGTCCCCCCTCCCCCAAGCAATATGTATCAGGTTCAAGTCCATGAATCAACCTTTCCAAAATTGGTAAAAGGCTGCCACTTCTCCCATACCTCGCAAAAGTGGGAGCCTTGAGTGGGCTGTGACCTTTTTTTAAAAAATATATATATATATATATATATGTATATATATATATATATATTATTGAAGACAATAGCACATATATAATATACAAGTTGGAAACTCTGATCCTAAGATTTAGAGATTCAATGAACTCCACTATTTCGAGAAAGGTTTTTAATTTTATATTTCTAAATAGGGGGAGGGACGTTGGCGGGTTTGAACCCTAGTCCCCAGGCACCACAAGTGCTGAAAGAACTGGGGTATCCCTCAACCCCGAGAAAGATAAAGAGTTCATAGAAGGCATCGAAACAAAAAGTACTCTCAAAACCTGGAATTTGACCTTCACCACTGATATCTCATGGCTCTAAAAAATGCAAGCATGCACCACATAACACACAAAGGAATCGAGTTAACCATGGAAGCACAACATGAGAAGTGAAAACTAGAATTTCATCAATTACTATAGAAATTGAAGAAGTTATTTTGTATAATAATATCAATTTGAATAAAAGAAGCTATATTGAGATCAAAGAAAAAGAAGATGGTGATAATGATGACCACTAGACTTCAAATTGAACAGAAATTTTTACTTGAAAACCTGCCACAACCTGTTCTTGCCTATGACAAGGTATATTGTTCACCAACCTGATAAAGGTGTGAATTAACCTCCGCACAAGTTTGATGCACAGTTTCAAGAGGTGCACCGCTAAGCTCAAACTGACCCCCAGGCTCTAATCATATGCTTTGCTTCCCCTGGCCCACAAAAAATTAAATTGTATTATTATTTTTATTTTTTTTGGTTTTGGAGAAATTCAACAACAAATGAAAAGTTTTTTGCTAGTTTCCTTACGATAATTGATTTTCAGAAAACAACATTAGAAACTGTCTCTTTTCTAAAATAACTCTGAAGAATTACTGTTCACAACTTCACATGGATAAAATAGACAACATAAGCAAAGTTCAACTATGATACCTAAACAAGATAAGTATTTTACCTGTTTGAGTCCTATAATTTTGTCACCTTCCATTATTTTCTCCCAATCAAATCTTTCAGCAATCCCATTCAGCAACTCTGCTATTTGTTCATACCTCATTGGACGAAGACTTCCAAACTCAAAACCGAACTTCTCATGTTCTGTTCCTATTCTGCGATGACCAAATGATTATGTTAACAAACTCGAAGCATTGACATAAGAAATGGCTCTTGAAGAAGGAAATAATAAGATTTGCTAACCAAAGAAATTCTGAACCAAATATAATAAAAACAATTTAGCACATTGAATTCAAGAAAGTGTAACTGAAAATAAATAGCACATAATTCACATTAGGACATTTTAGAATAAAATATTCTTCTTCGATATTGCATGAAGAAAAGCATAAAAACTTTCAGAACAGATCAGATGATTCCAAGTGATTGTATAGTTTTTAACATAATATAAGGAATTGCCAATTGATTCCACAGCTCACAAGAATAATCACATGACCACCTGTCCAAGGCCCAAAGGGAGTTAAACAGTTCGAAAAAGGCTGCAATAAATGGATAACTGAATCCATAATCGATCAAATAATGTTCCAATGAGCTCTACCTCAAAGTGCACCTCCGCCCCTTGTAAGAGCAAAGGGTGCAGGAGGAGGAGAGGGGGAGGGGGGGGGGGGGTGGTTGTGGGTTCCAGAGACTCAGGTGTGTGTGTAAGTACACACCAAAAAACAATATCCATGTCATATGATGAACTAGTTTCAGAAACATAGTGCAGTGCAAAAAAAGAAACAGTTCAAGATATTATTTTATCTGTTGCAGTAGGAAAGATAGCAAAAAACAGCGTTCTGATTAAAGTATAATGTAGAATCAGTAATTTTACCTCCAATTTGTCTTGGGCTTGCAGCCAGAGGCAAGGTAATCTATGAGATCCTGTCTTGTCAATGGTTCTGCAGCAATTACAGCATCCTCAGTCGGAGGGCTTGCCGCAACAATCACTCGACGACCTCGTTTGCAACCAACTCTGGGACCATCTACATGCAACATCTGTGCCTTCTTGGCAGAATTACATGATAATGACGACAAACCAGCACGGAGTTCCTTCATTTTTGATGCCTCCATATTGTTTGTCATGCTAAATCCCGCATGGTTCCCAGCTTTACATCTTATTATTTCAGTGCGGATGCAATACGATGGACCTGCGTGGGAAACGAGTGCCATTGCGTGCCCCTTACAACACACATTCACAGCTTCTCAATTACAACTTATAATGCCACAACTAGCCACCATCCACCATAAAACATAAATGATTATAATTATATAAAACTAACAAAATTTTATTATAGTAATTGGGGTATTAATAAACTGCGTCTGGCCCAAAAAGTAAAAATACTAGACAATTCTATGACACAACTCAATCAAGAATGTTTGAGTATCTAGGAAAATATCACGTAATTTGACTTGTTCCATTGTGTTTTACATTTATTGAAACAAAATATCCTGTCAATACTGGTACCATCATAAGGCATGATCACATGGAATCAAATATGAAGAAAGGCTTCAGTTTGAAGTTCTACTTATCCTATGTCATGATGGTTCCCAAGAATCACAATTGGGTATATTCACAAAGTTATATAGAGCACAATTTGGCCATTCGAAAACTCATAGTACATCCTAAAAAATCCTCACTCTATTCACATAATCCATTGCTTGTCAGAAAAAACTTCACAAAACCCATAAGGCCTCTTACACTAACACCCCATTCATACCAATTTAAATTATAGCATTTAGCTCTTGCACTTTAAAGGGGGTAAATTTAGAATTTTGATTCTCTACTTCATTTTTCTTTTCAAATTCTCTCATAGCGTATAGCTCTTACATAACCCCATATTTGAATCAAACCTATTGTTTCCAATCAAACACTGAACCACCCTTATATTTCCATTAACAAAAAAAAGTTGACAAATTGGCATCATAGAATTGCCCTTAAGTCAAATTTCAATGATTTTAAAACCCTACAAAAAATACTCGAAAATCACAAAAACCCAGATCAATTTCTATTCATCTTATGCACTAATCACCAAAAAAAACTGAAAGCAGAATCAACATCACATCAAAGTTTTCAGTGTCAAAACAAATTCCAACTCAACAAATTATATATATACAATAACCCAGAAGTTAGCATGCTAATAATGATTACTCAAAAACCTTACACATAAATGAAACAAACATGACTAAATAAAATATCATGTACAAGATGAACACAAAGAATCAAAATTTTCAGCTATGAAATTGCAACCAGTGAACTTCCATGTACAGGCCAATGAAGCAAAAAATGTACTAAATAAATCAAGCACATGGGTCCCCATGTGCTCCACATCCTCAAAAATACGCCAATTGCGTTCTCTCTCCACCATATCCACATCAAACAATTGTATTAATGCAACATTAGCTGATGTTAACAAGAAAAGAAAACATAGTTTGCAAACTGTGATGCAATGAAAAACCATCACTACTGTCCAAAGGGAATGCAAAATTTTGTGATTTGACAAAAAATATATGAAAAATAACAATAAAGGATAAGCTATTAACAATAACAATATATGGAAAATATATGCAGTAAAAAAATAAAAGCAGTAAAAAAATTGGCAAGCACTAGTGCCCAAAACTATCTAAACAAAGAAGCAGGCAATTTCAGAATTCATCACATTATAAAAGTAAATTTGATGACAATTAACATTTTACAAGATAGCAAAAATGGATTGTAGCAGGACCTGCAATTTGGTGGTTGAATAATCAGCAGGATGAGATTGTAAAAATTTTGAAAGAACAGATTTATCCGCATTTCTTGAATGGGTGTCACCAGATTTTTCATCCCCAAACCACTGTGAATAATCAGGGCAAAAGGAAGTGCCAACACTCTGAAGAAGTGCTTTTATTTGCTGCAGTGAAGTTTTAAAGAGGAAAAAAAAACATAATTGATACTAATTCTTAATCATCCACTTTATCAATATCAAGTATCGTAGCCACATTCAAATACCATACTTCAAATTCAAAGTACAGGAACTCCATGGTACCTGCTTTTCATCTGTCCTGTTTGCAGCACAAATTTCCCTAAGGCTTGGTCCCAAATCAAGGCCAGCTGAAACACAACGCAAAATCAGGTATTACCTGATGATCAAGACTCAATTTCATTTTTAACTAGCATTTTCATTTGTCGAGAAAGTAAACTTCAATGGGGTAAAAAGCAATTCAGCCATTTTTGAGATAAGATTAATTGTATTAATTAAACAATAATTCCAGATTTGCAGTTTAATTCTACAGGCTATATAATCAACTGCTCCAATGAAAACATTCAGCAATGCAGCGATGCAAATCAGCTATACAATGATTTAAAAGGAATTACGTAGTGCAAGCGACAGTAGATTTACATAGAGGGATCCCCCATCTTTCCTTTGACCAACATATCCTCGAACCAACCTGTCCCCCCTTTCTCAGGAATCTATCTTTAAAAAAACAATCCCATAACTAAT
This sequence comes from Castanopsis chinensis, assembly GCA_032878915.1. Taxonomy (NCBI): domain Eukaryota; kingdom Viridiplantae; phylum Streptophyta; class Magnoliopsida; order Fagales; family Fagaceae; genus Castanopsis; species Castanopsis chinensis. Next base: position 6,333,140 of record JAVQMG010000104.1, on the reverse strand, counting down.
GCAAAATAGTATTTATTTAAAGATATCGTTCAATCAATGGCCATGAAAACAATCTGTGGAGAGGGCAGCTTCCAACACCAATATAGCATGTAATGCATTATAAGTAACAATCCAACTCCGCAAAGTTCCAGGAGTGTAATAATATCTGCTTCTGAGAGATTTTTCATTTTTTGCTCATTATATTTGGACCAACATACTGGTTCTACAAAGCAGAAATTATAATTTTATATCATGTGCACCAGTCTCAACATAACCTATCAGTTCACTATGAGAATATATACCATCCCCGGGGAAAAAAACACCTTATCAAAAAGTGAATGAGGGGGTCCCTGTAACACACACTAGATAACATGGATAAATTTTGAGAGTAAGCAATTAACAATGAAAAACAAACATAGAACCAAAAAATTTCCTAATTAAGGTAACCAATAGCAAAAAAAACAAACTCATACCTCCCTCAGTTGGCGGAGGAGGAGACTCTTTTAAAACTTTCTCCATATGTTTTGACCTCTCTTGACTTACAATACGAGCCACAAGACCTTCTAAAATTTCACCCTGAACCTTTATATGATCTTTTGAACCTGCATATTAAGTTAAAGCTGAGTTAACACGCTCTAGTCTCACTAATAGCTCACTTAAAAAGAGCCACATTTTTAACTTTGGCTAACAACCAATTTTTTGATGAGAAAGAAAAGATCACATAACAAATCATTCGAAGTAAAGAATCAAACACACCAGAAGAAAAAATGATAATCTACTTAATATGACAACCTCACAATGGACTAAGATACCAAATCTAATACCAAGGGCGTCTTTGGAAGATATATCCAAATCCATTCCTTCTTGATTGAATTGATTAAAACGAATTGCTATAGCTCCAACAAGAAAAGTAAATTAGCCTTATACAAGCATGGAAATAGCATAGTGCCATCCAACTTATGGGGATACAAAAAAGTGGGGCAGCAGCATAAAATGGTAAGGATTTTATGGCAAGAGGCAATGTGACCTATCCATTTTTTCATTTATGTTTCAAGAGATTTTTTTTTTCCCTCCTCTTAAGTTGCAGAGGTTACTTCTTGCTTAAATTAAGCGGTTGAGGCAGAAAAGAGTGGTCATCATTCCCAGCAAGCATGATTAGAAATTGTCTTCCAATAGACACTGTTTAAACTAACAATTTTTCATTGAGGGAGAACCAAATGAGGCCCCACAAAATCCCAAGCTAAGTAATAGAAGCACATTGCACTTAAAACATTACCTGGTATAGATATATCTTTAACTTCATCAAGAGCCTTACATACAGGTGTTGCAGTTCCTTCTTCACAGAGGGCATCATAGGCAGCAAAAAATGAAGTCACTGACTTCCTTCAGTTATAAAAATATCAATCAGAAGCAATAAAACTATAATTTTCCTATCTTAGTCTACAAAATTTCAACTGGATAATTCTTATGAGAGATGAAAATGAAACTTTCACTGCTTTCTTAGTTTAGGAGTTGTTCAAGTATAGTCACTGTCCACTGAACCATTCTACTCTTTTAATAAAATTATTATTTACTGTAAAATAAATAAATAAATAAAAACCCATCACTTTTTATATAAGCAAAGAACACTGAACATAATTTAAGCTAATATCAAGAAACAGGCACACATATTGGCAACTAGACATAGCAAGTAATAAGTTCAAAGATGAGAAGATTCCCAAAGCAGAATGACTTGGTTATACACACACATACAAACAAACACACATGGGAATTCAATAAGGCCTTTATTAAAGGTCATGCGGATGCGCACCTAATCTGACTTCACTTTATTTCTCAAGTCATGCAATTTTTCTAGCTGTTGCTAGAAATAAGCCTAAGTCCAAGTTTTCGAAGAAAAAGCATAAGAAAAATTACAAAGCCACTTGGAAGAACATAAATCTTCTAGTTATTAACCAAAAGCCCATCCCATGAATGTTGATGAGTCATTTACAATACCTCTTCAGCAGAAAGACCACGAAACTCTGCGGTCATTTCGTGAGCGAACTTTGACCACATACACAGTCCTTATACTGCTGTTTCTGCATTCTTAAGAAATCTCCTCCATTCTCAGCTATTCTTGCCTGTTTAAGACATGACGCTTGTATCACTGCTACTGAATGTCAACTAGATTTGAAAATTGATGCTAACAAGAAAACCTATTAAAAATGTTTTTTTTTTAATCAATTCAAAATGTAAACAAAAAGGAGAGGGAGCAAGACAAGTGAAACACACACTGACATCATATTTTTTTAAAAAACCACCGAAGCAACTATTATTAGCATTACACTTGAACATTAAGTATTAGAGAACACCATGTAGTAGTTAGTACAGATCATATTAACCATAATAAACAGAAGACAAATATATAAGGAGTATGTGCCTATCTAACATAGAAATCTTTGTCTTTCTTTTGTCTAATTACCTTTTTTGAATCTTACGCCGTCTCGTATAATGAGGAGGAGGTCTTGCATGCCCTTCGTCAGATGCCTCGGGTCCAGCTTTGTGTCCATGTTTGTGCCCCCCTGTCCCCACAAGGAGGTGCCTTTGATATGCGCTTCGGCCGACCTGCTGGCTCTACAGCTAACCCAACTGGCTGCTCAGCCTGAACATGGGGTGGGTCGATGGGTGAAGAAAGGGCAGTGGACGTACTGTGGGAGGGTGGCTGCGTGTGCATGTCAGGAGGGGTTAGATCAAGACCGAGGTCAAAGGATGGAATGGGTGACAGCTCAGGAAATGACCGTGGGGTGGGTGGACGGATGTCAGACCCAAGACATGGATGTGGAGTGGGTGAAGGGATGGTGGTGGGGCTAGGAGATGGATGTGTGGTGGATGGGTGGGGATCGGGGGTAGGGACAACTCTCGGTGTAGCAACAGGCGGACGAGAGCCACGTCCGGCATGAGCTCTGCTCGTGCTTGGCCTCTCAGAAGTGCTTGGGCTCTGAGTAGGCGCAGCTGCAGGAGTAGCTGCCTTCTCGTTCAGGCCCTCGGGGATAGGAGGTTATACACGGCCAATCTCCTGCACTGCCGTCAGCACACCAGTAATTAAATTGTGGTCCTCCGTGCCCACTGGGTGACGCCTCAACAAACGAGCGTATCCTTCAATCTGGACATGAAAAAACTAGGTATATTAGTAATGCAATACAAAATCAACCATGCTAATTAAAAATTCAAACGAACATAAATTTAAAGTTACCATTAGAATCAATCTAGCACCGAGGACATTGATGAACCTCCGAGTTACCCTTTTGTACCAATCGAAGTACTCGTGTTCTGGAGGCATATCACCAAGCACTGCCTCACAACGCCGTTGAAGGCGATTACCCCACTCCATAATATGCGTAGCATGTTTCCGCATCCAATCAACGCCAACCTTCCCTCGCAAGTCAATGCCATGAAGCACTATATCGGTGTCAACATTACGGGGAACTTCTTGGATCATCCCAAATTGACGGACGACACGATCTGGTGTATGTTTCTCTACTAGGTGGAAACATACAAGTGGCACTGTTGTCGTCCATACAGCCCTTCCTGCAACGCACCACGACCGAAGGTCCTCGAATTCAGCTTCATACGGCTGCCACACCACTTACAACAACCAAAAAAGAAGTACGCAACACATTAGCCAACAATGTTTATATTTCAAAGTTCACCAAACGTAGATCTTGTTCCTAAACATGTTAAACAAGGCATTTTCATACCTGGTCTGGCAACATGGAAGCTATTTGCTCGCGATACCTGTCCAGGAAGATGTGGGCGTGCCTGTTTTTCTTGTTTGGGACCCACAACCACCTACAATTAAGATCAAGGGATCATTAACTTTGTACAACTTTCCCACGTAGAAAATAATATAATTAAAACTATAATGTAAAGTTTACTATAGATGGTCAACTATTTCTAATCTTAGCCTACCCACCAGCTTTTCAACTAATCATTACAAACATACTTTCTTACGCTGCATTTAGAATATGTTTTCTAATAAGATAGTTAATCTAGTAAAATGAAGCTTCGTTAACTAAGCAGCTTTTATATACTTATAAAATAATAAAAAACTATAAGTAACAAATAGATTAACCTAGTACCTTTGAAATTAATTTAAATAATTCCTAGTAGCTTTGAAAATAAATAAATAAATATTTGTTACGTGTATGAGGTACAGACTTACTTCAGGGACAGTGGACCACGCACTGGAGGACCATAAGCACCAACTGGCGGGCCACGTTCAACCGTCAGGCACAGATATGGGAACCTGGCCCATGCCCAATACTGCACCAACAGTAAGCACCCACCAATCTTATTAGCTTTCTTATTGCTTGCCCTGTATAACTCCCAGTACAACCATGCAAGGCAAGCACTTCCCCAACTGTACTTTTGTGGGTTGCGAAGGTCTTCTAACTGCTGCACCCATATTAGATGCACCCTATCGCCGGATTTGTCCATGAAGATCGTGTCCCCTAGTAGCGCTAGGATGTAGCATCGTGCGTACTTATGCACCTAATCCTCTTCAGCATTAGGCGGCAAGGGATTGGCAACAACTTCCAAAAGCCGTTGGATGAGAATCCTCTGGCCATGAAGTTGCTTTCTCTGATCATTTGCAGGTCGAAAGCCAAGGAATTCCTCGCACACATTATCCCAATCTTTTTGCATGCTCCCTGTAATAGCCTCGCCATCAACAGGAAGCCCGAGAAGGACCTCCATATCTTGCAATGTGATGGTGACCTCACCATGTGGCATGTGGAAGGTGTGAATCTCCTACCGCCACCGCTTCACTAAGGCCGTTATCAGGCCGTGGTCAATCTCTCTCCCCGAGGTCCTAAAGAGTCCCTCCAAACCAAATGCCTTAATGATGTCAAGGACTCAGTCGTCCACCATTGGCTCTCGATCGGAGAACTCTTCACTACTGGCATGACATTTAAGGGACCCTGGATCCTGCACAGAACAAAACTATGGATTAATACAAACTAGGGAAGTGCGTGTATATTGTATGAATTAAATGCGTGTACATTCGTTATAAGTGTAGTGTTGTGTTTTACCTGCCCATTCCAAATAACTTCTGACCGATGGTTGGGCTGCAACGTCAACACCGACAGGTCAATGGGGCCAGGCTGCGCATGGTCAATCTGTCCAGCATTTGCAGCAGCCATACTACACAAGAAATGATAAGCAATTAGCACGTAATACAACGAATCAGCAAAAAACTAGCATTTTCATATTGATTATGTGCTCTACACACAGTAAATGAAAAATGTATTTTGGCAACGCAACTAATGCACAAGGTAATGGAAACCACACTCAAAACATAGCAAAAATACCAACAATAACCCTAACCATAATTGACAAGATTTCTAACCTATCTTTTCTTTCGATTTCCTCTTCAGGGTTTTCCTAAGGTTGGGATGCATAGAAAGGCATGCAGCACATATGATTTGAGCAAAAAGGGGAAAAGGAAGACGTAAAACATAAAAGGTGCATGTAAGTATTTAGTTGATTAACCTTGAAGTACAGCTAGCCAAATTATAGAATAAAAACCATATTACTCAAAGATAAAAATTCTGTTTTGCAGGAATTGATGTTGATGGCCAGCAGAGGGTAGCAGTATATAAAGGGTCAATAAGCTATGTTTTGTGCAAGCCTAAATCTTGAGTCCCATGTATTTTTGCCAAATTCAGCAACTGTAATTATGGATTCATGTTCTAGTTGCTCCAAAAATTTACTCTTTTTCAGCATAGAGGTATCTATTGTCAATCTTTGCTTTAATACCTGTTACTGCCTAAAAATAAAACAATGAAAATCTGAAAGGGTCATTCTGAGTTTTTGCAAGTTTTAGAAACAAAATTGAATTTTAATAACTTGAACCAAAATTGTATTTATATAGGTTATAATTTGGAACCCTACTTTATTATATAATCAAATAATCCTAATAGTTTATTTGTTAGATCTAATTTTGTCTGATGCTAGGGATACTTCAGTTTTGTTTTTGGTACACCACAGTATAGTGTCACTGTTAACCTCAAAATATTTTTTGTTTTTAACAAACTCTCAGATTGATGGGGATGAAAACAAGAAGCATGGTTGAATTTATCATTTACTGATTTACACCACAAATCACGACTATTGAGCCACAAAGTGTGGTCAACTACTTGTGATTAGTAACTGTTCAGTTTGACTCAAAATTGGCTCTACACCTCTCAAAATACTAAAATATGACTCCCCTTTTCATTACTAGAGGCTAAGACATGCTCAGTTTTTTGGACTTTGAAAGTGATGGAGATTACAACTTTTTCTAGCTGAATGATGGAGATGCAAATTTCAAAATTGGAGATGGCAAGGACAAGTTACAATTTTCTATAGTTAACTAGCTAGATTCATTGAGAGGAATTCTCTCGTTATTAAGCCAATGCCTTAGGATCCTCCATTTATAAATAGAGGTGAATTTCGAGCTCACAAATTCAATCTTGTCTGGGTGCATGAGTTGTGTTTACCTATCAAAAAAGAGAATTCCTTTGTTATTAGCAAATGCTGTCTAGTTGTTCCTATTAGAAAGCCAACAAAGAATCCCCATATATAAAATTTTTGGTAGCATCAACATAGCTTATTTTTTTAATAATAAGGTACTCTTGGAGGTTGAAGCTCACAGTAAGGGGGTTGAAGTCTTTGTTTCTCATCTCCTTTTCAGTTGGATGAGGCCCATAGGGGGTTCAGTTCTTTTGGAGTTCTTGGATCTTTGTAATCATAGAATCTAGGCTTTTGTTTTGTTCATTTCTTTTGCATATCTCCTGCATGCCAAGCCAAGGCTACACCCTTTCCTTCTGTAAGAAACTCTATTATCTATTTTATTAAAATTATGAGGATATCATGCCAGCAAAATAGACCAAGAATTTTCAAAATATGCCTCCCAAAACTTTTAACTGCTAGGACTAACCATTAAGACATTAGGTTACCTTTTATTTGCAAATTTAGAATTTCCTTGAACAACCTTCTAAGCTTTGAAATAGAATTGCTATTTTTCATCACTTCAAGTTAATAGTCCAGTACAGAAAAAAGAACTAGTGATTAAGCTTGAGAACTGAGTGAGAGTGGAGAGAGACAATCAAAACAATCATCATTTCGAACAAACACCACAAACCCACATGAACAAATCACACGAAAATCATACTTGAGAGAACTGGAGAGGCTCGATGACGAAGGCGGAGACGAAGGCGCAATGACGAAGGCGGAGACGACGGCGCGATGACGAAGGCGGAGACGAAGCCGCGAGACGAAGGCGTGAGACGAAGGTTGTGAGAGGGAGAGTGAGGAGGGTGAGTGACAGAGAGAGAGGCAGGGAGGTCTGTGCGAGAGTGAGGAGGTTAGACTTAGAGCCCGTTTGTTTAGGCGTATTGAGAGAGCTAAACGCCCGTTTATCAAATCGCAGAAATCAGGATATGTTTGGCTGGGCGAAATTTGTGGGATTGCGTTTTTAAATCAGCAAATTTTTGCGTTTCAGGAAAGGCAATTTCCCTCTGCGATTTCAATATCGCACGATTTGCAAATCGTGATTCCGCCAATATTTTTTGCTGAAAACCAAAAATAGCCTCCCTTTACCGTTGTGTCTCCAGTCCTCTCCCTTCACCATATATATATCCTTAGTCCTCTGCCTCAACACATCAGTTTCACAAGGATTGGCATTTTTCTTTGTTTTTGCTCTGCTCCGTTTGTCGTCATTCTTCATCGCAATTCCAAGTAACTATTCTCCATTACCCATCTTTGAGTTTATGATATAGATTTGGGCTTCACCATATATCTATCCTCAGTCCTCTGCCTCTAAACTCATCAGTTTTACAAGGATTGGCTCTCTTCTTTGCTTTTGCTCTGCTCCGTTTGCCGTTGTTCTTCATCGCAATTCCAGGTAACTATTCTCCATTACCTTTCTTTGAATTTATGATATAGATTTGGGCTTTTGACATTTTGGTTTACACTATTTGAACTCAAAATATTATAATTTAGAGATTTGTTGTTGTTGTTGCTGCTGGTAAGAACTCTCTCTGTCTCACAGATAGCCCTCCATGGTTTTGTTGTTGTACAATGTGAAATAATGTCTCTGTTAAGTGACTTTGACACCATGGAATTTCTGCCATAACTTTTCATCCTTTTTGAAAGTATTTTAGTATTTTGAGAGGTGTAGAGCCAATTTTGAGTCAAACTGAACAGTTATTGATCACAAGTAGTTAACCACACTTTGTGGCTCAATAGTCGTGATTTGTGGTGTAAATCAGTTAATGATAAATTCAATATGCTTCTTGTTTTCATCCCCATCAATCTGAGAGTTTGTTAAAAACATAAAATATATTGAGGTTAATAGTGACACTATACCATGGTGTACCAAAAACAAAACTGAAGTATCCCTAGCGTCAAACTATTAGGATTATTTGATTATATAATAAAGTAAGGTTCCAAATTATAACCTATATAAATACAATTTCGGTTCAAGTTATTAAAATTCAATTTTGTTTCTAAAACTTGCAAAAACTCAAAATGACCTTTCAGATTTTTATTGTTTTATTTTTAGGCAGTAGCAGGTATTAAAGCAAAGAGTGACGATAAACACCTCTATGTTGAATGGGATAATGGCCTTGTATTTTGTTTGTCCTTGCTTAATTATGTGGCCGTAGTGATATAAGGTATCAAGATTGTGCTGGTCAAACCATACAATAGCCAAATAAAACAAGAACCAAGAAAAACATATTATTATGCAGAACAGCATAACAAATCAACTGCTAAAAATTGGGAGTAGAACATGATGATGCATGCGATATGTCTCAAGTCATTCTTGGAAAGATTGAATTTGAACTCAGCCTGAACTATTCATGCATATTACAAAGACTTGGGAGTAGAACAAGAAATTGATGTGATTTCTAATATTGAAATTGTTTGATTCTTTGTGGCTGTAGAACTTACCTAGGAAACTTACTTCTACTATGCAATTTTCTCATGGGTTTGGTTGTAGAACTTGCTGTATTTGGCTAAACATTAATATTAACAAACTTATGTTTTTTTTAGATGGGTAAGTCATCTCAAAATAACTCAAATGTTAGAGCTCAGTGGCCATCGAGAGTAACAACTATCTTTTGCGAAGCTTGTGTGGACGAGGTATTTAAGGGTAATCGACCTAATACCCACTTTAGTAAAAAGGGTTGGACAAATATTATAGCAACTTTTGAGAAGAAAACTGGAAAAGAATATCCTAGGGCGAAGTATAAGCATAAATGGGATAGTTTGAAGAAAGATTGGGTACTTTGGAATAAGTTGAAGGGAAGTGAAACTGGATTGGGATGGGATGCAACCAAGGGAACAATAGCTGCAACTGATGAGTGGTGGGAGAGGAAACTAATAGTATGTTTTGTATAACCCATTGTACATATTTTGTGTTAGTAAATACACAATGCTATTTGAGTTGTTAATGAAAATATTAAATATTGTAGGAGGTTCCTGAAGCTGCAAAATTTCGAGAGAAAAGTTTGGAGAATGTTGACTTATTAGATATTATGTTTAAGGACATTGCGGCCACAGGAGATTTAGCATGGGCCCCCACTTCAGGTGTGTTACCTGATGATCTTGAGACACCTAAGGAGGGGCTAGGTGATACTTCTGCTGACTTATCTTCTCCAAATGATGACGATGATGTTCATGAGGATGAGACTCCTAACCTTACACAACCACCTAACCCAACACAAAAGAAAGGAAAGAAGCGAGTTTTACCATCATCCACACAAAGCAAAGGGAATAAAGGAGGAACGGCATTACAGTTAACACAACAACTTAGTCGTATCTGTGATGTTGTGGAGTTCAGGAGCTCAGCTTTTTCAATGGAGCCAAGTAGTACTATTCGTAATGTCATGGAACGCGTGTGCACCTTAGATGGCATTGAGAAGGGTTCTAAACTCTACCTCATGGCAGCATGTATTTTTTAGAAACGAGAGAAGAGAGAGATGTTCGTCGTGATGGAAGAACCATATTTACAACTTAAGTTTTTGCAAGAGGAGGCAAGATTGTTAGGAGGACACTACTTTGGCACTTAGGGTGTTTTTGGTTTTATGGAATAGAGATGTTTAATGTTTTATTGTTTTATCATTTGAATAATGTGGCTGTTAGGGAGGTCACTACTTTGGCACTTAGGGTGTTTTATGTTTTATCCTTTGAATAATGTTTTATGGAAGAGAGAGATGTTTTTAATATTTTATTGTTTTATCCTTTGAATAATGTGGCTGTTAGGTGTTTTAACTTGTTGGGTTGTTAGAGTGTTTGAATTACAAAGATAGAAGCTTGGCTGTATCTTTGTGGACTGATTGAGTAGTGTAGTGAATTTTTTGCATTACTAGTAGTGATGGTGGTTTTTTTTTTTTTTTTTTTTGATGATATGTTGGTCTAGTGCAGAATTTCATGATGTAGGAATTGGTGAACCTCACTGCTGGTTCCAAACAATAAGCATATACTAAAATCTTTTTCAAAAGATAATGTCACCACATAATATGAGAAAGCTGAACTGAGTATGAGAAATTGATTTTGATGAAAGCTGAAAATTATGATTTCATTGATTGATTCAATAGCTATACAACTATATATATATATATATATATATACTGTAAAACACAAGGCAAGATCTCAGGACTTCTACTTGAGGCTTCAATCTGAGTTTCACTTGTTCTTGTATCATCTGGCAACTGATTTTCTTGTCTGGCTTGGTCCAGTGCATGTCTGGGCAGCTCTGATACACAAGCTACTGCACTGGGTGGCATGCTGTGCTGCACTTGTGTGACAGTTGATGCTGCATCACTTGGTGCACTAGCTGCTGCACTATGAGGCAAGCTGAGCTGCACTGGTGTAGCAGCTGGTGATGCACCCTGTGGTTTTTTACACTGAGGTTATGTGAGTTGCAGCACCATGACTGAGGTTTTGTCACCTAATAAAATAGTAAAATTTTTGGTGTCCCTAAAGTTGTTGATTTATTTTGCCAGCTGACAAAAGACACTAGGCCAAAGGCTGATTTAGCAATCTAGAATATGGCAATCGACGAGTCAATGTGCATTTGAGGCATCTGTTTGTGTTCACCCATCCGTATGTGAAATACAAGCAGTGGAACTTGTATCAAAGATGCATAGAATTGTTTTATCCTTATTCGCAAGTTCTCAAAACAAGTACAACCTAAACTATTTTACTGATATTTACTGTCACAGTTTGAGTTCTGTAGTTATTTGGTTCTACTAGTCTTACCAATAGACCAACTTTGTTGGTGTACTTTATGCAAATGTTTAGATTTAAGTCTTTTGGGGACATTCGTGTACTCCCTTTTATAGAGATTACAGTGCATAGAGCCGCACTAGCAAAGGTTGAGTTACATTTGTTGTTGGTTGTTTAAAGCATAAAAACAAATGAAATTACTTCGGACTCACAATTCACAAAGCCACCAACTTCACAGGTTCCAAAAGTTGAACAAAACCAATAATTAACACACACACTGACACACACACACATCAATCTAGTCTAATTTCTAAGTCTACATGATAAAGGTACCATGCCTTCCTCCTATATATGGATATCTATCCTGAAGCCAATAGTATCTCATTTTTTGTAATATTTTAAGGAGGAAAACAATTTTTAATAATAGTGTAGAGATGAAAAAAACACTTAATAATAGTTTAGAGATTAAAAAATAAAAACTTTTTAAATTGAGCTAATTACTTAGGGATAAAAAAAAAGGACGAAAAGCAATATTCATGCAAAGTTTATTCAGGTGTCCTTTGGAGGGTTGTCCTTTAAGGGCAACCTCTTTTTTTTCTAGTGTAACCAGTTAACATATTAATAATTGCAACTTTGCTAATAATAATAATAATAATAATAATAATAATAATAATAGTAATAATAATAATAATAATCCATTCTCCTGTTTAGGTTTGCTGGCTGTATCATTTGATTGCCCTGAGAATAATCCATTTGTTGTATGATAGATACTTTTATTGATTTATCTAGTTACATAATTTTAAATTTTTACTTATTTTCTTTATTGTCATTTATCTAATTTATTGCAATAATATTTTAGGTGATATTCCTATGGATTACATTGATTATATTGATAATAGTGATGAAGATCATTCTTATGATTTGGAAAACGATGAATATGATGATGAGGAATTATATGATCTTGCTGTTGCTGGATGTCATGTTGCTGTGACATATTATATGAAATATTTGGATAAACAACCTTGTAGAGATTCTGAACAAACTGGCTATATGTGGTTGATGGATTGTTTGACGGGTAATGAAACGAAATGTTACGAAATGTTTAGAATGAAGCCACATGTTTTCCTTCAATTGTGTAATTTTTTACAACATACATATGGGCTTCAGCACACAAGGCATATTAGGCTTGAAGAGTTAGTAGGTATATGTTTAATGATACTTGGACAAGGAGCTTGTTATAGGATGGTTCAAGAAAGATTCCAACATTCTGGTGAGACTATACACAGACATTTTCATAGAGTTTTGAAACGCCTTAACATAATGTCAATGGATATCCTCAAGCCTTCTGACCCTACATTTAGTGTAGTTCCAAGACATATACAGAAGAATCCATTGTACATGCCACACTTTCAGGTATTCATTTCATACATTCTAATTTGTTTCTAAAATTTGTTAGGATTTTTTCTCAAGTATCTAAAATTTATATTCTATTTTAGAACTGCATTGGTGCCATTGACGGTACACATATCCAAGTTGTTGTTCGAGACGACAAAAAAGCTTCATATTATAATAGAAAGGGCGTGACATCTTTTAATGTGATGGCAGCGTGCGATTTTGATTTACTTTTCACATTTGTTATGGCTGGGTGGGAGGGTGCAGCACATGATACACGTATTTTCTTAGATGCTATCCGTCGACAATCTGTCAACTTTCCAAAACCACCACTAGGTATATAAATTTTTTATATATTAAACATCTATGAAGGATATTATTTATGTACATCTTACATTTTTTTTTTCTTTTACTAGGAAAATATTATTTAGTTGATGCTGGATACCCCTTAAGGAAAGGATATTTGCCACCTTATAAGGGACAGAGGTATCATCTTTCAGATTTTCGACGAGCTAGTCGAGGGAATCACATAGAAGAGAGGTTTAATTATGTTCACTCATCACTTAGAAGTGCAATTGAGCGAACTTTTGGAGTGTGGAAGAATAAATGGAAAATTTTGAAGCAAATGCCACCTTATGACATTAAGCACCAAAGAAACATTATAGTTGCTACTTGTGTTTTGGATAATTTTATTAGAAAACATGATAGGGAAGATGAGGGATTCAATTGGGACGAACATGACTTGGATAGACCAAGAAGCAATAGTAGTGGAGGAGGTAGAAACAGACAGGCAAACGTTGAAAATATACAAGATGAAGAGATGAAATTTGTTCGTGACAAAATAGCTCGATCTATTTGTGGGTTGTAAACAATATTTTTATTATTTCTGTTTTGGTGTTTTGGGTTTTAATTTTTCGGATAAGAACTTTTTTATTATTATAATGGATTGTCTAGTATTGATATTGTTGGCAATTAACATTTTAATATAATTATTTTCCTAATCATTTTATTATCTTTTTCTTGATGAGTTATTTTTTTAATATTATTAATGTAATTGTTAAGCTTAATTACATATTTTCAATAATAAAAAAACATTGATCGCAGGAAAAATGACAATATAACCTTCAAAAAAATAGTTAAGTCCTTTTTTGGAATTTACACTCAAAACAGCTATTTTTAAAACAGCTTATCCAAACGCTTAATGTGGTTTTAAAAATAGAAAACGTACATTTTCACATTTTTACCAAACGCTTATTTGTGGTTTTTAAAATGGAGTTTTCAAAACGCACGTTTTAAAAATGCTAGTTTTTAAAACGCACATTTTGAGACAGCTTATCCAAACAGGCCCTTAGAGCTAATTTGAAAAAAGCCCTATTGGAAATTGAGTCTCACATACTCGGTTTCCAGTGGCTAATAACTGGTACACGTCATACTCAAATCGAGTCTTTAAGAGTCGATATATAAATCGTGTCTTTTAAGACTCGATTTTCAGGTGGACGAAACTGCCACATCATACCAGAATAGATCAATGAAACCGAGTCTTTAAGACTCGATTTCTTATGCAAAATCGACTCTCTAAGAGTCGAGATGTTAGTATTCTATATACTTTCGTTCTGGTGCCTACTAACTATATTGTTGAAAAATTGTGGCCAATTACCCATTTTCTCCTCTTCGGGTTCTTAAAGTGAGGAATAATAAACGGACCGAAGATGCAATACAAATGCTAATATCAAGGTGTCCACTTATAGAAAAGCTACATCTATATGAACATTTAAAGAAGCTTCCAGAAGCTCACCAATTCTCTCCAAATCTAGCCAAGTTGACTTTCTCGTGGACTGAACTCGAGGAAGACCCAATGGAAACGTTAGAGAAGTTACCCAACTTAAAAATCCTCTGCTTCGGTGTAAGGTCATCCGTAATCGCACCCTTTGAACGTCCGAGCTTTAATGGGAAGAATATGGTTTGTTCTGAAAGAGGATTTCCTCTGCTTCAATCTCTTCTCCTTTCTGACCTGTACTACTTAGAGGAGTGGAGGGTGGAGGAAGGAGCCATGCCCAGTCTCTTGCGTTTGGAAATTGAATTTTGCTGTGGATTGAAGATGGTCCCTGATGGATTGAGGTTTATCACAACCCTCCAGGAATTGGAGATCAAAGACATGCCAAAGTCATTCACAGATAGGCTTAACGAAGGAGGACCAGATTTTGACAAAGTCAAACATGTGCGTTCCGTTGTATTCCATGGAATCTTCTGACAGAGAATGATAATCGTTAGCAGCTAAAAAGGTACACCAATGAATTCTTGCACTTGCATTTTTTATAAATTTTTACAGGCTTCTTTTCTTCTAAATCTCTCTCCAATTAATACGGTTTCCAAGCAAAATTTTCCCTAATGTAAGAGTAATTCTTCTAAATCTATTCTTTGCCCCCCTCAATTTATACACTTTTTTATTAGCTTCTGAACCCACAACCTATCTCTTCATTATATTTACACACTTATTTGCCACTGTTATTAACAGTTTCTTCTTTCTTTTTCTCCCCTTTTTTAGGTTCTTCTACTTTCTTTTCATTCCTACAGCATAAATATATATTGGTTGATTGTGTGAATATAGCTCTAAATCTTACATGTCTACAACATATTTCTTTTTAATTCTTTTTTTATTTTTTTTGTGGGTGAAATCGTCCATGGTCTGATATGCTTGCACAGATTCATCAAACATATTCTCCGATGCCTATGTGTAGTGATGTAAATAATTGTGATATTTTCTTGGGTGGGTTTTTTTTTGCATTGTATTGTATTTGTTTTAGTGTTGCTTTCTTGTTCTGATTTTCTGCTCTGCTACACTCTTGGTGTATTCTGTTGAAAAAAAAAAAAAAAAACCTATGTATCATTCAAGTTATGTTTTATCTCACTGCATTTTAGATGTATATTGTTTATGGTGAAGCTAGTTCAGAATATCCTTGTGTTAAGCAGTAACACTGTATCTTATTGAGCTGGGAATATGGATTAGCTTGGGCAAAAATTGCTGCTTTTTCTGTATCAATATAGTAACTAAAACACTAAAATAAAAAATTATGCAGACAAATTATGTTAGATGGAACTGCTATTCCTTTTAGATTTTATGCCATAGTTGGAACTCTATAAATTCAACATAATACATAATCAGAGTAATAATTAAGATGCAATTTGGTTGAGTTGATAACCATATGGGAGTTTTATTTCTTTGCAAACATTTTAGAATTTATAACTGGGACAGCTCAACATAGTTTCACTTCACTTCAACCTCAAGGGTTGTTGAACTTTCTATGCCTCCATTGGCACTGAGAGGAGTGCTAGATTTTACCTCATGGCAAAAAGTTTAGGACTATAAAGGTCCCGCAAGATTGTAAATGGGCCATAGAGCTGTCCTAAAATGTTGAAGTGAGGTTAGGAGGTTCATAAAGTTTGATGTTGGGGATGGTAGAAGGTTTTCTAATGACATGATAGTTGGAATCCTACTAGGATCCTTTTCATGAAGTATAGCTCTAGGATTATCCATGGTGCAGTAACTAAATCTGAGGAAAAGGTTGATATAGTTTTGAAGAACAAAATATGGGTTTGGAAACCTGCATGTTCCAAAAAATTAATCACCATTCAATGCCTGTTGTGTTTGGTTGAGCTTTTTTTTTTTTGAGAATCAGTGTTTGGTTGAGCTTAAAGATGGAGATAAAGCTAGGTGGTCTGCGACTAGATCAGGATGGCTGCTCTTGTGCAGCCATCTGCAATGAACATAAAGCTAAGGCAGATGTGGTGGGATGGTGGAGATTCTGGTGGTTTAACCTTGCTTTCTCCTGGTTGCCTTTATTGGTTGATTAGGAATAAAAAACAAACTGACAATTAGTTTTTTGGGTCATTCTATTTTCTTTTTATTCCTGCTGCATAAATGTATTGGTTGATGGTGTAAATATAGTTCTAAATGTAATTTTAATGAGTTTAGGTTACAGAATATTTCATTTTAATTCATTTTTGATGTTTTGGGCTTAATCATTCTCCTTCGGGTTTTTTTTGCAGGTGAAATCATCCATGGTCTGCTACTGGTACGGGTTAGTGTCAGTTATACAATTTCAAGGATATGATTGCACCAACTCATTAAACATATTCTCTGATGCCTATGTGTAGTGATGTAAAGAATTGTTTGTTTGGTGATGGTACTCTACGTTGTGATATTTTGTTGGGTGGTTTGTTTGCATTAGCGTGTTTGTTTTAGTGTTTCTTTCTTGCTCTGCTTTGCTGCTTTGCTATGATTGCGCTCTTTGTTCATGTATTATGTTGTATAAGAGAAACCAATGTACCATTGGAGGAGAAAAATAATTCTTCATTTAATGTGGGATTCCCCCTATTTCTTCAAGTTATGCTTATTTCACAGCATTTTAGTTGTTTTTTGTTTATAGTGTAGCTAGTTTAGTCTGTCCTTGTGTTATGCCGTAGCACTGTATCTTATTGAGCTGGGAATATCAATTGGCATGGATAGAAATCTCTGCCTTTTCCGTATCAATATAGTAACTAAAATATTAGTTATGTGCAATTGAGAAATAAACCATTATGCAGGAAAATTATATTTGATGGAGTTTTTATTCCTTTTAGAGTTTATGCCATAATTGGAATTCTATAAATTCAACATCGCACATGAGCTGAATAGTGTTGGGTGAATATGAGCTGTTCTATAATAATTTTTAGAAGGAATTTGGTTGTTCTTAATAAGAATTTAAATAGTTCTAGTTGAATAGTGTTGGGTGAATATGAGCTGTAAACTGCTTCCTGTAAACTGGAAGATGAGATCGTTACTCTTTAGGTTTTTATGCTATTGTGCCGAGCTCTGTACTGTACTAATGTGATCTTGTAACCCAAGTGGGGGCATAAATGTGATGGGACTTTGGTCCAAACTCGTTGGTCGGATTTCAGTGAGCCTTTCAATCTGGCCTGCCCATTCCAAGCAAAGAGACGAGCCAATGGACTTGAGCTAAGGCTCTGGGTTCAGTGGTTCCTAAAGATGTGGGCAATGCGTGAGGCTGGTTTCACAGAGCAGTGACAACCTCCCACTCTTTGCAGTGGAAGGATAGCGGGCCAGTGCCAATTGGATCCAACATGGCCCACTGGGTTGAACCCAACTGAACCATCACTTTTTCATTTCATTTGCATGACCAAAATAACTTTTCCTCTTACTTATTGAGGACAATTGAAACAACATTTCTCTTAGAAGAATCTAAAACAAATATGTCCAAGATATTAACTATCTAATCTTTAAAAAAAAAAGGTTTTTATCCTATTGTGATTAGTGGGGAATTGCATATGTATAACAGTTATTTGAAATTATTTTGTTGAGTGTAGTATCAAATGATTATTTAGGATTTCCATTTCCCAGATCACCCACAATTGATGTTTTAGGCAAGCCTTGAATTGATAACCATACAGAGTTCAATTTCTTTCCAAACATTTTAGAGTTTATAACTTGGACCGCTCTGCAGTAGTTGTACTTTAACCTCAAGGATTGTAGAATTTTCTGCTTCCAATGGCAATGAGGGGAGTTCTAGATTTTACCTCATGGCATTAGTTATCTTTTCCGCTTAGTTTGTCAAATTTCTAAATAAAACCAAGTATAAAGGCAGGGGTTATGGACTTTAAAGATCCCATAGGATTATACATGGGGCTGGTGAGCAATCCTAAAACTAAGAAGTGAGGCTAGGAAGTCCATAAAGTTTGACGTGGGGGGATGGTAAAAGGATTTTCTTATGAAATGGTAATTGAGATCCTATTAGGATCCTTTCCATGCAGTATGGCTTTAGGGTTATCCATGATGTTGCATGTAAAGCTAAGGCGAACGTGAATTCTGTTTGAAGAACAAAACATGGGTTTGGAAACCTGCAAGGTCTGAAGACAGTCATCATACAAAGCAAGTGTTGTGTTTGGTTGAGCTTAGAGATTAAAGATGAAGATAAAGCTAGGTGGTCTGCTACTAGATCAGGCTGCTAGTCTTGTGCAGCCACCGGCAATGAACTTGGAGCTGAGGCAGATGAGGTGGATTGGTGGAGAATGTTGTTGTTTAACCTTGCTATCCCTTGTCTACCTTTACAGGTTGGTTGGAAATAAAAAATAAACTGACAACTAGAGAAATATTAGCTCAGTGGGGCTATACAGCCTATACTAGTGGCTGCTTGTGTGTGTTTTGTAGAGACTGCATTGAGAGCAGAGATCATATTTTCTTAGAATGTTCTTTTGCCAAGAGAATCTGGGAAACTCTCATTGGGTATTGCTTAGTTTCAGAGGCTTAGTGCAACTGGCATGATCTAATGAGCTAGGGTATTACTAACTTGAGAGGGAAAATCCTGAGATCATCTTTTTAATGGCTTGCTCATTGGCCACTGTGTCTTATGTTTAGTCCCAGAGAAATGCCATTATACATAATTGGTCATTGTGGTCTGAAGAACAGATTTTGAGAAGAATTAGGAAGAATATTAAGAGGTAGATTAGACTTATCAAAAAAAATATTAAGAGGTAGATTAGAGTCTTGAACCAAGTTCCAAATATAATAAGTGAACAATATTCTCTACTATAGGCCTATAACTGGGGGGATAGATTCTAAATATCATTAAGAGATTTACTGTTTTGGTGTAAAAGTTTCTGTAATCTGTTCTTAAATGTGTCTCTTGTTTTAATTTGTAAAAATATAGTCTCTTGGGATGAGTTTTGGGCTTAAATTGCCTCTGTTGTATGCTTTAGCTTGGGCTTCACCGTCCCTTATTTCTGTAGTTGGCCTTGTTTTGTATTCTCTGTTCTCTGTTAATAAATTCTTTAATTTTTTTTGCTGAAAATAATTTCTTTAATGACTCATCAAAGAAAAAAACCCTCAGATTAACTGCATTATGTAGTCGTTTTTAATATAAAATTTTGCATTATAAATTTATATTGTCAAATTCTTGAAATTGTTGGAGCAGTCATATGCTTCCTTTTAAAGACGTGAACTATTGGGGTCTTCTATCTTCTTTTGCTTCTATCTTATTGAGTAACCAACCTTCTTGCTCCCAGACTTCTCTTGGTTGCCTTTGCAGCCCTGACAGATATGTGTTTTCTTCTTTCTCCTTCTCATATTTCCATATACCACGAAGCATAAGACTCATGGGTCATGAAGTCTACATCGACAATAACACATTTTGTACCCTCATAGATACTTAATAAATTAGGAACAAAGACGTACTTGTATTCAATATTTGATTAATAAAAATCTGCAATTAAAAAGGAAAAATACTCCAGCAAAAGAGAAATTTCAAAAAGTTTGCATCCTAGAGAGGTTATAAAGAAGGTGATTATGGTGGACTGCCTTGCTTCCTTCTGTTATGTTTACTGGTGAATGAATGTTAAGGTTTGCAGTGAGAAAAGATGCTCCAATATGGGTAGTTTGTATTGACCTTTACACTATTAAATCTAAAGACCATGGACTAGTTCAAATTAAAGAAATGTAACAAAAATTTGAGAGTAGTATCAAATGATAAAGATGAACTGGATGAGTTTGAAAATACATTTGGGTTGTGAAGTAAGAGAATTTCAAGTGCAACAAAAAAATGAGGCCCTGATACCATTATAATTAGTAAGGGTTTTATTAGCCATTACATATGAAAGACAGATGTACAAAAATTTATTTTGTGAGAATTGTACCATATGATAATTCATCTTTTCTGTTAGTGGCAGTGATTAATGAGAGTGTTACTAGAACTAAAGATCTTTCACACACCCTTCCCCCTTTCATCTTTAGATATATATACCTATCGTTGACATTACTGCAAGCATTGAAATATTGAATTAATAACTATGAGGAAGTTTAATTTCTTTCAAAAAATATGACATACACACACTATTTAACAGTGTTTGATACTAGGAGACTCTGCAGTAGTTGTATTTCAACCTGTGCATCACTTCTTCATCCAAAGGTTGTAGAAATTCTTGTGACTTGCATGTTGAAAGGAGTGCTATTCTCAGGGAGAATTTAAAAATCTCTTTTCTGCTTCTAATAGTTTCTTATATTTCTACATAATCCAGGTATACATTTTCTTTTATCTCAGATTAACAGCATTATCTGATCATTCTTAAATATTTCTGCATTATAAGCTTACATTCTCAAATTTTTGACATTACAAGACAGGTTATGTTTAATATCATTGTCCTGTGAACTTATTGGGGTCTGCCATATTCATTTGCATCTTTCTCTTTGTCAGATTGTGTTAACTTGGTTTCGCTTATGTGTATAAGTTGAAATTTATTTGTTAGAATTTTGTCTCCCTGGATGTCTCCTCCTTAATTTGGTCTACGAGGAGAGATCAAGGGAGTAAAGACTTAAGATTGCCTCCCACAACAGTCAACTGATTAAGGTTTGTTCATTTACACTGAATGGTGGGACTTCACTGAGAAGGAATTATATATGAGTCACTAAGTAAGCGACTTATTAATTTTTATCACCTTCAGGCCTAAATGTTCAAGTCATTCTTTATCTTCATCTTGCCAAATAGCCAAAATATTTGTTCTCACCCAAATTGTAGAAAGCTAATTATATCCAATGTTCTTTCTCACCTACACATTTGGTAGCCATGTGTTGGAACTTGGAACATGAGAGCTCTCGAAAAGAGTGAGTCTTGAGAAGTAGTTAACTCACCTGCAGAAGATCTTTGGTAAATATTGAGGCATCAGAAACTTATGGTGGAACTCTCTAGGACTCACAATCTGATATTGCGTGCATGTATAACATTGAGTCAGTTTATGCATTCCTTGACGAAGTATATATACATACTAAATTGAAAGGCATTCAAAATGCAATTAACTTTAATGACCATCCAGCCGTTTTAAAAATTGCACAGTGCAGAGGCATCACTTGAGATGAAATTGAAGAGGACTTTGTTAACTACACTGGCCAAAAATGCTTTAAAATTTCAGAGTAGGACTTCAATTATTCTTGTCATATTTTATCATAAGTAAAGCTTGATGCAAAATGTAAATAAAATATCGAAATGGACTATGGACTGACCTTTAATGAAACAGATATTCTCTTTTTAAGTTATTAACTCTTTCCCTTTAAAAAAATATTTTTTTTAGAAGAAAAAAAAGTTAATTAAGTTCTCTAAATAAGCAAAATTTTTCTTTAGCAAACAATACATTGATGTATACGAATGAAATTTAAGAGGAAAAAAATATACTTTAATTCCTTTAAAATTGGATCCATTTTTATTTTGGTCATTGAAATTTTAAAAGTTCATTTTTAATTCTAATGTATTGACAGTGCGTTTGGCATGCTTAATTTTGCCAGTTTATTTTACTATTCAGTTTATTTTTTTTACTATTTATGGACCCCGTTTAATTTTGCCAGCTTATTTTACTATTCAGCTTATTTTTTCTACTATTCATGGATCTCACTTAATTTTGTGAGTTTATTTTACTATTGAGCTTATTTTTTCTACTATTCATGGGTTCCACTATACTATTTCAACTAATTTTTACTTTTATCTACAGTACTTTCAACAAAAAGTTTTCAATTTCTGCAAAATAAACGGATTCCAAACAAATCCTATCCTTCCATAATTTTAGCCTTGTAATTTTTTGCTTATGTGGCAAAAATTCAATGAAGTCGCATGATTTTAAAAATCTGCAAATTCAACAAAGTCACTTAGTCACATATTATGATTAGCAATGCCAATTTCACAATGCTGTCACACATAACATATACACATTTTAATTTTTAAACTCAAATTGTGACTTCAAATCATAATTTCAACTCAAAAAATTCACTTGGTCACATGATTGATTCATTGATACTGTCCATTTCTCCTTTCCTCACCTTTTGTATTATCTCTCTCTCTCTCTCTCTCTCTCTCTCTAAAAGTTTAAGATAATAGTAGTATGGGTTCCAAAGTATCTCACTTTCCTTACAGCAAAATTTACTTAATACTTTCATTTGTCTCTCCATGCTTAGTTTCATCTTAATTATGATCATATTATATAATGATACCCTAGCTAACTAACCGGTTATATGCGTGCTATCACACACTCACCCCAATAGTGAGTCAATTCCCTCATTGCTGGTTATGATAATTTCTCTATGGATTTTTGTGTGTTGCATTACATTAATTCATAATGATAAGATAATACACACACACACACACACACACACATACATATATATATATATATATATATATATATATACACAGGGGCATAACAAGAAATTTTTGTTTGGAGGCCAACTTATGGAACTAATTTATTAGCTTATACAAACTTTTGAAATCATGCACAAACACATACATCTATACACACATATAACTTAGTATTCTTCATAGTGAATATCCTTAAAGTTTTCATTTTTAATATAAGTTACCAAATTGTCTACCAAAGTGAGTAAAAGAATATCAATTGAACTAATGAAGTATTCGAAGACATGAATGATCTAAAACTCTAATAGACACAAGAACACATTTTACAATAAAAAATGAATATGAGAAAAAGAAATTCTCTATAACTACTAGATCAATTGGAAAATTTTTTTAAGAGCATAATTTGACTATCTCAAATATTTGGGAGAGCCGAGTCACATTTTTGTAGACAAATAATTAAAATGTTAAATATTATACATGTAGCTCTGCCCTGTGTGTGTGTGTGTGTGTGTGTGTGTGTATCCTTTCACCGGTTTTTAGCAATTGGTGTAGCTCGCTTGGCTCCATTTGGATTACACAAAAAGGATATTACTCAACAATTTAATATTGATTCAGGATTAATCATCTTAAGTCAGTCATGTGTTTGTCACATGCTTCAGTTAATGTAAGGATTAGTTTAGACACATGGTTTATCTTAACTAGTATGTAACCGGTATTACCGCACGGGAATGAATATAATTTAATAAAACAATGGAAAAAATATATTGCATTTTATTATTTAAGTTATATTATTGGTTTTGTTTTTTTTATTTATTAATCATGAGTTTAGTAATGTTTAAAAATCTTAGTTTATTCATGTTTAATAAAACTTAGCATTATTTAATTTTTTAACAATTGCATGGATATACTTAAAAAATACATATTAAGATACATAGTATAATTCCTATATGTATGATTTAAATACTTTTGATAAATAGTCATTGTTATATTTTGTTAAGTCTTTAAAAAATCTTGTAAGGATATTTTTAGGTAGAAAATGTAAATTGTCCCTATTGTTTTTGTTTAAGATTTATTAATTCTGAAATTTTGAAATTGTGAAGTAGTTTTTTTTTTTTTTTGCTTGCTTATTTTCTAAGTGATAATTGCCTGCTTCATAATGTTTTTTTAATTATTATTCATTTATAGGAAAACGTCATCTGATGTAATGAAATTGTTTTATTAATTTGGATTAAAAAAATTTTAAATTAATATTGAAAATGAATATATAAGTTAGAATAATATTATTATAAATATCTTTTGTGCAATTTAATCGTATTTGCTTGCTTGTTTTCCAATTAATAATTGTTTGCTTTTAATTTTATGTAAACTTCATAATGTTAATAAGAAATTCTGGAAAAAAAAAAAAAAAAAAGAAGGAAATCAAATTCGGTTTCTTCATGTGGGCTTGGTTGGAACAAAAGAAGGAAATCAAATGGCCAATAGATGTTAACAGGAAGAAAAAAAAAAAAAAGGATGGGGGTTAATGGAGACTCTGCCTTTTTGATCTTCATCATACCACTAAAAAAAAATGATTGCACAAATTGCAAACCAAATTGGGGAAAAAAAATAAGAATATGAAAGCAAGTGAGATAGAGAGAAACTACCTTGAACGCCTTTAAAAACTCAGAGCAAAGATTATGCATTTGAGAGATAGATGAAAGCTACATGTGAAGATCTATGTGAAAGTGGAGGTTTGTGTTAGTTTTAACTTTTAAGTGGTGGAGGCGTATGAATGTTTTTTTTTTTTTTTTTATGTGGAAAATGTCGTTGAATGTTTTTGGAAGGTTGTATGTTTATGCTTATACAAACAATGAATGTGATGGCAAGGATTGTTATAGTGTGCAAGTTAAATGTTTTTTGCTTAGGTGAATGAACTTGATTATTGTGGTTTTCTAACTTCCGTGTTAGGTGTTAATGCATGCACAAAAATTTAAAAAAAAAATTTAGATAAGATACATGATGCAAAATTAACTATCCAATTTAGAATTTAAATTATATTTTTCTCTTAGCTTTGATTATATATATATATATATATATATATATATAATTCCTGTGGCACAAAAATTAAAAAGGATTTTAGAGTGATTGGGATTGATGTGAAAAATTAAAAAAAAAAAAAACATGAAAAGCCAAGAGATAGAGAGAGTCATTAAAGACTCCTACGTGATTTGAGGAAATCTATATATGTAAGTATGGTGTCGTCTTTAGGTTTTTATATTATATGAGAAGTAACTACAAATTTTTGATAATCACAAAGATAAGGTTCATTTTTTTGTAATCACAACATAAACAGGGGAAAAAAACTGGCATTTGTTAACAAAATAAGCAAGTACTATGGAAAATCACAGCTAACTACTTGTCATATATATATATATATATATATATTTACGAATTGAGAATAGATATAAGGGATAATAGGAATTTTTGGTACAATTGTGATTACTGTTCAAATAAGAACATTAAAAGCTCTAATAAATAGCATATCAATAACCTATCAAATAATTGACCAATAGTAATAAAAACATAAACAATAAAAAAGAGCTGACCTTTGGTAAGGAAATAAGTAGTTAAAAAGTCTTAGTTCATTGGCAACAAAGTTTTCCAATTTTATGACAATCTCCTGTGGGGGAAAAAACCACTGCAAATAAGGACATAAACTGTGAAAACATAAATGACCTTTGTTAAGACAATAAGCTGTTTAAAGACCTTTTATCATATATGTAGGGACTCAAATCTCACTGGACCAGAGGTGGACCTTCAGGCCAGGATAAAGGGCCCTAAACAATGAATTTATAGAGAGTGGGCTTCTAATCTAGGTTTTTAGGTAGTAGATAACACAAAGAATCAGGTTAAATCACAATACGCATGCATCATTCTCACACATGGACGAAATATGGATTCGTATATTGATGCCGAAGACAATTTAGGCCTCTTCTTACAATACAATTTCTTTCTCTCCTTCTCTCTTTTTCTCTTTCTCTCTTTCAACCACCTCCCCCCTTCTGTTTCCTCTATCTCTACCTTTTATAGATCTGTCTCCCTTTCTCCTTTCTTCCACGTGGAGTCTAGATGTTTCTTTTTAGATACTTGTCCCATCATCCCCCCTTCCTAAAATCTCTGGTGGTGAGGGTAAGGTTGAATTTCAATGTTCAAGTGTCACTTCCTCATTAATTCGGCCAGAGAAGTAGGTGTAGAGCCTTCAATGCGGTGGTAGCAGCTTTTTCCTTGATATTTGTCTGTCACTCCCCTTTATTCCTTATCCTTGTTTTCTTAGTTTCTGTATCCAAAGTCTTCAGCACGGGCGCCGTTGAACAGCCAAATCACTTGCATTATCCTCGGCAGCACATTGCCGAGGACTACATAGTCCTCGGACGTCATGTTTCGTGGTGTTCTGCTCTTGCATAGCACCTTTCTTTATCATGTGATTTCATAGATTGAACTTATTATGTCCTCGGATCATTTCATGATGCTGGGTTGGACTTCCCTCCTTGCAAGAGCCTTTGGGCTGGCCCAGTATGTACCTTGGGCCCATTGGCACTACATTAGCCCCTCGAAACCCTTATTTCTGTTTTATTAAGAGGAATGAGGGTTTCGATATACGCCCGCGGGACAACCCGTTTCTGACGTTTCGGTCTGCAAAGCGCGCTTCAATTAAATGTTGGCGGCTCTCTGTTCCCCACGTCTAACCGCATGATGTTCATCCAATGGGTGGGCACATTTTGAGGGGACAGGCGGGAGGCTTCCCGCTTTACGCCTTTCCACGAAACAAATATTGTCATTTCAAAGGTTTCTCGTTCATTTCAGAATTTGTACACCGAACTTGGTCTCTCCTGCAATCTACACGCGTCTCCATACCCTTTCAATCCTAAGCCGAAGTGACATAGTTGCTTTAAAGTAAGTTTTCCAACTCTATTTTCATTATTGCTGCTCATTCTTTTTCTTCCTTCTCCTTCTTTCTGTCCTCGGCCCACTAAATTTCCTAACTCCACCATAATATCTTCTCTTTAGTTTTTAGAGAATAGGTAGGTTTGCATCTTTAGTAGACACCCCCGAAATAATAGAGGCATTTAAAACCAAATACGGAATTCCTCCGGGAGTTTCCATTAAATATTGTAAGCAGGGAGAGTGGCACACTGATAGGGACACCGGCGAGGTGGTGATTCCTATGATAGCATTCCTAGAGGGGGGAATGAGAATCCCTATGATGCCCATTACTAGGAGTTATCTTAGAACAGCTAGGTTATCTCCCACGCAGTGTGCCCCAAATATATTTAGGATTTTAGGTGCTGTAGATGTCCTAAACGAGAGACTAGGGTTAGGACTTACTCACCATGAGGTGAATTAGGTGTATAACCTTCATCGTTTGAAAGGGCACACCTACTACCTGAAGTCTAGGCACCCTGAAGTCAGGTTGATCCAATGCCTTCCCCATTCCAACAAGGGTTTGGACAAGGACTTCCTCATAGTGTCTAGGGAGTGGCATGACGGTCTCCACTGTCCGACAAGGGAGGGGGAACCTGGTGAGTCCTCGTGTAGCGTTAGCCCTAATTCTCTCCCTTTTTTCTTTGTTGTTTTCTTATGGTTGCATTTTTCTTTGGCTTGCTTTTAATATTTCATTTTTTGAACATATGTGCAGATCGCCACGCGCTTACTCGTCATGCCCACCTCGTCGATTTTGCTCGTCTGGACAAAATCTTAAAAGCCGAAGTGTTTGTTCACTCGGACGGTCAACTTCAAGCGGCGCATCGCATCCTCGGATACGATCGCATCCTCGGATACGATCCCATCTCGACTGCATTCCAAGTGCCAAAGTGCGTCATAAAGGAGAAGGACCCACGGCTGCCGAGGATCAGTGTTGCAATTGAAGGCTACCTGCTGCCTTCTGGTGCTCCGATTCCTCAAGGCGTTCTGATCACCGAGCCCGTGAGGGTTGTACCAGGAGCCTCTCATCTCACCACATCCTCGGCTCGACCCAAGTTGGGTGAAGGCTCTTCTTCCCAGCCAATCATAAAGGAAGAAGAAGAAGAAGAAGAAGAAGAAGAAAAAGAAGAAGAGGAAATCGTTGAGCTTTCGGATTCAGATGAAGAATTCGAAGCTTTCGACCGACCTCTGTCGCCCAGGAATCCACTTCCTGTCGTCGGCTCGCCATCCTTCACATCCTCGGACGACGACGACCAACCGCTGGTAAGAATGGGCATCCAGCGTAGACCCAAGCCCAGCCTTAAAGACGTGTTGGAAGGTCAAGTTGGAGTGCAGGAGCTTCCCAAGGTGCCTCCAACTAAGCCTAAGGATAAAGGCACCGAGAAGGTTCCTTCAATTAAACTCACCCTTCCTCCTTCTACTCAAACTGAACATCCCGACCCAGCTGACCATAAGAGAAAAAGGGATCAGCACAGGGGGAAGGAGATAATTGAAGGGACCAAAGACCTCCCCACCAAAGAGATAGAGCTGGAGAGGGGAGGAAAGCATGCTCGTCATGCCCATACAAGGTCAGAGAGGCGGATTGACCCTCCGGTGGCCTCCCATGCGCCCATTTGGGCTCCCCAAATGGTCGTAGACCATCAGGCAGTCATCGCTGATGCATCTATTAGAGGATCCGATGAGGGTACAGCTGCATGCATCGCCGATGTGTTGGAGTAAGTACTTCTACTGCCCGAGGACATGGGTGAGCTACGAAGGATGAGGGATCAAAACGTCTTCATGATCCTCAAGAAGAAGTTAGCCATGGTAAGGAGCTCAACTGATTGCTTTTTGGTATCCATACTTTTCGTTATTACACTTGTTGTTATTATTTTTTTATTTGACATTAACTGCTTTCGCATGCTATTCACTGACAATGTTTGTACGTAGGTTGTCCAATCTGCACATAGGGCAGAGGAGATCGCCGCTAACTCATATAAGGCACTAAGGGATGAGGAGGTGAGGTTGGATCACACCAAGAAGATAATGGAGCTTAAGGAGAAGAAGCTACAGGAGGTGGCCACCAGCCTAAGCAAGGTAGAAAGTGAAAGGTCGGGTCTAGAGGCCCAGTTGAGGACTACTACCAGGCAGGCCGAGGATCAGAGGCTGCAGCTCAAACGTGCAAATGAAGACCTTGCCTCGGCCAAGAAGCTAGCAGAAGACCTCAAGAGGGATCTTACAGCGTCCAAGGAAGCTAAAAAGGAGGCTCTCAAGGCCAAGGAGGAGGCACTCGTCAAAGCACAAGAAGCCGAGGCGATGGTTGACGAGGCTGAGCAAAGCGGTTATGAGGTGGGGGTGGGGGTGGCAGAAACCACTGACACATTCAAAGCCCAAGTGCCAGAGGTTTTTAGGGACTATTGCCTCCAGGTGTGGAAGGAAGCCCTCTCCCAAGCCGGAGTTGATGCTTCCTCTCCCTTATGGAAGGTGGAAAACGCCTACATCCCTCCTGCCATCCAAGTGGCCACCTCTAGCTCAGCCAAGGATGACACCAACTCTTCCTCAGCCGGGACGCAATTGGAAGAGGCTGCAGCTAGCGATGCTGCTCCCGTTGCCCAAACTAGAGATGCACAGCCTCCTCTTGCTTCCAAGGAGCTGCCCCCCAACCCTAAGGTCAGCGGGACTATGGAGTTAGTTCTGGCGACCCTACCCATAAAGCCAAAGAAAATGGTTGGGGGGTCCTCGGCCTCGGTGGTGGCTCCTGCTGATTCAAAAGAGCAGATCCAGCCCAAGCCATGATAACCTGTGTCTCAGCTCTTTTCCTTTCTTTTTTGCTGCCTTTGCTTTTGTACTTTTACTAATTAGTTTCAGTTTTTACTTTCCTTCCTTTGTAACTTGACAGTTTGGTTATGAATGTATTGATAGATCTTTCACTTAATGAAAAGAATTTCCAATTTGAACTACTGCTTTGTGTTATACTTGGTGTTGGCAACTCATTCCATTGTTATACATGTAATGTGGCAAGGCAACAGTTTGGATTCTCGGCACATATTTATAATCACCTACCAACATCCAAGTGAGGACAACGAAAATTTGTGCAATTTATATACTTGCAAATGCTTTAAGTGATGACTACAAGTTTTTGTTCA
This sequence comes from Castanopsis chinensis, assembly GCA_032878915.1. Taxonomy (NCBI): domain Eukaryota; kingdom Viridiplantae; phylum Streptophyta; class Magnoliopsida; order Fagales; family Fagaceae; genus Castanopsis; species Castanopsis chinensis. The sequence goes on along the minus strand of JAVQMG010000104.1, from coordinate 6,303,265 downwards.
ATTTTGGCGACGAGTAAGACATTAAAAAGCAATATATTAGTGTGGAATCCGTTTGCTTAGGACTTGCCTAAAAACTATCTTCATAACAACATATTAAGACGATAAATACCAACATTTCTGATATGTTCCACACTTGAACTAGTAGTGGCTCAAGCATTGTACATAACACTTAGTAACAAATAAAATCACATGAAACCCATATTTGAGATACTTATTGCAAGTACATACCTGTTTCTATAGAACACGTAGGTGCTCTGCAAGGAACCTATGCAACCCAATCTTTGTCTCTGCCATTGCCTTTGGGGCTCCGAAGTAACTTCAATTTTGTTTTAGACTAAGGTAGAGGATCCGAGGACCCGGCGTAACCTTGTTTTTACTTTTAAACTAAGGTAGAGGATCCGAGGACCCGGCGTAACCTTGTTTTTGCTTTTAAACTAAGGTAGAGGATCCGAGGACCCGGCGTAACCTTGTTTTTGCTTTTAAACTAAGGTAGAGGATCCGAGGACCCGGCGTAACCTTGTTTTTGCTTTTAAACTAAGGCAGAGGATCTGAGGACCCGGCGTAACATTGTTTTTGCTTTTAAACTAAGGCAGAGGATCCGAGGACCCGGCGTAACCTTAAACATAACAGAACGTATAGCACAATAACGATAAGATTAAAATGACAAAAGTGCTTTTTATTAATAATAATATCGTCGTAAATTACTTACATTCCAGGGATGGGGCACAGTTTTTTCATCTAAGTTTGCAAGGTAATAAGCTCCTATCCCGACTATTGCCGTAATGCGATACGGTCCTTCCCAGTTTGGTCCAAGCTTTCCCCATGCTGGATTTTTGGTATTACCCACTACTTTCCTTAGCACTAAGTCTCCAAGGGCAAGTGGCCTTGAGTTTACATTCGAATCGTATCCCTGCTTCAGCTTTTGTTGATAGTAAGCCAAATGAATCATGGCAATCTCTCTCCTTTCCTCAACCAAATCTAGGCCCCTTTCTAATAGCCTATCATTACTTTCCGGAGTGAAGGAACTTGTTCTCATTGTTGGAAAACCAGTTTCCAAAGGGATAACAGCCTCGGCGCCATAAGTTATCGAGAATAGCGTCTCTCCTGTTGATCGGAGGGGGGTGGTCCGATACGTCCACAGAACATGAGGCAATTCCTCCACCCACCTTCCTTTGGCATCATCCAGTCTCTTCTTAAGCCCGTTCACAATAACTTTGTTTACCGCCTCGGCCTGCCTGTTTCCTTGCGGATAAGCTGGGGTGGAATACCTATTGGTTATGCCGAGGTCACAGCAATACCGCCTGAACGCGTTGCTATCAAACTGCAAACCATTGTCTGAAATGAGAGTATGAGGGATTCCAAATCGAGTGACAATGTTCTTCCACACAAACTTCTTCACGTCAACATCCCTAATGTTTGCTAGGGGCTCGGCCTCAACCCACTTAGTAAAATAGTCAGTGCCCACAACCAACCACCTTTTATTTTCAGGTGCCTTTGGGAAGGGACCCACAATGTCCAGACCCCACTGTACGAAAGGCCAGGGGCTCGTCAGAGGATTGAGCACACTCCTTGGCTGATGAATGTTTGGGGCAAACCTCTGGCACTGATCGCATTTCTTCACATAACTTTGAGCTTCTCGTTGCATATTGGGCCACCAATACCCTTGCGTTAGAGCCCTGTGAGCTAAAGATCTTCCCCCCGTGTGACTACCACATATTCCTTCGTGTAACTCTTCCAAGAGCAATTCTGTCGCTTCAGGATGTATACAGAACAGGTATGGGCCAGAGAAGGATCGTTTATAGAGTTTGTGATTCTCGGCTAACCAAAATCGAGATGCTTTCCTACGTATTTTGTCGGCCTCGACCCTTTCCTCGGGCAGAATATCATCCTTAAGGAAGGATACAATGGGGTTCATCCAGCTAGGCCCCACCCTGATCTGGTGAACCTGGATAACACCTCTAATCATTCTCGAGGGTTTGGGCAAGTCCTCAACTAGGATAATCCGGGGTAGTCCTTGTGCCGACGATGTGGCAAGAGTTGCTAGAGAGTCAGCATGCTCATTGCTACTCTTGGGGATATGAGATAAAGTAAAAGACTCGAATTTGCGTTGCATAACCCTGACTTGACTTAAGTAGTCCTACATCCTCGGATCTCTTGGTCTTTCCATCCACTTGGCCTACAACAAGTTGCAAGTCCGAGAACATTTGCATGACTTTTCCCCCCAATTTTTGAACCATATCCATCTCTTTCAGCAAAGCCTCATACTCGGCTTCGTTGTTGGTAGCCGAGAATCCCAATCTCAACGACTTTTCCAGTGCGAGGCCTTCCGGGGTCATAATTACCAAACCTACCCCAGATCCCCTTTGATTGGCAGCCCCATCAACGTAAACAGTCCATATCGCGAGACCCTTGCATACAACCATACCAACTGATTTTCCGTCAATGCCCTTGTCACTGGCACTATCTTCCATTGTGGGCTCAGCAAATTCCGCAACCAGATCGGCTAACACCTGACCCTTTATTGATGTGCGGAGCATGTACTTGATATCAAAAGAACCCAAGATGGTTCCCCATTTTGCGATCCTACTTGTATAATCCACAGTCCGAAGTATAGCTTTGAGGGGGAGCTGAGTCAGAATAACCACCGTGTGAGACTGGAAATAATGGGGGAGCTTACGTGTACCATGCACCACGACCAGGATTGCCTTTTCTAATGGTGGATAACGCACCTCAGCTTCATGCAAAGATTTACTCACATAGTAAACTGGCTTCTATACGTCCCCGTCGACCCTTATCAGCACCAAACTAACGGCATGGGCTGCCACTGCAATATACACAAATAGGACCTCATCAACTTCTGGCCGAGACATGATAGGAGGATGGGAAAGATATTCCTTAAGTTGCTGAAAGGCAATAGCACACTCATCCGTCCATTCAAACCCTTTCCACTTGTTTAACAATTGGAAAAATGGCCTACACCGATCAGCAAATCTTGAAATAAACCGGTTGAGGGCTGCGGTCATCCCAGTCAACCTCTGCACCTCCTTTGGGTTCCGAGGCGGCTGTAAGTTATTGATGGCTTTGACCTGAGCAGGGTTAACCTCAATTCCTCTATGTGTCACCATGTAGCCCAGAAATTTCCCAGATCCTACTCCAAAGGAACACTTGGATGCATTAAGGCGTAACTTATGCTTTCTCAGCGTTTGGAAGGTGTTATCCAGGTCCGATATATGAGCCGAGATAGTTTTACTCTTAACCACCATATCATCAACGTACACCTCAATCGTTTTTCCCAGCTATGATTCAAACATTCACGTCATCATTCTTTGATAGGTAGCCCCAGTATTCTTCAAGCCGAAGGGCATCACCTTATAGTGATAGTTTCCCGTGGGTGTGACAAAGGCTGTCTTCTTCTGGTCTTCTGGAGCTAAGGGTATTTGATGGTAACCTTGAAAAGCATATAAAAAACTCATTTGAGGATGACCCACAGTAGCATCCACCAACTGATTTATGTGGGGCATCGGAAATGAGTCTTTAGGACAAGCCTTATTCAAGTCTGTAAAGTCTACGCACACTCTCCACTTCCCATTCTTCTTTTTCACTACCACTGTGTGCGCCAACCATTCTGGGTAGAATACCTCTTTGATTGCCCTTGCCTTCTTAAGCTTCAGTACCTCTTCCTTAACAGCGTCGGCGTGTTCCTGAGATGAACGCCGAGGTGGTTGCCTCTGCGGCACTGCTGCTAGACTAACGTTGAGGTGATGACAAATGAAACTTGGGTCTATCCCTGGAGCCTCGTAAGCATCCCATGCGAATACATCAATGTTTCGTTTTAGAAATGTAACCAGTTCTTCCTTTTCTCGAAGGGGCAGTTGACTTCCTACTTGGAAAAATTTCTCCATATCATCTACGATAGTTACCTTCTCTAAATCCTCACATCCAGCCCCTTCAGCCTCGACCGCATTTGGCTTGGCCGAGGACATTAGCTGCTACAAATTCCTCTCGGCTAGGGCTTGAGACTCCTGTCCTGTCTGACGTGTAATGGCTGCTGTTATGCACTGTCTCGCCATGGACTGGCTGCCTAGTATTTCTTCGACTCCATCCTCATACGGGAACTTCACCTTAACATGCAAAGTTGGCGATACAGCTCCTAAGGCGTGCAACCATGGTCTTGCCACTATGGCCGTGTAAGGAGAATAGGCGTCTACTACGATAAAATCCACGTCCACCACCACTGGCCCGGACTGTACAGGTAGTTGGATTAACCCCTTCGGAATAACAGCCTTCCCTTCGAAACTTATCAATGGGGAGTCATAAGCCGTGAGATTTTCAGACTTCAAGTTAAGGCCCTTAAACAAATCTGGGTACATAATGTCAACCCCACTCCCTTGGTCGACCATCACTCTCTTCACATCGTAACCCCCTATCCTTAACGTGATGACCAACCCATCGTCATGCGGCTGGATAGTGCCAACTTTGTCCTCCTCAGAAAATCCCAACACAGGTGGAGGATTCCCCTTAATCCTCTTCGGCTCAGAGTTGAGGTCCTCGGCGGAGGGACGCAATACTGACATTATTCTGGTAGGGCAAGACCCAGTCCGACCTGGTGCAGCAAAAATGACATTGATCGTACCCAATGGAGGTCTTAAAGTGTTACTGCTTTGATTCACGGAACCAGATTGTGTGCTTTGTTCATTAGGTCGATTCATGAATTGCCTTAATTTCCCTTCTTTGACCAGCTGATCCGGTAATTCCATAAATTTCTGCAGTTTTTTGTGGTGTGACCCTTATCCTAATGATAATTGCAATAAAGGTTCTGATTACATTTTGTAGGGTCTCCTATCATCCTACTGGGCCATCTGAAATACGGTTTACGGCAAATCTTGTCCAACACCTACTGTACTAGCTCACAAAACACGGCGTTTACCGTCTGAGGGGGAGCCGACCTAGACTGGCCAGCGAACTCCCTTCGTGGCCATTTGCTGTTGTATCTCTCTGTCTTAAAATCCCTACGCTCCTGAGGGGTAATTTTCATCTTCCCCTTGCTTTGCTGCTGATCCTCCTCAACTCTCTTATACTCGTCGATACGGTCCATAAGCTGACAAACCATTTTTACAGGCTTCTTGGTCAAGGATTTCCTTAGATCGTGTTCAACTGGAAGGCCGACCTTAAAAGTGTTGACCGCCACCTCATCAAAATCACCGTCAATCTCGTTGAATGCTTCCCAGTACCTATCTGAGTAGGTTTTCAACGTCTCGCCCTCTCTCATAGCCATGGATAGTAACGAGTCTAAAGGCCGAGGTACTCTGTTGCATGTAACAAAACGAGACCCAAATGCCATCGTGAGTTCCATGTAGGAATCAATGGAATCCGCTTTCAAGCCGTTGAACCATCTCATCGCAACGGGTCCTAAACTTGAGGGGAAGACTTTACACATCAATGTTTCATTCTGTGAATAGACCGACATGCGCTGATTAAAATGGCTCACGTGCTCCACTGGGTCTGTTCTGCCATTATAGATGGTGAAGTTTGGCTGCGTGAACCGACGGGGGAGTTTTCCTCTTTCAATACGACGTGTGAAAGGTGACTTGGAGAGCTGGTGCAGTGCCTTCCCCATGGCGTCGCTACCCAAGCCCCTGGGAAGGGATTTCTTGTTCGCTCTGTCATGGAGACTTCCTTCTTGGTACGAGAAAGTTTCGCTAGGAGGAGTTCCCGACCTCGGCTTATAGCCACTGCTCTGGGAGTCATCTGATGAAGGGTCAGACATGGAAGGTGTCCGTTTCTGCTTAGCACGACGCAGCTTTCTCTTCAGTTGGTCAATTTCCTTCTGCAAGGCCCTAGTACTACCTTCACTAGAGCCCTTGCTCTCGCCCCGTGGGTGATTACCAGCAGCTCGTCCCGAGTGCACACTGCCTTCTCGATCTCCCATCTGCTCTAATTGTTGGAATGGATCCTCGTACTGAGATCCTAGAGATTTTGCATAGTCTGGATTCAAGCCCGTCATCACGTTATCTGCGCCAAAACTTAAGGATCCCCACAGACGGCGCTAATTGTAGGGACTCAAATCTCACTGGACCAGAGGTGGACCTTCAGGCTAGGATAAAGGGCCCTAAACAATGAATTTATAGAAAGTGGGCTTCTAATATAGGTTTTTAGGCAGTAGATAACACAAAGAATCAGGTTAAATCACAATACGCATGCATCATTCTCACACATGGACGAAATATGGATTCGTATATTGATGCCGAGGACAATTTAGGCCTCCTCTTACAATACAATTTCTTTCTCTCCTTCTCTCTTTCTCTCTTTCTCTCTTTCTACCACCTCCCCCCTTCTGTTTCCTCTATCTTTACATTTTATAAGTCTGTCTCCCTTTCTCCTTTCTTCCATGTGGAGTATAGATGTTTCTTTTTGGATACTTGTCCCATCATCCCCCCTTCCTAAAATCTCTGGTGGTGAGGGTAAGGTTGAATTTCAATGTTCAAGTGTCACTTCCTCATTAATGCGTCTAGAGAAATAGGTGTAGAGCCTTCAATGCGGTGGTAGCAGCTTTTTCTTTGATATTTGTCTGTCACTCCCCTTTATTCCTTATCTTGTTTTCTCAGTTTCTGTATCCAAAGTCTTCAGCACGGGCGTCGTTGAACAGCCAGATCACTTAAATTGTCCTCGACATCAATATACGAATCCATATTTCGTCCACGTGTGAGAATGATGCATGCGTATTGTGATTTAATCTGATTCTTTGTGTTATCTACTGCCTAAAAACCTAGATTAGAAGCCCACTCTCTATAAATTCATTATTTAGGACCCTTTATCCTGGCCTGAAGGTCCACCTCTGGTCCAGTGAGATTTGAGTCCCTACAATATAAGTTACGAACAAATTTTTACGATAAAATAGCATATACCCTTTATTAATGCATTATTAGAACTCTCATTTGCAATTCGAACAATTCCCTAGTTTCCTTGCAACTTGTTATGAAACAGAAAATTAACATGCAACATCAATCATAGGAAAACAAAAAAACTTATATAATTAAAGAATAATAATTATTCACAAAAAGGACGAAAAGCATAGGCAGATGAAAGAAATGAGTAATCAAACCTTAGGAATGGTTGGAATTCGTTTTGCAGAGCATAAACTAGGACCATTAAAATTTTGAGTTTCCTTGCAACTCGTTATGAAAAAAAAAAAAAAAAACATGCAACATCAATGATAGGAAACACAAAACAATTTTATAATTAAACAATAAAATTATTGACAAAAAGGAAAGAAAGTATAGGCAGATAAAAAAAAATAAATATGCAACATCAATCATAGGAAAACCACAAAATTATATAATTAAACAAAAAAAATTTACACAAAAAGGAACGACAGTATAGGCAGATGAAAGAAAGCAGTAATCAAACCTTAGGAATAGTTGGAATTCGTTTTGCAGAGCATAAACTAGGACCATGAAAATTGTAAAGACAAGTACAATCGAAATATCTAGAGAACCTCTTCTTATATAAGATACAAAAATACCAAAATACATGATGCAACATCAACCATAGAAAAACCACAAAATTATATAATTAAACAATAAAAAATTTACACAAAAATGAACGACAGCATAGGTAGATAAAAGAAAGCAGTAATCAAACCTTAAGAATGGTTGGAATTCGTTTTGCAGAGCATAAACTAAGATCATGAAAATTGTAAAAACAAGTACAATCGGAATATCTAGAGAACCTCTTCTTATATAAGATACAAAAATACTCAAATACATGATGCAAAACCAATCATAGGAAAACAAAAAAATTATATAATTAAACAACAAAAAATTTACACAAAAAGGAACGACAGTATAGACAGATGAAAGAAAGTAGTAATCAAACCTTAGGAATGATTGGAATTCGTTTTGCAGAGCATAAATCAGGACCATGAAAATTGTAAAAACAAGTACAATCGGAATATCTAGAGAACCTCTTCTTATATAAGATACAAAAATACCCAAATACATGCATCATTGATACCGAGAGATTCTTTTGAAATTCCATAGAATTGACTGAAGAAGAGGGGAGCTGTATATTAAGGTGCCTGAATCGGTGTGGAAAAGGGAGGTGAACCTGAAAATACGTGGGTGTGGAAAAGGGAGGTGAACCTGAAAATACATGAGTGTGTTAAAAAAAAAAAAAAAGCACATTGGAATTACAAAAGATGGAGGAAAATTAAACTCCAATTTCATATTTACATTGACACGTGGCATAATATAGATTAGAATTCTAATTTAGAATTGCAATTGGAGTTTCTCTCTGCTTCACCTATTATATATATATATATATATATATATATTGGTTTTAACTAATGAATGAGTTAATTGTAACAAAGCATTGAGCATCACAGATGGTAAATTTGTAATTATGCTCCGATTTTTTTTATCAATATGAGAAAAACCATTTTATTTAGACCTTTTTAGATAAATCAATCTTATCATATTCTATCATAAGGTAAAACTTGATGCATAGTATTAATTAAAAAAAAAAATCAAAATGGGCTATGGACAGCACTGATGTTCAATGAAACAAATATTCTCTTTTAGTTATTACTCTATTTTTTTTTTTTTGATAAGACTCTAAAATTTAATTGTAAATAACCTGAGCACATTTTCTAAAAATATAAAGTTTTCCTAACACAAAAAAGCCCTAACTCCTACTACTACTTTGATTCCAGTACTACTGCATTTAAATAATCTTTCCTAAACAAAACATTGATGTATAAGGAATAAGTACTTAGTTTCCACACAAATGAGCATGTTGCCAAAGAATGAGGAATAAATATCCTTAACCCAATTTAACAATTAACAATAAAATGAGAAGGAAGAATAATTAATTATTACTTTTGAATTATATTTTGAAATTGGGAAAATTATTAGGTACTCTCGGAGTACTATAAATGTGTAACCCCCTCTCTCACATGAATGATAGATTCCACTATGAATTTAACTAGTGGAACTTATCATTTATGCGAAAAGAAGGAGTATGCGTTTATGGTACTCTGGGAATATACAATAATTTTCAGTTGAATTGTGAATTCTAATGATAAACAACTCATAAAAAATTAAATTTATAAGAAAATGAGAAGGAAGAATAATTAATTATTACTTTTGAATTATATGTTGAAATTGGGAAAATTATTAGGTACTCCCGGAGTACCATAAATATGTAGTCGCTCCTCTCACATGACTGATAGGTCCCACCATGAATTTAACTAGTAGGAGTGTAGGACCCACCATTTATGCGAAATGAGGGAGTGTGCATTTATGGTACTCTAGAAGTACACAATAATTTTTCGTTGAATTGTGAATTCTAATGATAAACAACTCATAAAAAATTAAATTTATAAATTTGACTGTAGAATACAAAGATTAAAACCACAAACAAAAGTAAAGTTAAAAACAAAAAATTAGTGTGATAAATGAGAAAAGATTGCAGAATAAGATAATTCTTGAATTTATTCATCATCCAAGAACACACTCATAAGAAAAGAGATGAATGAGAATGCATGGAGTATCCAAGTAAGGTATCACTATCACAACCGTTAAACAAACAAGACAAGAAATGTTTAAAAGTTGAAAGAGGAGTATAGTTCAGAAAACAATTTATTTATGGAAGACACTTCTCGCTTGGGCATCTCTATTGTACAACGGTGTCGTATTTTGCAAATGACCATGCCTGAGACTAAAAAATGTAGTCACACTGAACTGAAGAGCCCACTGAAAACATTGTCGTAGTGTACTGACCAGTAATCAAGTTAAAGTCAATCACGCCAATAAAAAAAAAAAAACATGAAAGTTAAATAATCTGTTCGTCACATGCTTCAGTTAATTGAAGGATTAGTTTAGACACGTCTTTTATCTTGATTGGTTGTAATTGATGATTAATGGGTTTGTTTTAATTATGCTTTCTATTTTTTATCAATGAGAAAAACCATTTTTTTTAGAGCGTTTTGATAAAAAGAAATTAATCTTCAGTATATAAATTTGAGTCTTGTTAAAGTAGGGAGTCTTTGTTAAATTACCAATTTTTTCAAAAATTTAATTTGTCCATTTTAGAATTGGTTTAGAAACGACTTATTTAGCTAAAAAAGTTTTTTTACTAAAAGTATTGTAAATAAAATTAAAAAGTAGTTAAATAATATAGTGAGACTCACAAATAATATCAAAAAGTATAATGAGACCTATGAATAATATCAAAAATAAATTAAATAGTAAAAAAAAACTAACTTTTTGGGCCAATGCCATACGCAAACGCAACCTTAACATCATGTTAAATTATAAGGGGCTGTTTGGATTTTTTTTTGTCATCACTCATCACTCCTCACTCAATTTTCGTCACTCATCACCCATCACTCATCACTCAAAATACCCCTATTTCTTAAACTCTACCCGTTTGGCACATGTTTTCTGCTCCTCATCACTCAAATTTTTTCACTTTTTGTGGGGCCCATGTCTGTAACTTGGTCAGAGCCTACCCGCTGAACCCTCATTCCCCACCAAATTTCTTCCCTTCACATTTCCGCTTCAACCCTGTTCCTCTCCCAAAACACAAACACAAACCAGAACTGGGTCTTGTACAGAAAATCAAAGAAGTACCCAACGGTATGACCCAATGGCGCGATCCAGCGGCGTGACCCAAGGGCGCGATCTAGCGGCGACGTGAGCCAACGGCTCAACCCAGCGGCGCGAACCAGTGGCTCGAACCAGCGGCGCGAACCAGTGGCGCGACCCAGTGGCTCGAACCAGCGGCGCGACCCAGTGGCGCGACCCAGTGGCTCGAACCAGCGGCGCGACCCAGCGGCAACGTGACCCGGCGACGCGACATAGTGGCTCAACCCAGCGGCGGCGTGACCCAGCGCCGATCTGTTTCCATCACTCTCCGTTTTCAATACCCAGACACCGGTTCTCTCTTCCTCTTCAAGTTCAAACAGCACCGAACTCCACCTCCGACGGGCAGCAGCGGCGCCGATCTGTGGGTATATGGGTTTCCTTTGAATGAGTTTGGTGCATGTAATCTGTGGGTATATGGGCGAATTTGTATGGGTTTGTTCTTGTAATTTCCTCTTTGATTCCTTGAATTTCCAATCTAGTGAAAAGAAAACAGGAAAAAAAAAAAAAGCAACCGAATGAAAACAGAAACAGCGTTGGAGAGAGCAAAAGGTCTGACTGCGGGACCCACTAAATCTGTGTAATTACAAAATTGCCCCTGAAAACAGAGTTTTGGAAACTGAAAACACCCAAAATGTGTTTTCAGTTTCCATAACTCATAACTCAAAAATTAGAGAATTGAGTGATGAAAACAAAATCAGGAAACAAATCCAAACAAGCTTTTTTTTTTGCGGGTCCCACTTATTTTGAGTTATGAGCGATGGAAACAGAGATATGAGCGATGGAAAACACAAATCCAAACGCTCCCTAATTCTCCCAAAATATATATTAAATTGACCGGAAATAGTAGATTTAATTATTTAGCCTCATAATTCTTACAAATTTTATCGTAAGGTAAAATTTGAAGCAATATATTAATAAAAGATCAAGTGGGCCATGGAATGATGTTCAAAGAAACAAATTTCCTCTTTCAGTTATCACTTTTTTTTTTCCCTTTTTTAGTGGAGAACCGTTATTACTCTAAATTTAGTTGAAAATAATCTCAGCACATTGTCTAGACAGATAAAGCTTTCCTAACACAACAAAGCCTTAAACTCTTACTACTACTTTAATTACGGTACTATGAATCACGCCTATAAACTTCTCATACAAGAATCAAACTTCTTGTACGGGGTGAGTGACCAAGTTGAGCTGCTACAAACTGAGCTCAAACTGATGCAAGGCTTATTAAAGGACGCAGATGCGAGGCAGGATGAATCAGATATTCAAAGGCAGTGGGTTGCTGAAACAAGAGATCTTGCTTATGATGCAGAGGATATCATTGTGACATATGCCCTCAAAGTTGCATCCAGGGAGGAAGGAGGCGTCCCCAAGAGGTGCGCTTGCATCCTGTATGAAGGAATTACAGTGCACAAGGTTGGGTCACAGATTGTAAATATCAAGGCGAAAATTTCTATTTCGAAAACAAGTTTCCGAGACTATGGCATAAGAGAGTCTATAATACAAGGAGGCGGGTCCGGTTCTTTGAATGAGAGGCAACGAGAGCAAAGGGAAACTTACTCGTATCTTGAAGATGAAGTTGTTGGGTTCAACAATGATGTAAAAAAATTGGTGGAGTTTATGCTGAAATAAGAAGAAGGCAACAGAATTTCTTCCATATGTGGTATGGGTGGTTTAGGAAAGACCACTCTTGCCAAGATGGTTTACAATCACCACATAGTCAAGCGGCACTTTGATTGCCGCGCTTGGGTATATGTTTCTCAACAATGTCAAAGAAGACATGTTTGGGAAGAAATTCTTATTAGTCTTCAATCTAAAGATCGACGGGATGAAATTAAAAATAAGAGTGATCCAGAACTCGTTGAGGAACTCCGTCAAGTTCAACAAAAGCGAAAGTGTTTGGTGATTTTAGATGATATTTGGACAATTGAGGCTTGGAATAGTTTATGTGAAGCCTTCCCAAAGAAGAATACGGGCAGCAAAATATTGCTTACCTCTCGTAACAAAGATGTCTTTGCATGCAGATCGGGTTCCTTTATGAATTGCAGCATCTAAATGATAAATGGAGTTTGGAATTACTTGAGAAGATAATATCTCATAGAAAAGGTACAAGTAATATTTAGTCTTACTTTATTAATTTTTCCTCTTTGGTAGTTAATTTGAAGACAATTTTCTTATTTTTTTTGTAATTAAATTGAAGGTAAGGAAGAGTAGATGAAAATGTTACACGTATAAAACATATTTAGCGTGAAATAACTAACATTATTAATTAATAAAAATAACTTAAAAGACACAATAACTAATAACATGTAAATAATAAAGTTTTTCTAGACATGATTTTTTATGTATGTATGTGTGTGAACCACACTTTTGAACCAAACGATTACCTCAAGAAGGATGGGCTTATTTTAATTTGTCTTTTTACACTCAACTAATATTTAACTACATCGTTTAGAGTTAGGGTTTTATTTTTTTTATTTCTGATTTTTTTATTAACGTTTTTTTTAAATTAGGGAATAAAAAATTAAATAAAATTTAAAATCATTCCAAAACGGCATCATTTTGGGGGTGTTGATGGTAGAAATGGATGGTTGTTTAACGGATGATTGAATTGAGGAGTTTTAAAATTTAGAGGGCTGAAATGATCCAATGCAAATTTAGAGGACTCAAATAAAAAGAGGTAAAACTTAAAGAGTATGTTTTGCATTTTGACCTATTTTAAAGAGTATGTAGAGCACCTTTTTAGGTGTGGAGTTTAACCTCTATATTCTTCTCGAGAAATTGAGCAAAAAGCATAAAAAAATAAAAATAAAACAAAAAAAAAGGAAATAAAAAAATATATATCCTCAATAATTTGACAGAATTAAACCACCGACTATTTAAATCACACTCACTTAGAAAAATCTTTTTTCACCCACTCAGCACAAAATTTTGGAGTCTTTTGTCCAAATATTGCAAAAAATCAAGTTTTTTATGGTTATAGGTACTGTTGAAAGTTATTTAGGGAAATGAGGAGAGAGAGTGAATTTCGGCAACAGTTGCCAAATTTTTCTGGACAAGTAGGAGAGAGAACATGAGGGAAAAGGCGGATTGAGACAAATTCTTAATTTTAATTTGAAATTTTGGCCCAACCCCTGCCCGTGCGCTAGTGCGTGTGCGAGTGACTGAAGGAACGGGAAAGAAATAAATGAGGAATTTCGGTAACGGTGTTGCCGAAAATGGAAGAAAAAAAATTGGGGAATTTCGGTAACGGCAATACCGAAATTGGGGAAGAAAAAAAAAAAAAAACCCCAATTTCGGTACTGAAATTGGGGAAGAAGAAAAAAAAAAAAACAATTATCCTCTTTTTTTTTTTTTTTTCAATTTCGATGCTGGCAGCACCGAAATTATCCTTTTTTTTTTTTTTTTTCAATTTCGGTGCTAGCAGCACCGAAATTATCTTCTTCTTCTTTTCTTTTTCTTTTTTTCAATTTCGGTGCTGGCTATCCTCCCTTTTTTTTTCTTTTTTGGACTTTGATTTCGGTGCTGGCAGCACCGAAATTATCCTTTTTTTTTTTTCCCAATTTCGGTATTGCCATTACCGAAATTTCCCAATTTTTTTCCTTCCGTTTTCGGCAACACCGTTCCCGAAATTTCTCATTTATTTCTTCCCCCCTTCCTTCAGTCACTCGCGCACGGGCAGGGTTGGGCAGCAGAATTTCGGTAACAGCGTTATCGAAATTCTAGATTTTCTCTCTCCGCCTTTTCCCTCTTTCTCTCTCCTATTTTTCTTAGAATTTCAGCAACACTGTTGCCGAAATTCACTCTCTTTCCTCATTTCCCTAAATTACTTTCAACAGTACCTATAACCATAAAAAAACTAGATTTTTTGCAATATTTGGACAAAAGACTCCAAAATTTTGGCTTTGCATTGTAGGCGCAAAATCATGAAAAACAGAGTGTATTTGGGGGAAAATCAAATTCATTTGAGAATGACTTTGGGTGCAACCTGAAATTTTTTTAGAAGTTGACTACACAATTTTTCTGGACTTGACTTGGGATACATGATCTCTTTTCCTAGATTGAGACACATCATTCTTAGATTTTAATTTGAAATAATTTGGACAAATTAGTCTAGCAATACCACAATGGTGATAGGTAGAAACAAACTTTGAGCATTTTTCTTTTTTAAGCATTTTTCTTTTTTAAGCATTCTACATTCACAACATTTTTACAATAATTCATAAGTAGTAAGTTGTTATTGGTTCGTGTTTGTAACTAGGCACTGCATTACACAATTGTGAGAATATCTTTTTTCTTCTCCTCTTGTAGGAGCATTTCTTCTCACCAAGGGTGCGCCCTCCTCTTACCCTCCAGCCAATTTCACCTGCAGAGATTAAGAGCTGACATCTCCGTAATTTCATCTCCCTCACCTAGTGTCTCTCCTTCCCTCCCTTTCTTCTTCCTAAATGGACTCTGACTTCATTGAACGAATCCAAAACATCTCATTGACATCTAAAGAGGAGGAGCCTATTACTATTCGAGCGGCTTGCAAAGAAGAGATTCTTGAGGAATACTCCCTTTGCTTTGTCGAAAAATTCATGACTATCCACCCTTTCAACGTGAGAGCTGCAAAAAAATCCTACATTCAATGTGGAAAATGGGTAGCGACCTTAAAATTGTTGACGTGGGGGATGACTTGCTTCAGTTCCAATTCTCGTTGGAAAGCCAACTACGATGGGTTTGGGACAACGAACCATGGAGCTTTGAGAACAGTATGTTGGCGTTGCAGAAATGGGAGAAGGGTCTGACAACCAAGACGGTACGGTTTAGGAGTTTGCCGATGTGGGTCTAGGTATGGGGTTTGCCCTTCAACCTCATCAACGAGGAAGCGGGGCTGGATATTGGTCGGGGTATAGGGAGCGTGGTGGAGGTGGACTGTAAGGCACTCGCGGCGGATCAAGCCCGCTTTCTGCGTATTAGGGTGGAGATATCGCTTGATAAACCGATACGAAGAGGGGGTTAGGTGGTAAGACTAGAAGGTGATCGGGTCAAGGTGGCATACAAGTATGAGAGGCTTGTCGCAATGTGCCTTCAGTGTGGCAGAATGGGTCACGATGCTAATCTGTGCCCTCACCCGTATGTGGGGAACTCGAAGAGCAGGCCATATGGAGAATGGCTCCGCATGGGTAGTAGAATGGCATCAAGTAGGCCACAGAGTATCGAGGACAGCCCTCCACGACACAGCCCAACGCTGGTGCCTCCAATGTCACTGAGGGACCCACGGGTCACTGAAACTCCAAGGTTGACTTTGGTTGATGTGACCGGTAACATCGATTCTGGAGGTGCAGTAAACATAGACACCTGCAAAAGTGAAAAAATCGGGAACCAAGCAACTGACAGAGAAGGATTTTCGCCACAAACCATGGAAAAGGCGCCCACAGCCCCTAACACGTTGAAGCCCAACCCCATGGAAATTGACTTTACATTGGCTCAAAGCTGCCATCCCCATGACAGCCCATACCGACACTATATGGGTTTAGCTATACCAAATGGAGATCTTTTCACTGTACCTATTTCTTATAGCATGAATAAGCATGAAAATAAAGAAGGTCACGTGAATGAGAACATGCCAACCTATCAAGAAGGTCACGTGACTAGAAACATGCCAAGAGAAAAACCACGTCCATTTTCATGGGAAAAAGGGCCTACTGGTAATTTTTCTAAAAAAACAATTACATGCAAAAAAAACTACACAAGTTCAAAGCATTTGTAATAAAGAAAAATCCACTGACCCACAGACTCGGGTAGGGAAGAAGAGAGTCGAACGAGACCACCAACATAAATACGGTCATAGCACAAAGAAAGTGAAGAGTAAGCGGCATAAAGGTTTGGCCGATGAAACTAAACCAATTACCCCAACGGCGGCGGTTGTAGCTTAGCCCCGCCGAACACCATGATCATTTTGAGCTGGAATTGCCGGGAGCTTGGAAACTGCCGGATAGTTCAAGTTTTTACCGACTTGGTAAGAAAAAAAGGACCCACAATTTTGTTTCTTATGGAAACGAAATTGAAAGTAAGTGAAATGCAGTCTATTGAAAGGGAGCTGGAGTTTCCCTTGATGCTGGTTGTACCAAGTGTGGGGCGCAGTGGTGGGCTTGCTCTACTCTGGAAGAATGAGGTGGTGATCTCTACTCAAACCTATTCCCCTAACCACATTGATGTCCATGTTTCTTCCCCACAACAGTTAATATGGAGGCTGACTGGGATTTACAGGCACCCTGAAGAAAGGCTAAAGTGTGAAACTTGGCGTTTGATGAGGCATCTATGGGGCCGGGCATCACTTCCTTGGGTGTGTCTCGGTGATTTTAATGAAATCCTCAGCTTTGGTGAGAGGAATGGCGGAATCCCCAAACCGCTATAGCCCATGCAAGATTTCCAAACCACGCTTCTTCACTGTGGGCTTGCGGACTTGGGTTTTCAAGGATATAAATACACATGGAGAAACGGGAGACATGGGGGGAGATTTTGTGGAACAACGAATTGATAGGGTTTGTGTATTGGAGGAATGGTGAGAGATTTACCCCAGGCGAATTTCTTTCACATGTCAGCAGCTTTTTCCGACCACGACTCCATTATGTTAACTACTGAGCCCTTTGGCTTACGCCACCGCTGAAAAACAAAGATACAAAGGTTTGAGGAGAAGTAGGTGGCCCACCCCGAGTGTGAGGAGTAGATTAGAACCTCTTGGGCACAGGTGCATCCTATAGGAAGCCCTATGTTTTGTTTATTTGAAAAAATAAGAAGGTGTAGGATGGACCTGGTGGCTTGGAGTAGGTGTGCTTTCGGCAACACCCGGGACCGGTTAAATGCCAAGCAAGGAGAGCTGGAAGAGCTAAGGGCAGCTGGCTTTGGGGAAAACTTGGACAGAATAAATGAGGTTCGAAGAGAGATTAATGACCTCTTGCACCATGAAGAGGTGTTATGGTAGCAACGGTCTCGGTCCATCTGGCTTTTCGCAGGAGATAAGAACACAGTTTTTTCACCAACGTGCTAGCCAATGGCGCAGGAAAAATACCATTGAGGGCCTGCATGATACAAACGGGATTTGGCATACAAATACAGGGGAGATAGCAACCATAGCTGAAGCATACTACAAAGAATTGTTCACAGCTTCAACGGACCTAACCTTTGATCTCTCCAATTCTTTTACTTAATTTGAATTTGGTGTGTGTATATATATTAAATATATAAAATAACGGTAAACCCGAAACGATACACCGGTATTAACCGGTATTCGAAATATATCGCACCGGTTGCCAAACCGGTACAGCCTCCGGTACGGTATTGACTTCCTTGGGCAGCGGTGGTGGCGATAATAGTGGCAGCAGTGGTGGCTAGGGCTGTCCACGGGTCGAGTCGGCTCGGGTTTGGGCTTGACCCGGACTCGACCCAACTGGATCGGGTTGTAAAATTTGTGACCCGCAACCGACCCGGTACATGTGTCAGACCCGGCGGGTCGGGTCATCGGTTGATCGGGTCGGATTCTTCGGGTAGGCGGGTTTGGGCTTTGAATTGGGCTGTGCTTCGAATTGGGCTTTTTTTGTGAATTTACTTATATTTTTTTACCTCAATTTTTAACAGGCCTTTTGGGCCCAAAATTTAACAAAAATTTATATATTTTAAAACCAGGTATATATATCATATGGGCCTCTTTTCACATCTTTTATTTCAAATAGAGCCTTCAAACTCAGCTTGTATGCATTACACAATTTTGACTCTTTTGGGCCTCCAGGCCTTCTCAATCCAAACTTTATGTTTGTAGCTCACATATAACAATAACAAATACTGCAATTTGTAAATAACAAGTAAACCTGGGCAATTAGCAGCACATAAGAACACATATAACATCACTTTTTAACCACCTGTTAAAACCACACAATACAAGACCTGGGCAGTACCTTAAAAATCCAAAAACAAATTAAGAAAAGTCTAAATAAAACACATCTCAACCTATTAAACCTGCCAAGTTGTGCACCCATTCCATACATGCAACACAACTTATAAAAGCCAGCAATCAAATTCTAACAAATAAATCAATCACAGCCAACTTGGCACCCATTCCATTCGTGCAACACAACTTACAGAAGCCAGCAATCAAATTCTGACAAATAAATCAATCACAGCCAACTTGGCACCCATTCCATACATGCAACACAACTTACAGAAGCCAGCAATCAACCACACCACAAGTCTGAAAACAAAAGATAGCTAAAGGCAGTAAACTAAAGGCAGTAGTTAGTTATAATTAGTTACAATTACGAAATACCTAAGTATTTCCAAAAAAATAGCTTTTCTAAAGCATTAAAGAGCAACTACTCTATAGTTAAGTCCATGACTTATAGAAAAGAAAACCTATAAACTTAATAAGTTTTCTATCCTATAAGCTAGAGCTGATATATAAATTATAATTTAGAAAAGCAGTATGTCCAAAATATATCCAAAAATCTGCCTCCTATACAAAATGTGTCCTTCCTCCTACAAGAAAATGAGCAAAAAGATATTTATCAATAGAAATATATGGACAAGACCAAAAAATACAGAATAGTAACCAAAACAATAGAGAGGGCAGAACCAAACTCAATAGAAATATCAGTAAAGGCAGAAACTTACCCAGTTAGTGACTAGTCATCAACACTAATTGGGATACCTTTGCTTGAGCTTGAACTTCCACCACCTGCTGCTTGACGTATAACTAGAAAAGAGAAAGAAATGAAAGGCTATTAGATTAAATTTCATTTGCATAAGACACATTTAATAGCAATTAATAGACAAAGTTTGGAAGTTAACATATTACCTAAATCATGAAATTCATCTTCCAAGACCTGTAACTCATCCTTTGATTTGCGAAAAGAAATTGGAACCAAGGCTTGAAGCCAATCTTGTGCACAAACAAGATTTTAAACCATGAGTGGAGAGAGTGAACTCCGAAATGGATCAAGTATGCGTCCTCCGGTACTAAACGCTGACTCAGAAGCAATAGTAGAAACGGGTACAGCCAAAACATCCCTAGCCAATTTGGACAGCACTTGATACCTATTTGAATTAGCCTTCCACCACCCCAATATCTCAAATTTCACATCCCCCCCTCTACTTTCACAATTTTCAGCCAAATATTTGTCAATCTTATTGCTACACCCTATAGACTGCTCAGCCTCCAAGAAACGCTCAAACCTAGAATTAACAATCACATAAGGATCGCTACAACCAATTGACTCACCTTCTATGTGTGTCCTCTCACTCCCACTTGGTACTTATACATTTCGTGAATTAACACAAGAGTAACAATCATACAACTTGACCAAGGAACCCCTCACCAACTCAATCATCTCATCAGCCACTTCAATCCCATAAATTTCAGAAAAACAAAACTTCAAAAACCTCAACTTCTTTCTTGGATCAAGAACTGCAGCCACATACAAGAGATGATTCATTTTATCCCCTTTCCCCCAATACTTATCAAACTTAGATTCCATTTTAGTTGCCATGTTTTTCAAGAGGTGGTTTTGAGATTTACTTAAATGGGAAATACTCTCTTGAATGACAAACATCTTATCAAAAAAGGTGTTTGCAGTAACATACAAAGAACCTGAAAACTTTTTCGTTGCATTGTAAAAAAGCTTTAAAAAACCCACAAAAGTCCTACAATTTTGGAAATCAATACTACTAGAAGATCCCATACCACCACTATTCTCCTTGTTCGTAAAGTACGAAGAATAACTATCATCCTCAAAGTCCATTCGTATGAACACTTTTTCAAATTTTTGGGCTGTTTCTAACATGAGATAGGTAGAGTTCCACCTAGTTGGTACATCTAAACAAAGAAGAGACTTCGACTCAATACCTAATCTCTCCACAAAACCCATAAAAGCTTGATTCCTATTTGGTGAGGACTTCACATACCTCACAGCTTCACGCACCTTAGCAATGGATGCATCAATTTCTCTCATACCATCCCCCACAATCAAATTTAGGATATGTGCACAACACCTCATGTGTAAGAACTCGTGCTCTAAAACAGTGCCCTCCCAATCTTTAGTTACAGTTTGCAAAAACTTAATGGTGGCACCATTTGAGCTAGCATTGTCCACTGTTAAAGTGAATATGCCATTAATACCCCACTCACGCAAACACATCTCAATCTTTTTACCTATCGTCTCCCCCTTATGGTCTTCAACTTGACAAAAGTTTAAAATTCTCTTATGCAACTTCCAATCATCATCAATAAAATGACATGTAAGGGACATATAATTCAGATTTTGAATACTAGTCCATGTGTCCGTAGTAAGACACACCCTACGACCCTTCAAGGCCCCCCTTAGTTTCTCCCTCTCAACACTATAAATTCCAATCACATCCCTAGTCACAATTTGACGAGATGGTACAAATTAGCAGTACCATGCCCTTTACTATCCGCTAGATAAGTTTTTTGACAATAATTGCAAACAGCCTTAAAATGACCGTCACCAATATCTATTTTTTCAAAATTGTCCCAAGCAATAGACCTTTTCCTATTACTACACGCCTTGCCTTTAGGTGGAAGTGGGGGAACCTCAGCATTACTAGGGGTGGCAGTAGGTTCAGGTTGGGCAGTAGGTGTTGTTTGGGAAGGGGGTACATCACTAGAGGGTTCCATAACCTAAAGACATAAAATTTATGAATTAGCATACCATAACAATGAATCATTGCTTTGACCTATTGTTGTTGTTGTGTCACACTGTCACTTGTGTGTGTTCTTGTTACTGGGTTAGTAGTATCATTGACAATCAATGATACTACTAACCCAGTAACAAGAACACACACAAGTGACAGTGTGACACAACAACAACAATAGATCAAAGCAGCAACAAAAACAACAATTAAGCAACAGACAGACAAGAAGAAGTTAAAAGAGAAGCAAGTGGGCATATTGTGAATTCGGCATGCTCAATGTTAAACTAAAATAACATCACAGATATACCTTCAAAAATTAAAGTAATAGTTCAATGCCGAAAAAACATTAACTGATATACCTTCATAGTAATAGTTTATGTAATTTGCATGTGTATGAATCCATATATATGATAATATATAAAAGGATTCCAAGAATCCAAGAAACACTACATGTCAAAGCATGAATAAAAAAGCATGAACCAAAACTTTAGTATTAACTTAGTATAAACTTAGTATTAAAAGCATGAACCATAACTTAGGATTAACTTTAGTATAAAAGCATGAACCATAACATGCAGTTGTAATCTTGAATATAACCGTGATACCAAATACAAACACCAAATACAAACACAAACACCAAATAAAAGCACACACAGCACAACAAGAATATAACTGTGATACCAAAAGGGTAAAAACAAAGAAGCAAATCAAGAAATTATAAGGATGAAATTAAAAATAAATTTACCTGAGACCAACAACCAGATTACGTCGGATTGACAGATTTATGGCTTCTCTAGAAAAAACAAAAAACTGAATATCAGAAAACAGACATTACCATCTCTTCTAAAAGTAATTGAAACCCTCAATAGCAAACAGACATTACCATCTCTTCTAGAAGTAATTGAAACTCTCAATAGCAAACTCTTTGACACTATATCTAGAAAAAAAGGGTCCAAGTAATAAAAACACAATTGTGGATTCAATATTGGAATTTTTATAACCTGGTGGGCAGGGCTAGATGGTACCTAGTGTTGAACTATTAAAAAAAAACAGTCAACAAATGAGTCGTAAAACTTTTGAGATTTGTGAGCATGTGAGGATTGTAGAATCATATATGATTATCTTGTTGGCTTCATAGAAAACTCAAGAGTATAACAGGAATCTTAAGAGTGATTAAACAATTTGTTGCTATGATGACATCTTAAGAGAGGATTCAGCCAAGTCCTGACCCTAGTCATGCCCCAGAACGGTGTCAACATACGCCAGGCTCCACAATTAACCAAATTTCAAACACAGATAGCAGTTTCTCAAAATAGCATTAATTTTTATTGATATGCGAGTTTCAATTTAATTCCAAAACTCAAAATGTTTACATAATATCATAATTTAAATCAACCAACTAGACAAATCTTATTAACATTTCTTCCATCATAAATCTACCCAAGAAACCTCATTTTTATCAGAGAGGGATTTCAACAAAAGCTACCATCTACAACAAAAGGTCACAGCTCAGCTCCCAAACACCAAGCAAACACAAAAAACAATATACTCAAAATCATGAATATATTCAGAGAACATACCAAAAGAAGACAAAACCTATTTCCCTTTGCTTTCCCACACTTTCTCAGCACCCAAACACCGATGAAGTGTCAATTATTTCTCTAGAAAAAACAAAAAACTGAATATCAGACAGATAATACATAAATAGGGTTGATCCGTGAGCTAAGAAAACCAAAAAATAATATTCCCAAATAGAGAAAAAGATAGATGAGAAGAAGGAAGAAAATATACCTAAGAGTCTTGAGACTATGAAGCTGATCCGTGAGCTAGAGAAAGCTTAACCCATGGTGGAAAGTGAGGCTAAGTCGTGAGTGTGGTGATGAGGCGGCGGCGGCAACAGGTAGGGTTTGGATTGTGGAGGGTACGGAGTGAACTCACTGAAGGGTTGAGAGTGCTTGAGACTAGAGAGACTTGAGATTGGGAGTAAAGAGAATGGAGACTTCTGAGATTGGGAATAAAGTGAGATTTGAGAGTGAAATTTTGATTTAATATTGAGAAGTGAGAACAGATCTGAGATGGGATTGTCGGATTGAACTCATTGGAGACTGAGGCTTGCGTGTGGATTTTGTGGAACAGTGTTTGAGATGGGATTTCCATCTTATTTTTAGCCGTTCTGAGCTTCTCTCTTCTGCTAATTTTGTTGATTTGATCTTTGCTTTTGCAAAGAATACTCTAGAGGCGTAGACTGTGTAGTGGGAGTGGGAGTGCTGATTTAATTTTTGCTCTTGCAAGGAAGACCCTAGAGGCGTGTAGGTGTGTATTTACCCGGACTCGAATCCAAATGGCAGATGCGTGTAGGCTGTGTAGCAGTGTATGGTCTTGTCAAACTCAGACTACTCAGTTTCACGTGCTTGCCTAAAGATCCGGGATTTTTTTTTTTTCTTTTACTCCTAAATATTCGGTCGGGTCGGGTTATACGGGTTTTCAAACTCTTAACCCGCTACCCGAACCGAATATTCGGGTTTCCTTAGAGTAAGAACCGCATCCGACTAATCAGAGGCTTCGGGTTGACCCGCTGGGCTTCGGGTCGGTCGGATTCGGTCGGGTTGGTCGGGTCGTGGACCCGTTGGACAGCCCTAGTGGCGGCGGCGGGTGGTTGTAATTGTTGTTTATTGTAGTGGATATATTATTTTATTGTGATTTTATATTATTTTATTGTGTTGAAAGTTAAAATAAATCCACTGCTGCAAAATGTTTTATAAAATGAATATGTAAAATAGATAAAGCTGTTTTTTGTAGTGCCAAATAGCTATATTTTTAACTTCACTGCTGTGAATGCTCTTACATGGTATAAATTTAAATTAAGACCCAAATATTATCCAATAAATGAAATTATTTTTAGAAATTATCCTCCCTTTTTGAATATGAATTCTTTTTTGTAACCATTCATATTGCTCTTTTTGAAAATTTTATAATTTTCAATCTCCCAAATACACAAATAGTTGATGAACAATCTCAAACTGAACATGAAAATCAAAATTTAAAATTTTCCTACATTTTTTTTTTACCTAAAATGTGAAAAAAAAAAAAAAAAAGTTGCCAAGAGAGACAATGACTCTCTCTCTCTCTCTCTCAAAAAAAAAGATCAACATAAAAAACACACTTCATCTCCTTTAGTCCATCGTGATTTGTGAAGAAAATAAACCTTAACTTTTTTTTAGGTCCAATTAGTGCCCTTAGAACAATTGTTAACAAACCATTTAAAGAACATTTTGACACAACTTTCATAGAAAATAGGAAAAAGTGTCAAAATATTAATTGTTTTTTTCTTTTCTTTTCTCATTTGTTAACGTTTCCCCTTTTTTTTTTGGTTCACTGCTTAATCACCTTACTGCTCTCCTCTCTGTCTTCATTTGGTGTTTAATAGTTCTCTTCAAATCTCCATTCCTGGTTAGCTTCTCTCTCCCCCCCGCCCCCCCTTCCCTCTCTTTTTGTCGGTTGCTGAGTTTTTATTTATTCATTTCCCTTATAAACTTTTTGTATGAGAATTTATTAGCACACACCATATTAGACACAATTTCATGCACATACTTGAAATGCACTGAAGTTTTGAAAATTGAGCAATAAATTGGTAAATGCCCTTAATTTTGAAATATAAAAATACTTATGTCTTGAAACTATCTAACAAAATACTTTTGTTTTGAAACTCGATTTTAGTAAAATTGAATTCTATGCAGAACTCGATATCATTAAAATCGAGTTATATGTGCTTTGTGCCTTGGTGAAAGTTGCTGATATTACTTTTTTGATTAAAAATACCATATAGAATAATCATGGATTGGCAATTGGAAATTCCCAAGCTGCTCTGTTTGCTGTTCATATAGCCTCTTCTCCTTCAAACATCGTACAGCCGCTGCAGCACAAGTTAGCATTCAACCAATTATTATTATTATTATGAGAATAATGCTACGAAACATATTGTGGTTCAAAGTCCAAACCAATAAAGTCCAACCACATCAATTGTTACCAGTAATCTAACTTGGAAAATATCAAGAGGCTTTCGGTGTTAAGATTCAGAAATTAAACAAACTACAATAACTTTAAAACTTACATGAGACTATAAGAGATAGAATGACGGCATTACATTTACAAATTCATATAGCGCTTTTTCTAGTTTAAAATGCAAATGATTTTAGGTTCATCTTTCTTCGAATCGAATTGGGGAATAATAAAAAAAATCATATCTTGGACTTGGTTTGCGCGTGATCGGGTTTAGAAGTTGGGTTCGGGAAAAGACACTCCCAATCCGTGCATCACGTGGGCAAGTCTGAATTTCAACGTGTTCACACCCATTATTATTTCCTGCAAACAATTACTTCTCTGAATTCTGAGACATCCGTGACTTGTCCATTCCCAGCTGCTGCAGCTGCATTAAATTGAGCTTTGCCCACAACTAAGTTCTTCACCAGCCAGTCCTCTATCAGACGAGATGTAAGTCGGATCAACGACTTTTTGGGCCACTACCTACGGCAGTCCTCTATCAAAGAGTGCAAACTCTTCAAAATGTAAGCAAATTAACATTCAAGGCTCCCATTCGATCCATTCTTCTTCTTTTAGGTGAGGCGAATGGCTGATTTACTTCATTTTTTGGACTTGTGAATAAGACAACAAAACGGCACCTTATGTCATTAATGAATAAAGTGGCGTTTTGTTAAAACATGAAGGATTTTGTTAATGTGTGCCCTAAAGGCACACAATAAGTAAATATTTTTGAAAATATTTTTTCGAAAATTGAAAAAGTATTGACAGCTTTTGTAATTTTCGAGAAAATATTTTCAAAAATGAATTGCTTAATGTGTACCCTAAGGGCACACATTAACCGAACCCAAACATGAAAGATTTTGTTAATGTGTGTCCTAAGGGCACACAATAAGCAAACATTTTTGAAAATATTTTCTCGGGAATTGAAAAAGTATTGACATTTTTTTCAATTTTCGAGAAAATATTTTCAAAAATGAATTGCTTAATGTGTGCCCTAAGGGCACACATTAACCGAACCCAAACATGAAGGATTTTGTTAATGTGTGCCCTTAGGGCACACAATAAGCAAACATTTTTGAAAATATTTTCTCAGAAATTGAAAAAGTATTGACAATTTTTTCAATTTTTGAGAAAATATTTTCAAAAATAAATTGCTTAATGTGTGCCCTGCCCTAAGGGCACACATTAACCGAACCCAAAGAGGAATACCGGAGATAAAGCAACACAACACCATTTCAGTGTCGGCAGATATTTTTGGGATCATCTTCTTTCTTTCCCATGTTGCTTAGAGGCATAGAGCTATGGGAGTTAGATATTTTTCCTGTAAATTGCACATTTCTCACACGTAAATTCAATGTAACTAATTCCCAATCTGCTCTATTTGCTGTTCATGTAGCCTCTTCCTCTTCAAACATTGTACAGCCACTGCAGCACAAGTTAGCATTCAACCAATTATTATTATTATTATTATTATTATTATTTTGAGAATAATGCTAGGAAACATATTGTGGTTCAAAGTCCAAAACAATGGAGTCCAACCATATAAATTGTTAGCAGTAATCTAACTTGGAAAATATTAAGAAGCTTTCGGTGTTAAGATTCAGAAGTTAAACAAACTACAATAACTGTAAAACTTACATAAGACTATAAGAGAGAATGACGGCATTACATTTACAAATTCATATAGCAAAAAAGTGATACATAAACTCCATTTCAAAAAAAAAAAAGTGATACATAAACTGCAATAGTAAACCAATGTAAAGTTATTTTTACAAAATCTAGTTTTTAGATCATCTTTTTTCTTAATTTTTTAGATTTTTATGTTTTGAAATAAAAGAAACATAAAAGGTAGTATAAATACAAATTTATCTCCATTTTTAATGGAGGTGAGTAACGGAAGATAACGGAGCTTATCTCAAGTGAATAAAGTATCAATTTTTAAAACATAAGTAAGCAAAGTGTTTTTCAGACAAATCATAAATGGGCAAAATGTAATTTCCTCAAATTTTAATTAATGCAGCTACTTTTTTAGCTTTTATCTGCCCTAGAGGACATATAATCAAGGACACTGCATGACTGTTGCACAGATGCTATAGACACTAGTCAAAAAGTATTTGAAAAATTGTACAAAACTTGATACTACTAAAATCAAGTTTTTTGTGGTTTTTTTATTAATGAAAAAGCCACATAAGCGACTTTCACTTTGGCACAAATTATATGAAACTCGATTTTAATAATATTAAGCTCTTTGTAGAATTCAAATTTGCTAAAATCAAGTTTGAAAACATGGGCAGATTATTAAATAGTTTCAAAAGAATGACATATTGCTATTTAGTTTTTAAATTAGGGATAAATACTCATTTTGGTCATTGAAAAGTGAAAACCAAGACTTTAGTGCATTTCAAGCATGTGTAAGGTCAGGGCGGACCTAGGTGAGGGCCCAGGCCCCCCCGGGTCCAATTTTTTCTTTATATATATATATATATATATATATTTCATTTTTGTAGTTCGGCTCCATTGGAACCCAAATAGGCAAATAACAATTATCCAACCCAAAAACTTAACAAAAACAATAAAAACATTCACAATGGTGATTGTATTTTAGGAAAAAAAAAAAAAAAACTATTTTACCATCAAAGAACCAAAAAAGCATGTGCTATTAAACAAGCTAAATTTATTTTTTTTGCAACTATAGTAAACTGATATAAATACCAGTTGACTGTAATAAGTTGTTAAAAATAACTTACAATATTTTATTAAGATTATATATCTTTTTTCAATTAAAAAACTTAAATTTTCTTTCTTCATTTATAGTTTTAATGAGTTATTTATATTATTTTAAATGAAGCGACAAAAAAATAGAACATTTGATATTGGGTATATATTATAAAGTAAGGTGGTAAAATAGATGAAGTAGTTTTTTAAGATACTAAAAACTAAAATTCTTAGTACTACCACTATAAATGCTCCAACTTCAAAAAAAATAAATCCTCGCTTGCCTAGTGTTAAATATATATATATATATATATATATTGTTTTTTTTATTTTTTTTTCTTTGTTGGTAGATAATTGCTTATTAATGTATTTAGAAATAATATTTTTTTGTATTTATAATTTTTTAGTACTATATGGATGTCTATTTAGAAGTTTTTTTTTTTTTTTCTTTTCTTTATACTCTGACCCCGTTAGCTTAAAATCCTAGATCTATCCCTAGTTAAGATATATAATAAACTAATCGCTAACCTGTACTATACACGGAAACCTACATATTTATGAGGTAAACTAAAATAATTTTATAAAATTTAAAATTGATTAAGAAATTACACCATTGTATAATTTACTCTTATATGACTTCAATTTGTGCTACAATTTGATGAAGAAATCACTGCTTAAACGTGCAATGACTTACAAAACATTTGTCAGAAAATTTCAAATACTGCAAAAAAAAAACTCAAAAGTTCATATATTAAAACTTCTAAAAGACCAAAAAATATTAAAGTATCAGATGATTCACTGCTTATAAATTATTGAAACAAAACAAAATATATATGACTAAACAATAGAGAAATATAAAAGAAAAATGGGTTACATTCAAAAAATTAATTTCAATTATTGCAAGTTTTTTTATCTTCTAAAAAACAACTAAAAAGAGTTTGGTGGTTTATGTACGAAAATTACTTCTTAAAGAAGTTGCAATAGAATTGTTCTATTATCCAAAGAAATTGAACTATATCAATAGTTGATAATTTTTATATTTATCCAAATAAAACCACGTATAGGATAATATTAATATAGGATTTATTCAAGTTTTTTTTTTTTTGAAAAAATTATCAACGTTTGAATTTGAGTTTAAATTAGACTTATTAGAGAGATAGAGTTTCATTCCTTATTAAGTTTGAACTAAATAAAGATAATTTTGTTTTAAAAAAATGATAATGATGAGTTTGAATTTAAATTAGATTTGTTAGAGAGATAGAGTTTCGTTTCTTATTAAGTTCGGACCAAACAAAAAAAATGATAAAAAAATGATGAGTTTAAGTTTAAGTTGGACTTGTTAGAAGGATAGAGTTCCACTTCTTATTAAGTTTGGACTAAAAAAAATAATTTTATTTAAATAAAACGATAATTTATATATATATATATATATATATATATGGGGTAGTAGTATAGGCCATCTTTTGTGGATGTAGCCAACCCTTATGTATGTCCACCAACTAACTCTTACTGACAACAAGACTCAAACCTAAGGCTCCATTTGGGATTTCATAAGGGAAGGGAATGGAATGGAATGGAATGAAATGATCATAAGAGAATGGAAATGAATTGAATGAAATGGAATGTATTTAGGTAAGAGAAAAGAATGGAAAAGAATGTAATGAAATGGAATTAAGTAACCTTGATTGGATATTTTAAAATAAAAGAATGAAAATGAATGAAATGTAAGTAATCTTGTTTGAGAGTAACATGGAGGGAATGGAATGAAATCATTTTATGATAATATTACTCTTAAACCCCTATTTTAAAATAGAGGGTTGAATATACTGGGGTATTTTGGGAGTTTTAGTAAAAAATTCATTAAATCTAATTCTATTCCCTTCCATTCTTCCCAATTTCGGGAGAATGAAAATTTGCGTTTTTAAGAGAATAGAGAGAAATGAGTGTTCCCTCTTATCCATTCCATTCCCTTTCACTTAAATTTAGGGATGGCAATTTAGATCCGACCCGCGGATACCCGGCCCGGCCCGACCCTAATGGGCCGGATTTTACCCGGTCCGATAAAGAATAGGGTCGGATATGGGTTTTAAAAAAAAAACCCGAAGCGGATCCGGGTCGGGTCCGGGTTTTAAAAAAAATCCGAAACCCGGCCCGGATAAAAACCCGGTTATATTAAATTACTAAACCCCCTCTTATATATATATATATATATATATATATACACACATATATATTCATATATATATATATATATATATATATCATATTAGTAACCTTGTGGACTTGACTAAATGGGTTTGAATCTAGAAAAAAAATTGTAATTGGCTTCAATTTTTTTTTTTTTTTTGGTTGGGCTAGATTTGGGCCCAAGAGATAAACGGGGCCCGCGGGGCCCGTGGAGCCCGGCGGGGCGGGTTTGGGCCCCGGAAAAAAAAAACCCGATTAATAATCGGGCCGGGTTCGGGTCTCGGGTTTTGCCCCGCGGGTCGGGTCCGGGTATGTAAAAACCCGGCCCGAACCCGACCCGTTGCCATTTCTACTTAAATTCTCAAATAAGGGAATGAACTTTTCATTCCCTCCATTAAAACTCCCAAATAAAGAAAGGGAATAATATTCTAAAATTATTCTTTTCATTCATTTCCATTCTATTCTATTTTCTCCTTCCAAACAAGGCCTACATGAATTAGATGATGTACCTAAGCCTTAACAGTTGAACCAAGGCCCGAATGGCCTTAAATTTTTACTTCATTTTTTGGACTTGTGAATAAGATAATACAAGCCAGTCACGTAGTCATGTGATGTACAATAGCAGGAGAGCTTTCTTGCTTTTCTTTTGAGGCTAATACAGCTACTTTTTTAGCTTTTATCTAAGCTGGAGGACATATATTCAAGGACACTGCATGACTGTTGCAGTAGATGCTATAGATGTTGGTCAAAAAGTATTACAAAAATTATACAGAACTCGATACTACTAAGATCTAATTTTATGTGGTTTTTTAAAAAAAAAAAGATTTTAAAGAAAAAGCCACATCAGCAACTTCTACTTTGGCACAAATTATATGAAACTCTATTTTAATGATATTTGCTAAAATCAAGTTTGAAAACATGGGTAAATTACTAAATAGTTTCAAAAAAATTACATATTGCTATATAGTTTTTATATTAGGGATAAATACCTATTTTGGTTCTTGAAAATCAAGGGTTTAGTACATTTTAAGCATGTGATAACGTCGGGGACAGACCTAGGTGAGGGTCGGCCCCCCTTGGATCCAATTTATATATATATATATATTTCATTTTTGTATTGGGCCCTATTCAAAAACCATTGACCCTCTTTTTCCCCATTAGCCTAACCCAAATAGGCAAATAACGACTGTCCAATTCAAAAATTTAATAAAAACATTCACAATGGTGATTATATTTTAGTAAAAAAAAAAAAAAAAAAAACCTATTTTACCACCAAAGAACAAAAAAAAAAAAAAATCATGTGTTATTAAAAAAACTAAATCTAAATTTTTTGCAACTACAGTAAACTAGTATAAATACCAGTTGACTATATAAATACCTAATTAGAGTTTCTATTTTTTTATTTTTTATATACTCAGACTCCGTTTGTTTAAAATCCTAAATATGCCCCTGTTTAAAGTATATAATAAACGGTAATAGTACATTCCATCCCTCTTGGATGCAGCCAACCTTTATGGATGTCTACTAACAAACTCCTACTCCCAACAAAACTCGAACCTAAATAAATTAGACAAAGTGTCTAAACCTTACCTAACCATCGATTGGCCTTAAAGTTTTACTTCATTTTTTGGACTTGTGAATAAGATAATACAAGCTAGTCACGTGATGTACAATAGTAGGAGAGCTTTTCTGGCTCATCTTTTGAGGCTTCCTCTCTTATTACATCAATGCTACTACGATCTTTTGCCAACTACGCATAGAAGAAACTGTTTTATTTATCAACCCTACTCATATTTTTTTATTAATAAATATTTTCAGGGCCGATAATATATGCTAGAACATATATTAATTATTAATTTTATAAAAAATTGAAAAAAGAGATAAATAAAGTTAGTTGCTTTTCTATACGAGTATACGTTAATATAGTTCATATTTTAATAATATATAAGTATATCTATATGGTTTAAATTTTATTCTTTGTATTAATACTAATTCAATAAGTTATATGATAAATTAGTAAAACAATAAAAAATAGTCAGAAGTTTTTTTTTTTTTATGGGAAAAATAGTGAGAAGTTGAAAAAACGGAAGAATATAATAGATTTAGTTTTTTGACTATATTTGGTTAGAATGATTAAAATGTGAAGATATAAAAAAATTAGAGGATAAAAACAGTAAATTGTATAAATTTATATTTATGACCCTATTACATAAAAAGAAAAGAAGTTTTTTTAATACTTTATAAAGTAATTTTTTTTAATTACTACAAATTTACAAACTAATACAACTAATAAAATATATGGCAAAAGAAAAATAATTAAATAAAACTACCATTTGATATGAAAAAATCAAAACAAAACAATTAAACAACCAACAGCTAGATGAGTAATTTTTCCTTTATCTTGAGCCAATCTAGTTTTCTTTCCATATATCTATCCATAGGATTGTTGATTTCTTTGTGGGTTTAGAATAATAACACCATTGCACATCTTGATGCGGTAGTCACTCCACAAATATAAATATTTGTGAAGTGTGGAGTATAAGAACCGAAGTTCAAGTTTTCAAGAGAAAACTTCCCACACATATACACTTAGATTATATTAAAATAAAAATTATATCTTATATAAAAATAAATAAATAAATAAATAAAATCACACCAAATTCTTTCCTTTTTTTTACCCAACCACACAATCTAAATAAATATTTTCTCTCCTATTTTTTACCCTCCTTTCCTAGAGTCTTTTGTCCAAATATTGCTAAAAACCAAGTTTTTTAGGATTATAGGTACTGTTGAAAGTTATTTAGGGGATTGAGGAGAGAGACTGAATTTCGGCAACAGTGTTGCCGAAATTCTAAGAAAAAGTAGGAGAGAGAAAGAGGGAAAAGGTGGAGAGAGAAAAACTGGAATTTCGGTAACAGTGTTACCGAAATTCTGCTGCCTAACTTCTGCCCGTGTGCGAGTGGGTGCACGAAAATAAATGACGAATTTCGGTACCGCTGTTGCCGAAAATGCAGGAAAAAAAAATTGGAGAATTTCGGTAACGGCTATACCGAAATTGGGGAATAAAAAATAAAAAAATAAAAAACCCACAATTTCGGTACTGCCAATACCGAAATTGAGGGAAGAAAAAAAAAAAAAAACCCAATTTCGGTAATGGCTATACCGAAATTGGGGAAGAAAAAAAAAAAAAAAAACCCAATTTGGGTACTACCAATACCGAAATTGAAAAAAAAAAAAAAAAAAAAAAGAAGACAATTTTGGTACTGCACAGTACCGAAATTGCCTTCTTTTCTTTCTTCTTTCTTTCAATTTCGGTACTGCCCAGTACCGAAATTCTTTTTTTTTTTTTTTTTTTTTCATTTCGGTATTGCTAGTACCCAAATTGTTTTTTTTTTCCCTTACCCAATTTTGGTATTGCCAGTACCGAAATTGTTTTTTTTTTTCGCTTTCAGTATTTTTTTTTTAGAAATAATACGTCAACAACATTTTCACAACATTTTTACAACAAATTCTATGTGGCAAGTTGTTACTGGTTGTTATTGTTGGGGCAAAAAAGTAATCTTAGTGTTAGGTTCAAATTTAAACCAATAACAACCAACCACTTATGATTTGGTGTGAAAATGTTATAAAAATATTGTGAACGTAGCATCTTTTTTTTTTCTTCCCCAATTTCGGTATTGCCATTACCGAAATTCCACAATTTTTTTTATTATTTCTTCCCTTTTTCCTTCGGTCACTCGCGCACGGGCAGGGGCTGGGGAAGAAATACTACGTTCACAATATTTTTATAATATTTTCACACCAAATCATAAGTGGTTGGTTGTTATTGGTTTAAATTTGAACCTAACACTAAGATTACTTTTTTGCCCCAACAATAACAACCAGTAACAACTTGCCAAATAGAATTTGTTGTAAAAATGTTGTGAAAATATTGTTGACGTATCATTTCTAAAAAAAAATACTGAAAGCAAAAAAAAAAGACAATTTCGATACTGGCAATA
The DNA here is from genome assembly GCA_032878915.1 of Castanopsis chinensis. NCBI lineage: Eukaryota > Viridiplantae > Streptophyta > Magnoliopsida > Fagales > Fagaceae > Castanopsis > Castanopsis chinensis. The sequence continues at coordinate 6,268,986 of JAVQMG010000104.1, read as the reverse complement.
CCGAACCCAGGGAAAAAAAAAATTTTCGGTATTAGCAATACCGAAATTGAAAAAAAAAAAAAAAAAGAATTTCGGTACTGGGTAGTACCGAAATTGAAAGAAAGAAGAAAGAAAAGAAGACAATTTCGGTACTGTGCACTGTGCAGTACCGAAATTGTCTTCTTTTCCTTTTTTTATTTTTTTTTTTTTATCAATTTCGGTATTAGTGGTACCGAAATTGGTTTTTTTTTTTTTTTCTTCCCCAATTTCGGTATAGCCATTACCGAAATTGGGTTTTTTTTTTTTATTCCCAATTTCGGTATAGCCGTTACCAAAATTCTCCAATTTTTTTTTCCTGCATTTTCGGCAACAGCGGTACCGAAATTCGTCATTTATTTTCGCGCACACACTCGCGCACGGGCAGAAGTTGGGCAGCAGAATTTCGGTAACACTGTTACCGAAATTCCATTTTTTCTCTCTCCACCTTTTCTCTCTTTCTCTCTCCTACTTTTCTTAGAATTTCGGCAACACTGTTGTCAAAATTCAGTCTCTCTCCTTAATCCCCTAAATAACTTTCAACAATACCTATAATCCTAAAAAACTTAATTTTTAACAATATTTAAACAAAAGACTCCCTTTCCTATCCTTCCTCAAATCAACCCAACGGAAGCTTTCTCTTGTTTTTGGTCTTCTAGTTACTGTCACCCACTCAGACTTTAGTCAGTAAGTCTTAATATTTTACTTTATATTTTAGACTTGGGAATAGGACAACACAAGCCAAGTCACGTAATCACATCATTGCTACTGCAATCTTTTGCCTACGAACATATAGGAGACACTGTTTTTTTTTTAGCCCTACTCATATTTTTTAATATTAAATTATTTTTTGACATATAAATTATTTTTAATTTTATTAATTTTTTTTCTTTACACATCAATCATCATTTATTCACTTTATTTATCATCGAAACATGTGTAAAAAATAAAAGTAAATGCAAAATGATATTGTGAATAAATTTTACACAATTATATATATAAACTACTGTGAGAGATTGTGGGAGTTGGTTGTGCAAAATATAGTGCTTTTTCTAGTTTAAAACGCAAATGCTTTTAGGTTCATCTTTCTTCGAATCGAATTGGGGAATAATAAAAAAAATCATATCTTGAACTTGGTTTGCGCGTGATCTTGTTTAGAGGTTGGGTTCGGGAAAAGACACTCCCAATCCGTGCATCACGTGGGCAAGTCTGAATTTCAACGTGTTCACACCCATTATTATTTCCTGCAAACAATTACTTCTCTGAATTCTGAGACATCCGTGACTTGTCCATTCCCAGCTGCTGCAGCTGCATTAAATTGAACTTTGCCCACCACTAATTTCTTCACCAGCCAGTCCTCTATCAGACGAGATGTAAGTCGGGTCAACGACTTTTTGGGCTCTATCAGAGAGTGCAAACTCTTTCAAAATGTGAGCAAACTAACATTCAAGACTCAAATTCGATCCATTCTTCTTCTTTAAGGTGAAGCGAAATGGCTGATTTACTTCATTTTTTGGACCTGTGAATAAGACAATACAAGCCAGTCACTTGATATACAAAAGCTGGAGAGCTTTCTTGCTCTTCTTTTGAAGTTTTGTCTCTTGTCAAATCAATGCTGCTGGAATCATTTGTCATGTAAATAAACAATATATATATATATATATATATTTTAAATTTTAGCCCTACTCATATTTTTTATAATAAATATCTTCCGATTAATGTATGCAGGGATATATATTAATAATTAATTTTACAAAAATTTTTTATGAAAAATTGAAAGAAGATGTCAAAAAATTATTCACTTTTTCATTAATAAAATTTCTAAATTTGATTACAAATATAAGTAAGGGTGGCTTACTACATTTGAAGTTTAATGAAAAAAAATTAAAACGAAAGCTTTTTATATATTTAAATATGACTTTAAAAAAATTAAATATTATTTAAATTATTTTATATACAAAATTATTACTAATTAACATGAATTATGTATAAATTTTTTTATAGAAATTCCACAAACATAAAAAATTGAACAAAATTTTTTACACTTGTTGATATGCTAGAATGATAGTGGTAAGTAAATGAGTAAAATTAGTGGTAGACTTAAATGAAAATTAGTAAAAATTTGACAACTTAATTATTGTGAAAAATGTTATGAATTTTTTTTTGTATTGCTCTTCTTTATTTTTTAGAAGTGCTACAATATTCACAATAGAATCCATCAATCAAATTATTTTTTTGTCATCAATAACAGCATATAACAACCTGCTATTTAGGATTTGTTATAAAAATGTTGTGAAAGATATTATAAATGCAACATTTCTATCACTACTTTTATTCTTGTTTTTCATTTGATAAAAAATATTATTTTATTTATTGGCTAATATTTGAACTTAATTAAATTAAAATTTTGAGGCTCTTTTTTTATATTTCGGGCCTTAGGTAAATGTATCAATTACATTTAGTGTTAAGTCAGCACTAAACGTATGCCTTAAGGTTTAATCCTCGCCTACATTAAAAACTAATTAATGTCTTTATCTGATAATAAATAGTTATTATTTGGAGCGAAAGCCATAGGTTGAAACTCTTTAAAAAAAATGTATACGTTAGTAAACTCATATTTTAACAACATATAAGTATATCTATATGGGTTAAAGTTTATTCTTTGTATAAATACTAATTCAATAAGTTATGTGATAAATTAGTTAGAGAATAAAATAATGAGATGATCAGAAAGTGAAAAAAATATAATAGATTTAGTTTTTTTATGTGTGTGTTGGTTGGAATAATTAAAAAGTGAAGGGATGAAAAATTGTAAATTGTATAAATTTACAGCTCAATTACATTAAAAAAAAATTTTTTAATAGTTTATAAAAAATAAAATTTTAAATTACTACAAATTTACAAACTAATACAACTAATAAAACAACTGGCAGAATAAAAATAACGCTCCGTTTGTTTTAATGGAAAACTTCGTGTAAAGATAGTTTTCCTTATTTTCCAGTGTTTGATAGCATAAAAAAAGATGAGTCAAAAGAAAACTATCTTTGGTCAACATAAAAAGTATGGCTTATTTTTGGAGATTGTTTTCCATTAAATTTTTTTGGAAAACAACTCTATCTCACAACAAGCTAAATAAGGGAAGTTAGAAAGTTGTTTTTCAACTCATTTAAAGTTGCTACCAAACATTGGAAAACGAGATAGTTTTATAGAAAATGTTTTTTAGAAAATAACTCATTTTCTAAAAAATATCATTATTGAAACAAACAGAGCGTAAATAAATAAATAAAACTACTGTTTGATATGGAAAAAACAAAACAAAACAATTAAACAACCAACCCGTGCATGTTATGTTACAGGGTAGATGCTCTGGAGTCATTTTTCCTCTTTCCTTACCCAATTTAGTTTTCTTTCCATATATCTATCCATAGGGGGTTTAATTTTTTTTTGTGGGTTTGGGCAAAGAAGGTAAAAATGCATTTTTGGTCCCTATATTTTGGGTTAATTTCTATATTAGTCTTAAAATTGATTTTATTACTAATGTAGTCCTTAAAAAAAGAAAATTGTTTTTAAAATGGTCCATGTTGTCAACTCACTAATGGAAACCTCCTACGTAGCAGACGGGATGCCCTGTTTGCTAACGTGGCATTAACATGACTATTAAAATATTATTAAAAATAATTATTTGGCATTTTTAAATATACCACGTCGGCCTTCTCAATTTTAATTTTAATTTTATTAAATATATTATTAAAAATAAAAGGCATATTTCTCAATTTTAATTTTAATTAAAAAATAAAAAACGAACAAAAAAATTTTACTTTTTTTAAGCTGTAAAGATTGAAGCTCAAGCTCCATCGTGTTCTCATTTAGCAAAAAAAAAAAAAAAGCTCTCATCATGTTCTCATTCAGCCAAAAAGAAGAAGAAGTTCTCATCTCTCACTCTTTCACACACACTGAACCCAAGCTCTCCCATCCATTCCTAACCAGAACACCTCTCTCGGTCTCAAGAGCCAAACAGCATGACCACTCAAAAATTAAAATCAAGATCAAGAGAACCCACAATCTAATGATCCCTAATCTGACAAACCTTAACCCTTTAAATTGAAGACCCATAAAACCCATCCCATGATCAAACCCCAGCAACCCAAGACGAATCAAGTCGGTTTGTGTTAATCTCAACTGTGCTAATCTAGCTTGGGCGTTGAGGTTGCCTTTTTCGGTGAAGAAGAGCGTTATAGCTTCGGTGGTTTTGGTGAACTCGCTAGGGTCGACGGAGGAGATTGGGTTTGTGAATGATTTGGAGAGGGATTCTTCTCCACCACGCATCGTCGATCTGACCCCAAACTCTCTACTCTCAAAATCTCATCTCCGTTCAAAACCTTACACCCAATATTAACCAACGGCGAGCAGATCAAGAAGCTGATCTTTGAGATTTTGATCATTTAGGCCATGGGGTCTTGATGCCGTGAAAACAATGGGAAAAATTTGGAGACTTGCATGTGGGTGTTGTGAACACGGATTGGTGGTTAGGTCCGTTGATGATTTTGGTTTGGATTGTGATCTGGGTTTCGTTTGTGTTTGATTTCTATTTGTGATATGGGTTTGTGTTTGATCCCCTTATTTTATTTTATTTTTATTTTTTTTTGTTGAGATATGGGTTTGAGTTATTGGTTACTGAGTTTGTTTTCTTGTAATTTGGGTTTAAGTTCCTTGTCGTTGGGTTTGATCGGTAAGAACACGAAGAACAAGTTGTAATATTCTTATGAAAATTAATAATGATAAGTAATAATTTTTTGAAACTAAATTAGATTTAAGGTTTTTTTAAAAAATATAATTTCTTTTTTTATATAAATTTTCTGATGTGGCTTTGTTTAAAAAAATTAAAATGCTGATGTGATATTTAAAAATGCCAAATAATTATTTTTAATAATATTTTAATAACCTCGTCAGCGTCATGTCAGCAATTAGGGCATTGATCCAATGATATTTTAATAGCAAGCAGGGAAGCTATAATATTTTAAAAGCGATTGTCCTTTTAGTAGATTCTAATAGCATTTGTCATTTCTGAAAATCTAAACAATTTATAGGATTCTAGCCACAAATATTTGGCATAAAATTTATGGTGCAAAAATAATTTTGGCATCCCACAATAGAAACAGGAGAGAACTACAAAAACTTTTAGTTAGATGCACACATAATTTTTTTTTTTTTTTTAAGTCTTCCTGTTGTACTTATTGTTTCAGTTTAAGACCAATATAATTTAATTATACTTTTTATATAATGTTTGAGATCAACATACTTTTAAGCAAAATTTTCTCGTGCATCGTAGGAGTTTCTGACTAGTTACTAAAAAAAACAAGTCCATATTCATCAAAAAATATATAAACAAGTTTATAGTTGCATTTTTGTGATGGCATTTTCAAAAAATTAAAACATTAACAAAAATCTAGGAAAAAAAATTAAAAATTAAAAATTAGAATTTTTTTCCTTCCTTTTCAAACTGAAGGAAAAAACAATGATATGGGAATTTTACATTTCAACAAACCGAAGTATAAAATAATTGTCATCAAAAAATGAGCAAACCAAACCGAAGCTTTGCACATTATTTTTGATAACTGGTTCACCCCGTATAAGACTAGATGCAGACCTTTTTCTTTCGACACAATAATTTAGCACCCAGCCAAAACTACAATAATGAAGTTTGCTGTATCTCACTATGATAAGACGAATAATTGAGGCTAGCATGGTTCACGTTTTCTACTTTGAAACTTTTGCTAACACGTCACAAAAATCCAAAGCACTTTTTCTTTGGCACTGGCATTGGATTTGACACAAAATTGTCAAAATAGAAAGATGAAGAAAACACAAATTCCAAAGGGTCGAGAACAACTACTTTTGGATAAAGAAAAGGAGGGGTCCGAAGTAAAGTAAAGCAGAGCTACCCTGTTCGCATTAGTGCATCTGTAGCAGATGTTACCAAAAAAAAAAAATTATTTTGATGCATTAAAAGTTTATTTTATTATTTGATTACATTATTTTACAACATTTTATTTATTAAATATTGTAAAATTTAATATTATATATTAAAATAATATTTATTACATATTCAAATAATATATTATCTCTTCCATATTATCATTAACAACAGCAATATCAATGACATCAACGCCGATCAACAATAACAACAACGCTAACACCAACAAACCAACAACATCAACAACAACAACACCAGCAAATTCCAAATCCAAAAACCTCATAAAAAGAGGGGGGGGGGGGACTCAACCAACCAACAAATCATAGATGAAAAAACGCCGACCCAAACTCAACCAACGATTGGCCTAAAACCCCAGCCTAACCGACCCACAAGGCACACAACGCCGACCTAAAACCCACATTGAAACCCATCGCAAATCTCACACCCACAACCCGATTAAGAGAGATTTGAAGGTCGGTGGTGAAGGTTGTGGATGTCGGTGGCGAGGGCTGGAGCATGAGGCGGCGAGATCGGCGATGAGTTGTGGAGAATAAGGAGGCGAGGACTGGCGAGATCGGCGGTGATGACTGGAAAGTGAGGCGGCGAGATCGGCGACAACTTTCTTGCAAGTGATTTTGAGCAACTTTCTTGAGCAGGGAGGAGAGGGAAGAGATAGAGAGTGACAGAGAGAGAAGAAATGAGATAGAGTTGACAGAGAGAGAGATATTAGTGGAAGAGGAGAGAGAAAAGCACAATAAAATAATAATATCTCAGTTTGCAATTGTTGTCTGTATTGTGCCATTTTGCAACGGTACTATAGCAATGTGGCACAATTTTTTAGATTTGCTACATCTGATAAAACTCTGTTTTTGTGTTTAGTGTGCCAAATGTGCCAAATATTTGGCACTCGGCACATATGCTGCGGATGCTCTAATTAGAGATTTTGAAAAAGAGAAATTATAGCGATTTTGAAATTCTGTTAGCATCACACTTTTAATCAACTACCCTGTTTTTTTTTTAGGTTAAATCTACCTTGTTTTTAACTTCTTTTAATCAAGTCTATCTTTGTAATTTACATTTTTCTCCCAAAAATAAATAAAAATCATTGAGTCTCATTTAAATGAATAAAAAAAAACATTTTATCAAGTTCAGATATAATTCAGTTCAGTGAGAGACTAGAGAGTGGAGAGAGACTAGAGAGTGGAGAGAGTCAAGTAGGGAAGTAACCTCCACAATTTCCTTACCCCACCCTGGATTGAGACCCCGTGCAATATCTAAGGTGTTGCACGGGGTGCAATAGCTCTAATCTCAACCCTTGATATAATCTAATGGCTAGAATGAAAGGATACGTCAGCGATCTTTGTCACATTATTTTTTCTTTCTTTCTTCTTCTCTTCAGATTTACCAAATTCAAAGAAAAATTTGTGGCTAAATCCTTTTTCTCTTTGTTGCCGAATCTCCATGGTTGCAACCAGCAACCACCGACACTGAGTCCACCACACACTTGGTCGGTGCTATTTGGTTTGGCTTTCTCCTCTCTTAAGGCTTCTCTCTCTTTTTTCGTTCTCTTAAGTCTTCTGTTTGTACCGTCTCCATTGCTGCTGTCGGTGCTTCTCACCGGCATCACCACCACTGATGTTCATTGTTTATGTTTGGCAGAACTTCATTGTCTTATTTTATCTTAATGTTTGATTTTGGAAATGCACAAAAGATGTTTGTGAAAATATCTGTTTGAAACTTTGAAGTGATGTTAAGACTCACTAATTAGGAAAATAGGTGCTGTTTTTTTGTTGATGCATTGTTGTTTTGGTATGTGTTTTTTTCCCTCCTCTGTTTGGATTAATTTTGAAATTATTAAAACAGGTGCTTTATTTCAAGCTCACTGATTTTTTGGTAGAAGGGATGAGAGTTACTCTTCCAATAATGTAAATTCAGTTGTTATTAGATTTTCATATACATGTTGGCTATGTGCATACTTGTTTGTTTTCTTTTCCATGGTTCTATCATCTTCTATTGGTTTTTCTCTTTGGGATTTTCCCTGTTAGTTATTAATATTTTCTTTGGAAGTGTTCACTTGCTCAAATATTTTGTCTTTTTATTCTTGCATCTGGCTTGGGCTTCCTTTAGTTGCTGAGAAAAGGTAAATATAGCATTGTTTATGAGAAGCACCTTATCCATGGTCAAATATTAGACACTCTTCCATCTCTCATTGATTTAGTAGCTCATAAATTTTTTGTAGTTTTATCTTTCCTTGTATTTGAGGTTTTGTCTATTTTTTATCTATTGTGAGGCAATGTGGGCAATAAGAGCATTTGACTAATACATCTATCTTGTTCCTATTTCCTTTCTTTTCTTAATAATTTTTTGGGTTATCTATGTTTCATCTTTATAATGTATAGGGGAAAAGGAATTAGAGAAAAGGATGAATGCTTTGGACTTTAGACTTTCATGATTGTAGAGCTTAGGAATCAAAAACTTCCTTTTGTGTGAAAGGATCATCTAATTGTTCAAAATAAAGCTAGCCACATTGTTACTTACCTTTTGTATAGGGGAAAAAAGAGTTGTTGGCCACATTCTGATTTTTGTTTCCCAGATCCTTGTATATGCTCATACTTGTTTGTATGTCTTCTACTTGTACTTATATGGACTTGAATTTTCATTTTGACTACACAGATGGAGGAAAAAGGGCTTTTTATCAAGAGAATAACTGCATACCTACTTAAGAACTTGAAATTTCAATGTTGGCAAAACCTTTGGAGGGGGAGGAAATTGTAATTCTCAGATTTGTTATATAAGTTTTTTCAGAAAATATTGCATTTATAGATTGGAACTCTATAGCCAAAGCAGGTTACGAGCTAGGCTTCTTTTAAATTTAAAAGGTTTACTCTGCCTATGTGCATATAAACTTGTACTTCAAAGTTTTTGTGAGAATTTTATGTATGATGGTGGGAAAAGTTGTTTCTTATCAATAGAGTGTATATTCATTAATATTCTTGTTATTATGGCCTTGTGCTCAAAGTGTACATTTTAACAAAATTTTGTTCATTTTTTAATCAAATTCCTTCCTTTCTTGGCTATTCTCTTTAGGTCAAGTATACATTGGAAGACTTTTGATATGTAATCCTTGTTTTCAGAAAAATGAAATCCATGTGAAGTGTGAACACCTGGATGTAATTCGTGTTCTTAAGTTATCCAAGATTTTAGTACTTAGCCATGTATGTTCATATAAAAAGAAAGCTAACAACAAAACAAAATTGTATTCATCCATTCTTCAACACAATATTAGCTGTAACATGAAGATGCAACTTGCTCAGTGATTCAATTACATAGCAACAACAAAAGGCATAGCACAATGGCTGGGACAAGTCCATTACATACTTCATTTTTTCCCCTTTTACACAAGATATATGGTGATAAATACAAAAACTTGTTTGTCTGTCCTCATTATTGTTGAAAAAGCCATCAACTAATTCTTGCATTTCCCACAGCCAAAATTGGAATTGGAATGGCCAATTGAAATTGAAAATGCAAGAACTTGACCATCTTCCTGCACTCTATTCCTCACCTTAGCTACATCCTTCTGCTCCAGCTTCTCTTCTGTGAGTAGAAAGTGAACGGAATCAGCCCATTCAGAGAATATCTTGGTGCATTTCTCAATTTGATGAATCATCCTCAAGACCGCACAATATGCATATAAAATAAATTAACCTCACATCAAAAGTTTTGAATAGAAATTTTCACAAACATCTTATGTGCATTTCAAAATCAATATTAAAATAAGACAATGAACTTATGTGAAACCCAAACCACAATAGCAACATACTAAGAAATATTATTAAGCTAAGAAGCATAGAAGTATTTCAATGAAAGAAACTAAAGTGATAATATTTAGTGTTATAAAACATAAAGAAAGGAAGGAATGAATCTTTGTAACGAAATCAGGGAAAGAAAAATAAAATTCATAAATTCGATATCAAAATTTCCTTAATGCCAAAGCCAAGAGACCCATACACACAACTACAAGCATGCAATTTTTCATTCAATCACAGTACATTCTTCCATACCCATTTTTCAAACCCAAGCAAAATCAAGCTTTTTGTCATGTTTAAAAGGCAAACAAAATGAGAAACAAAAAGAAAAATAAGATAGAGAAGACATTAGAGGGAAAGAGAGAGGAAACTTGGGAACCACGAGTGGTGGTGACTTATGGTGATGTCAGTGAGAAGTGCCACCAGTAGCAGTGGCGTAGGTGCAAGCAGAAGCTCGACTGGGCTTGAGAGAGAAGCTTAAAAGAGGAAAACTCTAGACCAAATAGCACCAAAGGTGGTGGTGTGGTGGATTCGGTGCTTGCTGGCTGCAACCATGGAGATTCAGCGACAAAGAGAAAGGATTCAGTCAGAAATTTTTTTGGTTGAAGAGTTTTTTGAATTCGGTAAATCTGAAGAGAAGAAGAAAGGGGAAAAACGAAGAGAAAAATAATGTGACAAGGATAGCTAACGTGTCTTTTCATTCTAGCCATTAGATTATATCAAAGGCTGAGATTAGAGCTATTGCACCCAGTGCAATACCCTAGGTATTGCACGGGATCTCAATCCCCCCACCCTCTATCCCCTCCACAGATTACAACCATATAATTAACAAAGTGAAAATAGTAATGGATATCTGGCATTTGTTAATAAATTATTTTTAAAAAGTTTTTATGTTAAAAAAATATTGATTTTTTGACAACTTTTAATATAAAAGTGATCAATTTTTTTTAAATGACTTATTAACAAATACCTTAATAAAACACTTCATAAAGTTTAAAATTTCTCTAGCATCTCTATTATCCAACTACCATTTATATCCTTTTATGGGGACCAATTTGTGAAGAACTTTCACACTTTAAAATGAAAGAGAGACATGGAGAGAGGTAAGGTAACTTCCACAATTTCCTTATCCCCTCCATCCTCTTTACAACCATATATTTATGCTCTTTATCTTCAATTTGCTTTTAACTTGCAATTTGACTTACAAGAATCATCACACACCCATATTGACTTACAACAACAACAAACGCAAAGTAGAAAATCAAGGGTTGTTTGGTACATATGTTTAAAAACATGTTTGCAGTATTTAAACAATATTACAAGTATTTTCACACACTTTTTCACTCACACATATTTCAAAAACAAAAAGGAAAAAAATTTAATTTTCTAATGGGTATGTCTCTCATTGTCCAAGAGTGACTCGGTAATGCACACAAAGGAAAAAAAACAGAAGTTATAACACAAAAGCATACCACAAACTTCATAAAAAAAGCCATGATAATCATGTATTAAGTTGATTGTATTTGCAAATAGTGTTTTCTTATTAAAAATGTGCGGGCATCAAACCTCTAGGCCCACCATGTCCAAGTCCACGAGAATAATTACGCTAACGGGCCATGCCCAAGGTCAGTTTGGTCCTAGGCCCATAAGAACGACCGTCTATCAGTGTAAAGGGACTCACCTATAGCCGACCTAGCTTGTATCAAGCACCCCGAAAGCCGAAGGCGAGTTCACCCTAGGAGTGATCGGCAGAATAATCCACATGTCGGCTGCGTCTGATGCCCGAGGTCCCGCGGCTTTGCCGATCATAAGCCCATGTTGTCATGCCGTTCACTTCGGCACACCTCGGAAGCTTCCCTGCCGAGAAACGACGTGACAATGGAGTCAAGTTCCAATGCCACCATCCTCCCGTTTTTCGCTCATAATGGCTCACCACTTAGAGAGGACGACATTGGACCTCCCCATCCACTAAGTAGGTCAGCTGCGGCTATAAATAAGCAAAGAGATAGCAGAAAAATGGAGGCAAGGAGAGAGGAAAAAAGACCTAGAGGGAGAGGAAAAGAAGGAGGAGGAAGAAAAAGACAGAAACACTGGGGTAATCCAGCAAGGAGTCACCCCATTGCAGGAAACACTGAAAGCCCACCATACAAATAGATTGTGAGCCCAATATACCTAAGGCCCACACGCAGATATTGGGTGCGCACAAAAAATATTCAATTTGAGGGGTTAAAAACATTAATAAGCCTGGACATGAAATATTAAAATTTGGATGATATGATAAAAGTATTTTACATTTTTTTTTCGAAAATCAAAAGAGAACTTTCATTCAAATTGTAATGGGATAGTGGTACAGAAATCCCAATAAATCCATTACGAACTAGAAGAATTGGGCCTATTGTCATGATTAACCTTTTTTTTTTATGGGAAATACTTAATTTTTCATTCATAATTGGCAAAAGTACGTACATCCTGCATGCAAGCATGCATAATACAATCCGGGCACTCCTCAGGCCAAGCTAGAAAGTCCTCCACGTTCACTGCATGTAGGGCCAATGTGTGGGCCGGACCATTTCCTTGTCTTTTTATGTGTGAATAGGCGTAGGTACAAAATCCTTGGGCACTTTGGGGAATTCCTATGACCACATTCTGCACAAATGGGGTAGCTTCACTTAAGTCTGTGAATAGCATTGTTGAGCACCAACGAGTCACTCTCAAAAAGCACATCCAAAACCCCGACCTTTGACGCAAACTTGACCCTTATCTCCATGGCTTTTGCCTCAGTCTCCAATGGTCCCAACAGAGCATACAATTTTTGACACTGTGCAGCTATCACTTGCCCAGCTTCATCCCTAATAACCACCCCCACGCCAGCTTGCTTCCGTTTAGAAAAAACAACTTTGTCAACGTTCACTTTATAGCGCCCCGTTGAAGGAGGGACCCACTTTACCAGCTGATTTTGCTCTACAGTGGTTGTTGGTCGTTCGTTTGATATCTGGAATTCCTCCAACAAGTTAAGAAAGCTCCTTGTCACTGCCAGTCCGCTCTGCCGCTTGCCTCCATGTCTTACTTCATTCCTATTTTTCCATATTCCCCAGCAGATCATGATTGTCCACTCCAAAAGTCCTGGCCGTGTCTCCTCCCACTTCTAAAGGAGCCATACCACGTCCATAAAGTCCCACGTAGGTTGAAAGTCAAGTGGGAAGGAGAGTTTGCATGATCTCCACACCTCTTTTGCATGTTCGCAGAACCAAAGTAAACGGGTTATGGTCTCCACCTGCTCTCCACAAAGCTCACATGTGCTGTCTTTAGTGATATTTCTCCTCCGTAAATTTTCTTTGGTGGCCAGGATGTTTCTACAAGCTTTCCATGCAAAATGTCTGACTTTGTTTGGCACATTCATTTTCCATAGCCTCTTCCAAGTCTGTTTTATTGGTGATTGGTTCAAGCCTTCTGCCATCATGGTGTCCCAATGTTCCTCTTGTGCTAGCCTATACGCACTTTTAACTGTGAATCGTCCATTCTTGTTCTCAGCCCATATCACTCTGTCCCTTGCTCCAGTGGCACTCAATGAAATACTTAGGATAACATCTACATCCTGTGGTAGAAAGCATTGGTTGACTAGGTCCCTCTTCCAAACCTTGCACTCCTCATCAATAAAGTCACTAACCCACAGTATTTGTCCCAGCACCCTTTCCAGCGTAATAACCTTATATGTTCGTGGACTTGTGATCCATTTGTCCTTCCAGACTTTAATTTGTGTACCATCTCCCACTTGCCATCTCATTCCTCGTTTCACTAGTGGCTGTGTTGCCATAACGCTCCTCCACGCATATGAGGGTTGGCGCCCCATGTCCGCATCCACAAAATCACAACTTGGGAAGTATTTTGCTTTGTACACCCGATAAAACAGGGAGGAGGGATTTGTTTGGAGTCTCCACCCTGTTTTGCAAGGAGAGCAAGGTTGAAAAGCCACAAATCCCATAATCCCATCCTGCTTTTTTCCTTTGGTAGACACATCTTCTCCCAACTCAACCAAGCCAATTTCTTTTCATCCTTTACTTGTCCCTACGAGAATTGCCTAACCATTCCTGTCAGCTCATCACATAGCATATTAGGGAGCTTAGAACAGCTCATCGCGTAGGATGGCACCGCTTGTGCTGCCGCCTTGATCAAAACCTCCTTCCTAGCATTAGACAACAATTTTTCCTTCCACTCGGTTAGTTTTTTTGCCATCCTTTGCTTCTAGTGAGCAAAAGTGTTCCTTTTTTATTTCCCCACTAGAGAAGGCAAACCCAGATAAGACTCATGTGGTCTGATGACTTGTGCTCCAAACATTGTTTTTATGGCATCCTTCGTGTCTTGGTCTGTGTTGTGACTAAAGAAGAGAGAGGACTTGTTTTTGTTGAGTTGTTGGCCAGAGGACTCCTCATAAACTTTGAGCACCCATTGTATTTCCTTACCCTCCCTGACCGTGGCTCTTCCGAATATCAAGCTGTCGTCGGCAAAAAATAGATGGGAGATGGTGGGGCCCCTGACTGAAGCAACCACGCCTTTGAGAGTCCTGTTTTGGATGGCCTTGTGCAGCAATGTGGACAACCCTTCTGCACAAATGAGAAATAAGTATGGTGATAAAGGGTCCCCTTGCCGTAACCCTCGTGTTGGAACAATATGACCACATGGCTGACCATTAATTCGCACCGAATATGACACAGACGGAACACACCTCATCACTAAGCTTGTCCACTTGTCGTGAAAACCCAGTTTCCCTATAATTTTTCGTAAATAGCCCCACTCCACCCAATCATACGTCTTGCTCATATCTAGCTTTAGGGTCATTTCCCCCATTCTGCCTTTCTTCTTCCTGTTAATGTGATTCATTAACTCATGAGCCACCAAGACATTATCTGTGATGAGCCTCTCCGATACGAAAGCGCTTTGGTTTTCGCATATAATGTCCTGCAATACCAATTTAAGGCGGTTGGCCACTGCCTTGGATGCAAGCTTGTAGGCCACATTGCATAAACTGATCGGCTTGTAATCCGTCACTCTTTCCGGGTTCTTTGTTTTAGGAATCAGTACTATGTGTGTTTCATGGAACTTAGGAGGGGCAACACCATTGTTAAGAAAGTCTAACACAGTTTTTACAACAATAGAATTCACAGTAGGCCAAAAATGCTGGTAAAAAATGGGGGGCCATACCGTCCGGTTTGGGCGCTTTCATCAGGTGCATCCGCTTTAGAGCCTTTTCCACATCATGAGCTTGAAATTCCTGCAGGAGTAGGCTGTTTATTCTGTCTGTCACCTTGCTCTAGACAGCCTCAAGAAGCTCTGCATTGACATCTGCCTGGGATGAAGTAAATAGCTCTGTAAAGTACTCCACCAAAATTCTTCCCATGATTTTCTCATCCTCCTTCCAAACATTATTTGTATCCTTGATCCTAGTGATGATGTTCCGTTGATGTCTGTTTGAAGCCTTGGTGTGAAAAAAGACTGTTGCGATCTCCTAACTTTAACCAACAATTCCTTGATCTTTGCTGCCACATATCCTCTTCCACCAAGAGCATTCTGTTCAACTCCATCTTTGTTTTCTGAATCTCATCCAGTACGTTGTTGTTACATTTCCCCTCCCCCCTCCAGACATTGAAGCTTTTTCTGTAGCCTTGCTATTTTCCTACCCACACACCTAAAAGAGTTTTTATTCCACACCAACAGAGACTACTTACACTCCTCCAAACATTGAGAGAAAGGATGTTCTCCTCCCATATACATTGCTCTGTCCTATGCATTAGCCACTATCTCCTTGCACCCCTCATCCCTCAACCACATGGATTCAAACCTGAATAGCTTCTTCCTACGGGTCCTTCGCTGTCTGTCCCTAGGTGCTTTCAACACTAGCATGTAATGGTCTGAGGTGGAAGCGGCTACATGGTGTAGTCTCACCATAGGGAATGTACTTGCCCAACTTGTGGATACCAAAGCTTTGTCTAGTCTTTCTCTAACCCAGCCACGATTTCCTAGTATCCTACACCATGTGAAGTCCGACCCTATGTAACCAATATCTCTCAGGGAACTTCTTGTGCTTAGCTCTTCTAGTAATCTCCAAGACTCCACCTGTTAGTAGTTTCAGGGTGTCCGTAGAACCCCGTAAATCTCCATTGTTTCTTACTCTTTTCTTTAGTAACAATCGCATCAATATGTTGGGGTGAGTAGGTTTGGACATCCACTTTTATAGAAATTTTCCATAAGAGTGCTAAACCCCCTCCATGCCTAACACTAGGAACCACCAGACCTTGTTGCCGATCTAACTTGCGCTTAATGAGTGCCATCTTAGACACTACAAACTTAGTTTTCATGAGGAACACCAAGGTGGGATCTTCCACCAAAACGAGCTTCTAGAGAACTTTCACTGTACAAGGGTTCCTAAGCCCCCGACAGTTCCAACTTACTGCACTCATTGCTCTCGGCGTGGCTGCCTTGCAACCAACGCCGATCCCAGGTGTTGTGCCATGATTTTTCCTAGAGCCATGACTTCTCCATCAAGTTTCAGTTTCTTGCCAGCTTCAACATTCGCTGAAATATCCTCCAATGGTAAATGTTCCTTCCTTTTTGCTCCTACTTCGTTTGCTACCACTTCCATTGACGTAATGTCCTCAGTTTCCTCCTTATGCATTTGAACCTGAGCCCCACGTGCATGGTTCTCCATCTCTTCCATAATATGTTCTGCTTTGCTTTTTTTTGAGTGGGCCCCTTCATTATTTTATTTTTATTAACCCCCTGCGGCTTTGGGTTTTGTAAGCCCATGATGAAGTTGCCTTCTTGCACTTCTTGGGCCGAGAGGTGATATGTAAGGTTGGAATTAGTGGGCCGGTCTGGGTGGTTTTACTTTTGGCCTAAGTCCACGCTAGGCCCAGCCCAAATATCCCTACCATTTTCCTTCTTCTTCCCTCCTTTGTTGACCCTCTTTCCTTGTGCTGTGTTCATCAATTTCGCTAAAATATCCTGCATCAAATCCGGGTTTAAAAGCTTCTGCTGAAATATTCGTTGACCCTCTAATGTATCTGTAAGGGGAAATAAGGGGGGGAGGGTGAGATAACTCAATAAGTGGAATTCACTAACATTGGGGTGTGGGAACAACCTTTCAAAACAATAATTCTTACAACAAATTCATAACTTGTACCTCATCAATATTTTATCATAAAATATTTTATCATCAATACCATCATATAAACAATTTCCTAGGCTTTTTTCATGGTCAACGTTTATGCCCTATTGACAGGGTTGTCCTATCCCCTTTTTGGGATTGGAACATTCTTTTCACCCCCTTTCTTAAGGATGGTTCCTTTAGAACCTAAAGGTGCACTCTCTTGCTAAGGAGCTTCCTTTTTGGATACTCAATAGTATGCTCCCTTGCTAAGGAGCTATCAAATGTGCACTGTCCCATTTTTTTGGGACCATCCCTTGCTAAGGACTAACTGCAATATGATTGTCTCTTGCTAAGGACTAATACAATATTAAGCTTTTAATCATGATTTGCCATAGGTTTTCAAAACATATTCAAGATGCCCACATAAATAATCCATTCAAGATGCTCACAAAAATAATTCATTCATAATTCTAAAAAATATAAGAATATATTCACACATACAAATTTTATTAAATTTAGGTTGTCCCACAAGTTTTTCATAAAACGAATAAGTAATGTGCACAACAAGCAATTATAAAATATCAATTTATATATAATAACAACACATTCCTTTGATATAAAATAGTTTAATTAATCAATACTGTTTGGAAAAACCCCCAAAATTAGCAAACACCACTTACCTCTTAGTTGCAAAAATAAAAGGAATCAATCACTCTTGAGTAACAATGAATCAGTAGAATTAGAACCTAGCAACACCAAAGATAGGTTCATCAATACACAATTTCCTTCTTAAAAATTTATTTTCACACTTATGTGTCGTTAGGTACAGGGTAATGTTTTAGAATTCTTAGGAATGTTTAAAGATTCCCATATTTGGTTGCAAATCACGCTAAGGAATCAGATGCTAGGGGAATGTGGATTCTTTTTAAAACAGGTGGGAATCCAGATTCCCAAACTTAAAGGAAATTGTATTTTTTACAAATTGACAATTTTAACCATTTTTCATTATCATTTAAGCAATTAAGAAAAAATATAAACAAATTATTATGGATTAAACTATTTTAAAATTATTAAAAAGAATAAAAACATTTGAGAATTTAAATAGTTATTTTTGTATTAAACTTGTCATTTTAAAATGATAAACTATAATTTTAATGAATTTTTCATAATTAATAGTTTATATTTGGTTTTTCATTATTTATTTAGAGGAAGATTTTTATTTTATTTTATTTTATTTGGTAATTCACATTCAAATCTAAGGATAGAATAGGAAAAATAAATAATTAATTTAAGATTCCTATGAATAAACCAAATATTATCATCTCACATTCCTAGGAATCTTAAGATATTCCCAATGAAACCAAACATAGGAATATCTACATTCTTAGGAATGTGATTCCTAGGAATCTGGATACCAAGAGTAATGTGGATTCCCCCGTACCAAACGCCACATTAAACAATTTTATCCTAGACAATACTGATACATCCAAAATTTTACATTTATTTACGTAACTCTCCAGTTCACTTTTAGCTTTAATTTAATTGTTCTGTTTCACGTATTTTTACTATCTCTTAATCAAATAGTAGAAGCCACATTTTATAGTTCTGTCAAATCAATCCTAAAGCCTATGGAGGACCATATACCAGAGCAATCTGAAAGCCTTAAGATTTCTAATTGATGCTGGGAATAAACATAGGTATGACTTGGTGGACTTAATTGACATGACAAGTATTGTCAAAGCTAGCAACTGATTATATTTTGGATGCTGTGATTGCTTTTCAGCAAACGATTTAAAAACTTTAAATCTTCATAACAAAAATATCATATTATATATATATATATATTCAATCTAATATTGGAAGCTACCAAAATAGCCTTAACTTATTATTCTAGTAGCCTCTTAATCCCTTGATGCCATTAGACTAGTTTAGAAAATGATAAAAAAGGTGATGGTTATTTGGTCAACAATGGAGGCTATGTGTGAATGCATACCCTTTTCCCTTTCACATGGTGACCAAGTCCAAGCCTAACATTCTCTTTGGTTCAATTTCAAAGTCTGTAGCCCTTCCTAACATATTGACCATCTTTATGTAATATAATACAATTATAGGAGCTACTAATAGATAGTCTAAGTTTATAACAATTGCTAGCTATGACTATTCAAACTTCTTAAATTTAGAGCAAGACAACCATACCTGAAACTCTGATGCACAACCATAGAGGAGAAAAGAAAAAGAGCTCAATTGTGTGTTGCATATATAACACACAATTATATACAAAATTATATACATATATAACAGTAGTATAATGAGAAACTTTACATAACCAATATCATTAAAATTGGAAAGGAAAAATCATTTTAGTACTTTCAAATGTCCTGATTGAACTAATGCCTTATATAGTTAATAACCTAAACTAATATCAATAACATCAATATAATTCATCGTTCCTATGCATAAACACGAGTTATATACTAATTTAAATAAAAGTAAGATACTTTCATACATTGGTTGTACATAGGGTAGTTATGTGTACCTTTTGTATTATTGAATGATTGTATTATTGAATGGGTAGTGCTACAAGTTTTATTATATTGATTTTACAATTTGATATGACACCAATTAGAAAGAGGCAATTCAAAATTCAATCATGAGGTAATTGAAACCCACCAATCACATTTATTACCATATTAGTTTGTAAGCTTCATGTAATAAAATATGTAATTCCTTTAGCATTTTCCAAATTGTATTTTATATAGTTAAATACGTTTTTTTTTTTAAACCATATAGTTAAATACATTTGATTAATAAGTTAAACATTTTTTTAAAATTTGTTAACAGTTTAATATTGCATTTTATGTAGTTAAATATGTTTGATTAACATGAGTGTAGTACACACAATTGAGTGTAATTTGTGTGTACTACAAGTATATGGCGATAGAAACAAACAAACATGTGAAGATCATGTTTGACAAGTTGGAGAGAATAGCTGAAGTAACTAACCTTAAGTTGTACATACAGTTGGTGCTGCGTGCAGTGTGGCAAAAGGATATCCAACAAACAACCACAAGCTTACAGGTTACGGTTCCGGATGCTCAATATGAGTATTTTACACATGTAGAGGATGATGATGTTCATGCCGATGGTGACGATGATGATGATGATGATGACGACGACGATTATGTTGATGAGACTACTGCCGTTAACAATGATAATGACGATGATGATGACGACTATGTTGATGAGAATCTTGCCATTAACGGTGAAGATTTTGCCGATAGAGATGAGTATGAAGACAGGATTGACAGAGGGGACTTTCGGGACTTTGACGACTTTGAGAGGGACATTAATGACGATGAGACATTGGATGATAGTGAACTTGATGCAAACAATGTTACTAGTGTCCAAAACATTACGAACACAATCCCTGCCTACGCATCTCCTGTGTTGTTATTCTCTGCAAATACTTGGGAAAATATGGTTGATCATTCACATATTGAGATGCCATTTGTGTCTACTTAGAGAGAGGGGATGAATTTGTGCAAAGGGTTGACTTTTGCTAATAAAGTGGAGGTGAAGCGTGTATTAACAATTTGTGCCCTCAAGGAAAACAAACAGTTTAGGATCACTAGGTCGACGACGAAAAAACTTTGTGCGAAATGCGTGCATGAGTCATGCAAGTGGTATGTTTGCGCAGTTATGAATCCCAATCTCCAAGGACTATGGATGGTCACCGTGTATGTGGGTCCTCACACATGTATACCGACTAGGGTGTGAAATGATGGTAGAATGATGAGTTGTAATTTTATTGCAGCAGACATCCATAAGAAGTTATGTGAGGATCACACTACCCTATGATAAAGGAGAAATATACAGGCCATAAACCTTCTTACTACAAGGTATGAGATGTGAAACAAAAGGCAATTGCAAAGATGTTTAGGAATTAGGAAGAGTCTTACCAAAGGCTGCAAAAGTTGCTAATGACATATATTGATCAGGACCCGACTACTCAGGTATCCTATTGTATCACACTCATCGATGAAGATGACACTGTATTGTTGCATTATGTGTTTTGGTCTTTCGGTCCATGCATATCAGGATTCAAATATTGTAAGCCGGTTATTAGTATTAATGGGACCCATCTGTATGGTAAATATCAGGGAAAGTTGTTAATCGCAATGGCAATGGACGCTAACAATAAGGTATTCCCTCTCGCCTTTGCTGTTGTGGATTGTGAGTCAGGGTCTAGTTGGAGGTGGTTTTTAGAGTGCCTCAGAGAAACGATTGGCCACGTGATATCTAACGAAGGCATTTGCATAATTTCTGACCGACATCTCGGTATCAAAAACGCCATTGCAAACTGGCCTAGAAGGGATGATGGAAGAACACGAGTATTTCATAGATATCGCCTTCGACATGTTGCTAGCAACTTCAACACTTATTTTCAGAACTCAACTCTAAAGTCAGCGGCGTTAAAAGCGAGATATGCTAGTCAGGTAGTTAAATTTAATACCATAATGGACTCCATTAAGCAGATGGAAATTGAGGCCATTAGGAATAAGAAGAAGGTGACGGGGAAGGATGGTAAGGAAAAGAATCAAGATTATCTTCCATACACATACCTAATGAGCGAGTCTGTGGATATGTGGACCCAGTCACATGATGGTGGGAGACGTTTTGGGGCAATGACAACCAATGTATCAGAGTGCTTCAATGGTGTACTGAAAGGTGCACGGGGCCTTCCTATTGCAGCGTTGGTTGAGTTCACTTGGAACAAACTTGTTGAATATTTCCACGACTGGCACAAAGAATACCATTAGGAGTTGTCAGAGGGTAAGAAATGGAGTGAATATGCCTTCTCCAAGTGGGATGGAAATAAGCGTAAATCTGAGAAACACTATCTCAAGCCATTTAGCAATGAAGAGCTGATATTTCAAGTAGTTACCCAACTCAACGCGTGTTGCATAGGAGGGGGAAACCACAGTTATGAAGTTCAATTACGGGAAAGAACATGCAGTTGTGGGAAATGGCAAAACATAGGGATCCCGTGTTCACATGCAATTAGAGTATGTGACTATTTACATATTGATTCGACCACATATATTCACCCATGTTATGGTTTGAAGCATGCCCTTAACACTTATAAGCATGCATTTGTGGTTCCGAAGTCACAGTCATTGTGGAGGGATCCCATGGGGCCAAAGTGGTTGCCTAATCCAGCATTGTTGCAGGCCAAAGGTCGACCAGTGAAGTCAAGAATAAGGAATGAGATGGATGGAGTAAGGAATAAGGATCAAGAACCGGGATGGCAGAGGGAGGACGCAGATTTGATAGAGAGTTAACCCAAGCAGACATATGGACTGTGTCATGCTTCCGGGCATAACCGCAAAAAAGTGGTTAAAACCGTGTTTCTGAAATTCGGTTTCAGTTAAAATGTGGCTTAAAAATCAAGTTTATAATACTCGATTTCATAAATCGAGTTTTATAAACTCAATATACACGTGAAAAAACTTAGCTCATGTCATCCGATAAAAACCTTTAAAATCGAGTATTAAAAACTCGAGTTCTATAAGAATCTCGAGTTTTAGAAACTTAAGATGCTAGTTTCTCACATTCTAACTAAATCGTTAGCATATTAAAGTTATTTGGAAAAAAAAATCAAAAGGGAAGTGTAACAGAGGTTAAGAAGGTTAACAATGTATGGGTGTTTTTGTCTTTTAATAATAAAATTGGTCATTTTTAAAATATCTTGCATCTAATTAGTATTAACCCAAACATCATGTGTTTACTGAAATTTATCCTCAAAAAAAAAAAAAATCATATCTTGGACTTGGTTTGCGCGTGATCGTGTTTAGAAGTTGGGTTCGGTAAAAGACACTCCCAATTCGTGCATCACGTGGGCAAGTCTGAATTTCAACGCGTTCACACCCATTATTATTTCCTGCAAACAATAACTTCTCTGAATTCTGGACATCCGTGACTTGTCCATTCCCAGCTGCTGCAGCTGCATCGAATTGAACTTTGCCCACCACTAATATCTTGTCCCAAGGGCCAAACCTCAGTTGTTTACTGGAATTTATCCCAAAAAAAAAATCATGTCTAGGACTTGGTTTGCGCGTGATCGTGTTTAGAAGTTGGGTTCGGGAAAAGACACTCCCAATCCGTGCATCACGTGGGCAAGTCTGAATTTCAACGCGTTCACACCCATTATTATTTCCTGCAAACAATAACTTCTCTGAATTCTGGACATCCGTGACTTGTCCATTCCCAGATGCTGCAGCTGCATTGAATTGAACTTTGCCCACCGCTAATATCTTGTCCAGCCAGTCCTCTATCAGACGAGATCTAAGTCGGATCAACGAGTTTTTGGGGCATTACCTAAGGCAGTCCTCTATCAGAGACTGCAAACTCTTTCAAAATGTGAGCAAACTAACATTCAAGGCTCCCATTCGATCCATTCTTCTTCTTTTTATTAGGTGAAGCGAAATGGCTGATTTACTTATTTTTTTGGACTTGTTACAATACAAGCCAGTCACTTGATATACAATAGCTGGAGAGCTTTCTGGCTCTTCTTTTGAGGTTTCGTCTCTTATCACATCAATGCTGCTGGAATCATTTGTCAAGTACACAGAAGATATATTTCTTTTTTTAATTTTAGCCTTACTTATATATTTTTAATGAATTTTATTAATACGTGCTTTTAAGACACATAATAATTATTTATTTTTAAAAAAAATTTTTTAGTAATTAAAAAAGTAATGACAGCTTTTTTAATTTTTGAAAATTTTTTTACTATAAATAGAAAGTTTAATGTATGTCTTAAGGGCATACATTAAATGGACCCTTTTTTAATAACAAATATCTTTCGATTTATGTATGCTGCGATATATATTAATAATTAATTTTATAAAAATTTGTCAAAAAAAATTAATCACTGTCATAAAAAAAATTTTAAATTGTTTACAAATATATGCAGGGGAGCTAAATACATTTGTCTAAAGCAAAAATAGCAACTGATGCCCTTTATATATTTAAAAAATTAATCACTTTTTCATAAAAAAATTTTAAAATTGTTTACAAATATATACAGGGAGCTTAATACGTTTGTTTAAAGCAAAAATGGAAACTGATGTCCCTTTATATATTTAAATATGATTTTAAAAAAATTAAATATTATTTAAACTTTATTATTTTATTTTAAATGTAAAGTTATTACTAATTAACGTGAACTATGTAGAAATTTTTTTTATAGAAAGTTTATAGACAAAAAATTTAACAAAACTTTTCACACTTATAAATATGGTAGAATGATATTGGTAAGTAATGAGTAATATTAGTGGTAGACCTAGGTGAGAACCAGTAAAAATTTGCCAACTTAATTATTGTGAAAAATGTTATGAATTTTGTTCGTATATTGCTTTTTTTTTTTTTTTTTTGAGAAGTGCTACATTCACAATAGAACCAATTACTGAAATTATTTTTTTGCCATCAGTAACAGCATATAAGAACATACTATTTAAGATTTGTTATAAAAGTATTGTGAAAAATATTATGAACAAAATATTTCTATCACTCCTTTTTTTTTTCATTTGATACAAAATATTTTTTTTATTTATTGACTAATATTTAGGCTTAATTAAATCTAAATTTGATGTTTTTTTATTTTTTATACTTGGGGTCTTTGGTGAATACGTTAATTACATTATTCAGCCCAAAAAAAATTACATTAATTACATCTGTAATCTGTTGCACACTTGGCACCAGATGCTATAATCGCTGGTCAAAAAGTATTTGAAAAATTATACAGAACTCGATACTGCTAAATTATGCTGAATAATTGAGGCTAGCATGGTTCACGTTTTCTATTTTGTTGAAACGTTTGCTAACACGTCACAAAATCCAAAGCACTTTTCCTTTGGCACTGGCATTTGATTTGACACAAAATTGTCAGATAGAAAGATGAAGAAAACACAAATTCTAAAAACTACTTTTTTTTTTTTTTTTTGGGTTCGGTGAAGTGGAAAATTTTCATTAGGATAAAGAAAAGGAGGGGCCGATTGCATGATGCATATCTTTTTAATGGTTAAGATTAATAGTCGTAGTTCACCCATAGAAAGATTAATAGTCGTAAAAAGTGACTCCCAATCACAACTATTAATTAAACAAATTAAGAAAAAAATTATTAATTAAAAAAATTAAGAAAAAAAATTTAAATAAGTAAAAAGTAAAAATTAAAAAAGTGAAAAGTAAAAAAATTTGTGAGTGAAAATAAGGTACTGCACCGGTGTAATACCCTAGGTATGCAATACCTAGACTATACCTAGGGTATTGCACTGGATCCTAAGGGTCCATTTGGTTGGGAAGTTGAAAAAGTGAGAGAACAGAAAAGTGAGAGGATAGAAAAGTTTTTAGTTTTCTTTATTTGTGTTTGGTTGAGAGGGTGGAAAAGTAGAGGGATGAAAATTTTTTTGGTTTAGTTGAAAATAAAGTTTGTATAAATTTATCATCATGTCCCTTTTAAATAAAACGAAAAATAATATGTTATACTTTTAAAAAAAATTGTGTGTAGATGAAAGTGAACATTTCAAAAATAATATAAAAAAAATCATCCAAAAGTGTTTTCTTAAAAAATAATAAAAATAAAAATTAAGAAAAAAAAAAGAATGAAAAGAAGAAGGACCCACCACCTGACAAAACCTAAAAGATAAAAAACAAAAACAAAAACAAAAAGCCAACGTTACAAAAAAAAAGAACTACACATTTTAAACACATTAACACACATTTTTACACACTTTTTCACCTATATGTATATAAAAAACACTCAAACAACCTTATTTAAACTCCTCTATCAAACACCCCCTAAGGAAACTGGAAAAGTAAAAAAAAAAAAAAAAAAAAGAGCTAGTAACGTTAATTAAAGGTGGAGGCAGTTTTGTCCAAATATTTTTCTCATTTTTCACTCCAATTTGGAGAGATTGTATTTTGAAAGGGGATGAGAGAAAACTTGTGGACCCCAGACAGTGGAAAATGTCATTTTGCACCATATTTTCGTCTCCCTATTTTTTATCCTCCCTGTTTTTACCCGAACCAAACATATTCTAAAGGGGTGTTTAGGAGAGTAGTTTAAGTTATGTTGTTTGAGTATTTTTGATATATGTGTAGGTGAAAAAGTATGTGAAAAAGTGTGTAATATTGTTTAAAATGTGCAAAAATGTGTTAAAATTATTGTGCCACACACCCCTAATCTGCCTGAGGTAAAGTAAAACAGAACTACAATCAGTGTTGGTAGGGATGAACTCAGAATTTCAAGCTAGGGGGTGGAGATAAGCGGAAAAAAAAAATATAAATACGCATCTATATAGTATTAAAAAACTATCAATCAAGACAAATACACAAAAATTATTATTTCTTAGTATATTAAAATACAATCATTTATCAACAAAAACAAAAAACACAAAACATTATTGTTTCTTAGTACGATCATCTATAAAAAGGGAACTTGATGCCCTTTTAAATCTTTAAAATTATATATGATTGAATTCAAACTAAATGTCAAAGTTATATCATTTGCAATGTATAAATTTAGTATTTTTCACTTCTTTTCAATTTATAAATTTATCTAATTTAACATTATGAATAAGAATAGGCATAAATGAATCATTATTATTTTCTTAAATTTGTGTGACAATTTTACTATATTATATGATTTGCTTTTGTCTTTGCTCTTTGTATCTCTGCTTTTATTTATTTCTTTGTCTCGGTCTTGTCTCCATATTTCTGACCCTCACCCGGTCCCACTATCAACACTGTGAATTTATTATGGACTGTCACCAAAAACTTTTCTTAACTTTACTCTTCTATTTTTTAGGTTAGGTTTTTACATGGGCCCTGGGCTGGCCTGCTGCGATCAGTGGGATGGTTCATGATTTTTGGAGGGCCCGAGTCTTCCCTTTTTTTTTTTTTTTTTTTTGAAAATTTACTTGCTGAATGTTTTTTTTGGGCCCGGGCCCCTTAGGCCCCACCTGGGTCCGTCCCTGAGTGTCGGTGTGGAAAATTTGTATACGGTTGACGAAAAAAAAAGAAGACCGAATTTAAGTGGAATGAAATTGTAACAATATAAAATATAATTATAAAATAAATTACTTTGTACACAACTTGAAGCATTTCCATCTCTCTCTCTCTCCAACAACTTGCACATAGCAAGCTCTATATAACCATATTCATGTTACGTGACTGTTATCACTGATCCAATGGAAACGGAAGTGCCTAAAGGGCAGGGTTGAGTGAATTCTAACATAGAGAGTGTAATATCTTGCAAAGTCTGAATTAACATCCAAAGTCCCTATTCATCTTCTTTCTGGTGAAGAGGAATGGCTGTGTCTGTTGTGTCCGGTGTGGTGACAAGGCTTAGTAACTTGCTACTACAAGAAGCAATATACTTGATCGATGTGAGTGACAAAGCTCGTGAGTTACAAACAGAGCTTACACGGATACAATGCTTTTTAAAAGATGCAGATGAGAGGCAGAATGAATCAGCGTTTGTAAAGAATAGCATTGCAGAAATGAAAGATCTTGCTTATGATGCAGAAGATGTCATTGCAACTTATGCCCTCACAGTTGCATCCAGAAAGGGAAGAGGCATACAAAAGTTCCTAATAAGGTGCGCTTGCATCTTGGATGAAGGAATTACAGTGCATCAGGTTGGGTCAAAGATTGATGCTATCAAGACGAGAATTTCTAATTTGAAACAGAGTTTTCAAGAATATGGCATAATAAGAGAATCAACAATGCAAGTAGGCGGGCCGAGTTCTTTGCATGAGAGGGAACGAGAGCAAAGGCAAACATTTTCTCATCTGCAACATAAAGTTGTTGGGTTCGACGATAAGCCAGAATTGGTGGATTTTTTGCTGCAAGAAGAGGAAGGCAAAAGAGTTGTTTCAATATGCGGTATGGGTGGTCTGGGAAAGACCACTCTTGCCAAAATGGTTTATAACGACCCCCAAGTCAAGAGGCACTTTGAACACCGGGCTTGGGCATGTATCTCACAACAATATCAAAGAAGACTTGTTTGGGAAGATATTTTGTTTAGCCTTCTGTTTAGCCTTCGCTCTCTAGATGAAAATGAAAAGGATGAAATTCGATGGTTAAAGGATGATATTCGACGGTTAACCGATGACAAAATTGTTAACGAACTTCGCATAGTTCAGATGGAGCATAAGTGTTTGCTGATTTTAGATGATATGTGGGACGTTGAGAATTTGAACCTTCTACTTGAAGCCTTCCCAGAGAATGATACTAAAAGTAAAATTTTGCTTACCTCTCGTAACGAAAAAGTGCATCAACGTGTAGATCCTGGAGGTTTCCTTTATAAATTGCAGCCTCTAAATGAAGCAAAGAGTTTGGAATTGCTTGAGAAGATAGCAATATCTGGAAGAGAAGGTACATGTAATATTTAATACCACTTTACTTCATTAATTTTTTTTTTCTCTTTTGGTAATTAATTTGAATATGTTTTTTAATTTAATTAAACAATTTTTTTTTTTTTTTTTTTTTATAAAAAAAATTGTTTGGTATATAAATTGCAGAAATAGAAGACTAGATGAAGATGTTACAAGCATAAAACATACTAATATAATGCATGAATTATTTTTAGATGAAATGTTAACATGCCTAGATTTATTTTCTCTAATTTCAACTGTAGCAAAGCTGAATTACTCCACATATTTGGTAACAATTGCCTTAATAGGGATATTTTCAAGAATATCAGATATTTATTGAACATAACAAACTTTAATTAAGCTAATCAATCTCATGTACCTATCTCCACTCAATTTAGGAGAAGATACTATTGAACAAATTTATTCTTTTATTTTTTATTGTATTTAATAGAATTTCATGAATAGTGAGAGTGAATTAATATTTTATATGTAGTGTTCTATTGTGATTTTCAAAAATATATACATATATATCAGTAGTATAATGAGAAACTGCGGAACCAATATCATTATAATTGGTTGGGAAAATCATTTTAGTACTTCCAAATGTCCTAATCGAACTAATGTCTTATATAGTTAATAACCTAAACTAATATCAATAACATTAATGTAATTCATCATTCTTATGCATAAGGATGAGTTATATACTAGTTTAAATACTTTCATTCATTGGTTGTACATAGGGATAGTTGTGTACCTTTTGTATTATTGAATGATTTTATATTTGTATTATTGAATGGGTAGTGCTACAAGTTTTATTATAATGATTTTACAAATTGATATGTCACCCATTAGAAAGAGGCAATTCAAAATTCAATCATGAGTAAATTGAAACCCACCAATCATATTCATTACCATATTAGTTTGTAAGCTTCATGTAATAAAATTTGTAATTCCATTAGCATTTTCCAATTTTTTTTATATAGTTAAATATGTTATTTTTAAACCATATAGTTAAATACATTTGATTAAGAAGTTAAACATTTTTTTAAAATTTGTTAACAGGTTAATATTGCATTTTATGTAGTTAAATATGTTTGATTAACATGGATGTGCATTGGTTGGGTTGGAGAATTTTCAAACTAACCCAACTTGGTTGGGTTGAAAATTCTCAACCTAACCTTACTTATCGCGTGTAGAAAACAACCCAAACTAAGTCAAGAGCCAGGTAGGGTTGGTGGAGTAGGTTTAAATGTTTTATGCCTTATAAAAAAAGGGGCTTTCATCAACCATTGAAGCCTATTATAATATAAAGTAAAACAAAAGAAGCTATATATGTTGGATTAACTTGGGTCAATTGGGTTGAAAAACTATCAATCCAAATCTAACCCAACTCAAGGTTAAACAAAGGGTCCCAACCTAACTTACAAGCCCACAAAAAATCATCCAGAGGCGTTGGAAGGGTCAGTTTTGTTTGGTTGGTGAGTATGATGCACACCCCTACCATCAAATAAAATTTTAAAAAATGGCAATTGGATGAAACTTATAAACATTTTATTAAACTTCTGTTTGTTTGTTTAGACACCTTAAAATCATATTAGTTTAACCTAATTAATTAGCCAAGTAGTTACTTAGGTTAATTATTTAGATCTAGGTTAAACAAAAACAATCAAATCACAAAGTGTGGAAAAGTAAAGGAGACAAGTGATATGATTATCCAGGAAAACCAATGAAAGTAAGTTTCAAGGTAAAAAACCTAGGAAGGATTTAACCTAACTATCTTCCAGGAAAACAAATCCACTATGATAGAATGGAAGTTTACCTTAGATTTAAACCCTAAATCTAAAACTATCTTTTGTAAAACTTGCTAACACAACCATGTGCAGCTTCGACTCTACGGACTCTTCTATTTGAATTTACTAAACACAAACACCTACGTTTGTGACTTTGAGATCTCCCATAAAGGTTTGAGATCATCAGCAGTTGTTGATCTTGTATGCAGCAACTTCTATGTTGATCTTGTATGCAACAACTTCTACAATACTAGATCTTAAATTTCTTCAAGGAATAACATCGGTAGAAGATATGAGAGAGTTTTGGGTACAAAAACGCTAGATCTACAATAGGAGGCACAAGATGCACTCTTTTCTCTCTAAAAACCATTGGTGGGGTTAGCTTATAATGTCTTTTAAATAGTGCAACAAGCAGATCATGATTTGGGCTTTAAATGGACAAGTTTGGGCAAGTAGGACAAACTTAAAATTTGCAAAAATTGACATTCGATCGGTTGAACCTATTCTCTCGATCAGTTGAGTAAGGTAGTTTCTAAATTCTTTTTTCTGTAGCTTGACTGTCCTTGAATCTTGACTTAAAGCCCCTCGAGCATTGTCTAATCAAACCTATAAACTTAGGAATCTATATCTAAACAAGTTTGTACTCATGGTTTGCTAAGTGTTCTAAACTTTTAGAACCTAACAACTTCACCTCAAATAGAATATTTTCATAAATAAGAGATAGAGTTTGTAATTTGCAATTGCCCAATATATATATATATATATATATATATTTATAAAAGCATATGTCAGACTATTTTGCCAAAATTCATTGAGCTTCTATCATTTAGGCTTCCAATTTACATTTATGTAAAACTTTTAATTTATTGAATGTGTCAATAAATTGAATACACATTAATTATCTATAAGTATGCACTAATTTTATATATATATATATATATAAGAATTTTATATGGTTTCTTTTAAAAAGATGTATAAGAAAGAAAAAAATCATGTAAGAGACCATGCGATTCTATCATGTGGCGCTTTGTAAGAGTAATTTTTCATTTAACTTTACACCTCAACTTCTTTACATATTTGGATTATAATAAAATTCTATTAATAAGATATCCCTATTTTCATTGAGTGTTTAACTTACCACTATTATACTTCAATAACATAAACATGACATCATAAATTTTACATGATATTTCCATAAGCCAAGTAAACATTTGCATTTGCGTTTCCATAAGCCAACTAATTTTTATGCTAACTCCAAGCCGATGTAGAAACAAAAATATGATTAAAAATTTCAGCAAAAAAATAAATGATTAAACAAACAATCAACTTATTGAACCAGATTTTTTTTGAGAAGATATTACATGACATAATAACTAATTTTTAATTTATGTAAACTTTTCTCTATAGTTTAAATTCTCCATCACCTTAATTTTGTATTATATTATTAATTTAACAAAAAACTGTTCATGTTATTGCAACATTACTTTATGTTATTACTTTAATATATTTTGGATAGTCTATATAAGTTTTTCACATAACAGCTTAAAGTATTATCCGCACATCACGCGGGATCATGGCTAGTTGCCCAAATAGTTGATATGCACATTAATTGATAGTCAACTATTGTGTAAAACTCAAATTCCCACTTTTAAAACAAGTAAATATTAATCCAAATTTGAAAGCAAAACAAAGTTTTAAGGGAGAGATGACCAATGATGAAAAATTAAAGGTAAAAATGTAAATTTCACTCTCTAAGTTGGACCAAATTTATTTTAGTATTCTAACTTTTGTTTTGTTCAATTGATCTCTCCAAGTTTCAAGCTCATTTAATTAAGATCTCTCCCTCAAATTTTGATAAATGTTGCGGTTAAGTGTCTAAATTTTTATATTATTTTTCTTCAAAATTTTTAAATTAAAAATATCCAATTAATTGGTGAAAAATATTTTCCGCGTTTTAAAAAGAAAAATATTGGAAGTTAATGAAGAGGTCTCAATTGAATAAAATTGAAACTAAGAAGACTCAATTGAGCTAAAGCAAAGTTAGAAGACTAAAATGAACTTTTGTCAAACTTAGAGGCTGCACTTTACATTTTTGCTAAAATCAAAACTCTAAAAAAAACATAAACCCAAACAGATTTATTAAAAACAACAAAATACATGAGCTCAAATTAGAGTTGTAGAATCAGAAATCCACCATATAGAAGATGGAAAATGAAGGGTTAGGGTAAGAGTAACGGTAGGGTGTGAATTTATGTGGGAGAAGAATTAAAAAAAAATGAAGAGGAAGGTTGGCCATAGTGCAATGGTAAGATTTGGATTGGAATAGCAAAAAATTTAAGAAGGAATAAATTAATTTTCTAGTAATGTGGCACAATAGGAGTTTTGCAAAATTAAATTATAAAATTAGCATGAAACGAATACTCTTCTCTTTTAAAGAACAATTATGGTTAACTAGTATTTGAAGACATAAGAATAAAAAAAGGTCCAATATAAATAATAAAATATAGAGAAAGATTTCTCTAAGTTTTATGACCAATTGTACTTAGGTTATAAGCCCAAGGGCAAGGGGTTGGTCTAATATTTCCCAAGATCTCATGAGATTCATATGGTCTTGGGTTCAAATTCTTAGCTAACGTCTCGAAACCACTTCGAATATTTTCCTTCTTGTGAATACTAGGTTTGTGTGGAGGAATGAAACTATACACATTTAGGGGAATAGTTAGGTATTGTAGAGCTCTAGACACTCAATTAGCAAAAAGAAAAAGAAAAAAAAGGATGTTATTAAATTATTTAAAATCATTTGACCAAAAAACTACTATTTTGAACAATAATTGAATTAATCTTACATATTAAAATGCATTGGTGTCTTGATTTGATGATAAAAAGTTATTATCAAGAACGGACGTCATAGGTTGAAACTTTCTAAAAAAGAAAACTTGAATATATCATATATAACAACATATCTAATCAATTTTCACTCTTTTAGGTAGTCGTTGCCTTTGGGTTCAATCAAAATAAAGCTTTCAGTTCCATATAATAAATACAAAAAATAAAGTGATTGGTAGAAGCACAATTGTCAATATCGTACATATTGTACCATGTAAAAAAAATTTCATATGGTAAGGACATATTGGAAGTGTTAATGAATTGTATGATTTAGAGGTACATATTGTATGGATCATATCGTATTGTAAAATCATATATATCATATGATGCATAAACCTGTGGGTTTAAAATGAGTTTTTTTTTTTTGCTAAACATTGTGCTTTTATTTGAGTCCAAGATATTGTTAGACTTGTTTTTAACACAAAATTATTGAGCTACTTAATTAAGCCTTATAAAATGACATGTCCATGAGGATTTTCCCCCCTACAAAATTTGGACTCTACACTTGGCCATTCACTTTCTTATTTGCAATTAAATGACAATATTTTTATTTTTATTTTATTTTTATAATTGTTAAGTCTAAGAAGTTACAATGCCAAGAAAAAATATGAAGGAAAAATTATTATAAATAAAATAACAAAAAGAGATAGTAAATATTGATGAAGGTAAATAAAATATATTTAAAAGATGATGATCATGATGATAACTTTAACTTAGAAGATGATGGATATGATGAAAAGAAATGATTATTTTGGCTCATATGTCATGTATTTTTACTTTTGAGTTTAATCAATTTAAATGTGTATGCTATAAATGTATGTTAAATTTGATTTATTTCATTAGTTTTGTTAAAGATTATTGCATAAGTGTTCATTAAATTATTCATTAGATGAATATATTCCAAATTTATGATGAATATACATTTTATATATGTATATCTATGATTTTTATAAATTTATTTAGGGGTTTGTGTATTTTACTATACACAATACGCAAAAATAAAAAATCAATTGGTTATGCGTTTTGACAACTATGGATAGAGGGGCTTTTGATTGGACCGCAAGATCATAATCTAACTTTGAAATAGACCTAAAGTTCGTATTTAAGTGATTCTTAAAAAAAAAAAAAAAAAAAAGGTTCGCATTTAACATTGGAAAATGAGTGTGAGTTATAGAGGGTTAACGTCTGTGCTATGTATCTAAGAGTTAGGGCCTATTGGATATACACCACTGTAAGTTTCTTTAAAGAACCTTCTCTCCTCTCCCCGTGTGTGTGTGTGTGCGTGTTAAAAAATATTTAGTATTTTCAAAAGAAAAAATAGTGAGTTAATCCTACATTGGAAAATGAGTGAGTTAAAGAGGTTTAAAGTATGTGCTGTGTATTTAAGAGTTAGACCCTTTTGGATATACACCGCTACAAGTTTTTTTAAAAAACCTTCTCCCCTCTCTCTGTGTGTGTATTAAAAAATACTTAGTATTCTCAAAAGAGAAAATACTGGGTTAATCTCACATTGGAAAACGACTATAAGTTAAAGAGATTTAAAGCTGATGCTGTGTATTTAAGAGTTAAGTCATTTTGGATATACACCATTATAAGTTTCTTTAAAGAACTTTCTTCCCCTCTCTCCGTGTGTGTGTGTTAAAAAATGCTTAGTATTTAAAAAAAAAAAAAAAAACTTAAACTTCCCTTGCATAGCAAATGATAATTCTAGAAACTATAAATTAGTCTGTCTTAATCTGAATGACATACCTGGATAATTTAAAATATGGCTAAATAATGAAAAAAAAAAAATTATAAAAAAAACCTGTAGGTCGACTTATAGTTTTTGGTGTTTTTAATCTAGTAAAAAATTGGTGAATGTTTCCAAATTATTTAAATATAATATTACCGCACATAAATGGAATTAAAACTTTTGATTTTAATTAAATATCATTATAAATATTTTAACTAAATTTAATTCGAGAAAGAGTAAGATTTAAAAGTCATATTAGAATAGTCCTATCAGCACGTGTAAAAATTAGTATCTTTTTTAATATAAGAACTTGCTTATTTTATTTTACATATTCACTTTTTAAAAACACTCGCATCAAATTTTTTATTTTACACTTTTTTTATAAAAATATTATTTTTTAATCAAATTTTTATTACTCTCTCAAATTCTCTCTCTTGTGTATATGAATAAAGAAGAATTAAAAAATATATTTGCATGTGAATAATAACCGTGTAAATATACACTGTAACTGTAGCAACAATGTAAATACAATGTGCTATTGATAGCTA
Organism: Castanopsis chinensis; assembly: GCA_032878915.1. NCBI lineage: Eukaryota > Viridiplantae > Streptophyta > Magnoliopsida > Fagales > Fagaceae > Castanopsis > Castanopsis chinensis. Next base: position 6,233,650 of record JAVQMG010000104.1, on the reverse strand, counting down.
CAATGTAAACATAGAAATTTATAGATTAATTGATGTATATATTTTTAAGCTTATTTTTAAGAGAAGAGAAAATTATAATATGTTGCTGCTAATTTCACATCTTAAATCATTTTTTCCCTAAATCTCTAAGCACATTTTATGTATAGGGAGACAGTAATTCAATTACAAGACCCTCAACATGTAGTTTTTGAGCATAAGTGCTAAATTTGACACTTTTTTATAATACCCACGTTGATGTGACTGCTCTATGGAGCAAATTTCTCCAAGTGGATGTGCCATCAATGGTTGACCTTTGGGTGATGGTACATCTCTGGGCTTTCAAGTCTTTATATAAATATATATATATATATATATTTGTTGATGTGTGGTTCACATTGTTCAAGAAAAAAATTGACATTATTTTGTTTTTTTTTTGTCTTTTTAGACCCTGAGGCCAAAATTGGATTCGACTTCTGTTCAATGGCCAGTGCCGTACACATTGGATTGTGGACACGTATCCAAGAGTGGACACGTGTTCGCAATCCAACGTGTCCAGTAGCAACTACCACTAGACACAAGCCACTCCCAGCCAAAACTTGGCTGGACAAGTTTGGAAAGGAAATGATTGGTTATTGTGGGGGTTTACCATTGGCCATTACTGTACTTGGAGGTCTTTTAGCAACAAAGCAAACTTTGGGAGAATGGCAAGACGTGCTTAAACATGCCAAATCATACCTTCATGTGGAAGACTCACAAGTCAACAATATGTTAGCTTTAAGTTATAATGATTTACCTTTCCACTTAAAACCATGCTTTCTATATTTAGGTCAATTCCCTGAGGATTTTGAGATACCAACAAAAGAATTGATTCGAATGTGGATGGGTGAAGGTTTTATATCACAAATTCAGCACAGAGGGGGAAGAGAGGATACAATGGATGATGTTGGAGACCGATATTTAAGGGAGCTAGTGCAGAGGAGTATGGTTTTAGTGGAGAAAAAGGGCTCACTTGGAAGGTTCAAAACTTGCCGAATGCATGATCTTATGAGAGACTTTTGCATATCAAAAGCCCAAGACGAAAATTTTCTCCATTTCACCAATACTCTTTCCATGAAACAACGTGAAGTGCAAATTGGTAAAGTTCGAAGACTTGCTATAATATCGGAATCAGGTGATAATTCCATCAAGGGAATTAAATTTAATGAATATCCTTACCTCAGGTCTCTTCTCTACCTTTTGCCTCTGCCTCTGCTTGGGAAAAATAGTAAAAGTTATTCTGATTTTAAAGAGTCATGTTTCAAGAAATTCAAGTTGGTTAGAGTCTTACATCTGGAAAATTTTCAAAAACACAACTACAAATTACCTAAAGACATTGGATGTCTCATCCACTTGAGATATTTATCTCTCAAAGGAAGCAATATAAATAAGGTGCCATCATCTATTGGCAATTTGAGGTGCTTGGAGACACTAGATTTGCGGACCTTTTTCTACAGATCTTGCAAATACGAAAATACTAGTTTATTGGACTCCATCCACAATCCGAGAGTGCCAAATGTGTTTAAGTATATGAAACAGTTGAAGCATCTTTATTTACCCGATGGATATAGAGTATGCAGTAAGTTGGAATTGGCTAATCTTTCTTATTTGCAGACATTAGTCAATGTTCAACCCAAAACCATCCAAATTCCCACATGGTTTAAACTCAACCGTCTTCGGGTTCTTAAAGTGAGGAATAATAGACGGGCCCAAGATGCAATACAAATACTAATGTCAAGCTGTCCACATATAGAAAAGCTAAATCTATATTTCCATATAAAGAAGCTTCCAGAAGCTCACCGATTCCCTCCAAATCTTGCCAAGTTGACCTTACGTCTGACTTGTCTTAAAGAAGACCCAATGCCAACCTTAGAGAAGTTGCCCAATTTAAAATTCCTCAGCCTCGCTTATAACTCTTTCGTAGGGAAGGATACGGTTTGTTCTGAAGGAGGATTTCCTTTGCTTCAATGTCTTCTCCTTTGGAGCTTGCAAGAATTAGTGCAGTGGAAGGTGGAAGAAGGAGCCATGCCCAATCTCTGTCGTTTGGAAATTGAATATTGCAGAGAATTGAACACGATCCCGGATGGATTGAGGTTCGTCACAACCCTCCAGGAATTGGAGATCAAAGCCATGCGAAAGTCATTCAAAGATAGGCTTGACGAAGGAGGACCCGATTTTGACAAAGTCAAACATGTGCCTTCCCGAGTATTTCAACACTGTGACATAGAATGGTAATCAGGTACAATAATGAATTCTTGCATATTTGATAAATTTTAGGGCGCTTCTTTTCTTCTAAATCTCTCTCTCCAATTAATTCAAAATTTCACCGATAATATTAAGCAAAATATTTCCGTAATGTAAGGGTATTTCTTCTTTTGATAAGAATGAAGCACTTATCTATTATTTTCCGCAATTTACACACTTATTCATTAGCTTCTGAACCCACAACCAATCTCTCCATAATATTACACGCAAATTGTTTTCTGTTTCATCTTGTGGTGGTCTCTTCATTTTTGCCACTGTTATTAACAGTTTATTCTTTCTTTTCTCCCAATTTTTTGGGGTTTTTCAACTTTCTTTTCATTCCGACAGCATAAATATATATTGGTTGGTGTTAGTTATACAATTTGAAGAATATGTAAAGAATTAAGAAGCAATTTGGTTGTTCTTAACAATAATTTAAATAGTTCTAGTTGAATGGTGTTAGGTAAATATGAGTTTTAAAATGCTTATTGTATACTAGAAGATGAGGTTCTTATATAGTTATACTATTGTGATTAGTGGGGAATCATAGCCTTTGATTTTGTAGGATATTTGTTTTTGAAAATTTTCTATCAAGAGTAGTATCAAATGATTATTTATGTTTTCCATTTCTCAGTATACCCATAATTAATGCTTAAGGTGAGCCTTGAGTTGATAGCCATATGGGAGTTTTATTTTTTTGCAAACATTTTAGTGTTTTTAACTTGGACAACTCAGCTTAGTTTCACTCTAACCTCAAGGATTGTAGAACTTTCTTTGCCTCCATTGGCAATGAGAAAAATGCTAGATTTTACCTGATACCAGGTATTTTTGAAGTATAAAGGTCCCATAAGATTGTACATGGGGCTGCAAAGCTGTCCTAAAACTTAGAAGTAAGGTTAGGAGTTTCATAATGTTTGAAGTTGGGGATGGTCGGAGGTTTTCTTAAGATATGATAATTAGGATTCTACTAGGATCCTTTTCATGAAGTATGGATTTACTGCTTTAGGATTATCCATGGTACAGAAACTAAATCTGAGGCAAAGGTGGATTCTGTTCTGAAGAACAAAATAAGGGTTTGGAAACCTGCAAGGTCCAAAGAATTAATCACCATACAATGCCAGTTGTGTTTGGTTGAGATTAAAGATGAAGATAAAGCTAGGTGGTCTATGACTAGATCAGGTTGGTTGCTCTTGTGCAGCCATCTGCAATGAACATAATGCTAAGCAAATTCGGTGGTGTGGTGGAGACTGTGGTGGTTTAACCTTGCTATCCCCTGGTTCTGTTTATTAGTTGATTAGGAGTCAAAAACAAGTTGACAACTAGAGAAAGATTTGCTTAGTGGGGTTTTACTGGTGGCTGCATGTGTGTGTTTTGAGAGCAGAGATCATCTTTTCTTAGAATGTTCTTTTGCCAAGAGAATCTGAGTCACTGTCATTATGCACTGCTTTGTTTCAGAGGCTAAGTGCAACTGGCATGATCTAATGAGCTAGGGCATTACCAAGGGAGAAGCCTGAGATTATCTATTTGTAAGCTGGCCAATTGGGCCAATCTGTAATAGGTTTGGTCTCAGAGAAATGCCATTATACTTAATGGGTTAGTGTGGCCTGAAGAGAAGATTTTGAGAAGAACTTAGAAGGATGTTAGAGGTTGACAGGAATCTTGAACCAAATATCATTTTTGAACAATGCTATAAATTTTTTTGTTATTCTATTTATTTGTGTGTATTACTGATGTTTAGGAGGTGTTTTGTTTTGGTGTGAAAGACTCTGTAATCTGTTCTTACCTGAGTTTCTGTTGTGTTAATTTGTAAGAATCTAGTCTCTTGGGATAAGGTTTGAGATTTAATTGCCTCTATTGTATTCTTTAGCCTTGGGTTCACTGTCCCCAGTTCCTGTAGTTTGCCTAGCATTTGTCTAATTTGTTCTCTATTAATAGTATCCTTTACTAATTCATCCGAGAAAAAAAAAAATTAAACTAAGATTAGCTAAATTATTTAGTCATTCTTAATATAACTTTTTTTTATTATTATAAATTTACGTTCTCAAATTGTTGAAATTGTAGGAGTCATGTTTGCTGTTAATGTCCTGTGAACTATTGTGTTCTTCTATCTTCTTCTGCATCTATCTTATTGAGCAACAAAAAATACCTGTCATCACTCCTTGCTCCTAGACTTCTATTGGTTGCCTCTATGGCCATAATGGTTGTTTGTGTTTTGTTCATCTATCTTTTTCATATTTCCGTAAACCTCTAGACATAAGACTCAAAGTTGATTGAAATTCAGTTTTTTATTTTAAAAAAAATTAAGAAAAAAGAACTTCACGCTATCATTTACAAGGGGTAAAAATTGAATTGCAATTTATACACTTATTTATTAGGTTCTGAACCCACAACTTACCTCTCCATTATATTACAAGAAAGTTCTTTTCCACTTTATCTTGTGGTGGTATCTTAATTTTTGCCACTTTTATTAACAATTTCTTCTTTCCTTTTCTCCTCCTTTATGGGGTCTTTCTATATTTTTTTTCCAGGTCCTTGTACTTTCTTTCCATTCCCACAGCATAAATATGTATTGGTTGATGGTGTAAATATTGTCCCAAATTTTACTTTAATGTCTACAGTATATTTCATTTTATTTCATTGTTTTATGTTTTGGGCTTAATCATTCTCCTTCGGTTTTTTTGGTAGGTGAGATCATTTCTAGTCTGCAACTAGTATAGGTAGTGTCAGTATACAATTTGAAGGATATGATTGCACAGGCCCATTAAACATATTCTCTGATGGGTATTGTTTATCTTACAGCATTTTAGATGTGTATAGTTTATAGTGAAGCTAGTTCAGTCTGTCCTTGTGTTAAGAAGTAGCACTGTATCTTATTGAGCTAGGAATATCAATTAGCATGGATAGAAATTGTTGATAGATAATCAGAACACTATAAATTCAACATCATACATAATCAAAGTAATCATTAAACAGGAATTTGGTTGTTCTTGATAATAATTTATCTAGTTCTAGTTGAATAGATTCTTAGTTGAATATGAGCTGAAAAATACTTCTTGTAAACTAGAAGATGAGGTTCTTATACTATTGTGATTGGTGGGGAATCATAGCCATTGCATATGTAGAATTGTTTGTTTGGTGATGGTACTTTGCCTTGTGATATTTTCCTGGCTGGTTTGTTTTTGCATTAGTGTTTCTTTCTTGTTCCGCTTTGCTGGCTTTGCCATGATTTCACTCTTTGTTGATGCATTCTGTTGAATAAAAGAAAATCAATATATCATTGGAGGAGTAAAATAATTCTTCATTTAATGTGGGATTCCTCATATTTCTTTAAGTTATGTTTAACTCACAGCATTTTAGATGCATATTGTTTATTGTGAAGCTAGTTTAGTCTATCATTGTGTTAAGCAATAGCACAGTATCTTATTGACCTGGGAATATCAATTAGCATGGACAAAAATCACTGCCTTTTCCGTATTAATATATTAACTAAAAGACTAGTTATGTGCAATTGAGAAATAAAAAATTATGCAGACATTGTTAGATGGAACTTCTATTCCTTTTAGATTTAATGCCATAGTTGGAACTCTATATATTCAACATCATACATAATCAGAGTATTGGTTGTTCTTAATGGTAGTTTAAATAGATCTAGTTGAATAGTGTGTTGGGTAAATATGAATTGTAAAATGCTTATTGTAAACTAGAAGATGAGGTTCTTATGAAGTTAAACTATTGTGATTACTGGGAATCATAGCCATTGCCTATGTAGGACATATTTTTTGAAAAATTTTCTATTGACTGTAGTATCAAATGATTATTTATGTTTTCCATTCTCAGTATACCCATAATTAATATTTTTGAGAGCCTTGGGTTGATAATTGTATGGGAGTTTTATTTCTTTGCAAACATTTTTGAATTTATAACTAGGACAGCTCAGCATAGTTTCACTTTCCTTCAACCTCAAGGATTTTTGAACTTTCTATGCCTCCATTGGCACTGAGAAGAGTGCTAGATTTTACCTCATGGCAAATATTTTTGGACTGTAAAGGTCCCACAACATTGTACATGGGGTTGCAGAGCTGTCCTAAAATTTAGAAGTGAGGCTAGGAGATTCATAGCGTTTGATGTTGGGGATGGTAGAAGGCTTTCTTATAACGTGATAATTGGGATCCTACTAGGATCCTTTTCATGAAGTATTGCTTTAGGATTGTCCATGGTGCAGCAACTAAATCTGAGGCAAAGGTTGATTCAGTTTTGATGAACAAAATAAGGGTTTGAAAACCTGCAAGGTCCAAAAAATTAAGCACCATACAATGCCTGTGTGTTTGGTTGAGCTTAAAGATGGAGATAAAGCTAGGTGGTCTGCGACTAGATCAGGATGGCTGCTCTTGTTCAGCCATTTGCAGTGAACATAAAGCTAAAGCAGATGAGGTGGGATGGTGGAGACTGTGGTGGTTTAACCTTGCTATCCCCTGGTTGCCTTTGTTGGTTGATTAGGAATAAAAAAATAAACTGACAATTAGAGAAAGATTAGCTCAGTGGGGTTATACTGTGGCTGCTTGTCTGTTTTTTGGGTCCTATTTTCTTTTCATTCCTACTGCATAAATATATTGGCTGATGGTGTAAATATAGTTCTAAATGTTATTTTAATGAGTTCATGTTACAGGATATTTCATTTTAATTCATTTTTGATGTTTTGGGCTTAATCATTCTCCTTCGGATTTCTTGCAGGTGAAATCATCCATGGTTTGCTACTGGTATGGATTGGTGTCAGTTATACAATTTGAAGGATATGATTACACCGACTCATTAAACATATTCTCTGATGCCTACGTGTAGTGATGTAAAGATTGTTTGTTTGGTGATGGTACTTTGTGTTGTGATATTTTGTTGGGTGGTTTGTTTGGTTATGGTACTCTATGTTGTGATATTTTGTTGGGTGGTTTGTTTGCATTTGTGTGTTTGTTTTAGTGTTGCTCTCTTTCTTCGCTTTGCTGCTTTGCTATGATTGTGCTCTTTGTTCATGTATTATGTTGTATAAAAGAAACCAATGTATCATTGGAGGAGAAAAATAATTCTTCAGTGAATGTGGGATTCCTCATTTTTCTTCAAGTTATGTTTATCTCACAGCGTTTTAGTTGTTTTTTGTTTATTGTGAAGCTAGTTTAGTCTGTCCTTGTGTTATGCAGTAGCACTATATCTTATTGAGCTGGGAATATCAATTAGCATGGATGGAAATCTCTGCTTTTTCAGTATCAATATAGTAACTAAAACGTTAGTAATGTACAATTGAGAAATAAACCATTATTCAGGAAATTATGTTTGATGGAGTTTTTATCCTTTTAGATTTAATGCCATAATAGGAATTCTATAAATTCAACATCGATCATATATGAGCGTAATACTGTTGGGTTAAGCAAAATATTTCCATAATGTAAGGGTATTTCTTCTTTTGATTAGAATGAAGCTCTTATCTATTATTTTCCGCTCTTCTCTATTATTTTCCGCAATTTACACACTTATTCATTACCTTCTGAACCCACAACCAATCTCTTCATTATATTACAAACAAATTCTTTTCTGTTTCATCTTGTGCTGGTCTCTTGATTTTTGCCACTGTTATTAACAGTTTGTTCTTTCTTTTCTCCCATTTGTTTGGGGCTTTCAACTTTCTTTTCATTCCTACAGCATAAATATATATTGGTTGGTGTCAGTTGTACAATTTGAACAATATGTAAAAATTAAGAAGCAATTTGGTTGTTCTTAACAGTAATTTAAATAGTTCAAGTTGAATAGTGTTGGGTAAATATGAGTTGTAAAAATGCTTATTGTATACTAGAAGATAAGGTTCCTATATAGTTATACTATTGTGATTAGTGGGGAATCATAGCCTTTGATTTTGTAGGATATTTGTTTTTGAAAGTTTTCTATCAAGAGTAGTATCAAATGATTATTTATGTTTTCCATTTCTCAATATACCCATAATTAATGCTTTAGGTGAGCCTTGAGTTGATAGCCATATGGGAGTTTTATTTTTTTGCAAACATTTCAGTGTTTTTAACTTGGACAACTCAGCTTAGTTTCACTCTAACCTAAAGGATTGTAGAACTTTCTTTGCCTCCATTGGCAATGAGAAAAATGCTAGATTTTATCTGATAGCAAGTATTTTTGGAGTATAAAGGTCCCAATAGATTGTACATGGGGCTGCAAAGCTGTCCTGATCTCCCCCTTTGTGTTGTGCTATGTGCTCTCTCTCTTCTCTTTTTTTTTTTTTTTTTCATCATCATGAACATCTTGTACTTTTCTCTCTTTGTTTAATCATTAATATTATTTCTCTGATTACTTATCAAAAAAAAAAAAAAAACTTAGAAGTAAGGTTAGGAGTTTCATAATGTTTGAAGTTGGGGATGGTCGGAGGTTTTCTTAAGATATGATAATTAGGATCCTACTAGGATCCTTTTCATGAAGTATAGGTTTAGGAAACCTGCAAGGTCCAAAGAATTAATCACCATACAATGCCAGTTGTGTTTGGTTGAGATTAAAGATGAAGATAAAGCTAGGTGGTCTGTGACTAGATCAGGCAGTTTGCTCTTGTGTAGCCATTTGCAATGAACATAATGCTAAGGCAGATGAGGTGGGGTGGTAGAGACTGGTGGTTTAACCTTGCAATCCCCTAGTTCTGTTTATTAGTTGATTAGTAGTAAAAAACAAACTGATAACTAGAGAAAGATTTGCTTAGTGGGGTTATACTGGTGGCTGCTTGTGTGTGTTTTGAGAGTAGAGATCATCTTTTCTTAGAATGTTCTTTTGCCAAGAGAATCTGAGACATTGTCATTATGCACTGCTTAGTTTCAGAGGCTAAATGCAACTGGGATGATCTAATGAGCTAGTGCATTACCAAGGGAGAAGCTTGAGATTATCTGTTTGTAAAGCTTGCCCAATGGGCCAATGTGTATTAGGTTTGGTCTCGGGGAAATGCCATTATACATAATGGGTTAGTGTGGCCTGAAGAGCATATTTTGAGAAGAACTTAGAAGGATGTTAGTGGTTGATAGGAATCTTGAACCAAATTCCAAATATCATTTTTGAATAATACTCTCTGCTAAATTTTTTTTTTGTTATTCCAAATATTTGGGTGTATAACTTATGTTTAGGAGGTGTTTTGTTTTGGTGTGAAAGTTTCTGTAGTCTGTTCTTACCTGAGTTTCTGTTGTGTTGATTTTTAAGAATCTAGTCTCTTGGGATAAGGTTTGGGATTTAATAGCCTCTGTTGTATTCTTTAGCCTTGATTCACTGTCCCCAGTTTCTGTAGTTTGCCTAGCTTTTGTCTAGTTTGTTCTCTATTAATAGTATCCTTTACTAATTCATCCAAAAAAAATTTAAACTAAGATTAACTGCATTATTTAGTCATTCTTAATATAACTTTTTTTAATTTTAAATTTAAATTCTCAAATTGTTGAAATTGTAGGAGTCATGTTTGCTGTTAATGTCCTGTGAACTATTGTGTTCTTCTATCCTCTTCTGCATCTATCTTATTGAGCAAAAAAAACCCTGTCTGCACTCCTTGCTCCTAGACTTCTATTGGTTGCCTCTATGGCCATAATGGTTGTTTGTCTTTTGTTCATTTATCTTTTTTATATTTCCGTAAACCTCAAAGCATAAGACTCAAAGTTGATTGATTCAGTTTTTATTTTAAAAACAATTAAGAAAAAAGAACTTCACGCAATCATTTACAAGGAGTAAAAATTGAATTGCAATTTATACACTTATTTATTAGGTTCTGAATCCAGAACTTACCTCTCCATTATATTACAAGATTTTCCACTTCATCTTGTGGTGGTATCTTACTTTTTGCCACTTTTATTAACAGTTTTTTCTTTCCTTTTTTGGGGTCTTTCTTATTTTTTTCCTGGTCCTTTTACTTTCTTTTCATTCCTACAGCATAAATATATATTGGTTGATGGTGTAAATATAGTTCCAAATTTTACAGTTTTTACTTTAATGAGTTCATGTCTATGGTTTATTTCATTTTAACTCATTTTTTATGTTTTGGGCTTAATCATTCTCCTTCGGTTTTTTTTTGCAGGTGAGATCATTTATGGTCTGCAACTAGTACAGGTTGGTGTCAATTATACAATTTGAAGGATATGATTGCATAGGCTTATTAGACATATTCTCTGATGCGTATTGTTTATCTCACAGCATTTTAGATGTGTATTGCTCATAGTTAAGCTAGTTTAGTTGGTCCTTGTGTTAAGCAGTAGCACTGTATCTTATTGAGCTGGGAATATCAATTAGCATGGATAGATATTGCTGATAGATAATCGGAACACTATAAATTCAACATCGTACATAATCAAAGTAATCATTAAGCAGGAATTTGTTGTTCTTGATAATAATTTATATAGTTCTAGTTGAATAGATTCTTAGGTGAATATGAGCTGTAACATACTTCTTGTAAACTAGAAGATGAGGTTCTTATACTATTTTGATTAGTGGGGAATCATAGCCATTGCATGTGTAGGACACTTTTATTATTTTTCTGTTGAGAGTAGTATCAAATGATTATTTATGTTTTCCATTTCTCAATATACCCATAATTATTGTTTTGGGCAAGCCTTGAGTTGATAACCATATTGGAGTTCTATTTCTTTGCAAACATTTAGTGTCTATAACTTTCCAAGAGCCTTGAAGCTCAACTCATTGTCACCTCCTAGTGTGTCCATGACATCTAGGGTTCAAATCCCCATTTCCTTGTTGTAACTATCGAATTGTCATTTTGGTGTTTATAACTTGAACCGCTCAGTAGTAGTTGCCCTTCAACCTCAAGGATTGTAGAACTTTCTATGCCTTAATTGGCAATGAGAGGAGTGCTAGATTTTATCTCATGGCAGGTATTTTTGGACTATAAAGGTCCCACGAGATTGTACATGGGGTGGCAGAGCAGTCCTAAAACTTAGAGGTGAGGTTAGGAGGTTCATAAAGTTTGATGTGGGGGATGGTAGAAGGTTTTCTCGTGACATGACAATTGGGATCCTATTATGATCCTTTTCATGAAGTATAACTTTAGGATTATCCTGATGCAGCAACTAAATCTGAGGCAAATGTGGATTCTGTTTTGAAGAGCAAAACAATGGTTTGGAAACCTGCAAGGTCCGAAGAATTAATCACCATACATAGCCAGTTGTATTTGGTTGAGCTTAAAGATGAAGATAAATTAGGTGGTCCGCAACTAGATCAGGCTTCTGCTCTTGTGCAGCCATCTGCAATGAACATAATGCTAAGGCAGATGTGGTGGAATGGTGGAGACTGGTGGTTTAATATTGATATCCCCTGGTTCCCTTTATTGGTTGATTAGGAATAAAAAACTAATTGACAACTAGAAAGAGATTAGCTCAGTGAGGCTATACTAGTGGCTGATGTGGTGGAATGGTGGAGACTGGTGGTTTAATATTGATATCCCCTGGTCCCCTTTATTGGTTGACTAGGAATAAAAAACTAATTGACAACTAGAAAGAGATTAGCTCAGTGAGGCTATACTAGTGGCTTCTTGTGTGTATTTTGAGAGTAGTGAGCATTTTTCTTAGAATTTTCTTTTGCCATGAGAATCTAGGACACTGTCACTAGGCACTGCTTAGTTTCAGAGGCTAAGTGCAACTGGCATGATCTAATGAGCTAGGGCATTACCAACTCGAGAAGGAAAAGCCTGAGATCATCTATTTTTAAGCTTGCTTTGTGGGCCACTGTGTATTATATTTGGTCTTAGAGAAATGCCATTTTACATAACGGGTCATTGTGGTCTGAAGAGCAGATTTGTTAAAGAATTAAGAAGGATGTTAGAGGTAGATTAGAGCCCAGAACTAAATTCCAAATATCATTTCTGAACAATATTCTTTGCCATATATTCTTTTGCTATTCCAAATATCCATGTTCTGTTTTGGTGCTCTGCTTTGGTGTAAAAGCTTACGTAATATGTTCTGATATGTGTTAACGTTGTGGTAATGATGCAGGACCGTTAAGAAGTTCATAACTATACTAGGTTTCTAAATGAATTCTTGAATAAGGATTGATGTTTAAGAGTTTAGGTTAGAAAAGAATGAATGTTGACAGCTGTTTGGGTCTGAAACAGGGGATAAACAGAAAATAACATAAATAAAACACTAGGCAATCACACCTACATCTTCCTAAGCATCACATCTAGGGTTCCTTGGCATCACACCTCGAAGTAGTTTGCATCACACAAACAAAGCTTAAAATAAGCTGCTGAATTTTGTTAATCAATCGCAATATTCTGAAATAACATGACTACAAAAGAGCCTTTATATAGAGGCTATAGTTATCTTTTTCCTAGTAGGACTTGGATTCTAAATAACCTATTCCTAGAATGAATAGGAATACTAATAATAATTCAATAAAAGACTTAATAATACATAAACATAAAATAAGACTCATGGCCTTTGGTACGGCCACAATTCTAGAATTCTGGAAATTACCAAATTGCCTTTATTCTAATAGAACTTAAATAAAACTGATCCAGCAGCTTCTCAACCTAAAAGACTCAATACTAATAACTAAAATGACCTATCAAAGGTTCTAAGAAGGTCTAACATCAAAACTAGACCACAATTCTTGAATCTTGGTATATTTAATCTTCTTTTTCCTTGAGCTGTTCCTTGTACTCATCAGTTAATTTGTAGCAATCTAGTCTCTTGAGATGCATTTTGGGTTGAAATACCCTCTGTTGTATTCTTTAGCCTAGGGCTCACTCTCCCCTATTTCTGTTGTTTGCCTTACTTTGTGTTGTTTGTTCTCTATTATTAAAATCCTTTACTGTATCAAAAAAAAAAAAAAAAAAACCTCAGATTAACTGCATTATGTATTCATTCTTAATATAGAACTTTTGCATTATAAAATTTGAATCTCTTCTCTACTTCCATTAGTATTTCATATCATAATCCAGGAATACATTTTCTAGAATCTCAGATTCACAGAATTAGCCAGTCATTCTTAAATATTTCTGCATCATAAGTTTACATTCTCAAATTCTTGACATTGCAAGACAGGTCATGTTTATGGTCAATGTCCTATGAACTTATTGGGGTCGGCTATATTCATTTGCATCAATCTTTTTTTGTGAACAAAATCCCATTAGGACTCTTTGCTCCTATATTTCTCATGGTACCCTTTAGGGCCTTTATATATTGCTTTTACTGTTTGTGCATGTTTTGCTTTGTTTTGCTTCTGCATTATAAGTTAAAACTTATTTGTTAAAATTTTGTCTCTACAGATGTCTTCTTAGATAGGTGTCCAAAGAGAGATCAAGGCAGTAAAGACTTAAAGACTTCCAGCCACAGCACGTTAACTAATTAACTCTTCATCTTTGTTCATTTACACTGAATAGTTGGAAACCATAGAAAAGGAATTTTTCCCTGATAATATTTAGCAAAATGAAGCTATTATCTATTCTTTTCTTGAAATTTACACACTTATTTACAAGCAAATTCTCTTGTGGTGGTATCTTAATTTTTCCCACTGTTATTAACAGTTTCTTCTTTTCATTTTCTCACCTTCTTTGGGGTCTTTTTATTTATATCTTTCTTTTTTGGTACTTGTACTTTCGTTTCATTCTTACAGCATAAATATATTGGTTGATAGCGTAAATATAGTTCTAAATGTTACTTTAATGAGTTCATGTCTACATAATATTTCATTTTAATTCGTTTTTTGATGTTTTGGGCTTAATAATTCTCCTTTGGTTTTTTCGCAGGTGAAATCATCCATGGTCTGCAACTTTTGGTGTCAGTTATACAATTTGAATGATATGATTGCCAAGACTTATAAAACATATTCTCTAATACCTATGTGTAGTGATGTAAAGAATTGTTTGTTTGGTGATGGTACTCTGCTGTGATATTTTGTTGGCTGGTTTGTTTTTACATTAGTGTGTTTGTCTTAGTGTTGCTTTCTTGTTTCGCTTTGCTGGCTTTGCTATGATTGCACTCTTTGTTGATGTATTCTGTTAAATAAACAGAAAACCAATGTATCATTGGAGGAGAAACATAATTCCTCATTTAATGTGGGATTCCTCATATTTCTTTGAGTGATGTTTATCTTACGGCATTTTAGATGTATGTAGTTTATAGTGAAGCTAGTTCGGTTTGTCATTGTGTTAAGCAATAGCACAGTATCTTATTGATCTGGGAATATCAATTAGCATGGACAAAAATCACTGCCTATTCCGTATCAGTTTAGTAACTAAAACACTAGTTATGTGCAATTGAGAAATAAAAAATTATGCAAACAAATTATGTTAGATGGAACTTCTATTCCTATTAGATTTTATGCCATAATTGGAACTCTATAAATTCTACATCATACATAATCAAATTAATACTTAAGAAGCAATATGGTTGTTCTTAACAGTAATTTAAATAGTTCTAGTTGAATAGAGTGTTGGGAAAATATGAGCTGTAAAATGCTTATTGTAAACTAGAAGTTGAGGTTCTTATATAGTTATACTATTGTGATTAGTGGGGAATCATAGCCATTGCATTTGTAGATTTTTTTTATTTTTGAAAATTTTCTGTTGAGAGTAATATCAAAAGATTATTTATGTTTTCCATTCTTAGTATACCCATAATTAATGTTTTAGGCGAGCCTTGAGTTGTTAACCGTATGGAAGTTTTATTTCTTTGCAAACATTTTAGAATTAATAACTTGGACAGCCCCACATAGTTTCACTTCAATCTCAAGGATTGTTGAACTTTCTATGCCTCCATTGGCACTGAAAGGAGTGTTAGATTTTACCTCATGGTAAGTATTTTTGGACTATAAAGGTTCCACAAGATTGTAAATGGGGCAGCAGAGCTGTCCTAAAACTTATAAGTGTGGTTGGGAGGTTCAAAAAGTTTGATTTTGGGGATGGTAGAAGGTTTCTTATGACATGATAACTGGAATCCTACTAGGATCCTTTTCATAAAGTATAGCTTTAGGATTATCCATAGTGCAGAAACTAAATCTGAGGCAAAGATGGATTCTGTTTTGAAGAACATAAATAAGGGCGTACAATGCCAATTGTGTTTGGTTGATCTTAAAGATGATAAAGCTAGGTGGTCTGTGACTAGTTCAGGCTGGCTGCTCTTGTGCAGCCATCTGCAATGAACATAAAGCTAAGGCAGATGAGGTGGGATGGTGGAGACTGTGGTGGTTTAACCTTGCTATCTCCTAGTTGCCTTTATTGGTTGCTTAGGAATAAAAAAAAAAAAGAACTGACTAGTAGAGAAATTTGAAAATTTTGGAACAAAGATGTACTTGTATTCAACATTCGACTATAAAGAAACTGAAAATTAGAAGGGAAAAATATTCTAACAATAGAGAGATTTGAAAATTTTGCATCTTAGAATCATTATTGATGTTTTTAAGAAATTAATTGGTTTAAATATCTCTGAAAAATCTAAATCTTGTTCCTTGACGAAAACAAGATTTCTAGTTAATCAATCTTCCCATTTTGGATTAGAATTTTGTAACTGTGATGTCAAGTATGATGAGAAAGGGTACTCACACCACCATAGAGACACCCAACCATTATTCTTACAATTAATGATATTGTTAAAATCCAAATTTATTCAGTTATGCTCCTGCTTCGTCAATCATGTTCTCTCTTTGTTTACTAAAGAATAAAAAAACTGGCCCTGCTGTATGCATACGCAAAAAATTAGGCAGTGTGCATGGACCGCCGTGTTTCCTTCTGTTATGTTCACTAAAGAATAAAAAGATGTTAAGGTATGCACCATGCAAAGATGCTCCTATATGGGTAATTTCTCCAATGACCTCGACACTACTAAATCTGAAGATCATGGACTTGTTCAAATTAAAGAAATGAAAGAAATGAAAAATAATAATTTTTTGTCTAGATGAAAAACTCTTGCCAGATCACTTTGTTGGTAACCTTTACCTACAAATAATGCAAGTCTATGCAGTGTCTTGGTGCTAGAATGATTTAGTTTTCTTTAGTGTTTTATGTATTAGGGCATGTAGCTCTCCACTAAGTTAATTAAAACTACCAAATAGTGAAATCAGCAGGCAGCTACTCTAACTAGTAAGATTTCCAAGCTAGTCAGAATCCCAAATGCAGAGACTTGACTAGTTTAAGAAGACATGAGATGGAGAAATGGTTGAAATTCAAAATTTGGAGCATTTATACAACAAAAAAAGAGATTGTTGTGACTATTTTAACATTCTTTTACACTTTGGACCAAATACCTACCTCAATGCTTATAATGAACTGAACAGAGGACTTTATCAACAATAAGACACCTAGTGCACCCATGTGTTCATATTCTTATCAAAATAATGAATTATAAGTTCTATAATTAAAAAATTAAAGAATTCACAAAAAAAAAAAAAAAAAAATACAACTAAATGAGATTGTTCATCTAGGATTCCTTGATAATGAAGATTCATCTATGCACCTCTTCTAAAATATGTGACTATAATTCGCATCTATGTTTATATTTTCAAATTTATGCCTAGAATCATATACTTAAATTTTGTCTACAGTTGAGATAAATGCAGGACATGTGCTTTTGATTATTTGTTGTAGCCTGGAACATCTTCCATTTTCCATGCGTCCGCCAGATAAGTTGCCTCTGAGTGGTTTTCTGTTGAGACACAATTTGCCATTTACTGAAAAATATCATAATTCAATTGGAATTGCTTCAACTTCACATGCTATTGATTAATTACTAGCTTCAGCTTCACATTGACCGGAAACCATTATTTGTTTATCCTGCTCTTGCTGTTGCTGTGACAAAGATGAACTTTTTAGTATTGTAATTATTAGGGGCTTGTTAGCCATTGCTTGAATGAATGAAACACAAAATTTATTTAGTGAGAGTAGTATCAAATGATAATTCATCTTTTTTAATTAGTGGCAATGATAAATGAGTGTTACAAGAGCTAAAGATCTCACAACCCCCACCCCTCTTATCTCTAAATATAACTATATTTGACATTACTGCAAACATTGAATTAATAACGGTGGGGGAGTTTAATTTTCTTTCTTAAAATTTTAACATACAGACACTGTTTAACAGTGTTTGATACTTGGGGAGCTCTGCAGTAGTTGTACTTCAACGAGCATTGCTTCTTCATCCAAACAATGTAGAACTTCCAATGCCCCTTATGTTAATAGGAGTGCTACTTTTCTCCTCTCATGGCAGTAGTATAGAATTTAAATCTCTTTTTTGCTTCCATTAGTATCTCATATTTCTTCTGCATAATCCAGGCATACATTTCCTTTAATCTCAGATTAACAATATTATCCAGTAATATTTCTGAATTATAAGTTCACATTGTCAAATTGTTGACATTGCAAGACAGGTTGTTTTTACTATCATTGTCCTGTGAACTTAATGGGGTCTGCCATATTCATTTGTATCTATCTTATTGAGGGACCAAAATGCTGTTAGGACTCCTGGCTCCTATACTTCTCATGGTACCCTTCAGAGCTTTTATGTATTATGCTGACTGTTTGTGCATGTATTGCTTTTGTCTCTCTTTCAGAATCCATAAACTTGGTTTTGCTTATGTATTATAAGTCATAATTTATTTGTAAAAATTTTCCCTCTACAGATGTCTCCATCTTAATTTGGACTGCAAGTAGAGATCAAGGGAGGCAAGACTTCAGATTGCCTCCCACAACAGTTAATTAATGAATTCTTAAGGTTTGTTCATTTACACTCAATGGTGGGACTCCATAGAGAAGGGATTATATATGACAGGCTGCCTATAAATATTTATCACCTCCAGGCCCAAATGTCCAAGTCATTCTTTATCTTATAAAGATGTTGCCTTTTTCTGCTTGTATCTTCATCTTAATCCCAAATAGCCAAATATTTGTATACAAGGCTTTGCCTCACCTTAATTGTAGGAAGCCAATTGTGTACAATGCTCTATCTCACCCACAGATTTGGAAGACGTGTTGGAATATGAGAACTCTTGAAAAAGATTAAGTTGTCAGAACTAGTTTGTTGAAATTGATCTGAATTAGAGTGCACAATTTTAGGCTTTCAGCTAAGCCAGCTATGCCAAAGCTACAAGTCGTGTGAAGTTGTCTTTGTTAAACTACAAGTAGTTTGTTATTTGAGTTGTTAGTTTGTTAGAATTTTTCCCGCTCTGATTCTTGTATATAAGAGCAGAGATGTATCTATTATTCGTTATGCAACATACAGAGGAATTTTCAATATAGTTAAATTAGATGGAGAAAATCTCTGGTAAATATTGGGGTATCAGAAACTTATGAGGAAACTCTTTGAGGTTTACAGTCTGATATTGTGTACATGGTCAACATAAATTCAGTTTATGCATTCCTTGACAAAGCTATACACTTTACTAAATTGCACATTGCACAACCAATGGCAAGAGGACTTTGTGAACTAAACTGGCCAAAATTTCTTTGAAAATTTTAGTCTTGTCATATTTTATCATAAGGTAAAGCTTGATGCAAAGTATAGATAGAAGAAAAGATCAATATCATATTACAAATGCTAAGAACAAAATCACCTAGAACTTAAAATAGAATTGAGAGAAAATCTGATTCTATTGACACTAATGAATTTGTTCAAGGGCCATTGAAAATAGCCTTATTAATTAACTTACTAGCTGTTACAATTCCTAAATTGAATAACAACAAAATAACTCTACAGTCTACAACGAATCAAAGCTGTACACGATTTTACAGAAAATCACGTGCTAAACAGGCGCGTAAATAAGCACTCTGGGATTCTAAAGATTGTCGCCACTACGGCACCGTTCCATTCAAATGAAACGGTGCACTTTGATGATTAGTGAGTCGTATATTATTAATGAAGATTGAAATTTCCTTATTATCCCCTCAGTCAGCCTGTCGTCCTATTCATAACCCCACACACTAATAATGAAGTGAGCTGTATGTTACTATGAAAAAGATGAATAATTGAGGCCAGCCAGCATCATTCACGTTTTCAACTTTGTTGAAACATTTGCTAACACGTCACAAAAGTCCAAAGCACTCTTTCTTTGTACTGGCATTGAATTGAAACAAAATTGCCAGATTGCAAAACTACAATCTTTTGAGTTTAATTAGAGTGTGTCCGAAAAGGGAAGGTTTGAGTGAAATTATACAAAGAGAGTGCAGATTCATTGTGAGAAAATTAACATTCAAAGCTCCCAATCCATTCATCTTCTTTTCGGGGAAGTGAAATGGCCGAGGCGGTTGTTTCCGGTGTCGTGGCAAGGATTGGTGGCTTGCTCGTACAAGAAGGAAAATTCTTGTCCGGGGTGAGTAACCAAGTTGAGCTGCTACAATTGAGCTCAAACTTATGCAGGGCTTATTAAAGGATGCAGATGCAAGGCAGAATGAGTCAGAGCTTGTAAGGAAGTGGGTTGCTGAAATAAGAGATCTTGCTTATGATGCAGATGATATCATTGCCACTCATGCCCACACAGTTGGATCCAGAAAGGGAGGAGGTGTACAAAAGGTCCTCGAGAGGTGCAGTTGCATCTTGGATGAAGGAATTACAGTGCACCAAGTTGGGTCAAAGATTGAAGATACCATGACAAAAATTTCTAACCTGAAAACACGCTTTCAAGGCTATGGCATAAGGGAATCTATGATACAAGGAGGTGGATCCAGTTCTTTTAATGAGAGGCAACGAGAGCAAAGGCAAACATTTTCTCATCTTGAACATGACGTTGTTGGGTTTGACGATGACTTGAATATATTGGTGGAGTTTTTGCTTAAAGAAGGCGGGGACAACAGAGTGGCTTCCATATGTGGTATGGGTGGTTTGGGAAAAACCACTCTTGCTAAGATGGTTTATAATTACCACAGTCAAGCAACGCTTTGATTGTCGTGCTTGGGTATATGTTTCACAACAATGTCAAAGAAGACATGTTTAGGAAGAAATTTTGATTAGCCTGACTAAAGCTCAAAGGGATAAAATTCAAAATTTGACGGATGCAGAGATTGTTGAGAAACTTCGTCAAATTCAATGCGAGAAAAAGTGTTTGATTATTCTAGACGATATTTGGAACATTGAGGCCTGGAACAGTCTACAAGAAGCCTTCCTAGTGAGGGGTACTGGTAGCAAAATATTGCTTACCTCTCGTAATAAACAAGTGTGTTTGCATGTAAACCCCAGAAGTTTCCTCTATGAATTGCAGTGTCTAAATGAAGAAAGGAGTTGGGAATTACTTGACAAGATAGCAATATCTTGGGGAGAAGGTACAACTAATATCTAATTCTGCTTTACTCTAATAATTTTTCTTTTGGGGTAGTTAAGTTAATGATTTCTTTTGGTAAATAAGGAAGAGGTAACAGATGTCTTTAAAGATGTTACTAATCACTAAGCTGTATAATGCATGAAATATTTTAAGATCAAATTTTAATTAACATGTCTAGACTAATTTCAATTATCGGAAAGCTGAATTATTCTACATATTTGGTAATAGATGCCTTTAAAGTTGTATTTTAAAGACTGTCAAATATTTAATTATCAATTAGGAATGCACATCTATATCTATATATCTTAAAGCATAAAATTTAATGTTTCTACTTTTTATTGTATCATATCATCCAACTATTTTTAGCTCTTACTCTCTCATTTTTAACCCTTCTTCTTTTTATTAATTTCTCTTTTGATCTTCCTACTCCTCTCTATCTTACTGTTACTCTTTTTTTTATTTATTTATCTTCCTTTTATTTGGACTCTTTTTATCTATGTTCTTTACTATAAATAAACTTTTTTTTAAAATACAAAATAGAATTTCTAATGTAGCATAATCTAAGTTTATATGTGTGTGAAATTCCCTCTTAAAGACTTGAAACTTAAACCTTGATCCTTAACACTCACATCTCATAAATATTTATACTTATAGAATGATCTCCGCACCAAGAAAGAGCGTTGGTACTATAAATAAATTATTATCTCATTCAATCCATATTTCCCACACCAGAATATGGTAAATCTCTCTCTCTCTCTCTCTCTCTCTCTCTCTCTCTCTCATAGTTTTTTTTTGGTGGGTTTATAATTCTTTCTTGCATCTCTGCTGTAGGGTAATGAATTTTTGTTTTGAACTCTTCTCCCATAAAAAAATGTGATTACTTTCTCTCTCTGTTATGTATGGATGTGTGTGTATATATATATTCTTTATTTTTAGTTCAACCTTGCATCTCTACTTTAAGTTAATCTAATTTGGTTGTGTTTTTAAGTTGTTATCTTTTTTTTTTCTTTGATTGTTAGATGTGGTACTATTTTATTATAAATATATTATATAACAATATTATGTTATTCTATTACATAGTATGGTTTTGATAATTTGGTGTTTACAGCTATATCTTTTATTTTGAATATTCTTCTCATTATCTTTTATTCTATATTTTTTATTCTCTCCCCCAAAAAATGTGATGTACTCTCTCTCTCTCTCTCTCTCTCTCTCTCTATATATATATATATAATTCTTTCTTGCAACGCTTGATACATTTTGGTGTTGTGATTTTTGAGTTCGCATCACAAGTCTTTTCACTCCCTCTTATAGTTATGGTTTGATATTTATTTGAGTTAATCCTTTAGTTAGTTTGGAAGTGAAAATTTGAGTTTTATCAAAATACAATCTACATGACTATCATGAATTTAAATGTGCATATCAATTATTTGAATAATATCAATTGTAATTATGTGATAATTTTTTTTTTATTATCGTGATAATCTCTTTGAGAGAATGAAGATTTTAAATAATAAATTTGAAACTTAAAAATTGTAGTTGGACTAAAAGAAATTAAGAAAAATATAATTCATAATAATCATATATGGACCACTTCAATCAAAAGGATAATATCAAACAAAAACACTAAAAATGATAAATTTATAGTATATTTGTAAAAAAAAAAAAAAAGAGATAAAATTATTTTTAGAAAATTTTTAATAGTTTGGAAGAACAAATTACATACAATCAAGTTAAAGAGTAAATTATATATTATACTATATCTCAAAATAATCATATATTCCCATGCATTGCATGGGTTTGCTACTAGTTTTAATAAGAATAAGATATATTTTGTTATACATTGGTTGCAGAGGGAGATAGGTTTTGGTTGGGAAAAGTACAGGGAGATAGTTATTATGTATACCTTTTGTCAATTCCCAAAAAAAGAAAGAAAGGAAATTGGATGAAACCTATAACCATTTTATCAAACTTCGCCTCAAATAGAATATTATCCTACATAAGAGATAGAGTTTGTAATTTTTTCTTTTCTTTTTTTGAGAAGAGGTAGAGTTTGTAATTGATACACACATTGAAATACATAGTCAACTATTGTGTGAAACTCAAATTTCCACTCTCAAAACAAGTAAATATTAATCTAAAACTAAAAGCAAAATAAAGTGATAAAAGAGAGATTTCTTATGATTGAAAAAACAAACGCCAACACATGCATAAACCAGAACAGATTTACCAAAACAGCAAAATGCATCAGCTCAAAATATGGTTAACTAATATTTGAAGACAAGAATAAAACATGGAGAAAGATTTCTCTAAATTTTAGCAAAAGTAAATTGCTAAATGTTTCAAATTATTTAAATAAAATTTTACCGCACATAAAACGAAATTAAGACCTGTGATTTAAATTAAATTCCATTTTAAACATTTTAACTAAATTTAAAACTGAGCAAGAGTAAGAGTTAAAAGCCATATATTAGTACAGTCCATATGCATGGAGAAAATTTCTTCAAGTTGTTCATCTCTAGGCTTTCAAGTCTTAAAATATAGTTTCATTTTATCATTTAGTTGCTGATGTCTCGATGTTCTAGAAAAAAAATGATATTATTTTGTTTGTTGTTGGCTTTTTAGACCGTGTGACCAAAACTTACATGGAGAAGGTTGGAAAGGAGATGATTGGATATTGTGGAGGTTTGCCATTGGCCATCACTGTACTTGGAGGTCTTTTAGCAGCAAAGCAAACACAAGAAGAATGGGAGGATGTGCTTAGACATATCAAATCATACCTTCATGTAGAACAAAACTTAAGAGTCAACAAAGTTTTAGCTTTAAGTTATAATGATTTACCTTGTCACTTGAAACCATGTTTTCTATATTTAGGTAATTTTCCAGAGGATTTTGAGATACCAACAAAAGAATTGATTCGGATGTGGATGGGAGAAGGCTTTGTATCAGAAATTCAGCACAATAGAGGAAGAGAGGATACGATGGATGATGTGGGACACCAATATTTAAGGGAGCTAGTGCAAAGATGCATGGTTCTAGTGGGGAAAATTGGCTCACTTGGAAGGATTAAATCTTGTCGAATGCATGATCTTATGCGAGACTTTTGTGTATCAAAAGCTCAAGAGGAAAATTTTCTCCATTTCACCAATACTCTTTCCATGAAATGGTGTGAAGCACAAATTGGTAAATTTCGAAGACTTGCTATAATTTTGGAATCAAGTGATCATTTCATCAACGAAATTAAATTCGATAAATATCCTCATCTCAGGTCTCTACTCCACCTTCCGCCTAGATATCATTACTCTTATTTTAAAGAGTTTAGTTTCAAGAAATTCAAGTTGGTTAGAGTCTTACATCTAGAAAATTTTCATATATACCAAAGAAAATTACCTAAAGACGTTGGATGTCTCATCCACTTGAGATACTTATCTCTCAGAGAAAGCCATATAAATGGGGTGCCATCATCTATTGGCAATTTGAGGTGTTTGGAGACACTAGATTTGCGGATCAATTTCGTCCCATCATATTACATTTTAGTGGCATGCATTTACAGAAATACTAGTTTATTGGACTCCATTTCCCGCCCGAAACTGATAGTGCCAAATGTGTTTAAGTATATGAAACAGTTGAAGTATCTTTATTTACCCGTTGGATATAGGGTACGTGGTAAGTTGGAACTGGCTAATATTTCTTCTTTGCAGACAATAGTCAATGTTCGGCCCAAAACCATTCAAATTCCCACATGGTTTGAACTCAACGGTCTACGGGTTCTTAAAGTGAGTAATAACAAACGGGCCCAAGATGCAATACAAATGCTAATATCAAGGAGTCCACTTTTAGAAAAGCTACATCTATATAAACATTTAAAGAAGCTTCCAGAAGCTCACCAATTCTCTCCAAATCTAGCCAAGTTGACTTTATCGGCGACTGAACTTGAGGAGGACCCAATGGAAACGTTAGAGAAGTTACCCAACTTAAAAATCCTCTACTTCAGTGAAAGTGGAAGGCCAACCAGCCACGCTGGACTTGCGAGCTTTAATGGAAAGAAAATGGTTTGTTCTGAAAGAGGATTCCTCGGCTTTAATCTCTTATCCTTTCTGACCTGTTCTACTTAGAGGAGTGGAGGGTGGAGGAAGGAGCCATGCCCAGTCTCTGCCATTTGACAATTGATCGCTGCAGGGAATTGAAGATGATACCTGATGGATTAAGGTTCATCACAACCCTCCAGGAATTGGAGATCAAAGGCATGCCAAAGTCATTCAAAGATAGGCTTAACGAAGGAGGACCAGATTTTGACAAAGTCAAACATGTGCGTTCCCTTGTATTGCATAAATTCTCTCACAGATATATTTAATCGTTAGCAGCTAACAAGGTACACCAATGAATTCTTGCACTTGCATTTTTTATAAATATTTACAGGCTTCTTTTCTTCTAAATCTCTCTCCAATTAAAACAGTTTCCACCCGATAATATTTAGCAAAATTTTCCCTAATGTAAGAGTAATTCTTCTAAATCTATTCTTTCCCCCCCTCAATTTATACACTTTTTTATTAGCTTCTGAACCCACAACCTATCTCTTCATTATATTTACACACTTATTTGCCACTGTTATTAACAGTTTCTTCTTTCTTTTTCTCCCCTTTTTTAGGTTCTTCTACTTACTTTTCATTCCTACAGCATAAATATATATTGGTTGATGGTGCGAATATAGCTCTAAATCTTACATGCCTACAACATATTTCTTTTTAATTCGTTTTTGATGTTTTTTTGTAGGTGAAATCGCCCATGGTCTGATATGCTTGCACAGATTCATCAAACATATTCTCCGATGCCTATGTGTAGTGATGTAAATAATTGTGATAATTTCTTGGGTGGGTTTTTTTTTTTTTTGTTGCGTTGTTTGTATTTGTTTTAGTGTTGCTTTCTTGTTCTGGTTTTCTGCTCTGCTACACTCTTCGTGTATTCTGTTGAAAATAAAAATCTATGTATCATTCAAGTTATGTTTTATCTCACTACATTTTAGATATATATTGTTTATAGTGAAGCTATTTCAGAATATCCTTGTGTTAAGCAGTAACACTGTATCTTATTGAGCTGGGAATATGAATTAGCATGGGCAAAAATTGCTGCTTTTTCTGTATCAATATAGTAACTAAAACACTAAAATAAAAAATTACGCAGACAAATTATGTTAGATGGAACTGCTATTCCTTTTAGATTTTATGCCATAGTTGGAACTCTATAAATTCAACATCATACATAATCAGAGTAATAATTAAGATGCAATTTGGTTGAGTTGATAACCATATGGGAGTTTTATTTCTTTGCAAACATTTTAGAATTTATAACTTGGACAGCTCAACATAGTTTCACTTCACTTCAACCTCAAGGATTGTTGAACTTTCTATGCCTCCATTGGCACTGAGAGGGGTGCTAGGTTTTACCTCATGGCAAAAAGTTTTGGACTATAAAGGTCCCGCAAGATTGTAAATGGGCCATAGAGCTGTCCTAAAAGTTTGAAGTGAGGTTAGGAGGTTCATAAAGTTTGATGTTGGGGATGGTAGAAGGTTTTCTAATGACATGATAGTTAGGATCCTACTAGGATCCTTTTCATGAAGTATAGCTTTAGGATTATCCATGGTGCAGTAACTAAATCTGAGGCAAAGGTTGATATAGTTTTGAAGAACAAAATATGGGTTTGGAAACCAGCATATTCCAAAAAATTAATCACCATTCAATGCCTGTTGTGTTTGGTTGAGCTTTTTTTTTTTTTTTTGAGAATCAGTGTTTGGTTGAGCTTAAAGATGGAGATAAAGTTAGGTGATCTGCGACTAGATCAGGATGGCTGCTCTTGTGCAGCCATCTGCAATGAACATTAAGCTAAGGCAGATGAGGTGGGATGGTGGAGACTCTGGTGGTTTAACCTTGCTATCTCCTGGTTGCCTTTATTGGTTGATTAGGAATAAAAAACAAACTGACAATTAGTTTTTTGGGTCATTCTATTTTCTTTTTATTCCTGCTGCATAAATATATTGGTTGATGGTGTAAATATTGTTCTAAATGTTATTTTAAAGAGTTTATGTTACAGAATATTTCATTTTAATTCGTTTTTGATGTTTCGGGCTTAATCATTCTCCTTTGGTTTTTTTCAGGTGAAATCATCCATGGTCTGCTATTGGTACGGGTTAGTGTCAGTTATACAATTTCAAGGATATGATTGCACCGACTCATTAAACATATTCTCTGATGCCTATGTGTAGTGATGTAAAGAATTGTTTGTTTGGTGATGGTACTCTGCGTTGTGATATCTTGTTGGGTGGTTTGTTTGCATTAGCGTGTTTGTTTTAGTGTTTCTTTCTTGCTCCACTTTGCTGCTTTGCTATGATTGTGCACTTTGTTCATGTATTATGTTGTATAAGGGAAACCAATGTATCATTGGAGGAGAAAAATAATTCTTCATTAAATGTGATGTGGGATTCCTCATATTTCTTCAAGTTATGCTTATCTCACAGCATTTTATTTGTTTGTTGTTTATAGTGAATCTAGTTCAGTCTGTCCTTGTGTTATGCTGTAGCACTGTATCTTATTGAGCTGGGAATATCAATTGGCATGGATGGAAATCTCTGCCTTTTTCCGTATCAATATAGTAACTAAAATATTAGTTATGTGCAATTGAGAAATAAACCATTATGCAGGAAAATTATATTTGATTGATTTTTTATTCCTTTTAGATGTTATACCATAATTGGAATTCTATAAATTCAACATCGTACATGAGCTGAATAGTGTTGGGTGAATATGAGCTGTAAACTGCTTCTTGTAAACTGGAAGATGAGGTTGTTACTGTTTAGGTTTTTATGCTATTGTGCTGAGCTCTGTAATGTACTAATGTGAGCTTGTAACCCAAGTGGGGGCATAGATGTGATGGGACTTTGGTCCAAACTAGTTGGTTGGATTTCAGTGAGGCTTTCAATCTGGCCTGCCCGTTCCAAGCAAAGAGATGAGCCAATGGACTTGAGCTAAGGCTCTGGGTTCAGTGGTTCCTAAAGATGAGGGCAATGCGTGACGCTGGTTTCACAGAGCAGCAAACCTCCCACTCTTTGCAGTGGAAGGATAACGGGCCAGTGCCAGTTGGATCCAACATGGCCCACTGGGTTGAACCCAACTGAACCATCACTTTTCGTTTCATTTTCATGACCAAAATAACTTTTCCTCTTACTTATTGAGGACAATTGAAACAACATTTCTCTTAGAAGAATCTAAAACAAATATGTCCAAGATATTAACTATCTAATCTATAAAAAAAAGGTTTTTATGCTATTGTGATTAGTGGGGAATTGCATATGTATGACAGTTATTTGAAATTATTTTGTTGAGCGTAGTATCAAATGATTATTTATGATTTCCATTTCTCGGATTACCCACAATTGATGTTTTAGGCAAGCCTTGAATTGATAACCATACAGGAGTTCAATTTCTTTCCAAACATTTTAGAGTTTATAACTTGGACCGCTCTGCAGTAGTTGTACTTCAACCTCAAGGATTGTAGAATTTTCTGCCTCCAATGGCAATGAGAGGAATTCTAGATTTTACCTCATGGCATTAGTTATCTTTTCCGCTTAGTTTGTCAAATTTATAAATAAAACCAAGTATAAAGGCAGGGGTTTTGGACTTTAAAGATCCCATAGGATTGTACATGGGGCTGGTGAGCAATCCTATAACTAAGAAGTGAGGCTAAGAAGTTTATAAAGTTTGACGTGGGGCAATGGTAAAAGGATTTTCTTATGACATGGTAATTGAGATCCTATTAGGATCCTTTTCATGCAGTATGGCTTTAGGGTTATCAATGATGTAGCATGTAAACCTAAAGCTAACGTGAATTCTGTTTGAAGAACGAAACATGGGGTTTGGAAACCTGCAAGATCTGAAGACAGTCATCATACAAAGCGAATGTTGTGTTTGGTTGAGCTTAGAGATTAAAGATGAAGGTAAAGCTAGGTGGTCTGCTACTAGATCAGGCTGCTAGTCTTGCGCAGCCACCGGCAATGAACTTGGAGCTGAGGCAGATGAGGTGGATAGGTGGAGAATGTTGTTATTTAACCTTGCTATCCCTTGTCTACCTTTACAGGTTGGTTGGAAATAAAAAATAAACTCACAATTAGAAAAATATTAGCTTAGTGGGGCTATACAGCCTATACTAGTGGCTGCTTGTGTGTGTTTTGTAGAGACTGCATTGAGAGCAGAGATCATATTTTCTTAGAATGTTCTTTTGCCAAGAGAATCTGGGAAACTCTCATTGGGTATTGCTTAGTTTCAGAGGCTTAGTGCAACTTGCATGATCTAATGAGCTAGGGTATTACTAACTTGAGAGGGAAAATCCTGAGATCATTTTTTTAATGGCTTGCTCGTTGGCCACTGTGTCTTATGTTTAGTCCCAGAGAAATGCCATTATACAAAATTGGTCATTGTGGTCTGAAGAGCAGATTTTGAGAAGAATTAAGAAGAATATTAAGAGGTAGATTAGAGTCCTGAACCAAATTCCAAATATAATAAGTGAACAATATTCTCTACTATAAGCCTATAACTGGGGGGATAGATTCTAAATATCATTAAGAGATTTATTGTTTTGGTGTAAAAGTTTCTGTAATCTGTTCTTAAATGTGTCTCTTGTTTTAATTTGTGAAAATATAGTCTCTTGAGATGAGTTTTGGGCTTAAATTGCCTCTGTTGTATGCTTTAGTTTGGGCTTCACTGTCCCTTATTTCTGTAGTTGGGCTTGTTTTGTATTCTCTGTTCTCTATTAATAAATTCTTTAATTTTTTTTGCTGAAAATAATTTCTTTAATGACTCATCAAAGAAAAAAAAAACCCTCAGATTAACTGCATTATGTAGTCGTTCTTAATATAAAATTTTGCAAAATTTTCCCTAATTTAAGAGTAATTCTTCTAAATCTATTCTTTACCCCCCCTCAATTTATACACTTTTTTATTAGCTTCTGAACCCACAACCTATCTCTTCATTATATTTACACACTTATTTGCCACTGTTATTAACAGTTTCTTCTTTCTTTTTCTCCCCTTTTTTAGGTTCTTCTACTTACTTTTCATTCCTACAGCATAAATATATATTGGTTGATGGTGCGAATATAGCTCTAAATCTTACATGCCTACAACATATTTCTTTTTAATTCGTTTTTGATGTTTTTTTGTAGGTGAAATCGTCCATGGTCTGATATGCTTGCACAGATTCATCAAACATATTCTCCGATGCCTGTGTGTAGTGGTGTAAATAATTGTGATATTTTCTTGGGTGGTTTTTTTATTTATTTTAGCATTGTATTGTATTTGTTTTAGTGTTGATTTCTTGTTCTGGTTTTCTGCTCTGCTACACTCTTCGTGTATTCTGTTGAAAATAAAAAACCTTTGTATCATTCAAGTTATGTTTTATCTCACTGCATTTTAGATATATATTGTTTATAGTGAAGCTATTTCAGAATATCCTTGTGTTAAGCAGTAACACTGCATCTTATTGAGCTGGGAATATGAATTAGCATGAGCAAAAATTGCTGCTTTTTCTGTATCAATATAGTAACTAAAACACTAAAATAAAAAATTATGCAGAC
This sequence comes from Castanopsis chinensis, assembly GCA_032878915.1. Classification (NCBI taxonomy): domain Eukaryota; kingdom Viridiplantae; phylum Streptophyta; class Magnoliopsida; order Fagales; family Fagaceae; genus Castanopsis; species Castanopsis chinensis. Next base: position 6,203,505 of record JAVQMG010000104.1, on the reverse strand, counting down.
AAATTATGTTAGATGGAACTGCTATTCCTTTTAGATTTTATACCATAGTTGGAACTCTATAAATTCAACATCATACATAATTAGAGTAATAATTAAGATGCAATTTGGTTGAGTTGATAACCATATGGGAGTTTTATTTCTTTGCAAACATTTTAGAATTTTTAACTTGGATAGCTCAACATAGTTTCACTTCACTTCAACCTCAAGGATTGTTGAACTTTCTATGCCTCCATTGGCACTGAGAGGAGTGCTAGATTTTACCTCATGGCAAAAAGTTTTGGACTATAAAGGTCCCACAAGATTGTAAATGGGCCACAGAGCTGTCCTAAAATTTAGAAGTGAGGTTAGGAGGTTCATAAAGTTTGATGTTGGGGATGGTAGAAAGTTTTCTAATGACATGATAGTTGGAATCCTACTAGGATCCTTTTCATGAAGTATAGCTTTAGGATTATCCATGGTGCAGCAACTAAATCTGAGGCAAAGGTTGATATAGTTTTGATTTTGAAGAACAAAATATGGGTTTGGAAACCAGCATATTCCAAAAAATTAATCACCATTCAATGCCTGTTGTGTTTGGTTGAGCTTAAAGATGGAGATAAAGCTAGGTGGTCTGCGACTAGATCAGGATGGCTGCTCTTGTGCAGCCATCTGCAATGGACATTAAGCTAAGGCAAATGAGGTGGGATGGTGGAGACTCTGGTGGTTTAACCTTGCTATCTGCTGGCTGCCTTTATTGGTTGATTAGGAATAAAAAACAAACTGACAATTAGTTTTTTGGGTCATTCTATTTTCTTTTTATTCCTGCTGCATAAATATATTGGTTGATGGTGTAAATATTGTTCTAAATGTTATTTTAATGAGTTTATGTTATAGAATATTTCATTTTAATTCGTTTTTGATGTTTTGGGCTTAATCATTCTCCTTCGGTTTTTTTCAGGTGAAATATTCCATGGTCTGCAACTTGTATGGGTTAGTGTCAGGTATAAAATTTCAAGGATATGATTGCACCGACTCATTAAACATATTCTCTGATGCCTATGTGTAGTGATGTAAAGAATTGTTTGTCTGGTGATGGTACTTTGCGTTGTGATATCTTATTGGGTGGTTTGTTTGCATTAGCGTGTTTGTTTTAGTGTTTCTTTCTTGCTCCGCTTTGCTGCTTTGCTATGATTGCGCACTTTGTTCATGTATTATGTTGTATAAGGGAAACCAATGTATCATTGGAGGAGAAAAATAATTCTTCATTAAATGTGGGATTCCTCATATTTCTTCAAGTTATGCTTATCTCACAGCATTTTATTTGTTTGTTGTTTATAGTGAATCTAGTTCAGTCTGTCCTTGTGTTATGCCATAGCACTGTATCTTATTGAGCTGGGAATATCAATTGGCATGGATGGAAATCTCTGCCTTTTTCGTATCAATATAGTAACTAAAATATTAGTTATGTGCAATTGAGAAATAAACCATTATGCAGGAAAATTATATTTGATGGAGTTTTTATTCCTTTTAGAGTTTATGCCATAATTGGAATTCTATAAATTCAACATTGTACATGAGCTGAATAGTGTTGGGTGAATATGAGCTGTTCTATAATCATTTTAGAAGGAATTTGGTTGTTCTTAATAAGAATTTAAATAGTTCTAGTTGAATAGTGTTGGGTGAATATGAGCTGTAAATTGCTTCTTGTAAACTGGAAGATGAGGTCGTTACTCTTTAGGTTTTTATGCTATCGTGCCGAGCTCTGTAATGTACTAATGTGATCTTGTAACCCAAGTGGGGGCATAAATGTGATGGGACTTTGGTCCAAACTAGTTGGTCGGATTTCAGTGAGGCTTTCTGACGTAGAACAACCACAATAAATAGAAAATAATAAGAAAAACCCTAGGAGTCAGCACCTAAGGGTTGCTTGGAGTCAGCACCAAGCAAACTGGAGTCGGCACCAGTGAAAAGAAAACACACGTTTTTTTTAATAATTCTCAAAAAGCTGTCTTACAATAATCAGAAAAAGTGTTTAAATAGCTAACAACATAAAACACAAAGAAACCCTAATTATTAAATGCTCGGGCTTGCTCAATCTCAAGCCCGATAACTAACAGGCCCCCATCCATAAGGCCACTGGTTGGGCCGTCTTCTTTTTGCTCTTCCTCCTATACATGCGTATAATTGGGGGCTTATATCTTGTGTCCGCACCAACTCCTCCCGGGTGAGAAAAACTTGACCCCGTCGAGTGGAAATCTGAAGAGCTCTGGTAGTACTCCAGCAAGTCAGGATCCAATCGCTGTAGCTCATCCCTAGTAATCCATGTGCAATCAAAATCTGGTCGCCCTCGCCACCGAACTAGGAAACGGTGAGCTCCTCTATCCCTGGTAGAAGCAATCTGCTCATCTAAAATAGCATCAATAGATTCTTTATGTGCATAGGGCAAATTTAAGGGTAAAGGGGTAGGAATAGGGGCATCAATAGGATCAGGTAAAGGCTCATCAAAAGGAGTATCAGGAATAGCTGTAGGGCTTTTATAAGCAACTAGATCCTCAATATTAAAGGAGGAGCTAATACCATAATCATGAGGAAGGTCAATGACATATGCATTTGGGCCCATTCGTTTCAATACTTTGAATGGACCGGCACTACGAGCCTGCAATTTCTTAACGGTCCCAAAGGGAAACCGCTCAGGTCGGATCCGAATCATGACATAACCCCTACCTGAAACTCTGCATGACGCCGATGAGTGTCAGCATGAATTTTATATTGAGAATTACTTACCTGAATTTTTTTGCGAATCTCATTATGCAAATCATGAACATGTGCAAATGCCTCAGCAGATTCAGAAATCCTAATATGTGGGGACATGGGCAACAGATCTAAGGGCTTCCTAGGTGTAAATCCATGCACAACCTCAAAAGGACTAGCACCTATAGACCTATTGACAGAGCTATTATATGCAAGTTAGGCTACAAGAAGAATTGAATCCCAATTTCGATTGGCTTCACCCACTAGACACCGAAGAAGGTTGCCTAGACTACGATTGACCACCTCAGTTTGACCATCAGTTTGAGGATGAATGCTGTGGAAAATTTCAGTTTCGTGCCTACTAAGTGCCATAAGGTCTTCCAAAAATAACTCATGAAGCGAACATTCCTATCAGACACTATGGTTTTGGGAAGACCATAAAACTTAACAATCTCATCAAAGTAGAGTTTTGCAATTTTGGAAGCATCAGAAGTCTTAGAACATGGTAGGAAATGAGCCATCTTAGAGAAGCGATCAACAACTACTAGGATAGAATCATGCTTCCTAAAGGTGCGGGGCAAACCTAGCACGAAGTCCATACTCACATCCTGCCACGGGCGATCTGGCACAGATAGAGGTGTGTACAGGCCAGTGTTTTGCTTGCGATGTTTGGCTAGTTGACAAGTACGACCCTGACCAACTATCTTGGCAATGCCCCTCTTAAGACTAGGCCAATAGAATTGACGTTCCACTTCCTCAATTGTCTTATCTCGACCAAAATGACCTGCAAGACCTGCCGCATGTATCCCCCAAACTAGGAAATCTCTCACTGATGACCGAGGGATACATAACTTGTTGGCCTTGAACAAGTAACCTTCCCGAAGGGTATAATCATCCAGGACTGGTTGTGAGGCATTACTTAGGCTAGTGTAGAGCTCCCTAAAATCTGGGCATGGTTCATAGTCATCCTTGAGTCGTTCAAACCCAGTAACCTTAACACTCATGACTGACAGCAAAGACACCCTTCGACTTAATGCATCAGCAGCCTTATTCTCAACTCCCGCCCTATGTTTCACCACAAAGTAGTAGCGTTGCAGAAACTCAACCCAACTACCGTGCCTAAAATTCAACTTCTTTTGGGAATGGAGGTAGCGCAAAGCTTCATGGTCGGAGTAGATAATAAACTCTCGCGACAACAGGTAATGGCGCCAATGCCAAAGAGCCCGCACAATGGCGTAGAACTCTTTGTCATATATGGAGTACTTTTGCTTAGCATCATTCAACTTCTCACTAAAATAAGTAATTGGGTGGCGCTCTTGACTAAGTACTCCCCCTATACCAATACCTGATGCATCACATTCCACTTCAAAAGGCTTGTTAAAATCAGGGAGACGCATGACAGGTGCCTCCGTCATCTTTTGCTTTACTTCATTGAAGGCTTTAGTAGCAGCTTTTGTCCAAATAAACTCTCCTTGTTTCATGCAATCAGTGATGGGGGACATAATGGTACTAAACCCTTTGATGATTCGGCGATAAAAGGAAGCGAGCCCATGAAAGCTTCGAATTTCATGGATATTTTTGGGCTCGGGCCAATCCACAATCGCTTGAACCTTTTGGGGATCAGCAGAAACTCCTTCAGAAGATACTATGAAGCCTAGGAAGACAACTCTATTGGTAAAGAAAGAGCACTTCTTGAGGTTACCATATAAGCTCTCATTCCTAAGGGCCGTACAAACTTGAGTGAGATGGTCTAAGTGTTGCTCCCTAGACTTACTATAGATGAGGATGTCATCAAAGTACACAACTAGGAATTTCCCCATAAAAGGCTTGAGCACTTGAGTCATCACTCTCATAAAGGTACTAGGAGCATTGGACAATCCAAAAGGCATGACCATCCACTCATATAAACCATCCTTCGTCTTGAAGGCAGTTTTCCACTCATCACCTGGACGAACCCTAATTTGATGATAGCCACTTTTCAAGTCTATCTTGGAAAAGATCGTTGCTCCAGCCATCATATCCAACATGTCATCCAACCGAGGGATAGGAAAACGATACTTCACAGTGATCTTGTTGATGGCATGGCTATCAACACACATCCTCTAAGTCCCATCTTTTTTTGGAGTTAAGAGTGCAGGGACTGCACAAGGACTCATGCTTTCACGAACAAAACCCTTCCTAAGTAGTTCTTCTACTTGCCTTTGCAACTCGGCATGTTCTGCAGGACTCATCCTGTAGTGAGGCAAGTTAGGTAGGGTCGCTCCGGGCACAAAATCTATGGCGTGTTGTATGTCACACATGGGTGGCAAATGATCGGGGAGTTCCTTAGGGAAAACATCCTTAAATTCCTGGAGCACGAACCTCACTTCTTCAGGTTGCTCCTCATGGGTGTCTCCATGTACTTCCCTAGCAACTAAGACAAACACAATGGATTCCTGAACTGCTACCCTCTCAAATGCCTTTAGGCTTATAATGTTCAGACCTTTCACCTTTGGTGCTTCTAGCTTCTTGCTCACGTCGATTGGCTTGAGTTTCAAAGGATTGAGCACAATTTTCTTACCCTCAAACATAAATGAGCAAGAATTAGAACGTCCATGAAGGGTGACATCCAAATCATAAAGCCAAGGTCTACCTAAGATAATATGCCCTACATCCATGGGAATTACGTCACACCATATTTCAGCCTTGTAGGTGAGGAACTGAAGTGGGACAACACATCTTTCTTTTATGGATATGGAGGAAGTATTCACCCAAGAAACTTTATGTGGGTTAGGGTGTGGGATCAATTTCAAGCCTAGGCGGGAAACAATATTAGAGGACACTGCATTAATGCAACTCCCACTATCTATAATAACCTTGCAAGTTTTGTCTCCACACTTAGTGTAAGTCTGGAAAATGGCGCTCCTTCACCAATCTTCAGTGTCTCTTTGTTCAGTCAAAGCACATCTTACCACATTCATTCTAGGGACACCCAAAACAACATTGGAATCATCAACCTGGGGAGAAAGGGTTCTAATGTACGCGAGGTAGTTAGGTTCCTCTTCCCATCCGACCTCAATATCTTGGACTTCTTCAACATTTGGATCATACACTAGCTCCTCAACATTGTCTACCTTTTCATCATCCTCTTGAATGACAAGGGTCCTGGAGGGACATCTAGCTGCAACATGTCCAATCCCATTGCATTTGAAGCATTAGAGGCGAGAGCCTAATTTTGAAGGCTCATTGATTACATCTTTTCCCTTGTCCTCCTTTTCTATTGGATTGCTATTGGGGTTGGCCTTAGGGGGTAAGGTAAGTCTAGGTTTGTTGCCAAAAGGTTGAGGATTGGCAGGAATACTCCGAAGCTCAGAACGTCGCCAAAAGATAGATCTGGATGCTAACTCACAATTCCTAGCAAGGTCATAGGCTTCTCCTAAGGTAGTGACTCCTCGGGTGATAATCTCGCCTAGTAGGTTAGCATTTAAACCTTTTTTGAACCTATTGAGAGTGACAACCTCTTCCTCAACTATTCGGATTCGCCTCTTGAATTCCTTGAACTTCTCTATGTATTCGGCCACAGGAGCAGTGCCCTGTTTTAGGCGATCCCATTCCTCAAGGAGAGAACTCCTATAAGTTGAAGGAAGGTAATTCCTCGAGAGCGCCTCCTTCATCTCAATCCAATCAATAATGGGGGGCTCACGTCTACGCCTAAGGGTTTCCTCAAGGTCCTCCCAAAAAAGGTCGGCTCTCCCAATCAACTTTATCCTAGCATACCTCACTTTTCTATTATCAGCCCAATGGTAGTAGTCAAAGAATTTCTCCATTTGACGTAACCAATCAGTGAAAACCTATGGGTCTAGGCAGCCATCAAAGGTGGGTGCTTCTATCTTTTCCCTAGACATCCTATCATCATAGTCCCTAGGGCCATAGTGATTATAGTGATCATGTTCAAGGTGTGGAGCCCTACCAAAGTAACCATGGTTATTCTGCCTAAGCATGTTATCTCCTTCCTGGTTAATGGGCTCCCTTTGAGATGCTTCAATTCGATCTACCCTAACCAGTAAATCACGGACACTTTTTGCTAGGTCTCCAATAGTTTGCTCTAAAGAGGGACTAGACTCGGAAGTAGATTGAATTTCAGGGTTTGACATGATGCGACCACTACGTAGATGCATGCAACACTATATTTATGAATGCAGCTGAGATTCCAAAGTATTCAAGTAACTAATTCTCAATGTAAAATTGAAGGCCAAGCAAGAGTGCATGTGGAGATTAGATCAATGAATTCAAATAAATAAACTGCAGTCAAATAGTGACAGTGTTCACAATATTGAAAGATAACCCAAATAACAGTCAAATTCCACTAAGCTCCCCAATTAATAATGAGAATCAGATATTTCAAGGAAATTGGATGATTTTTTTTTTTTTTTTTGAATTTTAGAGTGGGTACTGAAAGAAAACACAAATAATAAAATAGCTAATTTGAGCACAAAATGGATAGGCCAATGGGATTTGGTGGGATATGCACATAAAAAATATAAAGATAATATTTTTTTTTAATGAGACAAAATTGAATCCACCAAAAAAATAGAGTAAGAATTGTACCCTAGTCAGTGGCCAACTTGTTGTACTAGACAGTCACGATCTGGCTCCTCAATTGAGTGGTTCTAGCTGAACAAAATAACCTGTGGATGAATAATTCTTTCACGTAGGAATTTAGGCCCAATACATTCTTTCACATAGGAATGGGCTGTAACAGTAACAACATTCTTTTTTTTTTTTTTTTTTTTTACAAAATAATAAAAATCACTGCTGTGATGGACAAAATAATAAAACGATTTAAACTACATGCTTATAAAAGAAACTTGAACTACAGACAGAAAGAAGAGTCCACGAAGCTAACAGAAAACAAAAGCTTGAAATTGAAAAGAGAAAAGAAAAGAAAATAGCTGCTCGGCAATGGCTCCGGCGCTAGGGACTGACGACCGTGGCGGTGCGACAGCGGGGAGGACAGCGGCGGCTCGATCTTCGCATCGGAGTAGGTCGGCGTCCTCAGCGGAGCGGTCGACGTCTTCGGCGGCTGTGGTGAGGGTGATGACAGGTTCGGCGGCTGGCAGTGGCTTGTGGGTTTCTGCGACTGGCGGCTGCTGGTGCTGACTGGGCTTGCGTGGGTGGTCAGTCTCAAACTCCGTTCGTCGACCTCAGCGTGGGTCTCTTCTGGTTTTTTTTTTTTGCTGTGTGGGCTGTTGGTTCTGTGATCAGAGGCGTGCACGAATGGTAGTCACCGGCTTGGGTGGCGCTGCTGGCTTCTCTGTTGGCTTGAGGGTGAGAAACTCATGTGGGGCTGTGGGGAAGAAACAGATTGCAGGGGCTGGCTTGGGTTTGTTCATGATCTCATGGGGCAAAAACTTGAAAGGTACAGTCATGGTTGTGCTACGGTTGTGATGTATGGATCTGAAGTTTGCTCTGATACCAAAACTGACGTAGAACAATCACAATAAACAGAAAATAATAAGAAAAACCCTAGGAGTCAGCACCTAAGGGTTGCTTGGAGTCAGCACCAAGCAAACTGGAGTCGGCACCAGTGAAAAGAAAACACACGTTTTTTTTAATAATTCTCAAAAAGCTGTCTTACAATAATCAGAAAAAGTGTTTAAATAGCTAACAACATAAAACACAAAGAAACCCTAATTATTAAATGCTCGGGCTTGCTCAATCTCAAGCCCGATAACTAACAGGCCCCCATCCATAAGGCCACTGGTTGGACCGTCTTCTTTTTGCTCTTCCTCCCATACATGCGTTTAATTGGGGGCTTATATCTTGTGTCCGCACCACTTTCAATCTGGCCTGCCCATTCCAAGCAAAGAGACGAGCCAATGGACTTGAGCTAAGGCTCTGGGTTCAGTGGTTCCTAAAGATGAGGGCAATGCGTGAGGCTGGTTTCACAGAGCAGTGTTAACCTCCCACTCTTTGCAGTGGAAGGATAGCGGGCAAGTGCCAATTGGATCCAACATGGCCCACTGGGTTGAACCCAACTAAACCATCACTTTTTCATTTCATTTTCATGACCAAAATAACTTTTCCTCTTACTTATTGAGGACAATTGAAACAACATTTCTCTTAGAAGAATCTAAAACAAATATGTCCAAGATATTAACTATCTAATCTAAAAAAAGAAAGTTTTTATGCTTTTGTGATTAGAGGGGAATTGCATATGTATGACAGTTATTTGAAATTATTTTGTTGAGTGTCGTATCAAATGATCATTTATGATTTCCATTTCTCAGATCACCCACAATTGATGTTTTAGGCAAGCCTTGAATTGATAACCATACAGAGTTCAATTTCTTTCCAAACATTTTAGAGTTTATAACTTGGACCGCTCTGCAGTAGTTGTACTTCAACCTCAAGGATTGTAGAATTTTCAGCCTCCAATGGCAATGAGGGGAGTTCTAGATTTTACCTCATGGCATTAGTTATCTTTTCCGCTTTGTTTGTCAAATTTATAAATAAAACCAAGTATAAAGGCAGGGGTTATAGACTTTAAAGATCCCATAGGATTGTACATGGGGCTGGTGAGCAATCCTAAAACTAAGAAGTGAGGCTAGGAAGTCCATAAAGTTTGACGTGGGGGGATGGTAAAAGGATTTTCTTATGACATGGTAATTGAGATCCTATTAGGATCCTTTTCATGCAGTATGGCTTTAGGGTTATCCATGATGTTGCATGTAAAGCTAAGGCAAACGTGAATTCTGTTTGAAGAACAAAACGTGGGTTTGGAAACCTGCAAGGTCTGAAAACAGTCATAATACAAAGCGAGTGTTGTGTTTGGTTGAGCTTAGAGATTAAAGATGAAGATAAAGCTAGGTGGTCTGCTACTAGATCAGGCTGCTAGTCTTGCGCAGCCACTGGCAATGAACTTGGAGCTGAGGCAGATGAGGTGGATAGGTGGAGAATGTTGTTGTTTAACCTTGCTATCTCATGTCTACCTTTACAGGTTGGTTGGAAATAAAAAAAAAAAAAAACTGACAACTAGAGTAATATTAGCTCAGTGGGGCTATACAGCCTATACTAGTGGCTGCTTGTGTGTGTTTTGTAGAGACTGCATTGAGAGCAGAGATCATATTTTCTTAGAATGTTCTTTTGCCAAGAGAATCTGGGAAACTCTCATTGGGTATTGCTTAGTTTCAGAGACTTAGTGCAACTGGCATGATCTAATGAGCTAGGGTATTACTAACTTGAGAGGGAAAATCCTGAGATCATCTTATTAATGGCTTGCTCATTGGCCACTGTCTTATGTTTTGTCCCAGAGAAATGCTATTATACATAATTGGTCATTGTGGTCTGAAGAGCAGATTTTGAGAAGAATTAAGAAGAATATTAAGAGGTAGATTAGAGTCCTGAACCAAATTCCAAATATATTAAGTGAACAATATTCTCTACTATAAGCCTATAACTGGGGGGATAGATTTTAAATATCATTAAGAGATTTACTGTTTTGGTGTAAAAGTTTCTGTAATCTATTCTTAAATGTGTCTGTTGTTTTAATTTGTAAAAATATAGTCTCTTGGGATGAGTTTTGGGCTTAAATTGCCTCTGTTGTATGCTTTAGCTTGGGCTTCACTGTCCCTTATTTCTGTAGTTGGCCTTGTTTTGTATTCTCTGTTCTCTATTAATAAATTCTTTAATTTTTTTTGCTGAAAATAATTTCTTTAATGACTCATCAAAGAAAAAAAAACCCTCAGATTAACTGCGATATATAGTCGTTCTTAATATAAAATTTTGCATTATAAATTTATATTGTCAAATTCTTGAAATTGTTGGAGCAGTCATATGCTTCCTTTTAAAGACGTGAACTATTGGGGTCTTCTATCTTCTTTTGCTTCTATCTTATTGAGTAACCAACCTTCTTGCTCCCAGACTTCTCTTGGTTGCCTTTGCAGCCCTGACAGATGTGTGTTTTCTTCTTTCTCCTTTTCATATTTCCATAAACCACGAAGCATAAGACTCATGGGTCATGAAGTCTACATCGACAATAACACATTTTGTACCCTCATAGATACTTAATAAATTAGGAACAAAGGCGTACTTGTATTCAATATTTGATTAATAAAAATCTGCAATTAAAAAGGAAAAATACTCCAGCAAAAGAGAAATTTGAAAAAGTTTGCATCCTGGAGAGGTTATGAAGAAGGTGATTATAGTGGACTGCCTTGCTTCCTTCTGTTATGTTTACTGGTGAATGAATGTTAAGGTTTGCAGTGAGAAAAGATGCTCCAATATGGGTAGTTTGTATTGACCTTTACACTATTAAATCTAAAGACCATGGACTAGTTCAAATTAAAGAAATGTAACAAAAATTTGATAGTAGTATCAAATGATAAAGATGAACTGGATGAGTTTGAAAATACATTTGGGTTGTGAAGTAAGGGAATTTCAAGTGCAACAAAAAAAATGAGGCGCTGATACCATTATAATTAGTAAGGGTTTTATTAGCCATTACATATGAAAAACAGATGTACAAAAATTTATTTTGTGAGAATTGTACCAAATGATAATTCATCTTTTCTGTTAGTGGCAGTGATTAATGAGAGTGTTACTTGAACTAAAGATCTTTCACACACCCTTCCCCCTTTCATCTTTAGATATATATACCTATCGTTGACATTACTGCAAGCATTGAAATATTGAATTAATAACTATGAGGAAGTTTAATTACTTTCAAAAAATATGACATACAGACACTATTTAACAGTGTTTGATACTAGGAGACTCTGCAGTAGTTGTATTTCAACCTTTGCATCACTTCTTCATCCAAAGGTTGTAGAAATTCTTAAGACTCATGTTAAAAGGAGTGCTATTCTCAGGGCAGTAGTTGCATAGAATTTAAAAATCTCTTTTCTGCTTCTAATAGTTTCTCATATTTCTACATAATCCAGGTATACATTTTCTTTTATCTCAGATTAACAGCATTATCTAATCATTCTTAAATATTTCTGCATTATAAGCTTACATTCTAAAATATTTGACATTACAAGACAGGTGACATTACAAGACAGGTTATGTTTAAAATCATTGTCCTGTGAACTTATTGGGGTCTGCCATATTCATTTGCATCTTTCTCTTTGTCAGATTGTGTTAACTTGGTTTCGCTTATGTGTATAAGTTGAAATTTATTTGTTAGAATTTTGTCTCCCTGGATGTCTCCTCCTTAATTTGGTCTACGAGTAGAGATCAAGGGAGTAAAGACTTAAGATTGGCCCCCACAACAGTCAACTGATTAAGGTTTGTTCATTTACACTGAATGGTGGGACTTCACTGAGAAGGAATTATATATGAGTCACTAAGTAAGCCACTTATTAATTTTTATCACCTTCAGGCCTAAATGTTCAAGTAATTCTTTATCTTCATCTTGCCAAATAGCCAAAATATTTGTTCTCACCCAAATTGTAGAAAGCTAATTGTATCCAATGTTCTGTCTCACCTACACATTTGGTAGCCATGTGTTGGAACTTGGAACATGAGAGCTCTCGAAAAGAGTATGTCTTGAGAACTAGTTGACTCACCTGCAGAAGATCTTTGGTAAATATCGAGGCATCAGAAACTTATGGTGGAACTCTCTAGGACTCACAATCTGATATTGTGTGCATGTTTAACATTGAGTCAGTTTATGTATTCCTTGACGAAGTATATATACATACTAAATTGAAAGACATTCAAAATGCAATTAACTTTAATGACCATCCCGCCGTTTTAAAAACTGCACAGTGCAGAGCCATCACTTGAGATGAAATTGAAGAGGACTTTGTTAACTACACTGGCCAAAAATGCTTTAAAACTTCAGAGTAGGACTTCAATTATTCTTGTCATATTTTATCATAAGTAAAGCTTGATGCAAAATATAAATAAAATATCAAAATGGACTATGGACTGACCTTTAATGAAACAGATATTCTCTTTTTAAGTTATTAACTCTTTCCCTTTAAAAAAAAAAAATTTTTTTAGAAGAAAAAAAAGTTATTAAGTACTCTAAATTAGCAAAATTTTACATTAGCAAACAATACATTGATGTGTACGAATGAAATTTAAGAGGAAAACAAAATATACTTTAATTCCTTTAAAATTGGATCCATTTTTATTTTGGTCATTGAAATTTTAAAAGTTCATATTTAATTCTAATGTATTGACTTAGTGTTTGTTTGGATTTGGATGAAAACTATAAATTATTTTACTATTCAGCTTATTTTTGCTATTATTTATGAGTCTTACTGCACTTTTTGGTATTATTTATGGGCTTTATTGTACTCTTTCAACTAACTTTTACCTTTATCTACAGTACTTTTAGCAACAAGTTTTCAGTTTCAGCAAAATAAGTGGTATCTAAACAGATCCTTAGTGCGTTTGGCATGCTTAATTTTGCCAGCTTATTTTACTATTCAGCTTTTTTTTTTCTACTATTCATGGATCTCACTGCACTTTTGGTACTATTTATGGGTTCCACTGTACTATTTAAGCTAATTTTTATTTTTATCTACAGTACTTTTAGCAAAAAGTTTTCAATTTCTGCAAAATAAGCGGATTTTAAATAGACTCTATCCTTCCTAAATTTTAGCCTTGTAATTTTTTGCTTATGTGGCAAAAATTCAATGAAGTCGCATGATTTTAAAAATCTGCAAATTCAACAAAGTCACTTAGTCACATATTATGATTAGCAGTGTCAATTTCACAATGCTGTTACACACAACATATACACATTTTAATTTTTAAACTCAAATTGTGACTCCAAATCATAATTTCAACTCAAAAAATTCACTTAGTCACATGATTGATTCATTGATACTGTCCATTTCTCCTTTCCTCACCTTTTGTATTAAAAAAACTCTCTCTCTGTGTGTCTCTAAAAGTTTAAGATAATAGTAGTATGGGTTCCAAAGTATCTCACTTTCCTTACAGCAAAATTTACTTGAATACTTTCATTGTCTCTCCATGCTTAGTTTCATCTTAATTATGACCATATTATATAATGGTACCCTAGCTAACTAACCGGTTATATATATGCGCGCTATCACACACTCACCCCAATGGTGAGTCAATTCCCTCATTGCCGGTTATGACAATTTCTCAATGGATTTTTGTGTGTTGCATTACATTAATTCATAATGATAAGATAATATACATATATACACACACTGGGGCATAGCTAGAAATTTTTGTTTGGAGGCCAACTTATGGAACTAATTTATTAACTTATACAAACTTTTGTAATCATGCACAAACACATACATCTATACACACATATAACTTAGTATTCTTCATGGTGAATATCCTTAAAGTTTTCATTTTTAATATAAGTTACCAAATTGTGTACTAAAGTGAGTAAAAGAGTATCAATTGAACTAATGAAGTATTCAAAGACATGAATGATCTAAAACTTTAATAGACACAAAAACATATTTTACAATAAAAAATGAATATGAGAAAAAGAAATTCTCTATAACTAGTAGATCAATTGGACAATTTTTCTAAAAGCATAATTTGACTAGCTCAAATATTTGGAAGAGCCGAGTTGCATTTTTGTAGACAAATAATTAAAATGTTAAATATTATACGTGTAGCTCTGCCCTATATATATATATATATAATATGTATCCTTTCACCGGTTTTTAGCAATTGGTGTAGCTCGCTTGGCTCCATTTGGATTACACAAAAAAGGATATTACTAATTTACTCAACCCTTTAATATTGATTCAGGATTAATCATCTTAAGTCAGTCACGTGTTTGTCACATGCTTCAGTTAATGTAAGGATTAGTTTAGACACATGGTTTATCTTAATTGGTTTGAACTAATGAATAAGTTAATTGTAACAAAGCAGTGAGCATCACAGATGGTAAATTTGTAATTATGCTCCTATTTTTTATCAATATGAGAAAAAACATTGTATTTAGACCTTTTTAGATAAATCAATCTTATTATATTCTATCATAAGGTAAAACTTGATGCATAGTATTAATTAAAAAAGCTCAAAATGGGCTATGGACAGCACTGATGTTCAATGAAACAAATATTCTCTTTCAGTTATTACTCTAATTTTTTTTTATAAGATTCTAAAATTTAATTGTAAATAACGTCAGCACATTTTCTAAAAATATAAAGTTTTCCTAACACAAAAAAGCCCTAACTCCTACTACTACTTTGATTCCAGTACTACTGCATTTAAATAATCTTTCCTAAACAAAACATTGATGTATAAGGAATAAGTACTCACAGTTTCCACACAAATGAGCATGTTGCCAAAGAATGAGGAATAAATATTCTTAACCTAATTTAACAATTAACAATAAAATGAGAAGGAAGAATAATTGATTATTACTTTTGAATTATATGTTGAAATTGGAAAAATTATTAGGTACTCCCGGAGTATCATAAATGTGTAGTCCTCTCTCTTACATGAATGATATGTCCCACCATGAATTTAACTAGTAGGACCCATCATTTATGCGAAAGGAGGGAGTATGCATTTATGGTACTCTGGGAGTACACAATAATTTCCCGTTGAATTGTGAATTCTAATGATAAACAACTCATAAAAAAATTAAATTTATAAGAAAATGAGAAGGAAGAATAATTAATTATTACTTTTGAATTTTATGTTGAAATGGGGAAAATTATTAAGTACTTCCGGAGTACTACAAATGTGTAGTCCCCCCTCTCATATGAATGATAGGTCTCACCATGAATTTAACTAATAGGACCCACCATTTATGTAAAATGAGGGAGTATGCATTTATGGTACTCTGGGGGTACATAATAATTTTCCATTGAATTGTGAATTCTAATGATAAACAACTCATAAAAAATTAAATTTATAAATTTGACTGTAAAATACAAAGATTAAAACCACAAATAAAAGTAAAGTTAAAAACAAAAAATTAGTGTGATAAATGAGAAAAGATTGCAGAATAAGATAATTCTTGAATTTATTCATCATCCAAGAACACACACAAAAGAATAGAGATGAATGAGAATGCATGGAGTTCCAAGTAAGGTATCACTATCACAACCGTTAAACAAACAAGACAAGAAATGTTAAAGAGGAGTATAGTTCAGAAAACAATTTATTTATCGAAGACACTTCTTGCTTAGGCATCGCTTTTTTTTTTTTTTTTTTTTTTTTTTTTTTTTTTATAGTGAGATCATGTCTTAAATTCATTACTCAAGACAATTGTCCATTGCAAATACATCCAGAACAATCTGGTTAGCTATTACAGAAGGGGTATCCTCGACCTAATCTACCCAACCACTTACATTCCATGCCTCCCTAGCCATAATGTGTGCTGCCATATTGCTTTGTCTACGGACATGTGAGCAGCTCCAGGATCTGAACGCAGTCAGCCCTGCCTTGATGCCTTCCACCACCTTTTGAACTGAGCAAGGGCCCAGGTCATTGCCAGCTACAGACCTTACCACAACCTGCGCATCACTTTCAAAATCTAAGTCCCTAAGCCCCAAATCCCAAGCAAGTTGAGTGCCTTCCTCCAGTGCCTTTGCCTCAACCTCCGCAGCACTTAGACGGCAGGGTATTTTCTTACTCATCGCACCCATAATCAGACCCTCCTCGTTTCTAATGACTACACCGACCCTACAACATCCAAAATTTGCAAAAGTTGCCCCATCCACATTCACTTTATACCTCCCCTCCCTTGGTGGTTTCCATTGATTGCGAGGTGAGGACTTTTTGCCAGAGTAGGGTAGCTGGGATCCCTTTATTTCCTTCCCATACTCACGTACCTCCCTAGCGATTCTACTCGGCTCTTTGCTTGTACCCTCATGCTTGAATTTGTTTATGTTGTTCCATATATTCCATGCCGTAATTGCAAACAACACCCAATCCATGTCTTCCTTCCTCTCCTTCACCGCCCAGACCACGTCCACAAAGTCCCTCGTGGGTTGGGGTAACACAGGGAGATCAAGTGCCATCTCCTTCCATACCTCAGCAGCAACTTTACAGTCCTAAAAGGTATGCCCAGATGACTTACAATCCCCACAAAACCCACACCTATCGTTGCTGCTCACCTTCCTCGCTGCCAAGAGATAGTTTATGGGCAAGATTTCTCTGCAAGCCCTCCAAATAAAATACTTTATTTTATTTGGGCAATCAACCTTCCACAACATCTTCCAAAACTGGGTTGCCTTGGATTTGTCAGAGCTGTCTCCACTTGTTCTAGGCGTGCTAGCCTTCAACAATTTGAGGGACACCCCATAAGCACTTCTCACCGTGTAAAGGCCATTTTTAGACCATGTCCAGACTCTTGAATCCTCTGGCAATCGAGGGCTCAAAGGGATACTGAGAATGCAGTCTACTTCATGGGGAAGGAAGGTTTCCTTTATAAGTCCAGTTTTCCATGTACCTGTGTTGTTGTCAATGAGTTGTGCCACTTTCACCAAGCTGGTATTGTTTCCTTGGGGGCTTAGGACCTTAAATGAATCTGATGAAGGTAGCCATCTGTCCCGCCAAATGTTCACTGTTCACCCATTGCCAATTATCCACCTTGATCCCACCTCCAACGTTTCCTTTGCAGTCATAATGCTCCTCCATACATACGAAGGCTTCTTACCCACTTGTGCATCCAAAAAAGAGCCTTCCACAAAGTATCTTGCCTTAAACACCTTATGAATTAGGGAATTTGGATTTTGACTCATTCTCCACCCCTGTTTTGCTAAAAGTGCCAAGTTAAAGGCCTTTAAGTCCTTAAAACCCATACCACCCTCCAATTTTGGAATACACATGTTTTCGCATGAAATCCACGCCATCTTCCTTTCTTTGTCCTTCTACCCCCACCAAAATTGGCTCATCAAGGAATTGAGTTCGTGACAAAAGGAATCCGGGAGTTTGAAGCAACTCATAGTGTATGTTATTGTTGCTTGGGCAACCGCCTTAATCAGTACTTCTGTACCTGCATTTGAGAGTAGTTTCCCTTTTCACCCCACTACCTTCCTGCCCATTTGGTCTTTTATCCGGTTAAACGCCTTCTTCTTTCCCCTCCCCACTAACGTAGGTAGTCCCAAATATCGCTCTTGCTTGTGAATGATCTCGGCACCAAAGCTGTTTTTGATTTCCTCTTAGATCTCCTTATCCGTATTCTTGCTGAAGAAAAGCGACGTCTTCTCTCTATTCAACTTCTGCCCTGACTTACTCTCATAGTCATCAAGCACCTTTAGAACCCTATTTCCTTCCTTAATACTTGCTTCACCGAAAATAATACAGTCATCAGCAAACAAGAGATGGGAAATCCTCGGCGCTCCCCTACACACTGAAATTCCACTAATCAGTCCCCCCCTTTCATCCCTTTGAATCATAGCTGTTAATCCCTTTGCACATAAAAGGAACAGGTAGGGAGAGATTGGGTCCCCTTGTCGTAGCCCCCTTGTCAAAATGATCTTTCCTTTTGGTTCCCCGTTAATAAGGACTGAGTAGGAAACAGTCGTAACACACATCATAATCAACTTAATCCAATCCTCTTGAAAACCCAATTTTCGCATCATCGCCTCCAAAAACGTCCACTCCACTCTATCATAGGCTTTGCTCATATCAAGCTTTATAGCCATTAGGCCTCTTTTCCTTTTCTTTTTTGGTCTATGCAATGCATTATCTCAAAGGCCACCAGAACATTATCCGTGATCTGTCTCCTTAGGACAAAAGCACTCTGTGACTCGCTTATCACTTCCGGAAGAATTTTCTTCAACCTGTTTGCAAGGACTTTGGACACAATCTTATATACAACATTGCACAAGTACAACAGATTGACCCACAACATCCCAATATTTCTGAAAGAAAATCGGTGACATACCGTCGGGTTTGGGTGCTTTTGTAGGATACATTTGGTTCAGGGCCTCTCTTATTTCCTCCTCTCTGAAAGTTCTCATCAGCTCTCCATTCATCTCTTGTGAGACCCGCAGAGCTACTGCATTCAGGCTGGCCTCAAAAGAGGCAGGATGGTCTGTACTGTAAATGTTTGAGAAGTACTTTAAGATCACCCTCTCCAAATCTTCAAGACTATCATACCACACCCCTTCATCCATCAAACCATCAATCCTATTTCTCCTTCGTCTTTGGGATGCTGTCGTATGAAAGAATCTAGTGTTTCTATCCCCACATTTTAGCCATAGTGCCCTCGACCTTTGATTCCACATCACCTCCTCTCTGACTAGTGTTTTGTTGATTTCCTTCTTCAGTGCTTGAATTTCATTTGCTATTTCGTGTAAGAGATTCTACCCCTTGATAAGTTGCAAATGTTCCTTCAATCGTTTTAGCTTCGTATTTATATTTCCAAATGACATTTGATTCCAAAGCCGAAGCTAGGATTGACATTTGCTGATTTGTTAGTGAGGCACTCATACGGATTAGCTTGAGAAGAGTCCCAAACCGATTCGATCACCTCTCTGCATCCCCCATCCCTTACCCATATTGCCTCAAAAAGGAACCTTTTCTTTGTCGGTTTAGAAGGTCTTTTCTTTTTAAGAAACAGGGCAAGTAAACAATGGTTTGACGCAGACATCGAGATATGCCGAACCTGTGCTTCAGAGAATTGTTCGATCCATCTCGCATCCGCCATGCACTTGTCAAGCCTCACCAATGTCGGTTGCTCCCCAAATCTCCCATTACACCAAGTAAACCTCTGCCCTACAAAGCCCAGATCAAGCAAACCACACCTACCCAAACACTCTCTGAAATTCCTCATTTGGTTAGCGTCCCGATCTAGCCAGCCCAGCTTCTCATCTAAATGCAAAATTTTGTTGAAATCGCCAAACACCACCCATGGCAATGTGCTTTATTTTTTTAGGGTCTCCAACAGCTTCTATAAGATGTGTCTCTTGCTAGTATCGAGGTGGCCATAAAAGCTCGTTGCCCTCCACGGCCTTGCATCTCCATCACCGAGCACAACCGCATCAATATGTGAATGTGAGCAGCCCATGAATCTCACATCCACACCCTCACGCCAAATCATCGCCAAGCCACCACTGCGTCCATCACTCGGCAACGAGATACCTTGTGTGAGCTCCAATTTCCTCTGAAAACCTTTCATCCGAATTACACTTGCTTTGGTCTCTGATAGAAAAACCAAAGTAGGATTTTTTGACTTTATTTCGTCGATGAGAATTCGAACTGCCGAGGGTGATCCTAAACCCTGACAGTTCCAAGCCAACACACTCATTTGGCTAGGCGGTGCTGCTCTGTAGCCACCACCTCACTGCCATCCGTTGAAGATTTTCCCCTAAGGGTTTTGTTTTGTTCAAGAGGTTTTTTGCGTTTCAGGTTAATGATATGCGTATCTAATTCATGAAGGGGAGTGATCCCTGGTCTTTTCTTTGTTCTCGGGCCCTTGTCCTCCTTTGGTTTTGCTTCACAGGTCTCCTGTGTGATTCTCTTCCAGTGGCCACTCTTTAGGCCCAAATGCTCCGCAACCTAACCCAACTTTTCCTCATAACAGAGGGCCATTGGGCCAGGCCCACGTTCCTTAACCAAATAGGCTGGGTTTGTAATGTTCTCAGTGCCTCAGCAATCCCAAATGAAACTAAACAAAAACTTATAGTGTAGACTTATGTTTTGCCACTATTAGATACCTTTAGCGACGAAAATTAGTTTCATCGCTGATAATGATACTATTTTTACAATTTTATTTTTAGTGACGCTTTATTTTTGTCACTATTTGTGACATTCAGCGACGAAATTAATTTCGTCACTAATTGTATTATTATTAGCACCTTTAGTGACGAATTTACGTTTCAACTCTCTTCTCCTTCTGGATTGACTTTGATAATTGTTGATGTGACTACTCTTTTCTAAATGTTTAGTATTATTTGCTCATCCAAGGTTGAGGTGACATGTTAATGCCTCGTCACCTTTTAGTCCTCTCCTTCTAGTTGTGGAGTATGTAGTGACAAAGTATTGGTACTGTCACCTTTTTGGTCTTCCACTTTAGATTGTGGAGTATGTGGTGACTAAGTTTTGTTGCCTCGTCATTTTTTTTTTTTTTGGTCGTCCATTTTGGGTCGTGGACTTGTTTAGGTGACTTAAGTGTTGGTACCTCGTCATTTTTTTTTTTGGTCGTCCACTTTGGGTCATGGACTTGTTGAGGTGACTAAGTGTTGGAACCTCGTATTTTTTTTTTTTTTTGGTCGTCCACTTTTGGTTGTGGACTTGTTGAGGTGACTAAGTGTTGGTACCTCGACACCTTGTCAGTCGTCCACTTAGGGTTGTGGACTAATTGAGGTGACTAAATTTTGGTGCCTTGTCACCTTTTTGGTCATCTACTTGTAGACGACTTAGTATGGTGATCGTCCACATGTAGGCGACTGAGGTCATAGGTCCATCAGTAAGCGACTTAGTGTAGTGACCGTCTACCTATAGGGGACTTTTGGTTATGCATCCACTCGTAGGCGATTTAGTGCAGTGATTGTCTACTCATAAGCGACTTTGGTCATGCGTCTACCCATAGGTAACTCAATATAGTGACCATCCACCTATAGTCGACTTTGGTCATGCGTCTACCCGTAGGTTACTTAGTGTAGTGATCGTCCACCCTTAGGCGACTTTGGCCATGCGTCTACCCATACGTAACTTAGGCCATGCGTCTACCCGTAGGTAATGCGTTTACCCGTAGGTGACTTAGTGTAGCGACTGTCCACCTATAGGTGACTTTAATCGTGCGTCTACCCGTAAGTGACTTATTGTAGAAATCGTCCACCCGTAGGCAACTTTGGCCGTGCGTCTACCCGTAGGTAACTTAGTATAGTGACCGTCCACCCATAGGAGACTTGTCATACGTCCACCTTGAGAGGTGATATTCAATTTGAGAAGTGAAGGCCACCTTGAGAAGTGGGGTTCACCTTGAGAGGTGATATTTTGAGCCAATGCGTTGTACAAACATTCCTTGCCTGTTGCCCCCCTTCCATGTTTGCCTTCGCTACTTGAGTTGATCTATAGACGATCTCTCGGATTGTTCGTCACCTTGGCGACTTGGATGATCGATACTTGAGTTGATCATTCACCACCTCGAAGACATTGTAGAAGGGTAGGCAGTATTGGTTGTTCGCTTTTCCTTTTCTTTTTCTTTTTTTTTTCTTTTTTTTTTCTCTTTTTTTTTTTTATTGCAAGCAAAGAAAATACTTCTATTCAAATGGTAAAACTCATAGGAAAAATAAGTTAAGTATCAAATAAACAAATAACTTTAAACTATATGTTGTGTCAAAACGTGAAACTTATAAACAATGTATGAAAAGGAAATGCATGCAGAGTAAATGCAAACATAGTTGCAGGAAGTGTACTTCTTCAAGCGTTCGACATTCTAAGGGTGAGGTAGCTTTTACTCGTCAAGTGTCTCTTGTAGGGTGGTTGTCATCCAAAGGGTTATCTCCTAGTTCCTTAGTTGGTCCTACCATTAATCTTTGGTCTTTAAAGTTCATGGTGGGCAACTGTTTATCCATGTTGGGCATAGCCACGTAGCACTCTCGTGTATCAACTTGAGCTCCTCTGGCTTATCTTATACTATAGGGAGCTTAACCAAGAAGTGGTATGTTGAGGTTGTAGCTCTTAGTGCGTGGAGGGTTAGTCTTTCACCTTGTTGGGTTGCTCCAGTTCTTGTGGATGTTGTATCCCAGATCCATTTTTAACAAATTGCTGCAACTTCCTTTGACCTACAAGGATCTCTATTTGTTGTTTCAGATCATATCACTCGTTTGTGTCATGTCCATGATCATGGTGGTAATGTCAATATTTGTGCTTTGATCGCTTGCTCGGATCCCCTTCATCCTCCTTGGCCATTCCAACATGAGGTCGTCTTTGATAAGTGTAAGTATATGGTCGATGGGAGTGTTTAGTGGGGTGAAGCGAACGGGTTGACTGGTGGAGTTTCTAGGCCTCTTGCCTTCTCTTTGGCCAATCGTTCGACATCCTACAGTATTGTAGTCATCAGTCCTACTTTTCTTCTATTTGCACTTCCTTTCTGTAATATTTTGAAGGGATGGATAGTGATTATGACCACTTTTACGTTGATCATGCGATAGGACTTGATGTTCTTGCAACTGTTTAATTTGCACTTCCAATGCTTGGTTTTGTAGCATAAGGGCTTTATTTTGTTGAGTAAGTCGCTCAATCATAGCCGAGAGTGTCTGCAATTGCCATTCTACACTCTACAGCACTAGGGTGATTTCCATTTTCTTGGTTGACTGATGCCATCAATTGAGTTTGGACTGTACGACCTTTGTCTCAAGGATAAAGCAATGACTGATTACTCGTATTTCCCACAAACGGCGTCAACTAAAGGAGGCGACGGTGGAGTGCACTCAATGGGAATTTGAGCTCTGCCTTCAGCATCTGCTCGTAGACCTCGACTCCTTCAACACCTTCATAATAACACTTCTTCGACTTATAGGGTAGACGGAGAGGAATGTTGTCAGGTATTTGTTACTTAGACCTAGGTGTTTTAAAGTGCGATTCTTTGATTAAGGACTTGAAATCATTAACCGTCCACAAGGGTAGCAGGATGAACTCCCTAAGTCCACCAGGACCAACAATGGATTGGATTGGGGGCTCTATGCTGTCCAGGCTAACCCTAGAGTCACCTTTTGGCCTATCCAGCTCTAAACCTTCATCCCTCAAGGAAGCAAAGGTGGCGGACGGATTCCTCTCTTCACTTGAAGTGTCAGGATCTTTTTGACCTAGAGGGAACACTTCATCGTAGCCCGCCCTGTCGTAGACAAACGATTAGTTACTCGATGCACTAGAGATCTGTCACCTATACATGACGGTAAACCCTAAGACTGGCGAAATCTAAAATAGACGACGGTAGTACAAAGTTAAGAAATATGAATAAAGTTCCTTACTGAAAGGAGAACTTACTCGTTGAAGATGAGCAGCGAAGGGGGTGCAGATGACAGATGGACTATCTAAACGGTGTGCTTGTAGATGACAGATGAACTAGTTGAACAGAATGGTTGTCTAACAAGGGCAACGATAGTGCTCTGATTGTAAGAATTTCATGGAAAGTAGAAAATGAAGGGTGGAGAGGCAGGTTTATATAGAGGGAATGGCACAGAAGACGAAGGAACACTTCGTTCCAAGTGATGAGCCATTGAATGGACGCCACGTGTCCTACAATATTAATGACCCTAGGCCAGCCTATCAGGCTAGATCTATTTCTCAGAAGATCAATTGAAACTGTCACTCCACAGGTCCGTCCACACGAACCCATGGAGTGAGGGGGTAACTGAAGAGGATAAAATTAGAGATGACAGATCTATTTGAATAAACACGACGGTATTAGACAAATAGGCTGATAGTGGACGGATCCAAAATACACAGACACGAGGTGGCTGGATCCAAAGGCGACGTGGCATATACATGGTTTTAGTGATCTCACAGGAGTCCTAAATGGAAACAACTTGTGTCTCACGATCAACCCTTATAAAGTCCTAATATGAATAGGATCCTAACATGGGAAGAATTCTATTAATATACACCAATTAATGATAATCTTCTCTATAACGAAACGCCTTCCTACACAAGAAATGGAGGTCGGTTCTACGCTATTATAAATACCCACAGACCCTCAAAAAATAAGGTATGCATAATTTACCTCAGCTCTGGTACTCTAAAGTTGTAGAAAGTTCTAACTTGACCTTCGGAGGCTATTTGGCCGGCACCACACCGGTGGTCTCTGTGAGGTCTTCTCTTTTTGTGTTGTGTAGGTATTGTTTCACGTATGTGAGGACCGTGTGGCTTATTGATGATTTTTTGGTATCATCAGCTATAGAAGAAAGAACAACGATAGCGAGGTTCGTCGACTATGAATTATATATGCCTTTGAATTCTTTGCCTTAAATAGTTTTATTATATACAAAATTGATTATGTAATTTTTAAAGAAGCTCCCAAATGCTTGTGTGTGCAACATTGTTTTTGAAGGAGCTGTAACTTTGGATATTGAAGATATAAATCAGAATGTTTCTCATTATATATATAAATCAGTGATTGTTAAAAGTAAAAAGAAAGAATATTTACTAAAAATGACCTTGGTTGCGTTTTTTCTATTAAAAGTATTATGTGCTAGTTGATAAGTTACCACCAATATGACAAAGTTTGTGCAATTAAGAAATAGTGAATTTTCTTATAAAAATAATAGTGATTATTCCATAATAAAAAATAAAAAAATAAAAGAAATAGTGAATTTAGTGGGTGTTTGTTAGCTCAATTATAGTGAAGTTGTGTTTTTACAAGAAAATTAATAACAATAAAAAAAAAACTTTTAAAGTTTCTTCTTATTAAATAAGAAACATTGATTCAAATCTCATCTACAATAAAAAAATAATAAATAATAAAACATTTTTTTAAGGCTGCAATACTACACTAAAAATCTTTTCTTTTTTGGGAGGGTTTAAAAATCAATTGATATTTCAGGCTGAAAACAAATAACAATCATCCTATATAGACCATTATTCATAAATTTAGTCAATTTACCATTTTTCTAACACTACTTCAGTACCTCTTAGGTGAGTCCAAACCTCTTCTTAATAAATGAGACTCTTTTTTTTTTTTTGAGAAGATAATAAATGGGACTTAACAAGTAAACTTTTTAACTTTTAAATAGGAGGTAGTTGAGCAAAAAAGAGTTAGGATCCACTCTATTTGCAAGGGATCTATTTCATAGTCTTGATAAAAGTTTTATAAATCACACTTGTTGTGTTAAAAAATTTAGCTATTTTTTCATAGGTTCCTTTATCCAAAAGTGGCCCGTTTCTTTTGTTTTTGTTTTTGTTTTTGTTTTTTTTTTTGTTAAAACTAAATAAACATATCTTTGGTTGATTGAGCATTGAAATATAATTGGGATTTCTATATGTGGGTGTCTTCTGTGCATGCTTTATGCAATAACCATCCTTCTTTTCCATGTTGATTATTGGTGCTAAAGCCTCTAAATTTAGTGTTATCTTAATTAACTCAGTGGTTTTTTTTTTTTTTTTTTGAACACTTTTAGTGTTAAAAAATAAAAAATTGGCTACCTTTTCATTAGTCTCTTTTACACAATAGTGGTTTCTTTTGGGTTTAGAGTCACATTTTTTGTGTCACAATTCTAATGTAACATGGTCATGAGTGATGAAAATAAAGCAATAGTTCATGTGAAAATGATTGTTTACCACTCACGATCAACCACTTTAGCAAATTGTGATTATAAAAATATATATATATATATATATATATATTGTGTAGTGCCAATGGGCCCAAAATACGTATTGGGCCGGCCCAAAGGCTCTCACAAGGAGGAAAGCCCAACCTAATAGCATGAATGGTCTGAGGACATGATAAGTCCCACCTACGAAGTCACATGACAAAAGAAAAGTGTCATGCATGAGTAGAACACCACGAAACATGACGTCCGAGGATGGCCAAGTCCTATGTAACATGCTGCTAAGGACGAGGCGAGTGCTCTGGTGGTTCAAGGGCATCCGTACTGAAGACCTTGGATACAAAAACTGAGAAAACGAGAATAAGGGATAAAGGGAAGTGACAGACAAATATCAAGGATAAAGCTGCTACCACCGCATTGAAGGCTCTATACCTACCTTTCTGGCCGCATTAATGAGGAAGTGACGCCTGAGCATTGGAGTTCAACCTTGCACTTACCGCCAAAGACTTTGGTAAGAAGGAATGATGGGACAAGTATAAAAAAAAAGCATTTGGACTACACATGGAAGGAAGGAGGAGAAAGAAGCTGGTCTATAAAAGACGAAGGAAGAAGAGAGAGAAGGGGGGGGGGGGGGAGGAAAAATATACACAACACATACGAGAGAGAAATTGTAAGGAGAGGCCAAAGATAGTCCTCGACATTAATATATGATACAGCTTTCACCCATATACGAGTAGAATGCATGAATTCTGTGATTAAATTTATCCTTCTGTGTTATCTGCTATCTATAAACCTAGATTAGAAGCTCATTCTCTATAAATTTATTGTTTTGGGCTCAGTGGGTTGGTTCTGAAAGTGCAACTTTATTCCAGCGCGATTTGAGTCCTTACATATATATATATATATATATATATATATATATATTAAGGATTTTCAATCCTCGTAAAATAAAAAGTGGATGTACTAACATGAGCTTACTTTTGTTGTTTATACTTTATTGGCGTCAGGACCTCCAAATTTTGTGTCATTCGAACTAGGACAAGATGTTATGAATTGGGTCTTTGAAGTTCAGATTGTAGGCTTTTGGAGAGCTACATGAGAGAACTGCCACGCTTTTATGGCCTGTTTGGAAGTTTAAAAATGGAGGGAGAGTAGAGTAGAGGGAGAGAGAGTAATTTAATACCCTTATTTGGAAGTTTTTTTAAAGAAGGAGGGGGAGGGATTTGGAGGGGTTTCAACTCCCTCTAACCTCTCATTTTTAATTCCTCCAAATTGGAGAGATTTGGAGGGAGAGTGGAGAATAAAAATACTTGATCAAATGAATTACCAAATTTGCCCTTACTATATTAACAAAATTACAAATGAAAAGACTAATTACTCCTCTCTCCCTTACTTAATTTTAAAAACATCCAAACAAGGTGGAGGATAACCATTCCCCTCTACTCTCCTTCTCACTACTCTTCTCCTCTCTACTCCCCTTTACTCTCCTCCCTCTCTAAACTTCCAAACAGGCTATTAAGGATGAAGAGGCCCACGAGTTGATTTTCCAAACCACTACTTTGATTCATAAAGTGGCTCTTGTCACTAAAACAACATTACAGCAAACCTGTTTCTGATTTTCTCACATCTTGTGCAAATATTTCTTTGCATCGAGATGAACAAGAAGTTGGAGGTTGTTCAGGGTTTTTTCTTTTCATGTGCCACACAACGTGGTCTATTTACGCAAATTATGCCATGTCAACAAAAGATTTGAACCAATGGAAAATAAAAAATGTCCCAGTTCATTCAAAGCAAAAGGAAAAGCCCAAAAAGTTTTCTTTTTTTTTTGCCCAATAACATATTTTTAATCAGAATGGGCTTGAGGGCCCATTATTTCTTGCTTCACGAGTTGGGCTGAAACGCCCAAACTTCCTCACCAGACGAACTGGCCTTGAGGCTTTTGACCAATATTTTTGCAAAGCATATACTATACGCGGTTACAAGCCCATAATCTCTTGCCTCATTAATTGGGTTCAAAAGCACAAATCACGTTTGGAAGTCCATGGCTTCACTCTATTAAAGCCCAAGCTCCTTCAGCTACAAGAAATGGGCTACAAAAAGTGAAAGCTTCGCTCAAGAAAGCCTTTTGGGACATTCAGTTGGTCAAGCCCAATTTCTAGCACCAGCCCAGTTAAAGCCCATATTTCCTCAACAGCCAAAGTGGATTGGATTCGTGGCTGGTTTGCTGGAGGAAACAATCAACAGTTGGACAGGTTACACTAGAAAAACAAACCTAGAGGAGTTGATGTCATAGGTGTAGCCGTGTAGGGGACCTTTTCTTTTCTCTCTTACTTGACGAAACCTTGGGAAGCCATGGCTAAAATTAAGTACACATTTGGTGACTAATTTAAGAAAGACTTAACTTGCCACTCTTACACAGTCAAAAAAAAAAAAAAAAAAAAGAAAAAGAAACTTACCACTCTTAGCAAATAACTAGGAAGAATGGACAAAAAGCTATACTCAATACCTCTCATGACTGCATTGCAAGTGAGAGAATATATATTAGAAACGAAAAGTCATTCCTTTGAATACTATATTATATTTTACTGCAAGAAAACACACAAGAAAAGGATAGGATATTTACTATATTGTGTTTATCTATTACTAGTTTTTTCACATGAATATATAATTTTTTTAATATTAAAATTCTACTTACAAAATGAATTTTTTAGTAGTCACATAAATACCAACTACACTTTATGTAAATTTATATTGTTTTATGTAAATTAAAGATCATATAATTGTTCTTCTATAAAAAAAAAAAAAAATCTTATAATTGTCATATGTTTAACCTGTTTGAATCCAACACATTTCTAACTTGCACCTCATTCAATCTATACATAAGTGGATCGAAGTAAAACTTGCGCGACTTAATTTATTTAGCTTGTCTTTAATGTTGAGGTATCAAGCATCACGCAAATATGGCACTAGTTCCAAAGGTATATGGGCATGTGAGGTAATTATTTTATTTGATGCATTTTTCAACACCAAATAAAATTTTTAAATATTATTTTAATGTCCATGTTAGCTTTATGCCCGCTAGCGATGCATCTCGTGTGTCATATAAGCAATTTATGTAAGTAAGATGATAGTAAAGACTAATCGATTTTTCCGTTATGAGAACCAAAATAGAAAAAAGAAAAAAAAAAGTAGGAAACAAATTAAAAATCAGCCAAAAATGAATGGACCAAAGAGGGTTTTTTTTTTTTTTTTTTTTTTTTTTAAAGGCAAAATCACCCATGGTGCAAAGTCTTCTTCTACTCTTGGACTCATAGAACACCACCAAAATATTTTCGTTGCTCTGCGTCTCCTCCAAAGTTGCCTCAATTTTTGAAGGGTAAATTTCCATCGCACAAACTCATCCAACATATCTGGCCGGTTAGGAATAAAGTGATTTTTGAAGGAGTAGAACCTGACCTTGAATCCCTTAAAATAGTGTTGGCAAGAATACCATTCTAGAAGGCATATTTCTTGGTTTTTGCCAGCACCAGGGACAATTAAAATTAATGTAAATGCTGCGGTAGGAACAGTTAACTCTATGGTTGCATAGGTGGCTAGAGACTAGAGAGAAAGATTGGTATTTGCTTAATTGCTTGTTCTAAAAGGGTAAACACCAGTTTTCCTCTCCAGGCCGTGCTAGCTGAAGCTTTGAAATGGGCAGTGTCGCTAGCTCCATCCCTCCCTTGTGTATAAGGCATAATAGAACGGAAACAAGAAATCGTGGTGTTGACTTTCACTGGAGAGTTAAAAATATATTAACAGAAATTGTTGTTTCGGCTAGAGCAACTCCTAGTTCCTCTTTTAGTTGGTTTCCAAGAGAGGCCAATAGAGCAGCCCATGTGTTAGCAAAATGGTCCTTTTAAGACCAAGTTTGTTGGCTCTTTTGATTTTTGTAATTGCCCACCTGTTTGTCTGATATTTTAAAGGGAGGAGGCTTTTTTTTTTTGGCTGCTGTGCAGCTTCCTGTTTGTCGGTTGGAATAATATTTTCAGTTCATAAAAAGAGAAAAAAAAAAAAAAACCTAAACTCATCCAACATGTACTCCAAATTTCAATAGTCCAATTTTTATGCGTAGTGGTATTGTTCGGTTGGTCACGGACTCACGGTGCCTCAAGCTATCCTTTCTATCCCTATTCCTCATTGGCCTGGAGCAGACAAGCTGATTTGGATTCCAGACAACAAGGGAGCCTTCTCTGTGAAGTCAGTGTACAAAACTAATCACATCTTTAATGTCACAAGCTCCCTAAGTGAGGCTCAATGGAAAGGTCTATGGAATATCAAGACTACGGAAAGGATTAAAATTCTTCTGTGGAGGATGGCTACCAACTCCCTACCCACTAGAGACATCTTGCACCAAAGGCTCGAAGCTATTAACTCCTCTTGTGCCTTGTGTGGTAATGAGCGTGAATCCATATGCCACCTATTCTTCACCTGCTCAATCGCGAGAGCAATCTGGTTTGAAAATGTTTGGGGGTTTAGAACTGATTCTCAACATGTCATGTGCAGTAGTGACTTAATCAAACTCATCCTCGACCCCCCTCATCTCCCCACTACGGACGAAGAGACCTGGTGTGTATCTTCAGCCATGGCATTCGTGGTAGATGGAATTTGGAACTTAAGAAATAGAATTGTGTTTCAAGGGAAAAAGGTTGACATCCGTGCAACCTATTCACATATCCAGAGGAGAATTTTAGAATTCCTTTCTGTAAGCCAATCCACCACCCAAGTTCTTCATCCATCACTGCATCAGAACTGGAAGCCTCCCTCCCCTGGTTTCATCAAGCTTTTTTTTTTTTTGAGAATCAAGATGAAACCATTTTATTAAGCCAAAGCAAAATCAGAAACAACCAAATCATAAATATCCGGAGGAACATGCTCCATCCAGACTGACAAAGGAAAAGACCCTCTTGCTCTCTTAGCTAAGGCAAGAGCAACACGATTGCCCTGCCGCCTTGTATGAGAAAAAGAGAAAGTTCTAAGTGAACTCACAATAGACAAAAAGTCTTTAACAAACTGACCAAAAGACGGGTGACCACCATCAGTTGCCATTAGCGCATTGCACACCACCTCTGAGTCCCCTTCAAACACAGATTGACATATACCCACCTCCACAGCAAACTGAGCTGCCCTTCTTGCAGCCAGGGCCTCCAAGACCTCCACGGAATCAGGGAAAGGAATCTTCTCAGATAGGGCTGCTACCACCTCACCATTTGAGTTCCGGATAACAACTCCAATTCCTGCCTCTCTAGATTCAACAAAGACTGCCCCATCATAGTTTGTCTTATAAATGTCCCCCATCGGAGGTCTCCATTTGGTTCTTCCAGGTATAGTTTTTGGTTTGATTAACGGAAATTTCTTCTGATACTCAGCGAGGTAGTTGCTGGCTGTGTCGAACACCTTCTCAATAGGCAAACACTCTTCCTTTAGTCTGATCTTGTTCCTATTGTGCCAAATAAACAAACCACAGTAGCAAATAATTCCAATCTTCTTGGTTGTTGCCCCACTAGCTGGATAAGCTCACAGACATCACGTAAACCTGGGAAATTAGACCTGATCCAACTAAAAACAGGTGCCCAAATATGCCGCAGTGAATCACATTCCCAAATGGCATGAAAGGTCGACTCTTGCCCCCACTAAACAGAGTCTGCACTCTGCCCTGTCTATAATCTTCCTTTTCCTCAGATTTTCCTTGGTAGGAAGCGCTTCAGAACATACCCTCCAGAGAAAAGTTCTGATTTTATTAGGTACCCGAAGCTTCCATATTCGATTCTAGAAAGTCTTTTGGTTCAAGGTGTCTGAACTTGCTGCATCCACACTTCTTTCATCCTCACACAGCAATATGTACCCGGTTTTAACTGAGTACTCACCACTTCAACAGTGAGGCCAGATTATACTGTCTTCCTGACTTGACCAGCAAAGAGGGATAGCTTTAATTCTTTGAGCTTCAAACCAAAGGAAAACCTGGTCAACCAAACCATGGTCCCATGTTCTTGTATCCGGCCTAAACAAACAGTCCACAGTGGCTCCTTCAAAGACAGGTATATGTGGAGATAACACCTTGGCTGACTCCTTACCTGGCAACCAACTATCATCATAAATTTTTATGCTTCTTCCATTCCCCAACCTCCATCTCATGCCCAAGGAAACCACCTTTCTAGCTTTTAAGATGCTTTGCCAAGCAAGAGAACCAGTGGCTGCCGAAGCTTCAAAAATTGACCCTCTAGGAAAATATTTCGCTTTGAAAACTCGGTAAAACAAAGAGTTTTGGTCCTTCAATAACCTCCACACCTGCCTTGCTAACATTGCATCATTGAATTTTGCCAATTCCTTGAAGCCAATCCCGCCTTCCGCTTTAGGCTTACAAAGAACCTCCCATCTCTTCCAATGGTGCTGCTGTCAACTCGGTCAGAACCGCCTTAGCAGTTGTAGCGAGAAACTTTTCAGGTGAAGTAATCAAAGTGTGGGCTAAGCCTTACCATAGATGTAGCCCCCTCCAGGCAGAAGCAAGCGCAATCCTTTGGGCTGTCAACCTGGCCTCTAGCGAAGGATGGAATCAAGTGGTCATTGAGAGTGATTCCAAGGTGTGCATGGATTCTCTGTCTGACAAACCATCTGTGCCTAACTGGACCATCAGCAATGTTATTGACAATATTCTTAATTCTGCTTTATCTCTCCTTTGTTGCTCTTTTGTATGGGCCCGTAGGTCTTGTAATTCTGCAGCCCACATTGCTGCAAAGTTAGCTTTATCTCTAGCTGCATCTCTATGTTTAAATAAGGAGAATCTACCTGAGGTTTTACTCTCTGCTTGTGTGGTAGACTCCTCCAATGTAGTTTCTGTTTTTTCAGCTGAATGATATTGAAGCTTAGCCAAAAAAAAAAAAAAAAAAAAAAAAACGGACTCACGGTGCCTCACATTGTACTATCTGGATAGTTTGTTTATCACAAAGTGAGTTCATTATATCATTCATGGCGCAAATGTTTTTTTTGTTTGTCTATTTTAACATAAAAACTCTTTTTTTTTTTTTTTTTCTATTTTTCGTACTTAGTTTTCAAAAATCTCATATCAAATTATATATTTTATACTATATTTTATTAAAATATCAAAATTTTTAAAATAATTTTTCTTTCTTCACATACAATAATTATCATCCACTATCTTCCTTTATTATTGAAATACATAAAAAAAAAAGAATAAAAAGCTAAATAAAAAATAAATAGTGATATTCTATTGAATAAAGCAAAAGAATTCCTCTTGGAACCGCCGGCCCAACCACTAAGCTATTTGAACAATGGCCTAATAAGGCCTCAAGTGGAAGAAGGTCATTTCTAGCCAATAAAAATATAAAATCTATTATTTAACTCACATAATCATAGCACCAAAATTTTAATTAGGGCGTCTCTATTAGCTAATAAAATACATTATCTACTTGTCTTACAAGGTAGAAATTTAAATTAAGACCCAAATTTCATCCAATAAATGTAATTATTTTTAGAAATTATCCTCCCTTTTTGAATGTGAACTCTTTTTTGTAACCATTCATATTGCTCTTTTTGAAAATTTTATAATTTTCATTCTCCCAAATACATAAATAGAAGATGAACAGTCTCAGTTTGAACATGAAATCAAGTTTTAAAATTTTTCTAAATATTTTTTATACCTAAAATGTGAAAAAAAAATGTTGCCAAGAGAGACCATGACTCTCTCTAAAAAAAAAAAAAAGATCAACATAAAAAACACACTTCATCTCCTTTACTCCATCTTTATTCGTGAGGAAGATAAACCTTAACCTTTTTTTTAGGTTCTGTTAACAGGTGCCCTTAGAGCAATTGTTAACAAACCATTTAGGATAGTTTTGACACAACTTTCATAGGAAATAGAAAAAGTTGTCAAAACATTAATTGCTTTTTCTTATTTGTTAACATTTCCCCCTTTTTTTTTGGCTCATTGCTTAACCACTTTAACGATCTCCTCTCTGTCTTCATATGATGTTTGATAGTTCTCTTCAAATCTCCATTCCTAGTTAGCTTCTTCCCCCCCCCCCCTCCCCCCTCCCCCCTCTCCTTTTTGTTGGTTGCTAAGTTTTTCTTTATTCGTTTCCCTTGTAAACTTATTTGTATGGGAATATATTAGAACACACCATATTAGACACAATTTTATACACATACTTGAAATGCACTGAAACAGGGCCGACCCTTCCACCAGGCCAATTAGGTCATTGCCTAAGGCCCCCAAGTGAAAGGGGGACCTCAAAATTTTGAAAAAAAGGGGTAATAGAAAAAAATAATTTAGTTTTAGATGAAATTCCAAAACATCTAATACATCTTTGTCACCAAAGAACAAAAAATCTGGAACATCCTTGTAAATATTAGTACCCCAAAAAATTCTTTGGTCTAAACAAAATCAATTATCTCAAAAATATCATCCTTAACCTCTAAAAAAAGAAGAATTGAGAAGAAAGAATATGAAGACAAGTTGAGAGTCTAAAGAACTAAGAAGAAAGAAGCATTGTAAACTTGCTAAACTATAAAAAAGTAATAAATAAATAAATATATGAGAGAATAAATGCAATTGGAAAGTTGAGGAGCAGAGGTGGCCACATGGGTAGGAACTTGGAAATGGGAAAAATGATTTGAAAGGAAGGTTCTAGGAAGGTAGTTCTATTTTACCACTTATTTTGAATATTTTGAAACACTATTTTTTATATATAATCAAAACATTATATTCATTAATCTATATAATTTATCTAACATACTAAAAAGTAATAGCAATAATTTTTATTAATTACTCTAATACACACACACACTAGCCCCATCACATGCGCAAGGTTTTTTTTTTTTTTTTTGGATAAGTTTGTTTTGAAGACATGAATTAGTAGGAGAGTGTCCTATTTTGTAGGCATTTTAAGTGAAGTTGGAGATATATTTTTACTAGATTGTCCTCAAGTTTTTTTCCTATTAAACGTAAGGTTTAGAAGTATTTCTAAACCACATAAAAGTCCAGCTCAAAGAGGGAAATCATCTTATAAATAGTATAGATATATATATATCTGGCCCATAACCCCGGAAGGATGCACCGACAGACACCAGTATCGTAATATTTTGTTCCCATAGCCAATTCGGTACATAATTCAAAACTTTGGGGTGGAGTCTTATCAAATAAGTCAATAGGACTTATGTGGTTGTAGATCAATTAAAATGCATCATTTCTTATTTTAAAGGATATAAAGAAAAAGAATTTACATTTTTTATGAGTTCATCTAAAAAATTGCATCTGAAATGGAAATAGAACCTATATTTCGTGAGAAACATATAATTCATAGAAAGAAACAATTTAATGAAAATGTTCATAATAAGACAATACAGTCTACTGAAAAATCTTTTAGAATTGATTATTTCTTATATACAGTAGATAAAACAATTAGTTCAATTGAGAATAGGTTTGAACAATTTTAAATATATGAAGATATTTTTGGTTTTCTATTTAACTTCACGAAATTGGAATCACTAGATGATGATAATTTGCAAAAATATTGTCTTAAACTTGAATCTTTTCTCAAACATGATATTTATTATGATATTGGTGGTTTAA
The DNA here is from genome assembly GCA_032878915.1 of Castanopsis chinensis. Taxonomy (NCBI): domain Eukaryota; kingdom Viridiplantae; phylum Streptophyta; class Magnoliopsida; order Fagales; family Fagaceae; genus Castanopsis; species Castanopsis chinensis. Next base: position 6,167,985 of record JAVQMG010000104.1, on the reverse strand, counting down.
ATTTATTTTCAAAGTTAAAAGTTTTAAAAGAAATTTTAAAATAAAAGAATATACTCCAATTGACATACTAAATTATATAAAAAGATTAGATTCATTTCCAAATACATGTATTGCTTATAGAGTTTTATTAACAATACTTATTACTGTTGAATCTGCAGAAAGAAGTTTTTCAAAATTAAAATTAATAAAATCATATCTAGCTAAGATCAACAATGTCCCAAGAAAGATTAAGTGAATTAGCTATATTATCAATTGAAAATGAGATCTTATAAGAACTTGAATAAAAAATTTTAATTAGTCAATTTACATTTGAAAAGGCAAGAAAAATAGATTTTAAATGAAATATATTATAGTATAAAAATATTAAATAAATATTAATTTAATACATACATACATACATACATACATACATACATATAAAAGACCCAATTTTAGTTCTCACCAAAGGCCACAAAATGTCTAGGGCCGGCTTTGTACTAAAGTCTTGAAAATCAGGCAATAAAAGGCCCAATTTTAGTTTTCGTCTAAGGCCACAAAATGTCTAGAGCCGGCCCTGCACTAAAGTCTTGAAAATCGGGCAATAAAAGGCCCAATTTTAGTTTTCGCCGAAGGCCACAAAATGTCTAGGGCTGGCCCTGCACTAAAGTCTTGAAAATTGGGCAATATATGGGTAAATATCCTTAATTTTGAAACTATATAGGAAAATGCCCCATCTTGAAACTATCTAGCAAAATGCTCTTATTTTTTAAAACTCGATTTTAGCAAAATTAAACTTACTATTTCAAAATTAACAAATTAAACTCTAAAGTTTCAAATAGTAATAAATTTTCCCATAAAAAAGTAATAAATTAAGGGTTTTGTAAATAAATATCTTAAGGGCATTTGTTAGTGAACTGTTCTAGGAATTTTTTTTTTGAGAAAATGAAGGGACAAATTTTGGTTTTAAACTTGGTTGTAGCCTAAAGTTACAACTTCCCTCAATATCTTTTATTAAATGTGAATTTTGACAAATTCATTATTAGATTACATTTTCTTCTTATATTTCCCATATTTGCAAAATTTCTAAAAGATCAAAGATCAGTAACTTTGTTATCAATCAATTATTTAAATTGCAAGTTTTTGAAGTATAAAATTATATATAAAAAATAAGTTGATGAATCATATAGTAAATAATATTGGATTTGCAACAAATTTGACATGTGTGTTAAGAGTGTAAAGAATATGTAATCTAACAATTTCAACATATGTAACCAAACTTTGTCCAAAAAAAAAAAAAAAACAGTTTGATTTTTTTGACAGTTTTTTCTAATTCTCATAAAAGTGGTATTAATTTTTTTTAAATGTTCATAAACAAATACCCTAAAGGCATCCATTAATTGGACTTATAAATTTAATTATATTGTTTCAAAAGTAATAAATTAAACCATGAGATTTTAGAAAGTAGCCCAATAGTGAGTTCCCAGCTCAACTAGTAAAGTTTTTAATATTTGAATAAAAGATCATTCTCGCCTATACCAAAAACTGATTGGTGTCATGGTCTAATAATAAAGAGTTATCATTAGGAGTAGATGTCGTAAGTTGAAACTCTCTAAATATATACATACACACACACACACACACACACACACACACACACATACACACACACAAAACTTAGATACGATACCTTAGGTGCTGTTCCTTAGGTTCCCTTCTTAAGATTCAGCCATGTTACTTGATTAAAAAATACATTTCCATTTTATGAAAAAAAAAATCTATATGGCAGAATTTTAAGAGATGAACCAAAGGAACAGTACTTAAGTACCGTACTTAAGTCTTGCCTTATATATATATATATATATATATATATGTAGGGACACAGATCAAACTAACCCAAGGTTCGTCCTACGGGCCAGCCCAATGAGCCCTGAACAATAAATTTGTAGAGAGTGGATACTTAGTCTAGGTTTTTGATACGATGGATAACATAAAAGTTGGATTGAATCATATAATTTATGCACTGATCTTGTATAAAGATGTGGTATTAAGCTGAATATATTAATGCCGAGGTCAGTTCTTCATGCCTCCTTTACAAATTCTCTCTCTCTTTCCCTCTTTTCTTTCTTTTTTTATCCGTCCCCCCCTCTTTTCTCGTCTTCCCTTTCCTTTTATAGGCCTGCCTCTCTCTCCCTCCTTCTCCCACGTGTAGTCCAGGTGTCTCCTTTTTTGATACTTGTCCCATCATTCCCCCTTACTCAAATCTCTGGTGGTGAAAGTAGGGCTGGATTTCGATGTTTAAATGTCACTTCTTCATTAATGCGGCCAGAGAGGCAGGTATGATGCCTTTAATGCGGTGGCAGCAGCCTTTTCTCTGATATTTGTCCATCAACTTCCTTTATCTCTTATCTTCACCCTCTCGGTTATTTGTGCATAAGGTCCTTAAAGCTAGAGTCCTTGAACAATCAGGCCATTAGTACTGTCCTCGGCATCTTGTTTCCGAGGACAATATCATCCTCGGACGTAATGTCCTGTGGTGCCACGCTCATGCATGGCAACTTTCTTCGTCATGTGGCATTGCTGGAAAGAATCATTATATCCTCGGATCATTCTAAACTGTCGGGTTGGACTTTCTTCTTTGTGGGGGCCTTTGGGCCGGCCCAATACGTGATTTGGGCCCATGGGCACCACAATATATATATATATATATATATATATTTAATTCAAGCCCAATACATAGATTTAATTTGTTACTTTTTAAAACTTTAGAATTTAATTTGTCACACTCCTTAAACTATAAGTTTAGAATGCAATTTACCAAAGGAAAAATAGAAAAAGAAAAAAGAAAAAAAGTAAAACGTGCCAAAACAGAATCTGTTTTTAACTCTAGTAGCTTCAATTTTAAGAGTAGAAATTATTTTATTCCCAAAAAATTGGAAAATGCTCCCCACCCTAGGTCTTTGTGTTTTGATGATCAGACAACAAGTTTTTCGTTGACTAGATTTTCATACTTTACTTAATATTTGAAAATGCGAAAAATATTTTCAAAAAATGTTTTTGATGAAATTTATTTAGTGTTCATGACTGAACTAGCCAACAGGGGTCAAGTCTCCAAGACCCCTGTTGGTTATTTTTTTCGTCAATCTGTCACTTTTTCCACAAGCATTGAAAACATCTAGTGCAAAATTTTTTTTTAACTTGCCTCCATGCACAATTGCACAAATTAGGCACGTGTTTAGAACATGATAAAGAGAATTAATGAAATTTGCAATGTAAAGAGAAGACAATTGAAGAACATGATAAATAGCTTAAAAAAAAATACAGATTAAGTTAAATATACTGGGAAAACTAGTTTTATGCGTAAACATTTTGCTTCTAATAGTGACATTGAGATAATTTTAAGGAATATGAGGTGTGGCCTCATTTTAAGGAATTTATTTTTCCTTTTTTTATTTTTTATTTTAGGATTAATGTTATTAATAATATTTTGAAGAGTGTAAAAAAATTGGAAAATTTTACAAAATAATATGTTTTTAGAATTAAATAATTAAATTGATATTGTTTTTAAGTATTTTGGGATATAGAGTTTATTTTTTTATTTTTTTTAAGTCGTTTTTTGTTAACTTGATATCATTACTTAAAATCGTTGTGAAAAATAAAGCACAAACTACCAGGGACGGAGCTGGGATTTCAAGTAAAGGGAGGCGAGATACACTCAAACTTAAATGCTTAAAAAATTTGTTATAGCCTAAACTTTCATATTGTAGCTCTAGATTAACCCAAAGACAACTATGTTTTTTTTTATCCAAGATACTTATAAAAGAATATGTGTGTGTGTGTGTGTGTGTGTTTTTATCCCAAGCTTCTTTGGCGAACTTCATCAAACACTTAAGCTGCAATTATCCTACGCTAATGCTTTAAGATAAATTTCATAAATCATTTAGAACTCAGATAGAAACTCACAAAAAGAAACAAAATTTAATGAAAATTTGAATAAAGAAAGTGTACATATTATGAAAGCATGGAAGTATTAAACAAAAATGAAGCATGAAAATTTGAAACCAAGCTTTATATATTTTATATTTTGCCTTCTCTCATTGCCTTCTCTCATTTGAACATACGGAAAACGCAGCTCCAATCCTGGTCTATAGCCGCGTTTAGTAAACGCGGCTATAGACCAGGATTGGAGCTTTGTTTTTAAAAAACGCAGTTCAAATACCGTTTTGGAGCTGCGTTTTCAGAAAACGCAGCTCCAAAACGCGGCTAGAAAACGCTTTTTTTGTAGTGTTGGTCCAAGAATAGCTACGTCCTTGCAAACTACCATCTCAAAAATTGTAAAAAATGTTGTGAAATTTATTTTGTTTTTAGACTTATTATACTCCATTATTACGTTATCCAAGTAAGCTACAAACATTCAAATTTCACATGCTTGCATTGGGGAGTAACATTTTCTTAATGCAATTCGTGTGGGAAGGTAGTTTATTTGTTGAAATGTGAGACAAAAAGAAATAAGTTAACTTATTTTAAAAGAGCTAGTTTATATATTTATTTACTAAAAGATGAGACAAAAAGTGAAAATAGACAAGAAACAAGATAAAATATTTGCCTCCAAAAAGCACTAGGAATTGCATCAACTATCATTTATTTCTCATAAAAGCGTGATTTTTTTTTTTAGAGTTTCAACCTATAACATTCGTTCTTGATGATAGCTCTTTATCATTAGACTAAGACACCAATTAGTTTTTGGTGTAGGGAGAGATTGAATCTCAAATCTCTTATTCAATCATAAAAAATTCTACCAATTTAACTAACTGGAACCCACATAAAAGAGTGAGTTAAGTTGCCTCACCATGTATATAATAATATATGATGTATCAAATGTGCTTTAAGTGTGTGAATAACTTTTCTTTTATTGAAAAAAAAAAGTGAGATTAAAAGTGATTTTAAGCAAATAAGATATTTTTTATTGAAAAAAATACGATCTTATTTACTTAAAATCAACTTAAATAAATCAATTTATTTACTTAAAATCATTTTTTGTCTCACTTTTTTTTTTTTGGTTAAAACCTATTTTGTCTCACCTTTAAACAAATAAGCTAGCCAAAGGCTTGCCAATCAAAAAAAGATTTAAAAAAAAAAAAAAAAACCTACTAGCCAAAGGCATGGTGATGATCTTATAGAAGTCGGCCTTCTGAACAGCGGTTTCAGTGTCAAAAGCAATAACTAAACCCGTGGTTTTACCCAAAAATTCTCAGCCGTGTGATTGAATAATATGATCGATGTGGCATTAAACCACGGCAACCGAGAGGGAGTCCCGCGGTTAACTACAAAAGCTGTCAAAAGGAAATTCAAAACCAAAGGCACTCTCTATTCGCGGCGTTTCGTGCCACATTCAGCTTTATCAAACGTCAATTCGGTTCCCATAAAAAAAAAAAAATGTCAATTCGGTTTTTCCACTTCGTAATTGAATACAACTTTTTCACATTCTCAGACTCTCTCTAAACCTGTATGCTCTTTTCCTTTGTCCTGTCTATATGTTAATGCATTTATTTCAAGTTTTACTAACACTTATCTAGACTCTAGGCATTCATTAATGTTAGGAAAACAACCTTTTTTTTTACAACCAATTTCACAATTACTGTGTTGGTCAATTGTAAGGGATAGTATCAAAAAAAAAAAAAAAAAAAAAATTTGTGAGGGATAGAGAAAAAATGATGGGTCCATGAATGGTAGTAGTGTCCATCACTCTCACAGTTGATCAACTTAGTAATTGTAAAGTTTGTTGTTAAAGACATTGATAAAGAAAAAAAAATATAAAAACAAAAAGAATGAGAATTGCAAGTGTGTCATATTTTAATAATTTCATCTATTGTTCAAATGTTGAATTTTGCTTGTATATTTGGTAGTTGACTGAGTTATCAAACTTTGATATTGGCCATAATTAGGAAATATCTGTTGTGACTTCCTCAAACTTATCAGGGACTTTTGTTTTCTCTCATTTCAGGTATAATTGATTTCAGAAAGTTTGAGAAATAAATGCATCAATTGTTATCGGATTCAAAATGATGGGGTCATTTCTTTCAAGAGCACTTTTGTATGTAACAAAAAGTGAAATGGGAATTCACCATTCTCATCAGTTATTTGCTTGTTTGTATACAGGAAAGTTAACAATTCTAATTTTGTATTTGCAGGCTTGCTTTTGGCTATGCTTATCCGGCTTATGAGTGTTTTAAAACTGTGGAGAAGAATAAGCCAGAGATGGAGCAACTTCTTTTTTGGTGCCACTACTGGTATGTATTTTCGTGTTGTGCTAGTATGATAGTATCTTAGAATACAACTTATTTTAGTGCTAAAATGTTTCATCTTCTAATTTTGTAGGATTATAGTTGCTATGCTTACGGTCTCTGAAAGAGTTGCGGATACTTTCAGTTCATGGTATGCAACTTTTGAGCACAACACAAATAAATTGATTTTTCATATAGTACTGTTACTCTTTTGCATTTATTTTTTAATTCATGGCTTTATCCTTTTTTCGGGACAAGGCTACCACTGTACAGTGAAGCAAAGTTGGCAACCTTTATATATCTTTGGCATCCTAAAACAAAGGCATGCATTTGACGTCTTGAACTTGCAAAACTATTTTGTTTAATTAACTTATACATTCGTAACAGTTTTTTTGACATAATAATTTTTTATTGTTTCCGGGGAACATCATATGTTTATAATTCCTCCTTCCGGCCTTATGTGGCAAAACATGAAGCGGAAATTGATCACACCTTATTAGAGTTGAAAGTAAAGGCTGAGGACAGTGCAATTTTTTATTGGCAAAAGGCTGTGAGTTGTGGCCAAACAAGGTTTTTTAAGATTCTGCAATATGTTTCTTCTAAGTTGGCATCACAGCCTAATACTGATAAAGTATCCATCGACAAGAAAAAGTAATATCTTCTTAAGGGATCGGAAATTATTTGTTTAGTGCATTCTACCTTGCATTCTTCTGATGATAATTTTTAAATTGGGATAACCATTTTGATTCCTCATTCTTAGGCCTTACACTCATTTATGTAGAAATTGTGTCTGTTTGTAAAGGTTCCCCCCCACACCCCCCCGGGCCACTTTTTTTTTTTTTTTTTTTTTTTTTTTTTTTTTTTTTTTTTTTTTTTTTTTTTTTTAAAAAAAAAAAGCTTTAGTATTGAACCTAAGTAGTTGGAGTAAGGAAAGCACTGACGTTGCTATAGGGGTGCCATACCGGCGTCTGACACGGGGTGTGGTGGGTAACGTTGCTACCAGCGCGTTGGTACCGCGTCAGGATTATTTTTTTTTTAAATTTCTAGATACGTGCCAATTTGGATTGAATCGGATGGTATCGGCCGGCTGAAACCAGCCAATTCAGACTGATACCAGCTTTGATTCAAGTTGATTCAAGTAAAAAAAAAACAAACAAACAAAAAAAAGAGTGCAAAACATGGGCCAGGGGAGAGGAGGGGTGGGAATAAAGCCAAAATATGGTATTTAGAGACTTCATTATATTCTCATTTAAGAGAGTTATTGAAACTTAGAACCTACACTGCCTTTTGCACCTCATTTAAGGCTACAACAACCAATATGCAACCAAAATTCTAAGGAATCAGTGAGAAGCTTGTATAACGAATATACGTGGTTGTTGCAAGACAATCCTCATCATTTTTCAAACTTTGTGGGTTGTATTTAAGTTATGAACATCATATTTTAATTATTATCTATTATTACTCTTAAATTTGGTATTTGTTTATATAATGTGGAAAAGTATGCTTAACAATATATAAAAAATATAAATAAAAATTTTTTTAAAATTTTTTTAATTGCCGCATCTTACTGCACCCGCACCCTACTTTTTAAAAAATTGTTGAGTTCTGCACCCATACACGCACCCGCACCCGCACCCAAATCCGGAAACGCACCCGTGTTTCATATGTTGGAGTTAAGAAATTGTTGTGTTAAGGATACTATATTTGTTAAGAAAAGGTGAAACAGAATATTTGTTTCATTGCACATTAGTCCATATAATGTGATATGATTAATTGAAGCCTTTCTACTATTTATGTTCAAGACTCAAATTTTAAAACATTTGTTGGCCAGAGTAGTTCACGGAGTCCTCTTAGATGGAACTATTATTCCTTTTAAACTTTTTGCCATAATTGTAGTTCTTTAAATTCTACATCATACATAATAGAGCAGTAACTAAGGACTTTGGTTGTTCTTAATAATAATTTGAATAGTTCTAGTTGAATAGAGTGTTAGGTGCCCAGAGTTGAGGGTCATCTAGGTTAGGTGATAATATGGTATTTGTTTGTATGCAGGATGTGTAGTAAGGATATTATAGTGTGCAACTTGCTGAATATTTCATCAATCATGTTCCATCTTTCTTCACTCAAGAACCATGTACTAGCTAGCCCTGTTTCATTCTCATATGTTGGGCTTTGATCGTGGACCATGTACTTACCAACGATGCTCAATAGGTGTGGTCTTTCTAGTGACCTTTACACTAAAAGCTTAAGACCACAAACTAGGTAAAATTAAAGAAACGATAGAAAAAGTAAAAACTGAACTTTTTATCTAGATGATAAAAACTTGCCAATTTGACGAGTATCCTTTACCAGGAAATATTGCTAGACTTAATCTTTATGCACTGGCTTCAATGTTTTATGATTTAGGACATGTAGTTGTCCAATAAGCTAATTTTACCAGCCATCACCAACCAAGGAACTCTGTATATAGGATTTCCCATGCTAGTCAGACATACTAGATCCTAAATCCACAGAATTCTGCATCTTCATCAAATTGAGAAGACATGAGAATTCAAAATGGCCATCATTCAACTTATGATGCACTTATGCAGCTTAAGAATTGTTTGCTTGTCACTTTTTTAACGTTCATTTACTATGAGAGCAAGTATCATTATAACATCCAATGAAGATGATTATGAGTTCCATTGGTTAATTAACAGATTCACAGAGGAAAATAAAAAATTCAATGACATGGTTCATCTATAGTTCCTTGATATTGAGAATTCATCTATAATTTTCTTTAAAATTCTTGATGTTATCATTCATACTTCAACTAGAACATCAACCAACTTGTATTTACCTTTCCAAAATATAGGACATGCTTCTAATAACTTTAAAACAGTTTGTTTCTACGTAATGTTTTCCTGAAAATGCTTAATATAATTTTGCACCTAAAGTTGAGATAAAGGCAAGACATATGCTTTTGATTACTTCTTGTTACCTGGAATATCTTCCTTTGCCACATGTCAGCAGGATAGCTTACTCATGGATGGTTTTCTGCTAAGAGGAATTATCATTTCCATGTATTGAAAGCATTTCTTCAATTTCACTAGCTATGATTATTCCAAAAGTTTAAGCTATTAGGAAATTGTGAATTTAGTCATTTAACCATAATTCTAACAGTTGGCGAAAAAGATGAGGTCTCTATATTATTGTGATTAGTGGGGAATCATAGCCATTGCATATGCATGACAATTTTTTGAAATTTTTATGTTGAGCGTAGTATCCATTGATTATTTAGGTTTTCCATTTCTCAAATTACCTATAGTTGATGTTTTAGACAAGCCTTGACTTGATAACCATATGGAAGTTCAATTTCTTTCCAAACATTTTAGAGTTAATTGATGTTTTAGACAAGCCTCGATATTAAAGATGAAGATAAATCTAGGTGGTCTGCTACTAGATCAGGCTGCCACCCTTCCGTAGCCACCGGTAATGAACTTAGGCAGATGAGGTGGAATGGTGGAGAATGTTGTGATTTAGCCTTGCTATCCCGTGGCTGCCTTTACGGGTTGGTTGGGAATAAAAAACAAACTAACAACTAGAGAAAGATTAGCTCAGTGGGGCTATACTAGGGGCTTGCTTGTGTGTGTTTTGAATAGACTCTATAGCCATCCAAACTGTTGCCCAAATTGCCACCCAAAATTGAGAGAGAGAGAGAGAGAGAGAGAGAGAGAGAGAGAGAGAGAGAGAGAGAGAGAGAGAGAGAGAGAGAGAGAGAGATTCAAGCTCCATTTAATAATGATATTTAAATAACGAAAACTGTTGCTTAAACACTATAACACGTATTTTCATATACTTTTTCACCCATATATATTTTCACAAAATTTAAACAACATTATTAGAAATCTATTACCAAACGGGGCCCTCACAGAGAGAGAGAGAGGAGAGAGAGAGAGAGCTTTGTTGAGAGATGAGAGACTGAAGAGACAGGGAGAGAGGAGATATTTTTCATTAAAATAATATATTTTCCTTTTATCCTCAAGCTACAATAATTTGAATATATAAGCATTCACTTTTCATAATTGCTAAAATATTTTAGCTATACCTATCCAGATAAAGCTCAATTTGGGCTTGTTTGGTTGTAAAATAGCAATTTGAGGGGTTTTACACCCCCCCAATGCTAATGCTCTAAAGATTTTTTTTTTTGTTTGGTGATGGTACCCTGTTATGTACTAATTTGTTGGGTGGCTTGTTTGCATTGTAGTGTATTTGTTTTAGTGTTGCTTTCTTATTCCACTTTTATGACTTTGCTATGATTGCACACTTTGTTCATGTATTCTATTGAATTAAGGAAACTAATGTATCATAGGAGGAGAAAAATAATTCTTCATTTAATGTGGGATTCCTCATATTTTTTTAACTTCTGTTTATCTCACAAAATTTTAGATGTATATTGTTTATAGTGAAGCTAGTATAGTCTGTCCTAGTGTTAAGCAATAGTACTGTATCTTATTAAGTTGGGAATATCAATTAGCATGGATGGAAATTGCTGCTCTTTCTATATCAATATAGTAACTAAAACACCAGTTATGTGCAATTGAGAAATAAACAATTATGCAAACAAATTATGTTAGATGGAACTTTTATTCCTTTTAGATTTTTTATGCAATAATTGGAACTCTATAAATTCAACATCATACATTATCAGAGTAATAACTAAGAAGGAATTTAATTGTTCTTAAGAAGAATTTAATTTATTCTAGTTGAATAGAGTGTTGGGTGAATATGAGCTGCAAAATGCTTCTTGTAAACTAGAAGATGAGGTTCTTATACTATTGTGATTAGTGGGGAATCATGGCCATTACATATGCAGGATGTTTTTTTGAAAGTTTTCTGTTGAGAGCAGTATCAAATGATTATTTATGTTTTCCATCTCTCAATAGACCCATAATTAATGCTTTAGGCAAGCCTTGAGTTGATAATTATATGAGAGTTTAATTTCTATGCAAACATTTTAGTGTTTATAACTTGGATAGCTCAGCATAGTTTCACTCTAACCTCAAGGGTTGTAGAACTTTCTATGCCTCTATTAGCAACGAGAGGAGTGCAAGATTTTACCATATGACATGTATTTTTGTTCTACAAAGGTCCCACAAGATTTGTACATGGGGTTGCAGAGCTATCCTAAAACTTAGAGGTAAGGTTAGGAGGTTCATAAAGTTTGATTTTAGGGATGGTAGAAGGTTTTCTTATGACATGATAATTGGGATCCTACTAGGTTCCTTTTCATAAAGTATAGTTTTAAGATTATCCATGGTGCAGCAACTAAATCTGAAGGAAAGATGGATTCTATTTTGAAGAACAAAATAAGGGTTTGGAAACCTGCAAGGGCCAACGAATTAATCACCATACAATGCCAGAAGTGTTTGGTTGAGCTTAAAGATGATAATGCTAGGTGGTCTATGACTAGATCAGGCTGGTTGCTCTTGTGCAACCATCTGCAATGAACATAAAGCTAAGGCAGATGAGGTAGGATGGTGGAGACTCAGGTGGTTTAACACTTTAACCTTGCTATCCCCTGGTTGCCTTTGTTGGTTGATTAGGAATTAAAAACAAACTGACAACTAGAGAAATTTGAAAATATTGGAACAAAGACGTACTTGTATTCAACATTTGATTATAAAGAATCTGTAAATTAGAAGGGAAAAATACTCTTAATAGAAGGGAGTTTTGAAAACCTTGCATCTTAGAATCATTATTGAAGTTTTAAAGAAATTAATTGGTATAAATATCTCTAAAATATCTAGATCTTATTCCTTGATGAAAATAAGATTTCTAATTTATCAGGCTTCCCATTTTGGATTAGAATTTTGTAACTGTGATGTCAGGTATGAGAAAAAAGGGATCTCGCACAATCATAAAGACATGTACCCAACCATTATTCATAACCAAATTATTATTGTTTTTTTCATTTATTTAATTTGAACTAGTCCATGATCTTCAGATTTAGTAGTGTCAAGGTCATTAGAGAAACTACTCATATTGGAACTTTTTTGCTCAGTGCATACCTTAACATTTTTTATTCATTAGTGAACATAACAGAAGGAAACACGGCACTCCATGCAAACTACGTAATTTTTTGTATATGCATACATCAGGGCTAGTTATCTTTTATTCTTTAGTAAACAAAGAGAGAACATGATATCACAGTTACAAAATTTATTTGTAAGAATTTTTTCTACTCATATGTCTCATCCTTAATTTACAAAGTAGAGATCAAGGGAGGAACGACTTCAGACTGCCTCCCACAACAGTTAGTTAATGAATTCTTAAGGTTTGTTCATTCACACTGAATGCTGGGACTCCATAGAGAAGGCATTAAATATGACACTCACAAAGGGCTTCCCGTAATTATTTATCTCCTCCGGGCTCAAATGTCCAAGTCATTCTTTATCTTGTAAATATGTTTCTTTCTGCTTTTATCGTCATCTTAATGCCAAATATTTGTAAACAAGGCTTTGCCTCACCTTAATTGTTGGAAGCCAACAGTTTACAATGCTTTATCTCACAGACGTTATGTACTGAGTCTTTGAAAGCTTGATTGTAGGCTTTGGAGAGCAACAGGAGGAGGAAGAAAAGCAAAGGGTTAAAGGATAAAATCAGAGAGAATGGCCAAGCTTCTGGGGATAAAGATGCCCTATTGATTTTTCATGCCTCTGCTTTGATCCATGAAGAGGCTCTTGTCATTAAACTGCTACAATCACCAAGTTCTGATGTTCTCACATCTAGTGCTTTTGTTTATTTGCATTCAGATGAACCTAAAGTTAGAGGTTGTTCAGGGAAAGGTTGTTTTTTTTGGTCCTGCGCCAGACAATGTGATCTCATTGTGGAAATTATGCCACGTCAACAAAAGGCTTGAAACAAAGAAATTTAAAAAAAAAAAAAAAAAAATGGTCCCAGTTCGGAGAGCCCCAAAAGGTTTCAGGGCGTAGACGGGTTGGTCTTTTGCCCAATCATCTTCATATTCCAAATGAGTTGGGCCTAAACTCAATCGGAATGGCTTTGAAGGTCCATTATTTCTTGCTTTACAGGTTGGGCTTGAAAGCCTAAACTTACTCATAAGACAAATAGGCATTGATACTTCTAAGAATTAGTTCAAACCTTAAGGGTGTTACTGTATTTTCCTATATAATAAAATCATAAGCTTTACTTTGTGAAGATATTTGTCGACTTGTTTGACTTTTCCTTTTTATATTCATATTATTGTGTGGTATATCTTTTTTTTTTTTTTTTTTTTTTTTTTTTTTTTTTTTTTTCCTATGTAACATTTTGACCCACATCCGAATGAATCCAAAAGTAAGTACTTAATGGTACATTTGGACAGGATTTGAGATTATGAATTTTAATTTGAGTGATTAAAATTCAAAATACTTGTTTGGATAGTTTAAAAAAATCAAGAATTTGGATTTGGCAAAATCCACCAAGGATTTTGAACATTTTAAATTCTTGAATTTGAAATGTTATCTAAAATCAACGGATCTGAAATCAAGATATAAAATCCAAATTCAAATTTAAGTTTTTCAAAATGCAACCTTAAGTCGAAAGACAAAAAACATCAAACCTAGAACTTGGAAACTATGCATACACGTATAAACGAAAGCCAAGGCCTGACTTATTAGCCAGCTCAATCCAAAACATAACTGCTCAGAGGAGTAAAGCTAGTTATGCATATAGGTATTTGTGTAGTAGGCATTGCCTGCTGTTCAGCCCCTTGATACAGACACAAAACCAAAGAAACAAGTTAAAAAGGTAGTAGCAACCACCATGCATGTATGTGCGGCCATAAAAATGTGTTCAAAACATAAATTCATAGAAAATTTATTTAATTAAGTTCGATTTTCACTAAAAATAAAACATGTGGCGTTATTAATATGACATCCACGATCCATAAAGAAATGACTATTCCAGTATCATTTGAGTATATATAGTGACGTGGTACTCCCTCTTGTCATATAATACAAAATCTCAGTAATTAATAAATTACCCTTTATGTGAGATGAAAGAGTAAACCTCAATCTACTATCTATAAGAGCACCTAATAATTCTCTTTTTTACAACTTGCTTGAACTTTTTGTTTTTTCCCGGGGAGAAGTCTATATCCTCATTCCTCTTTACACGGAATATTAATTTGATATGTACCTCATTGTTCAAGGAAATCAATGACTACATTATGGTTGGTAACATATTGGAATGCTAGCTTAGTAGCTGTATATGATTATATAATAAGATGCAATTTGGTTAATTGGAATGCTAGCTGTATGGGACTATAATAACATGCGACTTATTGATCTAATATGACAATTTGGCAGGTGAGCAGTGTCTACTAATATCGATCGTATCATATATTATGAAACTTGTTATTGACATACCGGAGTCATTACGCAAGAGTTAGAAATAAATAAATAAAAATAAAAAATTGATACAAAAGATGGCAAAATTACCATAATCTAAGCAAGAGTTAGAAAAAAAGAGACTTCCAAATCTCGTCAATTGTCTTTCTCTTGGGAATTGTCTCCTTTGCCATGAAAGAGTTGATTGCATTCCAGGATAGAGAGGACTACATTTTGTTCTATTTTCAAAAATTAAATATTTGAACATAGAAATCTATTTCATGAAAACAATGATTTTATAATCTTATCACAGCACATGTTAACATAGTATATCTAAGGGAGTCGATAGGGTATGGCCGGTATGTTCCTTACTGGAGCTTGAGACGGTACAGAAACACATGTGTTTCATTCCAGTTTAAATACCAGTAATACTGGGTTGTTCTGGCTATACCAGACAAAATATCATGCTTCGCTGAAAAAATCATACCGGACCGAAACATGACTTTCAGATAAAAAAGAAAGAAAAATTTTCAGATCCAATTTTTCTCTCCTCTTTCAGTAACATATTAACTTACAGTCTCTCACTAAGTTGCTGCCACCGCCAAAAAGTCACCGCCACATGCCGAAATCCCATTTTGCCAATCTTCTTCTCCTCCCACTTCTTCTTCTTCGTTAAATAACCTAGACCCTCTTTCTTCAGTTCTTGGCTTTTGTTTTGTTTTAGTTTGTCTTTTCAGTTTCTTTTGTTTTATGCTTTTTTTTTTCATGTGCTTGACAAAACACACTTTACTTGTATTTGGGTAGATCTAGGATGTGTTTAATACTTCAAAGAACATTTGTTCAAGTCTAATATTAAAGCCATGAAGATTGGACCAAGAAACAAGTGAAGAAAAAGTGTGTACTAAAGCTGGACATCTGCGAACACCTGCTGGACACCTACGGATAGCTATCGAGGTATCTATCGAGGTTTAATGAGGCTCGACAGCTGCCCGATCGATTGAGGTATCTATTGAAGTTACGGAAATCAGAATTTTCAAATCTGATTTTTGGGCCAAGCTTTTGTATTTGTGTAGGGTTTCTTTTCTCACAACCCTAGATATATATAAGGCTTATTTTAGAGGCCGTCACACAAGAGAATACAAGGAGAACACATGCAAAAGGTGACCGAAGCCTTATTCTCTCTGAAAGAAGCTACTGCGTCTTTGCGCTTTAGGGTTTTGTAACCAAGTGCTTCTTGATCTTCATCGTATGGATGATTTGAAGAACTTTGCAGCCAACAACTTTCTCTCTAGTTGGTGAATTGAAGTCGCGTACTGGGATCCGCACAATTAGTTAGTCACGTACTTGAGAGCCGTGCATTGAAAGGAGAAACTGTCACTACAGAAGAAGTCCAATTGGGTATTAGGGTAAGGGTTCAACTGTAAGTTGGTAAGGTACTGGGATTCCTTGCTTGTAACCGTTTGTTGTGATAATAGTGGAGTTTTGGGAGTGGTGACCTTAAATCACCCAGTGAGGTTTTTGCCGTCAGGTTTTCCCCATTTGTAAACAAATCATCGTGTCATTTATTTTCCGCTACATACTCTAGTTTTGGTGATTTGTTTGTGCTGCCACGTGATTTTGCATGTTAATTTGATTAATTAATAACTTGGCTAATTAATCAATTTAATTTATTACTAGGGGTCAACGCGTTTGTGGCCTATCAAATTCTAACTTCAGCAATTCAACCATTTTGCTTCGAGGAGATGTGGCTATCAAAGAAGGGCTGTACCGATACTGTCCAAGCTGTTTGGGCTAGTGATGCCCCAAACGATCCATCCACCAAAGTAATTCACAAGATAGAGAAGTGTGGAGTTGAGTTGAAGAAGTGGAGTCTGAAACACTATGGTAACATCAGAAAAGAAATAGAATCCATGAAAAAGCAATTGGTCCATGCCGAAAAAGAAGCTTTGAGAAATGGGCCAGAGAATTGTTGACTGCCCTTAATGATTTAACTGAAAAGGAGGCTAGAATGTGATTACAACGGTCGAAGGTTTTGTGGGCAAAACTGGGCAAAAAAAATTCTAAGTATTTTCACTCAAGAGCTACTTAGAGATTTAGGAAGAACTCTATCACAAGCCTACGGAAAGCAGATGGCCTTTGGTGTAATGAACAAGATGAAATCTGCCACTATAGTGGATTATTACCAAGATTTGTTGAAGTCCACCAATCCAACAAATTCTGAAGACACCACACAGATTATTACTACCACCATCAGTGAGGAGATGAATTCCTAGTTGGTTGCTGCTTTTAATGCGTGGGAAGTCCAAGAAGCCATTAAACAAATGGCCCCACTCAAGGCCCCAGGCCCAGATGGTATGCCCCCCCTCTTTTACCAGAATTATTGGGATCTGGTTGGTGATGAGGTAACTTCTTCGGTCCTACACTGCCTCAATTCTGCCTCTTTGTCTGCTAACCTTAATCATACTTTTGTTACACTCATTCCTAAGGTTAAAAATCCAGAATATGTTTTAGAGTTCCGGCCCATTAGCCTTTGTAACGTGTTGTACAAAATTTTTTCTAAGGTGTTACCAAATTGGCTCAAAAGGATCTTACCAAATATCATTATTGAACATCAAAGTGCTTTTACTAAAAGTCGCTTAATTTCAGATAATATTTTGGTAGCTTTTGAATCTTTACATAGTATGCAGAGACACACAGGAAAAGATGATTATATGGCTATTAAGCTTAATATGTGTAAAGCTTATGACAAAGTGAAGTGGCCATATCTGGAGGCAGTTATGAGGAAGATGGGTTTTGGTGATCGATGGGTGAGATTGATGATGATTTGTGTTACAACAGTATCTTACTCCATCTTAATCAATGGAGAACCAACAGGCATGATTACACCTTCTTGTGGTGTTGGACAAGGTGACCCTTTATCTCCTTTTCTTTTCTTGCTATGCACCGAAGGGCTTTATGGCCTTATCTCACAAGCAGCTAGCCAGGGTGATATTAAGGGTTATGCTCTTTGCAGAAATAGCCCAAGACTAATGCATCTTTCTTTTGCAGATGATAGTCTTTTATTTTGCAGGGCCACAGAAGAGGAATGTGGGAAAGTTCTTGATATCCTAGACATTTATGGTGGTTGTTCCGGACAACATATCAACAGAAATAAAACTACCATATTCTTTAGTAAGAATACTATTGAGGCGAAAAGAGAATACATTAAACAGGCTTTGGGGGTGCCAGAAATAAAGTAATATGAGAAGTATTTGGGTCTACCATCTTTTGTGGGGAGGAGGAATATAGCAAGCTTTAATTTCATAAAGGAAAAAGTATAGAGGAAGATGCAAGGGTGGGAGGAAAAATTATTATCACAAGCAGGAAGAGAAATTTTAATCAAAGCCGTGGTTCAAGCAATCCCCACTTATACGATGAGTTGCTTCAAACTTCCTTTGGGTTTATGCGATGATATTGAAAGCCTTATTCGAAAGTTTTGGTGGGGACAAAGAGGAGAGAGACGTAAGATTCACTGGGTGAAGTGGGACTCTCTTTGTCAACCAAAGGCTAATGGAGGTATGGGATATAAAGACTTGGCTCTCTTTAATGATGCACTTTTAGCCAAGTAAGCCTGGCGTCTGGTACAAAATAAGCAGTCCCTCTTTTACAAAATTTTCAAGAGTAGGTTTTTTCCTAAATGTTCATTCATGTATGACCTGGAGTGTTCTAGTGGGTCATATGCATGGCGAAGTATACTCCAAGGTAGGGAGGTCCCCAAACAAGGTGCACGATGGAGAGTAGGGTGGGGTGATTCAATCAAAATCTGGTACGATATGTGTTAGAGAAGAATAGAAAACCTGAGCTCTTTGCCATGTCGGTTTGGACTATTTGGTCCCAATGAAACATACTTCGAACCAGCAATAAGCCATTTCCACTCTCTCAAGTCATCCGTTCAGCCATACAAACATTGCAGATGCTCTGCCAAAACAGAGGGTCAGCTGGACTCCACCACCACCGACGAGCCTCAAGATCAACTTCGATGGTGCCGTGTTCTGTGAGACAGATGAAGCTGGACTGGGAGTAGTTGTCCGTGACCACGAAGGAAGGGTGATGGCCTCTATGTCCAAAAAAACTAGGTTACCATCTTCCTCAGATGAAGTGGAAGTGATGGCAGCTGTTAGAGCCATATCCTTTTCTATGGAACTCCATCTACCCTCTGTTATTGTCGAGGGAGATTCGAATTTGGTTATTTCAGCCTTACGAAGGGAGGAGGAGTCCTTGTCTTCCTTTGGCCATTTGATTTCCTCAGTTAAACAAAACCTAGGAACTTTTTCTTGTATTTCTTTTTTGCACACCCGTAGGTCGGGTAACTCTCTAGCTCATAATTTAGCCCGGTATGCAAAACATATTGATGCTCTCACAGTATGGATGGAGGATGTTCCACCACAACTTCATCGTGTTCTTGTAACTGACTTTGGTTGATTTAATAATACTTCTTCGAGGTCTTGATTCTCAAAAAAAAAAAAAAAAAAAAAAAACTATGATACACCAATTACGAAATATATCAATTTCTAATGGATTTATAATAATAATAATAATAATAATAATAATAATAATAATAATAATAATAATAATAATAATAATAATAATAATAATTAACAAAACCTACTACCTTGTGTCATCTAAAAAAACTTTGTATTATTAACAATAATAATTAAAAATAATATCAATGTATAATGAATTTTAAAAGATAGTATTTTAACTAAAACTTAAGGATCAAAGATATTTAAATGAGTTTTTTTTTAAAAAGATATTTAAATGAGAAGTTTTATAATTTATAAATACTTTTAATAAATAGTTTGCACTTTGACTTTTACTAACATGATTTTTACACTTAATTATTACTAAATTTGAACTCTTTATAAAATAGCGGAAATCTCGAACGGTACACTGGTACTGACCGGTACCGAAATATTTCGTTTCACTGGCCAAGCCGGTACAACCTCCGATACGAAATTGACTTCCTCTGTATATCTCAATAGATAATCTAGGGATGGTTACATGTATTTTTGTGTACTTTTTTATTATATCCAAAATTATGTTTTCTTTCACTTCATTAACATGTTTATTATACTAGTTTTATTGATATTATTTTATTTCTTTAGGAATCCTCCTCAACATGCCAAATATGGGAGAAATTTATCCATGTCATACGAAAAAGAAGAAGAAAATTTTAATAAAAACAAGCATCTTAACGAGATGAAGGTCATCAAGGTGGAAAAATGTGAAGGATTATTTTATAATATTTAAATTAATAATAACATATGTAAGGATACCATTCGAGCCTGGACCCAAGTGGGCGTTGGGGACAGGCCCAAAAGGCCTTAATAATAAAATTTGTAGATGGTGAGCTTGAAACCTAGGTTGCCTTGGACGGTAAAAGACAAAGACGATGGGCTAGGTCCACGAACTGCAAGCAAAGAACCTTCAATGTGGCGTAAGCTCTTCTCGAACGTAAGCCGAGGACTTTCTGTATTAATTTACCTTGTTCCTTTTAGAAAATTTTTCCATCCCCCATACAATGTTCTCTCCCTCCCTATTTATATTCTTCTTCTTTTTGCTTCCCTTCATGGAGTCATCAATATAGATGCCTTTCCCATCCATCCCCCTCTTGAAATCCTCCCTAAATGGCTGTAAGACTGATTCCCATCATCTCAGATGTCACTTCTTCATTAATGCGGCTAGAGGGGTAGGTGTGAAGTCTTTAATGTGGTGGCAGTAGCTTTCTACAAGGCACTTCCCACTTGTTCTCCCTTTTTGCATTCCTCTAGAATATAACCTCACTTGTTAAGCTTTACGGGTTCCTTCCTAAGCATCATGGTGTATTTTATAACCCTCGCCTCAGCTGGCCGAGGAGGCATCCCTTCTCGGACCATTCTAAATAGCCTCTAACCCAATGGTGGGCTTATGGGCCTTTAAGTTCGGTGCCCTTGATATCACCTTACAATCCTCGGACAAGTTGATGCTCTCGAATTAGGCCCAAGGCCCAAATATGTGCTTTGATACTTCTGCCTTTACAATAGCCCCTCAAAAATTTAGTTTACTCCAATACGAGGAGAAAAATGAATTTTTAACTCAAAAAACACAGCCTCCACGCACTTCCCCAACTGTTACACTTGAGAGGCCCACCTGTACCTTCTAAAACGATTTCTAACGCTTCGTAACCCACAATGCCCTCATTAATTGCTCCAAGCAACTCCCTATCGCCTATGTTCAATGGCGAGATGAAAATCCAATGGCTCGGGTTCTTTTCCGAAAATTCACGCAGGATAACTATCATGAATTGCCGCCTCCCAAGCATTCGAAACATTTTGGAAGTCGTGAAATCAGCCATTATTCCTAAAAGCAATCATATCCTGGGAGTATCTATCTCCATTTTCTCTCAAGAAGCTCTCAACAAGTCGTACACCTTTCTCCTGTAAGTTTTCATTTTGGTAAACCTTTTCTCCTCGGTTGTAGTCCTCAGCTGTTAGCTTTTACCCTTTTTTCTGTCTAAATCTCCATTCTTACTTTGACCAAATGGGTAGATTCAAGTGTCTAGTAGATACCAACTCTGGCATGAAAGATTTTCGAGCCAAATACCACATTCCTCTAGAAGTGGGTTTAAAGTACTGCCCCCAAGAAGCTGTAGCTAATTTTAGGAAAGAAGGGCATGTTGTCATTACCATAATCACGTTCTTAGAGGGTGGGATGACACTTCCTATGAAAAACGTTACTAGTGAATACCTCTGCAATCATAGATTGTGTCCCGATCAGTGTACACCTAATATGTTTAGGGTCTTAGGTTGTGTCAATGCTCTAAACGAGCAGATGAGCCTACACCTCACATGGCGTGATGTCGTCCACTTGTATGAGTGCCATCGATTGAAAGATGTAGGTTACTACCTCAAGTCGAGGTTTAACGTCGTTAGACTCATATCCTGCCTTCCTAAATCTAACAAAGGTATGAAGGACGACTACCTAATCGCCTCTGAAAGATGGTATGATGGTCCTCATTGCCCAGTCAAAGAGGGAAAGCCAGGTGTGATTCCTTAGGATTTAGAATCTCTGGTTTAAATTTTAGCCCTTCTAGCTTCATCAAATAGACTCATCGTGCTTCAATGCTTTCCTCACCTAATCTGTGTTTGAATCTAACTATGTTTGGCTTCTCTACTATCCCTCTTACAGACAAACAACATACGTCGCCCAGCCTGAGCGAAGGTAATATTTCGGACCTTAATAGATTTTTGAAATCCGAGGTCTTTGTAAACGAAGATTTATAGGTGAGGGCTACTCACCTTATACTGGGGTACGACCCTTTATCAACCGTCTACCAGGAGGTCGACAACGCTATCCTCGCGGGTGACAAGAGATGTAAGAGGATAGACATCTTAAAGCCCGATTTTCTTCCCCCCTTGGATCTAGCGAACGACCTATTCGTCATCCTTTA
The DNA here is from genome assembly GCA_032878915.1 of Castanopsis chinensis. Classification (NCBI taxonomy): domain Eukaryota; kingdom Viridiplantae; phylum Streptophyta; class Magnoliopsida; order Fagales; family Fagaceae; genus Castanopsis; species Castanopsis chinensis. Next base: position 6,145,885 of record JAVQMG010000104.1, on the reverse strand, counting down.
CACAAGCCCACTCAAGTTTGTCCCCATTCTAGTGAAGGTCGAGACAAAGGTTGTTCGAGTAGAGACCACTGCCTCGCCCTCATCCCTTGACGAGGAGATAGATTGATTACGTCTAATGGAGGCCGAGAGACCTTTGGAGGGTCATATAGTTGACATATCGGACAAAGAAAGCCATTCGGATAGGAGTTACAGCATTAAAGGCCTGGTAGTTGCTCGAGTGGACGATACCTTTGAGGAAGAAGAAGACATGTCGAGCCTGAAATCACTCTTCGCCAGGAGAGGCGTACAAGCTTCTAAGAGGGGCGTTTCTGGATCTCAGCCCAAGCTGCCACCTCCTCCCCTTCCTTTCGACCTAGCTATTCCTACCTCAAACCTCCCAAAGAAGAGGAAAAATGAGAACGAGGAAGCAGAAAAGGATAGGGAGAAGAGGCAAAAACTGTAACAGCAACAACAACAACAAGGTGTTAAGGGTGGAGTGCGTGCCTCCTCCGTTGAGAGTGTGGAGAATCGCGGTTTGGCCAAAGTGCACTGTAAGAAGTCCAACTGGTCTCCCGTGCTGGAGTGGGATAGAGCCCCAATATCTCACCAATCCAATATAAGGGATTCTAGAGCAGTCATGCCCTTCACCTGGCTAACGCTCTGGAGTAGCTTGTCCTTCTGCCAAAGGACATAGAGGACTTAGGGAGGATGAGCTAGCAGTATCTTTTCCTCTCCCTGAAGAGGGACTTGGGTTTGGTACGTGCCACTCCATCTTTTTTGACTTGTCTACCTTTATTCCCCCTTTTTATCTAAACTCTCTTTTATATAAACTTTTATATTTTTCTTTCCACAATGCATCTGTTAAACACTCATTCACAGGCCATTCAAGAAGTTTTTGCTGCTAAGAAGATGGTGGGGAACTTCCAAAAACAGGCAAAGGCTGAACTCACGGTCAGAGTTGAGACCGAGGGCTTTGGGTCATGCTGAGAAGGATAGAGACGATCTGGCCACCAAGTTGGCAGATGAGGAGAACGATACAAAGAGCACCGAGGCTGGTCTAAAAACTGCCGAGGCTTGTCTAAAGCTTAGCAGGAAGTCTTGGACTTGAAAAAGGAGCTTGCTCAAGCCAAGGAAGCGGCTTACACAATTAGAGATACCATGGAGGTTGCAACAATGGCCGCATATAATGAAGGGGTTGAAGTGATGAAAAACCGACTAGCAGAAGAGCTAGCAGAATTATGTAGGGATTACTGCCAACAAGTTTGGGCAGAAGCCCTAAACATGGCGGGAGTCCCTGCTACTTCTGAATAGAGAAGAGCAGAGAAAGTTTGGTATCTTGAGGACATCTGAATGATCGAAGACCCTCCATCCACTTCGGTTGCCTCCGAGACTGCGCCTATGATACAGCCACCCTCAAACCAAGAACCTGTTCCACTTCCTAAAGGAGTTACTACTTTTGATAAAGAGGGGGCACATGGTGACACGGCTGAGAAGCGGTTGAGTGAGCAAGCTGACCAAGATGCCCTTCCACCAAAGGCGAAGGACAAAGGAAAGCAAGTCCAAGCCTTGCTCAAGACTGAGCTGAAATGAGCAGAAGTGGAGGGCAAAACCAAAGAGCCTGCAGCGAAGTTGGGAAAAAACCCTCCACTGAAGATCAAGGCATAGGCCACCTAGGGCTCTTTCTTTAAGTGGCCTTTCCTTTTAGGAAGTTTACATTCAGTATTTATCTTGTAGCTTTCACTTTCAGTTTCCATGTAATTGCTGACAGTATTAATAATAATTCCAAGGTTTTGATCTTAAATTGCTTACAGAGTTCATTTACTGCAGTATATTTTGTCTTATGGTACCATGAGTTACATGCATAGCCTAAATAGCTTAATGCTTTAAAGTATACAGTATAGATCTTTACAACGTCTTAACTATAAATCAGTAAACTGACGGGGGAACAGCCATATTTTATTGACATAATGAGGCCAACAGATAACCTAGATGATGAAACTACTCTATTCATAGCTGAATGTACAGAAGTATACTTGAAACCAAACAAGAGCACTTTTACTTAAGAGTAGTTGTCACGTCAAACCTGATCGCCAAAGTAGGTTATTAAGCACTTAGAAAAATGAATTGAATGCTAATTTTTCCAAAGCAGGTGGTCCGAGGACTCGGTGTAGCTAAGTTTCTGTTTAACACATAGAAAATATATATTGCATGTTATTTTTCCCAAAGCAGATGGTCCGAGAACCCGGCGTAGCTAAGGTTCTGTTTAACACTTAGAAAACATATATTGAATTTTAATTTCCCCAAAGCAGATGGTCCGAGGACTCGGCATAGTTAAGGTTCTATTTAACACTTAGAAAACATATATTGAATGTTAATTTCCCTAAAGCAGATGGTCTGAGGACCCGGCATAGCTAAGGTTCTGTTTAATACTTAGAGAATATATATTGCATGTTAATTTTCCCAAAGTAGATGGATCAAGGACCCGATGTAGCTAAGGGTCTATTTAACACTTAGAAAATATATATTGCATGTTAATTTTCTCAAAGCAGATGGTCCAAGGACCCGGCGTAGCTAAGGTTCTGCTTAACACTTAGAAAATATATATTGCATGTTAATTTTCTCAAAGCAGATGGTCCGAGGACCCGGCGTAGCTAAGGTTCTATTTAATACTTAGAAAATATATATTGCATGTTAATTTTCCCAAAGCAGATGGTCCGAGGACCTGGCGTAGCTAAGGTTCTATTTAATATATAGAAAATATATATTGCATGTTAATTTTCCCAAAGCAGATGGTCCGAGGACTCGGCGTAGCTGAGGTTCTATTTAACACTTAGAGAATATATATTGATTTTTCACGTAGCATGTGGTCTGAGGAGCCAGACATGACCATGTTTCTTTTTGATAATAAGACTATAAAACTGACAATCCATGCAACATAACGATAACTGAACAAAAATGGCATAAATGCCTTTCATTAATAATAGTACCTTCACAGATTTACATTCCAATGACGTTGTACGGCCTTTTCATCTAGGTCGGCAAGATAATACGCCCCTATACTAGCTACTGAAGTTATATGGTAGGACCCTTTCCAGTTAGGTCCTAATTTGCCCCATGCTAGGTTTCTAGTGGTACCCACAACCTTCCTTAAGACTAAGTCACTAGGAGCAAGTGGCATTGATTTCACGTGGGAGTCATACCCTTGTTTAAGCTTTTGCTGATAGTAAGCTAGTTGAACCATGGCATTTTCTTGCCTTTCTTCGACTAGGTCCAGCCCCTTTCGCAGTAAGTCGTCATTATTGTCCGGGGTGAAAGAGTGCGTTCTCATCGTCGGAAACCCCATTTCTAGAGGGATCATAGCTTCAGCTTCATAAGCTATCGAAAAGGGTGTTTCTCCTGTGGACCTTCGTGGTGTAGTTCGATATGTCCACAAAACATGCGGCACTTCTTCCACCCATCTGCCTTTAGCGTCATCCAGTCTTTTCTTGAGTCCATTGACTATCGCTTTATTTACCACCTCGGCCTGGCCATTCCCTTGTGGATAAGCTGGTGTAGAATATCTGTTTGTGATGCCGAGGTCTCCACAATACTTTCTGAAGGCCTTACTATCAAACTGCAGGCCGTTATCCGAGATAAGGGTGTGGGGGACTCCAAACCTGGTAATAATGTTCTTCCAAACAAACCTTTTCGTATTCACGTCTCTAATGTTTGATAGGGTCTCTGCTTCATCCCACTTGATGAAATAGTCTGTTCCGACAAGCAACCATCTTTTATTCCCAGCTGCCTTTGGGAAGGGTCCCACAATATCCAAGCCCCACTGAGCAAACAACCAAGAACTAATCAAAGGATTAAGGACACCCCCAGGCTGATGGATTTTGGGAGCAAATCTTTGACATTGATCACACTTTCTTACATAATCTTGCGTCTCTCTCTGCATGTTCGGCCACTAGTATCCCTAGGTAAGGGCTCTATGAGCTAATGACCTTCCTCATGTGTGACTACCACATATTCCTTCTTGCAATTCTTCTAAGAGCAGCTCCGTTGCCTCAGGATGTATACACAACAGGTAAGGTCCAGGAAAAGAGCGTTTATATAGTTTCTTATCCTCAGATAGCCAAAACCGTGGAGCCTTTCTCTGTATCTTGTCGGCTTCAGACTTTTCTTCCAGGAAAACATCATCTTTAAGGAAGGACACTATTGGATCCATCCAACCCATTCTAATCTGGTGAATCTGGATGGTACCACCACCTGTCCCAGTGGGTTTAAACAAGTCTTCAACGAGGATGACTCGGGGTAGACTCTGTGCTGAGGAGGTTTCAAGCGTGGCCAATGAGTCGGCATGGGTATTCCCACTTCTGGAGACATGCGACACTGCAAAAGATTCAAATTTGGACTGCAAGTACTTGATGCGGGCTAAATACCCTTGCATCCCTGGTTCCTTGGCCTCCAACTTTCCTTCCACCTGGCCGACCACCAGCTATGAGTCCGAGAACATCTGTACTGCCCACCCATTTTTTGAACCAATCCATTCCCACTAATAAAGCTTTGTACTCAGCTTCATTGTTGATAGCCGAGAACGCCAATCTCAGAGACTTTTCTAAGACAATTCCCTTCGAGGACATCAAAACTATCCCTACCCCGGACTCCTTATAGTTCACTGCTCCATCAACATATACTTTCCACATCGGGGATTCCTTGCATGAGATCATGCCAACTGATTTTTCATCCATGCCCCATCCCTTAGGAGTCTCTTCCACTGAAGGCTCAACAAACTCTACCACTAGGTCAGCAAGAACTTGCCCCTTCACGGAAGTACAGGGAATATATTTAATGTCAAAGGCTCTCAAGATAGTTCCCTATTTGGCGATCTTGCTTGAGTAGTCAGCATTACGCAACAAGGACTTAAGGGGGAGCTGAGTCAGCATTACGACTGTATGAGACTAGAAATACTGTGGCAGTCTGCGCGTAGCATGCACCACAGCTAAAATCATTTTTTCCAACAGTAAATATCGTATCTCAGCTTCTTGTAGAGACTTACTTACATAGTAGATTGGTCTTTGTATACCATTGTCATCCCGTATCAGAACCAAACTGATGGCATGAATAGCCATGGCTATATATGCAAACAAAACTTCATCCGCGTTTGGATGGGACATAATGGGTGGCTGAGAGAGATACTCCTTCAGCTGTTGAAAAGCCAAAGGGCATTCCTCAGTCCATTTGAATCTCTTCCACTTGTTTAACAGTTGGGAAAAGGGTCAGCATCTATCCGCGGATCGAGAGATAAACCTATTGAGAATAGCTGTCATCCTGGTCAACTTTTGAATCTCCTTTAGATTCTGAAGAGGCTGCAAACTGAAGATTGTTGTGATTTGGGCGGGGTTGGCCTCAATCCCTCTATGTGTGAGCATGTAACCTAGAAACTTACTAGACCCCACACCAAAAGAGTACTTAGAGGCATTGAGATGCAATTTATGCCTCTTTAACGTCTGGAAGGTGTCACTTAAATCGGCCATATGCATAGATATAGCCTTACTTTTTACAACCATGTCATCCACATACAGTTCGACAGTTTTCCTTAACTGAGCCTCGAACATCCTGGTCATCATCCTCTGATAGGTTGCCCCAGCGTTTTTCAAGCCAAAAGGCATTACCTTGTAATGTTAGTTACCAGTGGGAGTGACAAAAGCTGTTTTCTCCTGATCTTCAGAAGCTAGGGGTATCTGATGGTACCCCTGAAAGGCATCTAGAAAACTCATCTGAGGATGACCAACAGTAGCATCCACCAACTGATCTATGCGAGGCATTGGGAAGGAATCTTTTGGACAAGCCCTATTTAGGTCTGTAAAATCCACATATACCCTCCATTTTCACTTTTTTTCTTCACCACAACTATGTGTGCTAGCCATTTAGGATAAAATACTTCCTTGATGGCGCTAGCTCTCTTGAGCCTGACAACCTCCTCTTTAACAGCCTTGGAATGTTCCTTGGAAGAGCGCCAAGGTGGTTGCCTGTTAGGCACTACAGTCGGACTGATGTTCAGATGATGACAGGGTCAACCCTAGGAACCTTATAAGCATCCCACGCGTATACGTCGAGGTTCCCTTTAAAAAACGCGACCAACTCCTTCTTTTCCTGGGGTGGCAATTGGACCCCTACGTGGAAGAACATTTCAAGGTCACCATCTATAAGAACTCTATCCAACTCTTCACACATGGGCTCTTCTACCACTATCCTCCCAACTGTGGCAGAAGATGTTGATTGCTATGGGATATGTGCAGCTGAGGCTAAGGACTCTGGCCTAGGCTGACGCAAAACTACAGCGGCTATGCATTGTCTTGTTGTGGACTGACTCCCGATAATCTTTTCAACCTGACCGCCAAACGGGAACTTCACCTTGGCGTGGAGAGTCGAGGAGATGGCTCCCAAAGAATGCAGCCATGGTCTCCCGACAATGGCTGTGTAGGGAGAGTAGGTGTCAACCACGATGAAGTCCACTTCGACCACGGTCGAACTTGACTGTACAGGCAGCCTAATCTACCCTTTTGGCATGACGGCCTTCCCTTTAAAGCTTATTAGAGGCGAATTAGAAGCTGAAAGATCCTCCAGCTTCAAGTTCAACCCCTTAAACAGATCAGGATACATAATGTCTGCACCATTTCCCTGATCGACCATTACCCTCTTCACATCGTAGCCCCCTATTCTTAGCGTGATGACCAAGGCATCATTGTGTGGTTGGATGGTCCCCATTTTGTCCTCTTCCGAGAAGCTTAGAATTAGAGGTACGTTACCCTTAATCCTCTTCGGCTTAGAGCTAGAGTTTTCTGCAAGAGCACGCGCCACTGACATTACCCTGGAAGGACAAGAACCAGTCCTTCCAAGAGCAGTAAAGATGACATTGATCATCCCCAAAGGAGGTCTTGAAGCATTGTTGCCCTAATTTATCAGACCAGGATGCTCTCCCTGCCCATCAGGCCGACATAAGAATTGCTTCAATTTTCCCTCTTTCACTAACTGCTCTAGATATTTCCACAAATTCCTACAATTCTCTATTGTATGACCTCTCTCCTAATGGTATTGGCAGTGAAGGTTTTGATTATGCTTCGTGGGTTCCCCTACCATCTTGCTGGGCCACCTAAAATGTGGTTCATTACAGATTTTCTCAAACACCTATTGCACGGGTTCACGAAACACGGTGCTAACCATCTGAGAAGAGGCCGGACCAGATTGCCTAAAGAAATCTCTCCTCGGCCTACTATTGTTGTATTTGTCTGACCTGAAATCCCTCCTCTCCTGAGGGATAATCTTCGCTTTCCCCTTTCCTTGTTGCTGATCTTCCTCAACCCTTTTGTACTCGTTAATGCGGCCCATAAGCTGACATACACTTTTAACAGGCTTCTTGGTCAAAGATTTCCTCAAAACATGCTCATTTGGAAGGCTGACCTTGAAAGTGCTTATGGCAACATCGTCGAAGTCCTCATTGATCTCATTGAACATCTCCTAGTACTTGTCGGAGTACCTCTTGAGAGTCTCCCCCTCTCTCATAGCCATGGATAACAACGAATCTAAAGGTTGAGGAACCCTACTGCAGGTGATGAAACGAGAACCAAATGCCCTAGTGAGCTCCATGAAGGAATCCACAGAGCCTGCCTTTAGGCCATTAAACCATCTCATTGTGACAGGTCCCCAGCTAGAAGAGAAGACTTTGCACATCAAGGTCTCATTCTTAGAGTGTATCGCCATTCTCTGATTGAAATGACTCACGTGGTCCACCGGGTTCGTCTGCCCATTATAAATGGGGAAAGTTGGTTGGGTAAACCATCTTGAAAGCTTCTCTTTCTCAATCCTAGGGGTGAAAGGCGATTTGGAGATTTGGTGGAGCACCTTGCTCAAAGCATCGTTTTCCAAGCCCTTGGAAGAAGTCCTTTTACCCTTAGGGTCGCGAGGGTAATCGTCCTCGTAGGACGAAGACTCATTAGAAGGAGTTCTTGACTTGGGGCTACCGCTGCCACTGCGAGAGTCTTTTAAAGAAGGGTCTGAAAGAGAGGGAGTACGCCTTCGTTTCTCTGGACGCAGCTTCTTCTTCAGATGGTCAATCTTCTTCTGCATGGCCTTAACATTTTCTTCGCAGGAGCTTCTGCTTCTAGCCCGTGCATGACTCCTCCCTCGCGTATGCTTTGTACGCACACTACCTTCTCGATCTCTTTCCCGCTCCAGCTGCGAGAGGTGATCCTCATGTTGGGATCCCATGGATTCTGCATGGTGTGAACCTGAGCCTTCCATGATGCCTCACGTCCTCTAACTCAAGGTTTCCCATAGACGGTGCCAATTGTAAGGACACAATTTGAGCTGGGACCCAAGTGCGCGTCGGGGATAAGCCCAAAAGGCCTAAACAATAAAATTTGTAGAGGGTGAGCTTGAAACCTAGGTTGTCTTAAACTGTTGAAAGACAAAGACGATGGGCTAGGTCCACGAATTGCAAGCAAAGAACTTTCAATGTGGCGTAAGCTTTCCTCAGACGTGAGCCGAGGACTTTCTGTATTAATTTCTCTTGTTCCTTTTAGAAAAGTTTTCTGTCCCCTATACAATGTTCTCTCCCTCTCTATTTATATTCTTCTTCTTTGTGCTTCCATTCATGGAGTCATCAATGCAAATACCTTTCCCATCCATCCCCCTCTTGAAATCCACCCCAAATAGCTGTAAGGCCGATCCCTATCATCTTAGATGTCACTTCTTCATTAATGCGGCCAGAGGGATAGGTGTGAAGTTTTTAATGCGGTGGCAGCAGCTTTCTGCAAGGCACTTCCCACTTATTCTCCCTTTTTGCATTCCTTTGGAATATAATCTCGCTTGTTGAGTTTTATGGGTTCCTTCCTAAGCATCATGGTGTATTTTATGACCCTTGCCTCAGTTGGCCAAGGAGGCATCTCTCCTCAGACCATTCTAAATAGCCTCTAACCCAATGGTGGGCTTATGGGCCTTTAAGTTCAGTGCATTTGTTGTTGCCTTACAATCTTCGAACAAGTTGATGCTCTCGGATCTAGCTCAGGGCCCAAATACGTACTTTGATACTTCTGTCCCCACAACATATATTACTTTGTACACAACTTGCATATAATTAGATGGAAAGCTTGAGGCATTTCTCTCTCTCTCTCTCTCTCTTTCTCTCTCTCTCTACCAACTGACTCTATTCTATTCCGGTTTCTATTCTATTCCCGTTGTAGTTAGGCTTGAAATAATTAGTTATTCAGTAATATAATTAAGTGTTAGATTACAGCTTGTAGAATGATCAGTAAACTTCATTAGGTCGAACAAACTTTCGAAAATCACAATGCTTTTTGGTTTATTAGGACATTTTCATCTCATATAATTAACACGACCTCATCATCATCATCATCATCATTATGGCTTCTTAAAGATTGTGCATAATATATGATCCTTTTCACACGGTATACCCCACATGCCATGATGTTAAAGTCAACATGTTTGACGAAAATTAATTTAATTAAAGCGGTAGGTGATTGTAGTCACGTGACTCTCTCACATATATCGTGATTCATGTTTTGAAAATAGGGAAAAAGAAGTGCCAAAAGGGCAGGGTTGTCTAAAGGCATGCAAAGAGAGTGTTACCAATTCTCGCAAAGTGTGGAGTAAAATTCAAAGCTCCCATTAATAATAAAAAAGGCTTTGGCATTATAATTTAAGTAAGGGTAATTTTATAAATTACTTCCTAAGATATGTCTAAAAAGTGTTCCACATTGTTTAATCACCCCCTGTAACGCCCCAAAATCATAAATAATAAATGTCTCTTCAATCTAAATAATCCATAAAAACATTAAATAAATGTAACTAACAACCTAAAATTTCATCAAAATTGTCAGAGTTCTAATTCCACCAAAGATAAAATATCTTCAAAATAATTCTCCAGTACAATATTCAATACCATAAAAATAATAATGAAATCCTCAGTTTCACAATATAATTTGTAACTGTTGTCTTCCAAGAATCTCTACTCTAATGATCCCTCTAATGTATCTGTAAGGGGAAATAAAATGGGAACAGACCTTTCAAATAAATAATTCTTACAACAAATTCATAACTTGTAACTCATCAATATTTTATCATCAAATATTTCATATGAAAAAATATCTTTATATTGTGAGCCATCATAAAATATATATATACATATATCAATACCATCATATAAACAATTTCCTAGACTTTTTTGGTGGTTAACGTTTACGCCTCATTGACAGAGTTATGTTGTTCTCTTTTAGGATTGTAACCCCCTTTTCATCCCATTTCTTAAGGGTGGCTCTTTTGGAACCTAAATGTGCACTCCCTTGCTAAGGAGCTCCTCTTTGAATCCTCAATAGTATACTTCCTTGCTAAGGAGATATCAAATGTGCACTGTCTCCTTTTCTAGAACTGTCCCTTGCTAAGGACTAGCTGTAGTATGATTGTCCCTTGCTAAGGACTAAATACAATACTGAACTTTTAATCATGACTTGCCATAGGTTTTCAAAACATATTCAATATGCTTACAAAAATAATTCATTCATAATTCTAAAAATGTAAAGATATATTTACATATACAAGTTTAAATAAATTTAGGTTGTCCCACAAGTTTTTATAAAACGAATAGTCAATGTGCACATCAAACATTTATAAAATATCAATTTATTTAAAGAATATCAACATATTTCTTTGATAAAGAATAATTTAATAATCAACATTGTTTTGGGAAAACCCCCAAAATTAGTAAACACTACTTAATTCTTATTTGCAAAAATATGAAACCAACCTCTCTTAAATCACAACAAATCAGTAGAATTAGAACCTAGCAACCTATCATCATTAAGGCCTACAGAGGTGTCTAGTTTCTTTGAAATACATTTTAGCTTTGTCAGTGGGCTTGGCTATTGAATTTTTGGCGATCGCTACTTGGGATTGTAGTTATTAAATTGATAAATGGGAGCATTGAAATACCCCATTTGATGCCTGAACTTGTCAATTAGGTTTCCAAAATTTTCACAACTATTCTAATTATAGTGTCCGCCTATATCTACCACCATAAATCCCTTGATGCCACAAAACATAAGATATTGCTAGTCAATTTTCTGAACAATGGCAGTGCGTGGATGGCAAATTGGTTAACTTAAATAAAATAGAATTTCTTATTCCTACGTTATAGTGGCTAACAAGATATTCTAGGCTTGAAAAGCATTGCTACCTTCTACAATAATTTAGAGCTGAATACATGTCACTAGAAGGATGATAAGAAGATAATATCAACCATAAAGCAACCTTTTCCTTTTCACATGGTGACAAACTTGAATTGATAAGGTCCAAGCCTATTACTCTATTAGGTACAATTTCAAAGCCTGTGGAGTACCCTTTCTAGACATACAACCACATTGACCATTCCTAATCTAATATAATAACAATTATAGGAGCCCTTTTTATTAATATAATGATAGTCTAGGTGCATGACAATTGCTAGCTATTGAATATTCAAACTTCTTAAATTTAGAGCATAAGAAAATCATACCTGCAAGTTTCCACACACAATCGCATAGAAGAAAAGAAAACCTAAATCGTGTGTTGTGGTTGAAACAAAATGAACCTTCTTATGTATATACACGTGTAACTTAAGAGGTTAAATATTAAGGTTTTTAAAAACTTATCAAGACCCACATATTTACTTATACCATCTTACTTGGGCTTCATATACCATAGTATTTATCTTATTTTTAATATCTTAGGTCCAAATCAATTAAATCCATTTAATTATGGGACTCCTCTTTAATTTATGCATATGAAATAAATTTATATAAAATTATGGGGTGTTACACGCCCCTTAAAGCCTACTCTCTCTCTCTCTCTCTCTCTCTCTCTTGTAATTTTCTCTCTTCTTGTGTCTCACCTTCCTCCATGGCTGAAACATTAAAGGTCCTTTATCCTTACCACCACCTCATATCACCTCCTCAATAACTTGAATCCATCAAGTATGATCTTTGTTGGGAAATTTAGACCCCAGTAGATAGAATTAACAAGTTTTAAATCCAAGTTGTTAATTAGGTTTATTATGAATAAAACTTGTTAAAACAAACAAACATCAATATCATGTCAAAATCATATGCAGCGGAAAAGTAAATAAGATAAGATATGATGACCTAGGAAACCCAATGAAACCAACCAGTTTCACTATAAAAAACTTGGGGGGAAACCTTTCCGAAAAGCAATTCACTATAGTAAAGAGAAGTTTCAGATCTAGTACAAAACCTTTGTCCTTAGACTCTACAATCCCCGTAGATGAACTCACAGTAGAAACCTTCTATCGCTTCAGAACCTCTAAACTCTTCAATATATGAGCGCCACCCTTGATGCACAGATCCTAGTATGTGACTAACTCCTTTGCACGAATCCTAGTACGTGACTCACTTGCCAACTTAAGGAAGAAGAATGTTGGTTGTAAAGTTCTTCAATGCATCAACAATGAAGACCAAGAAGCACTTGGTTACAAAATCCTAAGGCGCAAAGATGTAGTAGCTTCTTTCAGAGAGAATAAGGCTTCAGTCACATTTTGCAGGTGTTCTCCTTGTATTCTCTTATATGACGACCTCTAAAATAAGCCTTATATATGTCTAGGGTTGTGAGAAAAGAAACCCTACACAAATACAAAAGCCTGGCCCAAAAATCAGATTTGAAAATTTTGATTTCCATAACCTCAATAGATACCTCGATCGATCGAGTAGCTGTCGAGCTTCATTAAACCTTGATAGATAGAGGTATTGAGCAGCTATCGAGCAGGTGTCCGTAGGTGTCCAGCTATCTGTCCGCAGGTGTCTAGCTATCTGTCCAGCTTTAGTAAACACCTTTTCTTCACTTGTTTCTTGGTCCAATCTTCATGGCTTTAATACTAGACTTGAACAGCATGTTCTTTGAAGTATTAAACACATCCTAGATCTACCCAAATACGAGTAAAATGCGTTTTGTTAAAGGATTAGCCAACTACATAAAATATGTTCTTAACAATCTCCCCTTTTGGTAATCCGTGACAAAACCACAACAAACAAATGAACATATGAGAGAAGTCATAAATCACTCAACTCATACTCACTTGTTGAATACAATAAAATCTACCCTAACACAAACTCTTGAAAAGCTTTGCAAGAAGAGAGTTCATGGCATGAAAGACTTTGACAACCTGTATTTTTGAAACACTTTAAACAAAACACATTAAGGCATCTTTGTGTGAAGCAGAAATAATAGATTGCATACAAGTATAAGAAGCATGTGTATAAAGAAAGAAAAGAAACAACACATGTAAAGATAGGTGAAAGAAACATACATCATCATGTATATATATATACCACTTAAGAAACATCATGTATGTAAAAGAAATGGTCACAAGACCTTGGTACAAGAACAAGGTAAACACTCCCCCTAACAAGATGAAACACAACTCCCCTTTATAAGGGCATGTATTTCTCCCCCTAACTTGTAGAATCTTAAAGAAAGAAACCACAAATTCTCCAATTTCTCTCCCTTTTTGTCACAATTGACAGAGGGTACAAGATGCTATAAAGCTTTACCCGAGAAATATAAAGATGATCAAGGATGATCAAAGGGGCACAAAGAATCCATAAAAATGCATGAATGTAATGGAACAAGATGCTATGGATGACAAGATAATAGAAACATGCAAAACAAAGAAAAATGAAATGCATGCAAGGATATCTCGATCGATTGGGAGGTGTCGAGAAGCTATCCAGCCAACCTCGATGGATCGAGAAGGTGTCAAGGATCTATCGAGCAAACAGAAGATATCTTGATCGATCCACCTAGCTATCAAGAAGTGTCGAGATTGTGATAAGATGCAACTGAAGATCTAGACAGATAGCCAAGTATCGAGAGGTGTCAAGGAGGTGTTAAGATGCTTTAAAAACAGTTTTTCATGAAGGGAAAAACACAGATATGAATGCAAACAAGCATGCAACCCAACCAAAGATCCAAATAGCATATTAACTTCTCAAAAATATCTCTCAACAAGAAAAATGTCATGCATTTTGATATATGACACACACACATACATACACTAAACAAGTCTAACCAATTTTTATGTTAAAAGCAAGTTAAAACAGTTTAGTGAGCATACATCAACGCATGCAAACCTTGTGATGGCCAAATCACATTGTACCTGTACATGTATCAAAAGTAGCAAAGAGTATTGCGTGTTGTGTGTGAAAAACATCGCAAGATTGCATAAATGTTTCTATGCTATGACGATTTGAGATATGAGAAAATCACTTTAACTCACACACAATCATAACCGTTTGATGGGGACTATCACCTTCGAGGTACATCTTATAACTCCCACATCTCCTAGAAAACACGCTTGCAATCATATTTTAAAGCATTTTGTTCTTTTTGCTTTTATTTCTTTGCATATTTTCTTTTATTAAACAAACCATTCATGGGCATATAAGAGAGAGAAATGAAATACCTAATTATGTTAAATTTTTTGACATTGCACTTTTGCTATGCTGAAGCATACAGATGTCATTTCATGATTGGCGGGTAACAGTTGTGAAATGGTTATTTATGCCTTTCTCTTAGGATTTTCTAGTCCTACTTGTCAAAAAGAGTAAAACGAGTGTTAAGTACAAGAGATCACTTAACCTTACTCATCACAAACAAAGAGCTACAAAGCTCACTTGCTTAGTTTGTGCATAAGAATGCTCATCTAAGTTACAAGAGATACAAAGTTTAGAAAACTCTATTTCAATGGCCATTTTAAGGTTCACAAGAACCGATGTACACAACCACACACTGTTTTTGTATTTTTCTGATTTTTCCATTTTTTATTTTGAAAACAAAACAAAATAAAAACTAAACAATCAAACAAAAACAGACAAATAATATGAAAGCATGATAGAAGGATGCAAATGCATGAAAACATGATAGAAGGATGCAGACGCATGAAAGCATGATTTCAAAAGTAGAAAAGAAATCAAGCAAAGAGAGTCCCACTTTAGATAGAAAGAATTAAAGCAGAAGACAAATAGAAAAGACAATTAAGTCTTAGACTCCTTTTTCATCCAAACAGCACGGTTCTTTGGCCATGAAGATGAAAAGGCACATGTCCTAGTATGACTACTAGAGGACATGGAAGAATTAGAATTCTTCTAAAATTGAGTTAAAAAGCTCAAGACTTTTAATAACTCACCAAGAAATTTCATGACAATGGGGGTCAAGGATCACACTCAGGAAATTAATCCAATTAGAATGTACCCACTTTGATACCACTTGTTGGAAAATTTAGACCCCATTTGATAAAATTAACAGGTTTTAAACCCAAGTGTTAATTAAGTTTATTATGAATAAAACTTGTTAAAACAAACAAACATTAAATATCATGTCAAAATCGTATGCAGCGGAAAAGTAAATAAGACAAGATATGATAACCTAGGAAAACCAATGAAACTTATCAGTTTCACTGTAAAAAACCTGGGGGGAAACCTTCCCGAAAAACAATTTACTATAGTAAAGAGAAGTTTCAGATCTAGTACAAAACCTTTGTCCCTAGACTCTACAATCCCCGTAAATGAACTCACAGCAGAAACCTTCTACCGCTTTAGAACATCTGAACTCTTCAATATATGAACACCACCTTTTGATACACAGATCCCAGTACGTGACTAACTCCTTTGTACGAATCCTAGTACGTGACTCACTCACCAACTTAAGGAAGAAGAATGTTGGCTACAAAGTTCTTCAATTCATCAACAATGAAGATCAAGAAGCACTTGATTACAAAACCCTAAGGCGCAAAGACGCAGTAACTTTTTTTAGAAAGAATAAGGCTTTGGTCACCTTTTGCGTGTGTTCTCCTTGTATTCTCTTATGTGACGGCCTCTAAAATAAGCCTTATATATGTCTAGGGTTGTGAGAAAAGAAGCCCTACACAAATACAAAAGCCTAGCCCAAAAATCAGATTTAAAAATTCTAATTTTCGTAACCTCGATAGATACCTCGATCAATCGAGCAACTGTCGAGCTTCATTAAACCTCGATAGATAGAGGTATCGAGCAGCTGTCGAGCAACTGTCGAGCAGCTGTCCGCAGGTGTCCAGCTATCTGTCCAGCTTTAGTAAACACATTTTCTTCACTTGTTTCTTGGTCCAATCTTCATGGCTTCAATACTAGACTCGAACAACATGTTCTTTGAAGTATTAAACACATCCTAGATCTACCCAAATACAAGTAAATTGTGTTTTGTCAAAGGATTAGCCAACTACATAAAATATGTCCTTAACAATCTACCATGAATTTTAGCTACCCTAAATTATGATTTTAAGGTAAGTTTCCATAGACCCACTTCCTTGATTATTTCATTTATGGCTGAATGCTTGTGTGGAGTTGATCTAATGGCTGAGGATAACTCTTTTGTAGTGGTACTATGATTTTTTGTGGGTTTTGAGGTGTGGATGTGTGATGGTATTATGGTATTCAACCATGGAGGTTTTGGGCACCTTGGTTTATTTGAGGGAAGAGGAGCTAATTTTTGAGTGTTTTATAATGATTTTTTTGCTTTGAGTTGTGTTGTGAGAATATGATTTTTGTCGTGAAAAGTTGATGAAAATAATAAATATTATTTATTTGCTTTAGTGGTGTGAGAATGGGCTTATTGCATGTCACGTGTTTGATATATATTTAAAGAGAAATGATATGTCCACAACATTTTTACAACAAATCTTAAGTGGCAGGTTGTTACTGGTTGTTTTTGTTGGGACAAAAAAGTAATCTTCATGTTAGGTTCAAATTTGAACCAATAACAATTAACCACCTGTGATTTGTTGTGAAAATGTTGTAAAAATGTTGTGGACGTAGCATATTTCATATTTAAAAGCACTGCATAGTTGCACCTTTTCATTTCACCCGCTAAGTTTCAGTATCTACTTATTCTTTCACATGAGATATATATATATATATATATATATATATATATATATATTAAAACAAAAAATTGTCATTGAGAAGAAAAAAATCAGCAAGACATAGGGAAGAGAATGAGAAATCTGAGAAGAATAGCATTTGCAAAATGTGTAAAGAAATCGTTCAGTATTATTGTTACTACGGTTGGTATGGCTTGATTCTTGGACCTTTTCACTATTTAACAAAAAAAAAACTTCTTACAAATAGCAATTTTAGAGAAGAAAGATGAAAGATAAGAAGTTGAGAAAAAGTTACCCAATGAATATGAACCATTATTTATATCCAAAGGATTATAACTCTTCAGTAAGCACATTTTCATTTTGATATGCACATTTTTGATCAATAGACACATTTTCGGTCAATAAGTTAGCCATACCAAACTTCACAAAAAAAAACATATTACTATGCAATATCCATGTAAAAGGTATTAATCAAGGGAAAAGAATACATAAATTAAAATAACAATCTCAACTCACACAGATACGTTCAGGTACACCAATCACAAAGATTCAAAGTTGTTGTTTATATATCAATAGCCAAGAATAATAATAATGAAATATTGTACTATTCAAATCAACGAATCAAAAAGAAACAGTATAAACAAAACCCCTTTGCAATATTAAGATTCTCAACGCCCAGTAAGTGATATAAACAACTTCTTGTAAACAACTTTTTATATATAAAAGGCAATAGAGAAATATATGCAATATAAACAACAAAACTATATCGATCTCAATCAAAATTTGCTTTTTGAATCTCGAGCCAAACGGTTAAGTTTCAAAAAGTTCTACAACAACGGTTATAAAATAACAACGTGCAGGCGTCTGGCCAAACCGAAGTTTTCTTTTTTGGAAAACGTAAGTCAATATTAAAAGAAATCTACTATAAAAACACAGAACAATTGTGTCTTTTCATTTTGCTCGTTAAGTTTTAGTATCTACTCACCGTTTCACATAGGATGTATACATTAAAACCAAAAACTATCATTTAGAAGAAAAGCATAGGTAAAGCATAGGGAAGCGAATGAAAAATTTGAGAAGAGTAGCATTCGTAAAATGTGTAAAGAAATTGTTTAGTATTATTGTTGCTACCATTAGTATAGCTTGATACCTGGATCTTTTCACTATTTAACCCAAAAAAAAAAAAAAAAAAGATTTACAAATAGATATTTTGAAGAAGTCCTACAAGTTTCTTGTGTTTCTAAAATAGATGAAATAGAAGAAATCGAGAAGAAGTTACCAAAAGAATATGAACCACTGTTTATACCCCAAAAGATTATGACCCTTCAACATGCATCTTCTCATTCAATATGCACATTTTTTGTCAATAGACATATTTTCATTCAATAGGTACATTTTTATTCAATAGGCACATTTTTGGCTAATAGGCACCTTTAATATATATCCAATATGAAGAATTACAACCTTTCAATAGACACCTTTTAGTATATCCAACTTGAAGAGTTATGACATT
Source organism: Castanopsis chinensis (assembly GCA_032878915.1). Classification (NCBI taxonomy): domain Eukaryota; kingdom Viridiplantae; phylum Streptophyta; class Magnoliopsida; order Fagales; family Fagaceae; genus Castanopsis; species Castanopsis chinensis. Next base: position 6,127,433 of record JAVQMG010000104.1, on the reverse strand, counting down.
TCAATAAACATCTTTTGGTATATATATATATATATATTATAATCTATCTTGTATATGCCTATATATACAACACAAACTAAATTAGAGACACAACATTATGCTTTTTATTCTTTTCCACACAAAAACTAATATATAAAACAACATTGTTTTTTTTTTTTTCCCTTAATTAAACTTATCCAGTAACTATTCCTGTGCATTGCACGGTTAGCGACTAGTTTAACTAATGTTTATTATGGATTGTTCTTTGGTTTGGTGACCAAAATAAATTCATGTGACTTGCTACTCTATTTAACAGTGATGTGGTTTGATCCTAGGGATTTCTTGTGTGCTGGTGTGATTTCCTACTTGAATAGGGAATAGGTCCTTACTATAGGCTAACCAAGCTAGGCTTTAGGCCATTTGGTTGGATTTTAAAAGTATCTTTCTGATTAATTGGAGATAAATGTGATGATGTACTTCAAGATGGGCCTTATTTTTAATAGACTTGATGCTTGCGTTTCTAGGTTTCAAGGTGCTTGGTGATGGACCTAGTAATATAAGCGGTTGATTGTGTTGTGCCCGATTGAGGTAAAATTGGATTGGACTTCCGAGGTAAGTGGCTTCAAATGTGATTTTTTTTAGAAACATAATCATATTGCATGAAACGTTGTTCTTGGGTTAAGCACATTTTGAAAAATAATTTATGGAACTATGTTTTCCTAAAAAGTGTCGTGTTATGACCCTACCATAAATGATTATATATGAAAAGCGCATCATGTTTAATATTTGTATATGGGGAAATGCATGAATATTTGGCATAGAAAAGACAAGCATCTTTTTGAATTCCTTTGATAATGGATTTCATGGATATATGGTATTATTTGAAAATACTAAAAACGCTTCTTTCTTTGTATTATTCGGGAAATTGATGCAAAATATTTTTGACAAGAAATGGTTTTGAGGACTTTGAGAATATTGTGGATATTTGGTTATTGAAATATTTTATGAAACTTCTTAGAAGTGGACTATGTATTTCAAATACATTAACTTGTGAGCTTTTGATGTGGGTTTGCCTTTGTGATATAATGTTGATGATTACCCTGTCTTTGTAACAATGTCTATGCGACGTGTGACTACCCTGTCTTTGTGACGACAAGCCAGGTTAGAGCCTTTCACTTTGCATGATGCAGGTAAATCCCTATGTGTATGGGTGAGACCACTGCCCATAGGGCCAAAAGACCACATGCAAAAGGGGTACTACATGACACGCCGTTCCCTACCCTCCATAAGGGGAAGAGGTAAATCTTTGAGTGTGTAGGTGAGGTTAAGTAGTGCCAATAGACCATATGCAAAAGAGGTACTATATGTTGCATTATCCTATACTGCCTATGGGGGGAGAGTGTAATGATCTTAATGTCCCATATGGATTAAGTATAAGCTTAATTATGTGTTTATAAGCCCTTAGGCACCCTCCCCTTGTAAGTCTATTTTCAAGGGTGAGTTTTACCCATGGGTTCCTAACAGAGAAAGGTAAATAATTGAGGATGTGGGTGAAGCTATTGCCTATAGGGCCAATAAACAACATGCCAAAAGAGGTACATATCATGCAATTGTGTTTGGGTTCTGACCGTCTGTGGTGGTATGTCTTCGTGACATTTCCATCTTTGTGGCACTTTGTCATGTAGCCTTGGGTGAGGATTTTGGCTTTGGAATAGTATTGGATTTTTTCTAGCTCACAGTGAATAATATGTAGTTTCATAGTTATTTTGGGAAACTTGGTGCTACATTATTTCTATTATTCTTGTCATGTTGTTAATGAAATTGATTTTGTAGAAATTAAATTGAAATTCCTAAATTACAACATGTTTTATAAAATTCTCATTATCAAGAAACTTGAATTTCCCCCACCCTCATTAATTATGATACTTACTAGGCTCTAGCACATCCCACTTTTTCATAGCTTTTCAGATCAGTTAGTTATACCTCAGGCATGGAGCTTTCCTTGTTAGTGGTGGTTGGAGTACTGTGCTAATTGGCAGACTAGTGTTATAAATGGTTAGTGACTCAGTCTTGCTAATTTTGAAGAGGCCATAGTTAGTTTAATTGGAGGTTACTCTTGAAGTTGTAAGCCTTGGGGTGTTACCAATTCTTGCGAAGTGTGAAGTGTTATTCAAAGCTCCCATTCATCTTCTTTCTGGTGAAGAGCAATGGCAGAGTCTGTTGTCTCCGGTGTGGCGACAAGGCTTGGTAACTTGCTCGAACAAGAAGCAAAATTCTTGTATGGTGTGACCAATTTTAGCAGTTACAAACTGAGCTTAAACGGATGCAATGCTTTTTAAAAGAGGCAGATGCAAGGCAACATGAATCAGAGATTGTAATGCAGGGTGTTGCAGAAATGAGAGATCTTGCTTATGATGCCGAAGATATTATTGCAACTTACGCCCTCAAAGTTGCTTCCAACAAGGGAGGAAGCGTACAAAAGGCCCTCAAGAGGTTCGCTTGCATCATGGGTGAAGGAATTACAGTGCATCAAGTGTTAGGATATGTGCCCTCGAATCCTATTGTATGATGCTATGTATGACATTATGTATGACTTCATGTTGTGTTTAATAAAGTTGTTTATTTTTATCTAAAATAATGGTAACATGAATAGTTGGACATTATCATATAGTCCATGAGATGCATAGTATGTGATTTATGTGATTTAGTCACAGAAGATATAAATCACAAGTTCTTTGTAAACTCAGAATTTATAGTTCGTAGTCGGTGATGAAATTGGGCATTTCATCTGCGAAGACTATAACGTATCAACTAAGATGATTTGTCTTGATCATGGAAGTGGAGACTTCTAGTTGATATGTTGATATGTTTTAAGAGTTAAGACATATTGAACTGGATCATTGTGAGATTTATTATTTTGCTAACGACTGTCAAATGAATAATAAATTTCACGACTTCTATTTGCATGAACTCTTAATCCTGAGAGAATAATGGACCTGATCATGACATGTAGGTTGCTTTGATATATCAGAAGTGAGATCTAATGTAACGGTCAAAACCTCAGTATGTTGGGCAGCCACATTTAGTGTTGATGGAACATATATTCTTAAGATGGTATTCATGGTCTCTTGATGGAGATATAAAATATTCCCTTGAGATAAGTTTAATGGGTTCAGTTATTCAGAGAGTTAGGCCTAACCACTTTGGTAAGAAATTACTAAAGTATATATTTATGAAATTGGATTTCATAAATATATGATGAATAACTTTAAAGGATTAAACCGGGTACAACCAACACATTAAGCTCTCAAAATCATCTCTCAACAAGAAATATGATGCTCATATATCTCAAAACACGCACACACACACTAAACAAGTCTAACCAATTTTATATTTCAAAAACAAGTTAAGACAGTTTAGTGAACATACATTAAAGCATGTAAACCTTGTGATGGCCAAATCACATTGTACCTGCACATGTATCAAGAATAGCAAAGAGTATTGCGTGTTGTGTGTGAAACCATCGCAAGATTGCATAAGTGTCTCAATGTCATGACGATTTGAGATATGAGAAAATCACTTTAACTCACACACAATCATAACTGCTCAATAGGGACTATCACCTTTGAGGTACATCCTATAACTCCCACATCTCCTAGAAAATACGCTTGCAACCATATTTTAAAGCATTTTTGATCTTTTTGCTTTTAATTTCTTTGCATATTTTCTTTTAACAAGCATATCATACATGGGCATACAAGAGAAAGAAAAGAAACACCCAATGATGTTAAGCTTTTGACACTGCACTTTTGCTATGCCGAAGCATACCGGTGTCTTTTGACATTGCACTTTTGCTATGCCGAAGCATACAGATGTCATTGACATTGCACTTTTGCTATGCCGAAGCATACAGATGTCATATTATGATTGGCGAGTAACAGTGGTGAGATGGTTATTTATGCCTTTCTCTTAGGATTTTCTAGTTCAACCCGTCAAAAAGAGTGATACGAGTGTTAAGAAGAAGAGATTACTTAACCTTACTCATCACAAACAAAGAGCTACAAAGCTCACTCGTTTAGTTGTGCAAAAGAGTGCTCATCTAAGTTACAGATGATACAAAGTTTAGAAAACTCTGTTTCAATGGCCATTACAAAAGTTTGCATGAACTAATGCACACAAACACACACTGTTTTTGTATTTTTCAATTTTTCAATTTTTTTTTTATTTTTATTAGAGAAGCAAAAATAAAACACAAAACTGAAAACACACAGACAAAAACATGCTAAAGAAAGCAAAACATGCATAAAAACTAGACTGACTCAAAACAGTAAAGAAACACACAAGTAATGCAACATATGAAAACAGGGTAGAGAAGAAAAAGTGACTAAAATCACTTAGAACCCTTTGGCTTCCACACCTTGGAAGAACCTTTCCTTTTGGTTGACTCTTGAACCGGTGAAGAGGGAGAAGAAATAGAACTGTTCAAGTTTGAAAGGAACATAAGAGCTTTAAGAATATCTCCAAGAGGAGCGAGAGAAGACTGAAGCTGATTCTGGCTCCCAGATGCTATTGTGCCATTGCTCTTTTGAGTGGCAAGCCACTTGTAGCAATTTGGTCGAGTATGACCGGCAACACCACAATGATAACAGAGATGCGGCTTCTTCTGTTTGGCCTTTTGAGAGTTAGCCCTCTTATTCCTAGGGTTTCTAATTTCCCTTTTCTCAATTTTAGGTGGTGCTCCTAGGACGGACTTGCCTTTGTCTACGTTCTCACTAGCTAAATCAGTTTTAACATTATTCTCCTCAGTCTTAATGTTATTAGCAGGTGAAACAAAAACTGTAGTACTAGCAGAAGGAGTATTAGAGATAGAGAATTCATACCCCAATCCAGTACGATCTGAAGAATATCTCTGAGCACTCAGCATCTCGTCCAGTTTTGCACTTGACGTCCTTTCCAGTTGTGCTCTGGCTTGAAACAGCTCCGCTTCAAGCTTCTTGGTCCTCTCAGCCAAGAAATTGTTCTCGAACCTCAGTGCTCCAATGGTTTGATTCGCTTGATCAACCTTTGTGGACAGCTCCTCACGGTCAAGTTCCACATCACTGAGTTTCTTGGTGGCCAGCCTATAGAGCTTCTCATGCTTCTCAGAGAGCTTGTATAGCTTCTCATAGGCAGTGTGGATATCATCTTGATCATCCATGATCTCACACTTGGACTCCACCAACTCTTCTTCTTCATCCACTTTCTCGGTAACCCCATCAGTAGGATTAACAGTGGCAGTGAAGGCATTTAAGATTCCGTCATCTTCATTCTCGGAATCATCTTCGGGCTCTGTGTCGCTTAAGGTTACAGCAAGTGCCTTGCTTTTCCCTACACTCTTAAGGTACGTTGGACACTCATGTTTCATGTGCCCGAAGCCTTGACATCCAAAGCATTTTGGCCTAGCTGGAATAGTGTACTGACTGCCATCCTTGACATCTTTCTTCCCTTTATCTGAACTCTTGAATTGAGAAGAACTCGATTGTCTACGGTCTTTGTTGAAACCCTTTCCGTTGGCATTCTTCATAAACTTCTTGAACTGCCTTGTGATGTAGGACTTCATCTTGGAATCTTCATCATCTGAAGAATCATCCGTGTCACTGCTCTTGGCTTTAAGTGCCAAACTCTTGCCCTTGCTCGACTTGCCTAACCTAGTTAGCCCTAACTCATAGGTTTGCAAGTTTCCAACCAGCTCAGTCAAAGGAATTCTGTCAATATCCTTCGACTCTTCGATCGCCGTGATCTTAGCATGGAATCTTTCTGGCAGCGATCTGAGCACCTTCCTTACAATCTTGGGTTCTGGGATGGTTTCCCCGAGATTGAAGGCTGAGTTCACTATGTCCTTGAGCTTGGCATAGAACTCATCGAACGACTCATCCTCCTCCATCTTAATTTCTTCAAAGCGGGTGGTGAGCCTCTGCAGCTTTGAATCTTTGACAGCCTTGGTGCCCTCATAGGTTGTCTGGAGGATGGTCCATGCTTCCTTAGCAGTTTCTGTTGAGGATATTTTCTTAAACTCCTCATTGGTGACTGCACTGAATAAGGCATTCAATGCTCTGCTGTTGAAGTTTGCCGCCTTGATCTTAGCATCATCCCAATTGGTCGGCGCTTCTGTAGGCTTAGTCCAGCCTATCTCCACAGCTTGCCACACTTTCTCATCTAAAGACTGCAAGAAAGCTCTCATGCGTACTTTCCAGTATGCATAGTTAGTGCCATCAAATAAAGGAGGTATAATAAGAGATTGTCCTCTATCCATGACAGCAGGGGTCAATGGATCACACACAATAGATTAAACCCTAATCAGAGTGTGCTCGCTCTGATACCACTTGACAGGCCACAAACGCGTTGACCCCTTGTAATAATTTAGATTAATTAAATTAGCCCAGTTATTAATTAATCAAATTAACATGCAATATCACGTGGCAGCACAAACAAATCACCAAACTAATTTAAGCAGCGAAAATTAAACAACACGGTGATTTGTTCACGAATGGGGAAAACCTTACGGCAAAAACCCCACCGGGTGATTTAAGGTCACCACTCCCGAAACTCCACTATTATCACAACAAGCAGTTACAAGTAAGGAATCCCAGCACCTCACCAACCTACAGTTGAACTCTTACCCCAATACCCAATTGGACTTGTTCTGTAGTGACAATTTCTGCTTTTCAATGCACGGCTCCCAGTACGTGACTAACCAATTTGATGCGCGGATCCCAGTACGCGGCTTACTCCTTTGCACGAATCCAAGTACGTGACTCACTCACCAACTTGAGGAAGAAAGAATGTTGGCTGCAAAGTTCTTCAAATCATCAGAGATGAACTAGGGCACGAACTTTGTCTGTCAGATCACAAATTGCATGAACAACAAGTTCTCAATGAATGTGCAACTTGTATCTTGTGATCTCTCTATTGACGGCCCTTAAAATAATCCTTTTATATGTCTAGGGTTAGGAGAAAAGAAGTCCCAAAGACACACTCACGGATTAGACTTGAAACAGACCTGGAAATCTGTTTTCTTTAATTCACGATAGATAGAGGTGTCGAGAGGTATCGAGCCAGCTGTCGAGGCTCGGGCAAAACAGCTCTTTTAAATCTCGATAGATGTATCTGTCGAGGTAGGTGTCGAGATTTAAAAACCAGCACTTCCTTACTTGTATCTTGGACAGACTTTGACGGCTTCAACACTTAATCTTGAACCACGGTTTCTTGAAGTGTTTAACACATCCTAAATCTACCCAATTACAAGTAAAGTGCGTTTTGTCTAAGGATAAGCCAATTACAAAAAATAGCGACATAAGTTCACAGACTTGAACTACATATGTCCTAACAAAAGTCATGGGATATAATTTATTAATAAGGCCTAGAGTGCAATTATATTTATATAGTGATATTAAATATAATTAATGGTAACTTTGGACTTGTCAAGAGTTGACGGAAAAGCCCAAGGCCCATTGGAGCTAGTGTCTTATTGGTCCCTTTTGGTCCCATTCCAAGCCACACACTAAAGCCTAATTGGAAAGGCCCAATAGGCCGGCCCAATTAGATAATCAGTTAGTTATAAATGGAAAAACATACATAATTTTTTATGTGATTTTAAGAAAAGAATCGTAGAGAAAAAGAAATAATGTGAGACACACTTTCATTCTCCCTTTGGAAACTGATTGAGAGACCACACATCTTGGGCGTAAAGTGGAATTGGAGTGAATATTAAAAGTTTTCCCAAGTGCTTCTAATCTTTGTTTTGAATTTCTCCACACCAAGATACGCTATCTTATACTTAAATTCTGAAATTTATATAGTGCATGTTGTCAATCATGAATGAAATATATCCTTGTTTGTTGCTTCCGCTGTGTGTTTTGTATGAGATACAAAACCAGATTTTTATCCAAAAATTGGTATCAGAGCCAGGTTTTCATATCATGATTGTATAATGTGTGATTAAATTTTTGGAATTTAAGAAAACCGTTATCTTTGTGTTTCAATTTTCTGCATCATTTGGATATAATGAAGAGAGTTGCATTTTGGTATCTTAAAGGAATTCATTTGAATCCTTGTTATATAAGAATGTTTTAAGACCATTCGGTTATATAGATTGTACAATTGCACACCTCTGGTTGATATATATATATATATATATATGACTTGGCCATTAGCGTGCATTCAATTCCTCCATGTTGAATTCGTATATATATATATATATATATTGCAAGAGGAAGTTGTGTAACTGTCAATGGCTTAAAGGCGGTTGGATTCCTTTTACACCTTTTTGGATTATAAATGCACCGTTTGACTTCATTGCATGCATGGCCATCATGCACGTATCTTAAATATATGAATGCAATTGTTTGTAAAAGCCATTTTTGGTTTTGGAAAGGTTGAAACCGTACCTAAAGGTTTTCAACCATCTAAAAGTGTTATATATATGTATATATAATATAATATAATAATAATATATATTATATTATATTATATTATATATATATAATATAATATAGTTTTATAAATAAATATATATGAGTTTACGTTACGTTATATATATTTATATATATTAATGCTAGGATTATGAAATTTATTCCTAATGAGATTAGGATTATGTTTTTCACGTGTCTAGCATTATTATGGTTCTTGATATTAAAAAACCTTTATTTTAAAATATCTAGTGGGAGAGAGATACAAGGGTTGGATCTCACGGCCTCCATTATCGGTTCATAGTAGTGTGGGTAAACACTTCGTCTTGGCGTATATGCCTCGCGATCCCAAAGGAGGGTGTTTACTTCATAGTACTACAAGATTGAACTTACCCATTTAAAGTAATGTGGACAAACACCTCGTCTTGGCGTATATGCCTCGCGATCCCAAAGGAGGGTGTTTTGTTCCATGGTACTACAAGTTTAAACACTATAAAAGGGAGATGAATGTGGCTACACATGACTCTAGATAATTGTGTACACTAGGCTAAGTGTAATGTTAACCTCCCAAAGGAGCTATGTCATTATTACTTAGAGGCTAAAGGTAATACGGCATATTATTAGTGTTTGATAAGAGTCATCATGATAGCACTAATAATGAGAATAGTTCTTAACCAATTAATGTGTCTATAATAAACTTGCTACCAAGGAATTATAGGCATGGATTGGGTTGTCGTTGCATATATTATTTTATGGTTTTATTATGGTTCCATATTGTATGCTTATATGCTAAATTGATAATATTCAGTTTACTTATTATATTCATGTTTATTATTTTCAAATTCAAATCATGGCATCATTTAGCCCACTTGTTGCTATTCTTAATCAAAACAAACTGACTGGATCCAACTATGTTGACTGGAAAAGGAATTTGGACATTATTCTTACTGCTGAAGAACACAAATATGTGCTTACTCAACCATGTCCTAGCTTTCCTTCATTAGATGCTCCTCTTGAGGAAAAACAACGATATGATTGTTGGTAGAAATCTAACGAGATGGCCAAGTGCTACATCCTGGCATCTATCTCAAATGTTCTATAGCATCAAATGCAGGATGTAGAACATGCTTCAGACATCGTGCAAAGTCTGAAGGAGATGTTTGGTGAGCAAGGCCGTTCTGCAAGGCAAGAAACCATGAGGCAAATTTATAATACCAAAATGGCTGCAGGAAGTTCAGTGAGAGAGCATTGTCTTAAGATGATTGCTAATCTGAACACATTAGAAGTTTTAGGTGCCGACATTGATGGAGAATCCCAAGTGGATATGATACTCCAGTCACTACCAGAATCATTCAAGGAATTCAGACTCAATTATAATATAAACAAAAAGATTTACTCTTTGTCTGAATTAATGAATGAGTTAGTGGCGGCGGAAGGCATCCTTGGTACTTCTAATGTTGAAGCCAATGTGGGTGAAGCTTCTACTTCTCAACCTAAGTCAAAAGGCAAAAGTAAGAAGAAGAAGAAGGACTTCACTAAGAAAAATGGTAAACAAATTGCTTTAGGAGTTGCCGACAAAGGAAAGAAAACCAAAGGAAAATGTTTCCATTGTGGTGAGAAAGGACAATGGAAGAGGAGTTGTCCAATATTCAAGGCTGCTAAAAATAAGGGTAATAACAGTTCCTTTCTTCTTGAAATATGTTTGGTACAGAATCCAACAGATTCCTGGTGTGTGGATTCAGGTTGTACTAATCATATCTGCAATTCTTTGCAGAGGTTCCAAGAGACCAGAAAGTTGAATGAGGGAGAACTATTTCTTACTTTGGCTGATGGGAGCAGGATTCTGGTTGTAGCTGTTGGAGTGTATAATTTATGTTTTAAGTCTAGAGTTTTAATATTGGAAGACTGTTTGTATGTATCTAATGTTCGTAGGAATTTGATTTCTGTAACTTACTTAGGTAAGCATGGATATTGTGCTATCCTTAAAGACAATGTTGTAATAAAGAAGGATAAAATGTTTATCTGTTCTGGCAATATTGTGGATGATCTTTATATTTTAACTCCTGACATGCATGAATTATACAATTCTGAAATAGATAGTAGCTCTCATGTAAAATCATTAAAGAGAAAGTTTCCTTCTACTAGTGATGCATATCTATGGCACTTGCATTTGGATCATATTAATTCAAATAGGATTCAAAGACTAATCAAAGATGGACTTTTACAGCCCATGGACTTTGATGGATTTCTAGTTTGCGAATCTTGTTTGGAAGGTAAGATGACCAAACGACCTTTTAATGCAAAAGGTAGAAGAGCCCAAGAGTTGCTTGAATTAGTTCATATAGATGTATGTGGTCCTATGTCAACCCAAGCAAAAGGAGGTTATAAGTATTTCATCACTTTTATGGATGATTACTCAAGATATGGTTATGTGTACCGAATGAGACAGAAGTCCGAAGCCTTTGACAAGTTCAAAGAGTTTAAGGCTGAAGTTGAAAATCAATTGGGTAAACGCATAAAGGTTATTCGATCTGATCGAGGTGGCGAATACCTTCTTGGGGATTTCTAGGATTACCTAATTCAGAATGGGATTGTCTCCCAATTGACTGCACCTGGAACTCCCTAACAAAATGGTGTAGCGGAAAGAAGGAATAGGACTCTTTTGGAAATGGTTAGGTCCATGATGAGTTACTCAACTTTACCAGTTTCTTTTTGGGGATATGCACTAAAAACTGCTATGCATGTTTTGAATTTAGTTCTATCAAAATCTGTTCCCAACACACCTAAGGAATTGTGGAGTGGGCACAAGCCTAGTATGAAATATCTCCACATTTGGGGATGTCCAGCATATGTGTTGAAAGGGAAGTCTGATAAGTTGGAAACTAAAACTGAAGTATGCATGTTTTTAGGGTATTCAAAAGAAACTAAGGGTTATTTATTCTATAATCATAAGGATAACAAAGTGTTTGTTAGCACCTATGCCAAATTTTTGAAAAATGATTATGTGAATAATTTTAATCCTAGAAGTAGAGTTGTCTTGGCTGAAATAGATGAACCTGTAGTTGAACAACCAATGGATGAAACTAGGGATGATGTGGCTGTATTGGATATACCACAAGATATTACTCATGAGATGTCTAGTACACAGATGCCTCGTCGTAGTGGGAGAATTATTCTGCCTCCTATGAGATTTAGAGGTTTGGGAGAAACTTATGTAGCTATCTCAGAAGAGGCTGAATCAGATCCCTACACTTATGAGGAGGCAATTAATGATATAGATGCACATCATTGGGTCTTAGCTATGAAATCTGAATTGGATTCTATGTATTCCAATCATGTATGGGATCTTGTAAAGGTGCCTAATGGCATTAAACCTGTTGGTTGCAAATGGGTTTATAAGAGGAAGAGAGGGATAGATGGAAAGGTTGAAACCTTTAAAGCAAGACTAGTGGCGAAAGGGTATATACAAAAAGAAGGCATTGATTATGATGAAACTTTTTCACCAGTAGCCATGCTTAAGTCTATCAAAATTCTCTTATCCATTGCTGCTCATTATGATTATGAGATTTGTCAAATGGATGTCAAGACTACATTTCTTAATGGCAATCTTGAAGAAGAAATATACATGATGCAACCGGAAGGTTTCATAGCAAAGAACCAAGAGCATATGGTATGCAAGTTAAATAGGTCCATTTATGGACTTAAACAAGCATCTAGGTCATGGAACATCAGATTTGATCAAGTAATCAAGTCATTTGGTTTTGAACAAAATCTTGATGAACCATGTGTGTACAAAAGACATCGAGACAAAGTAGTGATGTTCCTAGTGCTTTATGTTGATGATATTCTACTCATTGGGAATGATGTAGGGGTAATGTCATCGGTTAAAGTTTGGTTGTCTAGCCAATTTGATATGAAGGACTTGGGTGAGGCTAACTTTATTCTAGGGATCAAGCTTTGGCGAGATCGTAAGAATAAGATGTTAGGCTTATCATAAGTTGGATATATAGATAAGGTTCTAGAACGGTTTAGCATGCAAAACTCCAAGAAAGGATTGCTTCCTTTTAGACATGGAGTTCTTCTGTTTGATGACCAAAGGCCTAAGACTCAAGAGGAAGAAAATATGATGAGACAAGTTCCTTATGCTTCTGCAGTAGGAAGTCTCATGTATGCCATGCTTTGTACTAGACCAGACATTTGTTATTCAGTTGGCATGGTCAGCCGATATCAATCAAATCCAAGACCAAAACATTGGCAAGTTGTAAAGCATATTCTCAAGTATCTTAGGAGAACGAGAAATTATATGCTTGTTTACCATAGTGAGAATTTGATTCCCATTGGCTATACAGATTCAGATTTTCAATCGGATCTAGATTTCAGAAAATCCACTTCAGGATGTGTTTTCAACTTGGGAGGTGGAACCATAAGTTGGAGGAGTGTTAAGCAATCTTGCATTGCGGACTCCACCATGGAAGCCGAGTACGTTGCTACTTGTGAGGCGGCAAAGGAGGCTGTTTGGCTTAAGGAATTCTTTTCTGATCTTGGTGTTGTAAGAATGGAGCAAGTTCCCATCACATTGTTTTGTGACAATAGTGGAGCGGTTGCACAATCCAAAGATCTAAGAAATCACAAGAAAGGAAAGCACATTGAGAGGAAGTACCACATCATTCGAGACATTGTTGCTTGTGGAGATGTTGTGGTGGCAAAGATTGAAAGTGCAAATAATCTATGTTAGGACATATGTAGTTCAAGATTGTGAACATATGTCGCTATTTTATGTAATTGGCTTATCTTTAGACAAAACGCACTTTACTTATATTTGAGTAGATTTAGGATGTGTTTAACACTTCAAGAAATAGTGGTTCAAGATTCAGTGTTGAAATCATCAAAGTCTGTCCAAGAAACAAGCAAGGAAGCGCAAATTACTAAAGCTCGACCCCTACCTTGACACATGCATCTATCGAGCTTTAAGAAGCTGTTTTGCCCCAAGCCTCGACAGCTTCTCGACACCTCTATCTGTCGAGAATTAAAGAAAATAGATTTTCAGTTCTGTTTCAAGTCCAATCCGTGAATGTGTCTTTGGAACTTCTTTTCTCTTAACCCTAGACATATAAAAGGATTGTTTTAAGGGCCGTCAAAGATGATGCAAGTTGCACAAGCATTGAGAACTTCTTGTTCATGCAATTTGTGATCTGAAAGGCAAAGTTCGTGCCCTAGTTCATCTCTGATGATTTGAAGAATTTTGTAGCCAACAACTCTCTCTCTCTAGTTGGTGTTTGAAGTCACGTACTGGGATTCGCACATTTGGTTAGTCACGTACTTGGGAGCCGTGCATTGAAAGGAGAAACTGTCACTACAGAGCAAGTCCAATTGGGTATTAGGGTAAGGGTTCAATTGTAGGTTGGTAAGGTACTTGGGATTCCTTGCTTGTAATCACTTGCTGTGATAATAGTAGAGTTTCGGGAGTGGTGACCTTAAATCACCCGATGGGGTTTTTGCCGTAAGGTTTTCCCCATTCGTAAACAAATCATCGTGTCTTTTATTTTCTACTGCATAACTTAGTTTTGGCGATTTGTTTGTGCTGCCACGTGATATTGCATGTTAATTTGATTAATTAATAACTAGGGTAATTAATCAGTCTAATTTATCACAAGGGGTCAACGTATTTGTGGCCTGTCAAGTGGTATCAGAGCAAGCACACTCTGATTAGGATTTAATCTTTGTGTGTGATCCATTGATCCCTGTTGTCATGGATAGAGGTCAATCTCTTATTATACTTCCTTTATTTGATGGCACTAACTATGCATACTGGAAAGTATGTATGAGAGTTTTCTTGCAATCTTTAGATGAGAAAGTGTGGCAAGCTGTGGAGATAGGCTGGACCAAGCCTACAGACGCGCCAGCCGACTGAATGATGCTAAGATCAAGGCGGTAAACTTCAATAGCAGAGTATTGAATGCCCTATTCAGTGCAGTCACCAATAAGGCGTTCAAGAAAATTTCATCAACTGAAAGTGCTAAGGAAGCATGGACCATTCTCCAGACAACCTATGAGGGCACCAAGGCTGTCAAAGATTCAAAGCTACAGAGGCTCACCACACGCTTTGAAGAAATTAAGATGGAGGAGGATGAGTCGTTTGATGAGTTCTATGTAAAGCTCAAAGACATAGTGAACTCAGCCTTCAATCTTGGGGAAACCATCCCTGAACCCAAGATAGTAAGCAAAGTGCTCAGATCGCTGCCCGAGAGATTCCATGCTAAGATCACGGCGATCGAGGAATCGAAGGATATTGACAAAATTCCTCTGACTGAGCTGGTTGGAAACTTGCAAACCTATGAGTTAGGGCTGACTAGGTTAGGCAAGTCAAGCAAGGGCAAGAGTTTGGCACTAAAGGCCAAGAGCAGTGATACAGATGATTCTTCAGATGATGAAGATTCCAAGATGAAGTCCTACATCACAAGGCAATTCAAGAAATTCATGAAGAATGCCAATGGAAAGGGCTTCAACAAAGACCGTAGACAATCCAGTTCTTCACAATTCAAGAATTCGGATAAAGGGAAGAAGGATGTCAAGGATGGCGGTCAGTACACTGTTCCCGCTGGACCAAAATGCCTTGGGTATCAAGGCTTCGGACACATGAAACAAGAGTGTCCTACGTACCTTAAGAGCATAGGGAAGAGTAAGGCACTTGCTGTTACCTTAAGCGACACGGAGCCCGAGGACGATTCCGAAGATGAAGACGACGGAATCTTGAATGCCTTCACTGCCACTGTTAATCCTACTGATGGGGTTACTGAAGAAGTGGATGAAGAGAAGGAATTGGTGGATTCCAAGTGTGAGATTATGGATGATCAAGATGATATCCATACCGCCTATGAGAAACTATACTAGCTTTCTGAGAAGCATGAGAAACTCTATAGGCTGGCCACCAAGAAACTCAGTGATGTGGAACTTGACCGTGAGGAGCTTTCCACAAAGGTTGATGAAACGAATCAAACCATTGGAGCACTAAGGTTCGAAAATAATTTCTTGGCTGAGATGACCAAGAAGCTTGAAGCGGAGCTGTTTCAAGTTAGAGCACAATTGGAGAGGACGTCAAGTGCAAAGCTGGACGAGATCCTGAGTGCTCAGAAATCTTCTTCAGATCGTACTAGATTGGGATATGAATTCTCTCTCTCTAATAATCCTACTGCTAATACTACTATTTTTGTTCCACCTGCTAATAACATTAAAACTGAGGATAAAAATGTTAAAATTGAATTAGCTAGTGAGAACGTAGATAAGGGCAAGTCCATCTTAGGAGCACCCCCTAAAGTTGAGAAAAGGGAAACTAGAAACCCTAGGACTAAGAAGACTATCTCTCAAAAGCCCAAACAGAAGAAGCCGCATCTCTGCTATTATTGTGGTGTTGCTGGTTATACTCGACCAAATTGCTATAAGTGGCTAGCCACTCAACAAAGCAACGGCATGATAGCATCTGGGAGTCAGAATCAGATTCAGACTTCTCTCACTCCTCTTGGAGACATTCTTAAAGCCCTCATGTTCCTTTCGAACTTGAACGGTTCATTTTCTTCTCCCCCTTCACCGGTTCAAGGGTCGACGAAAAGGAAAGGTTCTTCTAAGGTGTGGAAGGCAAAGGGATCTAAGTGAAAGCAGTCACTTCTTCTTCTCTCCCCCCTATTTTTTTGTGTTGCATTACTTGTGTGTTTCTTTACTGTTTTGAGTCAGTCTAGTTTATGCATTGTTTTACTTTCTTTAGCTTGTTTTTGTTTGTGTGTTTTCAGTTTTGTGTTTTATTTTTATTTTTTTGATAAAAAAAAAAAAAATTGAACAATTGAAAAAAACAAAAACAGTGTGTGTTTGTGTGCATTGGTTCATGTGAACTTTTGAAATGGCCATTGAAACAGAGTTTTCTAAACTTTGTATCACCTGTAACTTAGATGAGCATTCTTCTGCACAACTAAGCAAGTGAGCTTTGTAGCTTTGTGTTTGTGATGAGTAAGGTGGAGTGATCTTTTCTTTTTAACATTCGTATCACTCTTTTTGACGGGTTGAACTAGAAAATCCTAAGAGAAAGGTATAAATAACCATCTCACCACTGTTACTCGCCAATCATAATATGACATCTGTATGCTTCGGCATAGCAAAAGTGCAATGTCAATAACATATGTATGCTTTGGCATAGCAAAAGTGCAATGTCATAAGCTTAACATAATTGGGTATTTCTTTTCTTTCTCTTGTATGCCCATGCATGATATGCTTAATAAAAGAAAATATGCAAAGAAATAAAAAGCAAAAAGATAAAAAATGCTTTAAAATATGGTTGCAAGCGTGTTTTCTAGGAGATGTGGGAGTTATAAGATGTACCTCAAAGGTGATAGTCCCTATCAAGCAGTTATGATTGTATGTGAGTTAAAGTGATTTTTTCATATCTCAAATCGTCATAGCATTGAGACACTTATGCAATCTTGCAATGTTTTCATACACAACACGCAATATTCTTTGCTATTCTTGATACATGTGTAGGTACAATGTGATTTGGCCATCACAAGGTTTACATGCGTTAATGTATGCTCATTAAACTGTTTTAACTTGTTTTTGAAATATAAAATTGGTTAGACTTGTTTAGTACGTGTGTGTGTGTTTTGAGATACATGTGCATCAAAATTCTTGTTGAGAGATGATTTTGAGAGCTTAATGTGTTGCTTGGATCTTCGGTTGAGTTGCATGCATGATTGCATTCATGTCTATGTTTTTCTTCTTTTGAAAAACTGTTTTTGAAGGCATCTCGACGTCTCCTCGACACCTCTCGATAGCTAGCTATCTGTCGAGCTTCTTAGACTTTTTCTAAACATAGTCTCGACACATTCTCGACACCTGGTGGATCGATCGAGAAACTTTCTGTCTGCTTGATAGCTTCTCGATAGCTTCTGGATCGATCGAGGTTCTTTCATGTTTGATTCTTCTTTCTCGACACATGACCTCGATAGCTGCATCTGTCGAAGTGTAATTTCTCGATAACTATCTCGATAGCAGGCTCGATACCTCTCGATACCTGCAGCTGTCGAGAATTACTGAAGGTCTATAAATTGATTCTTCGCGATTTCTCAGTCATTTCACTCGACCTCTCTTCCTCGACAGAACCTGTTCTCTCTCTCAAAACACTTCTCTCTCCCTCCAAACCTCTCCCAAGGCTTTCTTAAGTCTTTTTCTTGATCCTCATTACTTGGTAAGCATCTTATCCCTCATTTTCATGCATTTCATGTTTTAAAAACCCTAGGTGTTGTGTTTTTGAAATTTTTTGGGATTTTTCAAAATTCTTGAGGTTTTCATGAAATTGTTGGGTTGGTTTTATGGATTTGATCTTTAAAACTACATGCATTGCATCACATTAGCATTCTAATTGTATTTTCATGCATTTAGATGTGTGCAAATCTGTTGTGTGCTGTTAGGTTCAGATTGGGCTGAGCCCATGATGTTTTTATGTTGCATGTCACATGTTCATGCATTTTTCATGCATACATTCTTTCTTTTCAATATTTATCTTCCAATATTGAACTGCTTGGAACTTTTCTGTGTGTCTCTTCTTCTCTCCTCTCTCTATGTTTGTGTTAGTAGTGTCTATGGCACTTAAACGTAAGTCTATTCCATCCCAGAACCTTTTGCGTTCCAAGGGATTGTCTTCTTCAGATTCCACTCCTCTTTCTATCTGGTTTCGTGATGAGAAAGCCCATAAGGACTTCTCGGAGAACTTTTCTAAACGAGGTGTTCATTCGGAACGCCACGTTGTCCTGGCAGACTTTGCAGACACCGATCTTCCTGATGTCATTCACAGTCGGGCTTGGGAGTCACTGTGTGACATCCCGGTCACATGTCCACTCGTGTTGATACAGGAGTTTTACTCCAACATCCATGGGATCGATTCTTCAGTACCTCTCTTCTACTCTAGCGTTCGAGGTACGCACTTTGCTGTCACTCCGGAGTTAGTCTTTGAGGTGCTTCATGTCCCTAGGATGGATCATCCTGATTACCCTAGCTGTGAGCGTCTATGGACTATGTCCAAAGACGAGATGATCTCGGCGTTCTGTGAGCGTCCTTCCTCTTGGGGGATCATCAGTACACACCATCTCGACCTTTTGCTAAAGGTTCTCGTTTCCTTAACATGGTGATGACTTTTGTTTTACACCCACTTTCTCACTATAACTCTATCACAGAGCCTCGTGCTCGGTTTTTGTTGTCCCTCCTAGAGGATCTCTCTATAGACTTTCCTTTACACTTTATCTTTTCTATCATAGATGTCTATAGAGATATGACCACCTGTGATAAGCTTATTTTCCCTTCTGCTATCACGAGGATTCTTCGTCGTTTTTCCATCCCATTCCCTTCGTCCGATCCTTACGATGTCATGTCTGCCATAAACGCCACTACCGTAAAACATAGCGAGGCACAGTTTCGATCGAGACAGTCAAATGGTGCCACTCCTTCCTCTCATCCGACTACCTCCAGGTCAGCTCGAGTGTTTTCTACTTCTTCTTCTAGCGATGTCACCTTAGGAGACATCATGGCGCAGCTTCAGCGCATGGATTCTCGCCTAGATACACTCTCCACGGAGTTGTATCAGGTGAACGTTCGTGTTGGTCGCATCGCCAGGCGATAGGCGACCATGGGTGACTTTGCTCCAGAGGCTTCTTCTCCGCCACCTTATGTGTTGACTGAGACTAAGGCTGATGATGATGGTGATGACAATGATGCTTCTAAGGATGATGATGATGGAGATGCGAGATCTTCTGCTGAGATGTCTACATGACACTTTACCCTTTGTCACTTGTGACAAAAAGGGGGAGTAGTTTTGGTATGAGAGTAGTCATGCTTAGGGGGAGTGTTAGC
Source organism: Castanopsis chinensis (assembly GCA_032878915.1). Classification (NCBI taxonomy): domain Eukaryota; kingdom Viridiplantae; phylum Streptophyta; class Magnoliopsida; order Fagales; family Fagaceae; genus Castanopsis; species Castanopsis chinensis. The sequence continues at coordinate 6,108,120 of JAVQMG010000104.1, read as the reverse complement.
ATAGGACATTTTTGTTAGGGGGAGTGTGGATTGAGGGATGTAGTGAGGAGATCATATACATTTTCTTTTTCTTTTCTATCTTTTTAGAGATACATTGATCATGTATTGACATACATTGTACTTATTTCTTGATATATATGATTATGTATGTTTTTCTTTCACCTATCTTTCCATGTGTTGTTTCTTTTCTGTTTTTATACACATGTTTCTTTACTTGTACGCAATCTATTATTTTTGCTTCACACAAAGATGCCTTGATGAGTTTTGTTTATAAGTGTTTCAGAAATACAGGTTGTCAAAGTCTACTTGCCATAAACTCTCTTCTTGCAAAGTTTTTCAAGAGTTTGTGTTAAGATAGATTTTACTGTATGTAACATTTGAAGTATGAGTTAAAGTGTTTTTTGACTTCTCTCATATCTTCATTTGTTTGTTGTGGTTTTGTCACGGATTGCCAAAAGGGGAGATTGTTAGGACGCATGTAGTTCAAGATTGTGAACATATGTCGTTATTTTATGTAATTGGCTTATCTTTAGACAAAACGCACTTTACTTGTATTTGGGCAGATTTAAGATGTGTTTAACACTTCAAGAAACAGTGTTTCAAGATTCAGTGTTGAAATCATCAAAGTCTGTCCAAGAAACAAGCAAGGAAGTGCAAATTACTAAAGCTCGACACCTACCTCGACACATGTATCTATCGAGTTTTAAGAAGCTGTTTTGCCTCGAGCCTCGACAGCTTCTCGACGGATCCTCGACACTTCTATCTGTTGAGAATTAAAGAAAACAGATTTTTAGTTCTGTTTCAAGTCCAATCCGTGAATGTGTCTTTGGGACTTCTTTTCTCCTAACCCTAGACATATAAAATGATTGTTTTAAGGGCCATCAAAGATGATGCAAGTTGCACAAGTATTGAGAAGTTCTTGTTCATGCAATTTGTGATCTGAAAGACAAAGTTCGTGCCCTAGTTCATCTTTGATGATTTGAAGAACTTTGCAGCTAACAACTCTCTCTCTCTAGTTGGTGTTTGAAGTCGCGTACTGGGATCCGCGCATCTGGTTAGTCACGTACTTGGGAGCCGTGCATTGAAAGGAGAAACTGTCACTACAGAGCAAGTCCAATTGGGTATTGGGGTAAGGGTTCAACTGTAGGTTGGTAAGGTATTTGGGATTCCTTGCTTGTAATCGCTTGCTGTGATAATAGTAGAGTTTTGGGAGTGGTGACCTTAAATCACTCGGTGGGGTTTTTGCCATAAGGTTTTCCCTATTCGTAAACAAATCATCGTGTCTTTTATTTTCTGCTGCATAACTTAGTTTTGGTAATTTGTTTGTGCTGCCACGTGATATTGCATGTTAATTTGATTAATTAATAACTAGGGTAATTAATCAATCTAATTTATCACAAGGGGTCAATGCATTTGTGGCCTATCAATCTAGCAGATCCTTTTACCAAAACCTTGCCTCAAAGGACTTTCAAGTTACATTTGGAGGGAATGGGAGTTAGATTAGTGCACAATAGTCTTTAAGGCAAGTGGGAGATTGTTAGGATATGTGCCCTTAAATCCTATTGTATGATGCTATGTATGACATTATGTATGACTTCATGTTGTGTTTAATAAAATTGATTATTTTTATCTAAAATAATGGTAACATAAATAGTTGGACATTATCATATAGTCCATGAGATGCATAGTATGTGATTTATGTGATTTAGTCACAGAAGATATAAATCACAAGTTCTTTGTAAACTCAGAATTTATAGTTCGTAGTCGGTGATGAAATTGGGCATTTCATCTGCGAAGACTATAACGTATCAACTAAGATGATTTGTCTTGATCATGGAAGTGGAGACTTCTAGTTGATATGTTGATATGTTTTAAGAGTTAAGACATATTGAACTGGACCGCTGTGAGATTTATTATTTTGCTAACGACTGTCAAATGAATAATAAATTTCACGACTTCTATTTGCATGAACTCTTAATCCTGAGAGAATAATGGACCTGATCATGACGTGTAGGTTGCTTTGATATATCAGAAGTGAGATCTAATAACGGTCAAAACCTCAGTATTTTGGGCAGCCACATTTAGTGTTGATGGAACATATATTCTCAAGATGGAATTCATGGTCTCTTGATGGAGATATAAAATATTCCCTTGAGATAAGTTTAATGAGTTCAGTTATTTAGAGAGTTAGGCCTAACCACTTTGGTAAGAAATTACTAAAGTATATATTTATGAAATTGGATTTCATAAGTATATGATGAATAACTTTAAAGGATTAAACCGGGTACTCAAGGATAAGATGTAGTAATTTTCAAAGTGGCAGTCTATATTTATGACTTTGTATTACTACAAATATTTTATGAAGGGGTTGCGTGTAAAATAAAGTCTTGGGATATAATTTATTAATAAGGCCTAGAGTGCAATTATATTTATATAGTGATATTAAATATAATTAATGGTAACTTTGGACTTGTAAAGAGTTGACAGAAAAGCCCAAGGCCCATTGGAGCTAGTGTCTTATTGGGCCCATTCCAAGCCACACACTAAAGCCCAATTGGAAAGGCCCAATAGGCCGACCTAATCAGATAATCAGTTAGTTATAAAGGGAGAAACATACAGAATTTTTTATGTGATTTTAAGAAAAGAATCGTAGAGAAAAAGAGAGAGTGTGAGACACACTTTCATTCTCTCTTTGGAAACTGATTAAGAGACCACACATCTTGGGCGTAAAGTGGAATTGGAGTGAAGATTAAAAGTTTTCCCAAGTGCTTCTAATCTTTGTTTTGAATTTCTCCACACCAAGGTACGCTATCTTATACTTAAATTCTAAAATTTATATAGTGCATGTTGTCAATCATGAATGAAATAGATCCTTATTTGTTACTTCCGCTGTGTGTTTGGTATGAGATACAAAACTAGATTTTTATCCAACACCAAGTAGGGTCAAAGATTGCAGATATCATGACAAAACTTTCTAATTTGAGAAAGAGTTTTGAAGACAATGGCATAAGAGAATCAATAATGCAAGGATGCGAACCAAGTTCATTGAATGAGACTCAACGAGAGCAAAGGGAAACTTATCCTCATCCTGAACGTATTGTTGTTGGGTTGGAAGATGATACAAATAAATTGGTGGCGTTTCTATTGAAAGTGGAGGGAGTTGCTTCAACATGTGGTATGGGTGGTTTGGGAAAGACCACTCTTGTCAAGATGGTTTATAATCACCATCAAGTCAAGCGGCACTTTGACCACCGTGCTTGGGTATATATCTCTCAACAATTTCAAAGAAGAAGGGTTTGGGAAGACATTCTGATTAGCCTTCTCTCTCCATCTAAAGATCAAAGAGATGATATTCGGACCTTGAACAATGCAATGCTCGTTGAGAAAATTCGTCAAGTTCAACAGGAGCAAACGTGTTTGGTGATTCTAGACAATATTTGGAAAATTGAGGAATGGAACATTCTACGTGAAGTCTTCCCAATGGAAAATACTGATAGTAAAATATTGCTTTCCTCTCGTAATAAAAATTTGGCTTTGTACCTGGATTCTAGAGGTCTTCATGAACTACAATATCTAAAAAACGAAAAGAGTTGGGAATTGCTTGAGAAGATCGCAATTTCTTGAAGATCAGGTAAAATTTTATTTTTTTTGGAAAAATTAATTTGATGAAATTTTATATATAAAAAATATTTAATTTGAAGAAAAAGAAGATTAGTTGCTGGTGTTGCACGCATAAAACATATTTTGCGTGAACTTACTACTAATGCCCATATAAAACAGACTTAATCAATAAAAGAATAAAAAGAAAAAAATAATAATAACTTGTAAATAATAAATTTATCTAGATCTGAGTTTTTTTTTTTTTTTATATATTTTATGTGTGTTTTGCCAATATTTATTTGGTGCATGTGTTCAATGTATAAACTAATTAAATCCAAACTTTTGAACAAAATATAGGCTCAAGGGAAGGAAAAAAGAGGGTCCTATTTCAATGTTTTTCTTTTTTCTTTTCTTTTTTTTTTCTTTTTTTTTTTTGAGAAGCATATTTCAATTTGTTTCGGTATGGTTAACTTGCATTAGATGACACCAAAACATAAACTTCAATATGACTCTTTCTCTATAATTTTTTAACAAGTGTACGTGAATGCTAGTTTTATATATTATTTTAACAATAGATGAAGTAATGCAAGCATATAGGCTCATTAAAACCCATTGTACAAACTTAAATTAATATATTAACATAATATATCCACTCAATTATAACTTCGAATTCCTTATAATAAATGCAAAAAGTTAACTTATAAATAGAAGTAATTTCATTTGGACTGGAAGACCATTATATATTTTGAGAGAGAGAGAGAGAGAGAGAGAGAGAGAGAGAGAGAGAGAGAGAGAGAGAGAGAGAGGGGTGGGGGGTGGGGTGGTGGGGGGGGGGGTGGAGGAAGGAGATACTTATTCTTGGTTTTGAGGGGCTTTAAAATATTACTATAAAATGGGAAAATTCTTTGACGAAAAGGAAGAGTAGAAAATCAAGTTTTAACACTTTTAGAAGAGTGGATGAAATATAATAATAATAATAATTTGGGTGTAAATATTTTGTTAAATATGAGAAAATAACATATGGTCAATCATATCACATAAATACGTACATATTTTTTCATGTATAAAGTGTGTGTATATATATATATATATATATATATTTAAGGTATATAATTAGTTGGCTCCCTAGAAATTTCTGGCTCCATGCTCTTGAAGTGGACGAGCCTCTCCTAGTGTTAGACTGAAACAATATTGATGATGTCAAAATCGTCAGTCGAGTAGGTTCGTCTAGATGAGTCAGCAACCTCGTCCCTATACCTAAAATTGTCGTGAAAAACCCTCCTTAGGTGATCATCGGTGTGGTGTTTGTCACAGAATCTCCCATTATAAAGTCAGTGTATAGAAGCTTTAAGAAAGTATAAGGGCTTAGAATATTAGAGCTACGATGTATTTATATATTAGGATCTGTACCTTATTTGGTTTCGAGGAGTGTTTATATATGGCTCCATTGCTTCTAGCCATTGTGGTTTTTATGGTGGCTTTAGTGCCATTTTTGTAACGCCTCTAGGCTCAGTAATGTAGGTTTTGATGGGTTTCCAACGTCTGACAGCTAGTTTTGATGGGCTTTTGGGAACCTGTGTGAACTTTACCCGATCAAACTCTTGTGTCAAATGCTTTGTCAGCCTCAGTTATTTTTGCATTCTTTCCTCCTTTGTCTCATGCTCCCCCTTTATCTGCCTTACGACCAGCTTTGAATCGCTCTAAAGAAGCAAGTTTTTGGCTCCTAGTACCTTTCCAAGCCTTATTCCTGTCAGTATTCCTTCATACTCAGCTTCATTTTTGGTGACCGAGAATGTTAGCTAAACTCCGTATTTGAGTTTCTCTCCTTTTGGGGTGATGATAATGACCCCTACTTTGCCCCTCTTTTAGGCTGATGAACCATCAGTCTGGATCGTCCATCTTTTCCCTTCGTTTAGTGCCCCATCCTTGTCCGGGACTGTGAATTCGGTGATGAAGACTGCTAGTGCCTACGCCTTGATAGCTATTTTGGGGTGGTACTCAATGTCAAACTAGCTAAGTTCAATTGTCCACTGGATCATCCTTCTTGCAACCTCGGGCTTGTTTATAAACTTCTTTATGGGTTGGTTTGTCATCACCAAGATAGGGTTCACCTGGAAGTAGGGGCACGACTTGCGTGAAGCTACAACCAAGGCGAATGCAATCTTCTCGATCTGTGGGTAATTGGCTTTTGCCCCTTGGAAGGCTTGATTGACGTAGTAAACTGAGAGCTATGTTCAGCCCTCTTCCCAAATCAAGACTATGCTCACAACTGTAGCTGACATTGCTAAGTATAAATACAGTTTTTCTCCCTCCTTAGATGGGCTTAGGAGGGGTGAATTGCTTAGGTAGTGCTTGAGCTCCTAGAAAGCTTTCTCACACTTGTCCATCCAAGTAAAGGCCTGCTTCAGCGTCTTAAAGAAGGGCAGACATTTGTCCTTGGCTTTAGAGACGAACCTGTTGAGTGCTGCTATCCTTCCTATGAGTTTCTAGATTTCCTTTGTGATCTTGGGTAACGTCATTTCTAGTATGACTTGTACCTTCTCTGGGTTTGCTTTTATCCCTCTTTGGGACACCATGAACCTTAAAAACTTCCCTGATGCTGCCCTAAAGGCGCACTTGCTGGGGTTTAACTTCATTTGGTACTGCTTGAGAGTGGTGAACGTCTCTTGGAGGTCATCTAGGTGAGTAGACTCTTCTTTGCTCTTGACGAGCATGTCATCCACGTCCACTTCCATGTTTCTCCCAATCTGTTTGTTGAACATTTTGTTTACTAACCTCTGGTAGGTGACTCTTGCATTTTTCAGTCCAAAGGGCATTACCTTATAGCAGCAGAGCCCTTAGCTGGTGATGAAGGTAGTTTTCTCCTAGTCCTCTTCTGCCATTTTTATTTGATTGTACCCCGAGAACGTGTTCATGAACTTCAAGAACTTATGTCCTACTAAGAAATCCTCCAGTTGATCTATCCTTGGTAGGGGAAAGCTATTCTTTGGGCAAGTCTTGTTTAGGTTTGTGAAGTCTAGGTACATCCTCTATTTCTCATTTGCCTTCTTTACTAGGACGACGTTTGCGAGCCAGTCCTGGTAATAGACCTCCCTGATGAAGTTCGTTGCTAGCAGTTTGTTGACCTCGTTAGTGATTGCTTGGTTTCATTTTGGAGCAAAGACTTGTCGTTTCTGTTGGACAGGCTTTTGCTTGGGATCTACGTTTAGCTTGTCTTAGATGATCTTTGTGGATATACTTGGCATATCCTTGTGGCTCCATGCGAAGACGTCTAGGTTCTCCTTGAGGAATTGGACTAGTCTCCTTCTTATCTCTATACTTAGGGTTGTCCCTACCCTTGTAGTCTTCGTTGGCTCTCCATTTACCAGTTCCATAATTACCAAGGCTTCCACCTTCTCTTCTTCTTTCTCCTCAATCATCCACGTATAGTTTTCCTTCACAGCTAACACTGCTTGGTAGCACTCCCTAGCTAGCACTTGATCTCTTTTTACCTTGCCTACACCATTTACTATTGGGAACTTTACCTTCAGGCGGTAGGTGGATGTGGCTGCCTTCCAATGATTGAGTGTAGGCCTCCCAATGATCACGTCGTATGAAGAAGGATAGTCTACCACTAGGAAGTCTAGTCGATGAGTTAGTTGTCGCGGGTAAGACCCCACTATGACCGTTAGTGTCACTATGCCTTTGGATACACTCTATCCTTACAGAATCTGACGAGAGGAGACTCGAAGGGATGTAGTCTTCCTAGATCCAACATCAATTGTTGAAAAGCAGAAAGGTAGATCTGCGGAACTACTGTTGTGCACAAGGATTCTCTTGGTGTTAAACCCCTCTATCATAACCATTATAACCAGGGGATCATCATATGGCTACTTCACTCTTCTAGCGTTTTCTTCCGAGAAAAGGATGTCCCTGTCCGTCTGTCTCTGCTTGAGGGATGGTATCCTATGGATGCTATTCACCTACCTCTATTATGATTTCTTAAGAGATCTGAATGATCCTCCTGTGGATGGCCCACCTGTGATCGTCTTTTTCTCCCTGATTGCACTCTGTGGATGATCAGATGTGTGGTCTTCATCCCTTAGAGAGGCTTCATGCTTGTCCTTATTATTATCTCTGGACCTGCTAGAGTCTCCTTTCTTGACATATTTCTACAACTTCCCTTTCCAAATGAGTTCTTCTATCTGCTCCTTCAGGTCTCTGCAATCTTCTGTGTAGTGGCTGTGATCCTTGTTGAAACGACAATATTTCTTCTTATCACGCACATTGAGTGACGAGTGCAATGGCCTTGGCCATTTGAGGTAATGCTCATCTTTAATCTGCGCCAAAATTTTATTAACATGCATAACTAAAGGAGTGAATTTTACCGTCTGAGGGGTTTTATCATCTTTCTGTTTGTTCCCGTAAATATTCTGACAATCTATCCGCTCCCTTTTTTGTTCTCTCCGGTCGTCTTCCTTTCTTCCCCTCTCATTGGACTTCTCTACATCTTCTATTGCTACTAGGGCATCCTCGGTGTTCATGTACTTTTGCACCTTTAGGAGCATCTTTGCCATTGTCTTAAGGGGAACTCTTTGGAAGTGAGACCCCGAACTCCCTAAACTTCAAACAAGCTTGAAAAGTTGTTAGTTGTATTTTATCATCCGCTTCATCCACCTCTAATGTTTCTCGAGTGAAACGCTTCATGTATGACCTCAAGGTCTCCTTTACTCCTTGTCTAATGGTAAGCAGGTGGTCTGCTAGCCTTCTCGGGTGCTATCCCTGGATGAAGTGGCGTAAGAAGGAATTGCCCAACTACTCGAAGTTGTTTATGGACAACGTTGGTAACTTCGTGAATCACTCCCTTGCAGTTCTTTTGAGAGTGGTGGGAAAAAAATGACATAGAATCTCGTCAGGGTGTTGTTGAATACCTAGAGTTGTCTTAAAAGTGTTGAGGTGATCCAGAGGGTCTTTCAGCCCATCAAATGGCTTGTGCTGAAGTAAACAGAACTTTGATGGCATTGAGCATTCTAGGACCATCGTCGTGAAGGGTGAATCCGTCCTCCTGACTTTCCTATTTAGGCTTCGATCTGTATTTTCCTTAATTGCGCTTCTCAACTCGTCCATCTCCTTTCTCATTTCCTTGAGAAGGTCCAAGCTCAGTCCTTCTGGAGTGGCGGGTCTTTAGCGGTTATTCCTTCTTTGGCTATCTCTATCGTTATCCCGGTTGGTCCCAGACTAATTCTCCTCTTGCTGTAGCTGTAGCCTTATCTCTTGGTTCTGTCTGGTAAGCTCCTCCACACTGGCTGTGAGTGTCTAGATTTGCAAAGCTAATGCTGCAAAATCTTGGGGAGTGTTGGACTTCATCTGGACTTGTGAGTTGAATGGAACTACGCTCTCGAACCTAAGTACGAAAATGTCGTTCCCGCATACGGTGCCAAACTAATGATGTTGAAATCATCAGTTGAGTAGGTTCATCCAGATGAGTCAGCAACCTCACCCCTGTACCTGAAATTGTTGTGAAAAACCCTCCTTAGGTGGTCATCGGTGTGGCGCCTGCCACAGAGTTTTCGATGATAAAGTAAGCATATAGAAGCTTTAAGAAAGTATGAGAGCTTAGAATATCAGAACTACGGTGTATTTGTATATTAGGATCTGTACCTTATTTGGTTTCGAGGAGTGTTTGTATATGGCTCCATTGCTTCTAGCCGTTGTGGCTTTTATGGTGGCTTTAGTGCCATTTTTGTAACACCTCTGGGCTTAGTAATGTGGGTTTTGATGGGCTTTCAACGGTCTGATAGCTGGTTTTGTAACTGCTCGAGGTACTGAATACTCCATTTAATGTCTTGCATTTCTTCGTCCATGATGTGGCAAGATAGACAGAGGTGCATGGTGGGTTTGTCTAGGGCAAAAGGTTCATTGGTCCCATCAAATATAATTAAAATTTTAAACAAATTTTGTCACTCCAAACATAAAATTGACAAATGGCCAAACTTAAAGTTCAATAAAGTAGTAGCCTAAGCCTAAGGGTTTTATTTATTTGTTTTTTTAAGGAAAGCCCAAGTTTGTGTTATGTAATTAAACAATATATTATTAAAGTAAATGGATTTATTTTCATGTATAAATTATTTATAGGTGTTGTACGTTTGTAGACCCCTTAACAGAAGTTGTTTAACCTAGTTATTTAGCCAAGTGATTACTTAGATAAAATATTCAGTTCTAGGTTAACACAATAATATCATATCATGCAAATAAAACGGAAATATAAAAATCACCACGATATGATGACCTAGGAAAACCTAACCAATAAAAAATCTGGGGAGGATTTAACCTAACTATCCTCAAGGTAAAAACAGATTCACCATGAAAGAATTGAAGTTTTTACAATAGAACTTAGACCACTAACATCCTATTGCTACCTCGAGTAGAAAACTTATTACCACGATCATGTGACAGCTTCAAGTACATGGACTACTTCTTTCTTTGACTTGCAGCAACCACAAGTTCTCCTACTTGTGATTTTGAGACTCCACTCAAAGGTTTTAGATCTTCTTTAATGTTCTTTATGCAGCAATTGGAGAGATCATCAAGTTCTTAACGTAAATCTTGATCTTGATAACTCTATGTGTGTGTATGAAGGTAAACACCTCTAGATCTCACAGAAGATTCAATACATAACTCTCAAAGACCTCTAAAACATAGCTAGGGTTTTCCTTTTATAGTTGGAGTAAAATACAAAACCCTAGACATCAGATGGGTTTGGGTTGAATTGGAATTTCTACAGAAAATTAAATTTGCACGAGTTTCAATCGGTCGAGCCTTGTAGATTTTGTCCAATAAATCCTGCAATCACTCAATTCCAATTTTACATTAAACCACACTTTGAGCAAGCCTAAACCTAGACTCTATATTTTGATTATGGTTTGCTAATATAATACATATTGAAGTTCTAATAAATTAGTTCCCAAAGCCTTAAAACCTAACAAACTCCCCCTTTGGCAATCCGTGACAAAGCACATTACAAAAAGTAAAATGCTTAAAGTAAATAGCCTAATCAATTAAAAAACCCTAATTACAATTCAACCTAACCACTATCTATCAATTGCAAAAGTAGACAGCAGCGACGATTGAATTAAACTATAAATTCCTGAAAGACTAAACAAACACATAAACGCATGTGTAGAAAATACAAGTAAAACATAATAGACTTCTTGATTTCACAAAACATAAAATAAAAAGACATATACCATGAATAACCTCATAATATAAATCAAAATCAATGTACCTTATGTGAAATAAGAAACATAAAACCAAAAAGAACAATGTCTCCCCCTAACATATATAACCCATAAGAAAAATATATACATCAAAGCCAAAATAACCAAAATACATATCATAAGTGTCTCCTAGATGCAATCTATCCAAAAACAAATCTCTCCCCCTATCTCTAGGTACTCCCACTTTTTGTGATGTATTGCCAAAGGGTAATCATGACTCATCAGAGGGTAGAGCCGGTGGAGTAGAACCTCTAGCAACCACTAAATTTGCTCGTAAGGTAGCAACCTCATTGAGCACATCCAATAAGAGCTGTCCATGCAACGGTGAGAACCTTATCCAACATAGCACGCAAGGAAGAGTCACTAGATTTAGATGGTGGAGTATCCAAGACAGTTGTGGGGTCCATATAAGCCTTAGCAGAAGGATCACCAGAAGGAGAGGCTCGAGATGCATCACCTGTAAAAGACTTGACACGAGGGCATTTAGAGCTTGCTTTCAACTGAGCAGCCCTTTGCCTAAGGTGGCATCTATAGGAGCAATGATATGTACGGGCTTGGATGCAGGGAAGTAATCTAAACATGAATCTAAAAGAATCCTAGGAATAAAAATAGGAAAGAACAAACCATGGAATTTTGCACTACTCCTATGAACCTCAACAAGAGAACGAATGAAAAGAGTAGGAAAACTCATAGGAGCATTAATGATGAGAGCATACAAGAACGCACATCTCTTAATGGGAATAGTATGTACATGTGAAATGGGCCAAATACTATGACTAGATATCCTAAAAAAAATTGAGCTCAGTAAGCTCAGAAAAGGTGACTCGAGGATCAGTACCCCAACTAATGGAAGTACCAGTGATGAGGGATATAATATCATCGAGAGGAGGAGACACTGTGTAAGGATACACAGGCTGCTGTACCAAAGGTGCACCAAGAGTAGATGCCACTACCTTAGGAGTAATGATATACTCTTCATCCCTTATCTAACTCTTCACAAACTGAATGTTGGAATCATCGGAGTGGATAGAGAGGTTCAAATAGAACTCTCTAATCAAAGCAGCTAGTGGGGGATGCTTAACCTATAAGACTGGTAACCAACCTCTGCGCTCAAAATTCCTACAAATCTCGGGATCTACCTCATCTAGGATAACTCTATGCTTAGCCCAAACAGGTCTAAACACAATTAGCTTCTCATAAGCTTCTTGGTTTTTCCTAAACCTAAACCTATCACTCTAGAAATCAAAAGAGGATGGGGAAGAGGTTTTCTTTGGTTTAGTCTTCCTAACCATGATTCTAAGAGTATAGAAGAAAAGAAAAATAGAAAACAAAAAAAAAATCAAGGGTAGATTGCATTAGCGAAGGTTAGAGCACAAAATTTATCATCAAATAATAATATATGTGATGGATGTAATGAATGCATATATGATGCATGCTCTAATGCATAAAATTTTTTAATTTCTCAACATTTACCAACAATTGACTTGAACAAGGAGTTTTAGTTCAAAAAACCCCAAATTTTGGAAAACCCAATTTTAAAATCAAATCGAATTGATCAATTATCCATTACACTAGTCAGGAAACATCATATAATGATATAATTCATCAATTTCACAAGTCAATTTCAACAAATCAAGCCCAATTGAACAAAATCCACAATTTTCACAAAATACCAAACCCTAGAATTTCCAATTGTTCTCAAACCACCAAATTAATCAAATTAATGCATGGGAATTGATGATGTAAAAAATCAACAATTGAGCTCCTTGTCGTAGTAGATGGACGATGCCATGAATTAAGTCATCCCTGTAGGTGAGAATCCTGCAAAATGAACTGAGGGGAAGAGTAACACGCTGGTGTGGCGTTAGCTAAATTGTCTCCGATGCTTAAGTTAGTAAGGGAGAAAGATTCTAGAGAGAAAACGAGTTATGATTGATTTCGTAGAGTATTTATGTGTACCTTTAACTTTTGTTATCTTCTCTTTTATAGTTATGTGCCTCATTAATGTGCAATGATGTGCTGCATTTATGCTCAACGGCTAGTGTGTTATAGAATCTTTGTCTGGAGATCACAACTCATTCTGTGACTGTTGCTCCGTCTGTTACGTTTCGTCATCAATATCCGTAATAAATGCGTAGCGTCTTCTCTGGGTGAATGACAATCTTCGTGTAATGATGACCATAATTTTCTAGTTCATTAGTTGCCCCATTTGTTTTTTTCTCGTTTTTTAGACGAGAAAAGAACAAGTTTGTCTGACGCTTATTCCGTGTACTGCACAATTATGACAACTTGATGTCTAAGTGGCTGGGTGCCACGTGTACGGCTGAGATGTGCTCAACGTGCGAACATGTCTCAGTTTTCCCGCGTGAGTTTTGGCCACTTGTTTTGCATGTTTCCCTCCTCTTTCCTTCCTTCTGTATTTTTCCTCATTCCGTTTTCCATTTAGGGTTTACCTCTCTTCCAAGGTTCCTTTCTCTGTTCTACGATTCCTAGTAAGTCCTTCATGCTTCTTATTTTATTTTATTTTATTTTTTTTTCTGATTCTTCCATGGTAGATTATTTTGCTGTTAGAGCGGATTGTCCTTTTATAGTTTTCTTTTTCACTCATTTAAGTAGTTTACTTAAGTCCGTAGAGGGGGAGCGTCTCGAGAGGATCAGTTCCTTCGTAGGGAAGGACTGTCCGTATAGTTCTATTCTTTCTTCCTTATTTCCTTTAGTTTCCCATTCTACTGAGGTAGCTAGTCTGTTGAGGACGTCCGAGGTAATGTCTAGTGACCTGGAGACGGGGTTATCCTTGTCTGATGATCATGTGATCTTGGAGGCCACTTCTATTTCTACCCCCTATAAGGCCTGGAACATATCGTGTTCTCTTTTCGGAAAGGACGAGAAACAGATCAGGGATAGATTTTAGTTCTCTGGCTTTGTAAAAATTAGGATCTCGAGTGACGAAGAAAGCGCTTGTCACTCGTATGCTGATGAGGTTTATTTCTATTAGGCCGATTTTACTAGCGGCCTTCATTTCCTTGTCCATCCCTTGGTTAAGGAACTTTTTTGCTATTTGCATCTTGCTCCGGCACAGTTGGTGCCTAACTCTTGGTGGATCCTTGTTTCTTGCATAGTGGTATGAATGTCTGCCAATAAGGGTGATGTCACAAATTCCTTCACTTTTATCATCTAAGGATCTCGGCTACTATGAGTTTAAGCCGTGGGATAGGGCTTCTAGGTTAATCCTTGATTACCCTTCATCTCTCCAAACTGGAAGTTGAATTTCTTTTTTATATATGGAAATGGTTGGAAGTTCATCCTTGGTGAGGACTTGGACGAAGCCCCCAAGTTTCTTCATCTTTTTAGTTGTTTTTCTCTTTTTCTAGGAGTGACGATGATAGGTACTTACTCGTTTTCTTGTTTTACAGTTGCTCAACGTCGTCATCTAAAGAAGAGGTATCAGTTTCATGTTGAAAGAGTAAGGGAATATTTGGAGACCATCAAGGATTTTGATGAGCTTGTCTCTCCTCAATCTTTATTTCTTCATTTCTTGGGCCCGGAACCATCTACTAAGGTTTGGAAAGACTTGGATGTTGTGAAAAAGAGTAAGTGCTTCTTTTCCTTTTGTATTTTTCTTATCTCTTTTTATTTTAATTTTTTGACCTTTTCTTAGTCCTTTCAGGAATGACGACTAGGTTTAGTAAGTAGAAATTAGCTGAAATTCAAGAGAAGAAGGCTAAGGGCGAAACCGTCAGTGGCCTTTTGTCCAAGAAGAAGGCTGGTGACATTGTTAAGAAATATCCCATGAAAACGCCTCCTTTTGCCAAGCGCCCTGCCTCTCCCACTTCGTCACTAGAAATGATCACCTCTGGTAGAGAGAAGGTTAGGAAGAAGAAGAAATCTGGTGGTAAATCTTTCCTTCCTATCTTCTGGGACGATGTTGATGCAGATGCGATAACTTTAAAGGCCCACGAGGCTCTTTCTGTGGATGATTTGATTCCTCTGATGGCGAAGTCATCTAGTGTGGTGATGTTGTCTCATGTTCAGAAGCTTGTGCAGATAAGTGTTTTAGGCTGTCTTTACTTCTTCTTTTCCTTTGCTTTATTTCTGCTAAGGATGGCTCTTTGTAGGCTTTGGGGGAGTCTTTGTTTGTCTCTAGGAAGTTCTTGGACTTGGAAAAGAATATGGCTACGTCCGAGCCTTTGATCAAGTCTTTATCCACTAAAAATGAGACGTTCAAGAATAAGGTTGCCATCCTTACTGCTGAAGCTGAAAATGACAAAGAACGTGTGGCAACCTTGGAGAAAAGCCTGCAAGTGGAGAAGGACTTCTACAAGCTGAAGGATAAGCAGATTGCTGACCTGGAGCTAAAGCTACAGAATGTTAGGGCCACAGCGATACAGTATTTTAAAGACTCTGACGAGTACTTTAACAAATTATGCAAGTACTACGTGGAGGGCTTTGATCTCCTTATGAAATGGATGGCAAAGCACCACCCTAGCTTGGATTTTTCTGGTTTGGTTGTTGATGACGTTGAAAAAGAGCTCATGTCTGATCATCCTTCTAAGGCTACAACAGAGAATGTGATGGAGGAAGCCACAGACGTTGCTAAAGGAATGAAGGAGGCCACTGTTGTAACCCCTGCACAACCTGTCCCTAATGAGCAGTAGTCTTTTATTTTTTCTACCTTTTTCTTTTTTTTTTCTTTGCAAGGCAAGAACAATATCTCTCTTTAAGTTCATTGTTTTAGGCAACTAAACAATTCCTTTGACAATGGTAGATAGGTTTGTGGATTTCTTGCTATTAGTTGTAGTAGACAACTCCTTTATGCTTGGACAGCCCTTTGTGATGATGTTGGTTGAGACAACCTTTATGTTTAGCTTGCACTTGAGCAGCTTTTTCGTACTTAGCTTGTATATGAACAACTTTTTATTAAGTCATATTCAAATGACAGTCTTAGTCGTGTTTGAACAACTTAGTATTTTTTTTCTTTAGCTGTGTTTGAACAGCCTTTTATTGGGTCATGTTTGAATGACAATCTTAGTTGTGTTTGAATAACTTGGTATTTTTTAACTGTGTTTAAATAGTTTTTTATTGAGTCATGTTTGAATGACGATCTTAGTTCTGTTTGAACAACTTAGAATTTTTAGCTGTATTTGAACAGCTTTTTATTAAGTCATGTTTGAATGATGATCCTAGTTGTGTTTGAATAACTTAGTATTTTTTAGCTGTGTTTGAACAGCATTTTATTGAGTCATGTTTGAATGATGATTTTGCTCTACTAGTGACTTAGAGTCTTGGTATTGGAGGGTTTTCTAGGTTAACCATTTTTTGTCTTGAATGATGGTTTTATCGGTTATGTTTGAAAAACTATGATTTAGTCGACTTTGGTAGTTGCATATCAACAACTTCAATGGCTATGATGCTGTTTGCTGTGCATGAATAGCTTTTGATTTGAAATTTCAATGACGAAGATCCTTAAGACGTCTCCCAAGGACAATTCCTTAGCATTGCACACATTTTGATAGTGATAGATCATGGGTAATCATTGACAAATACGTATTGTACATGGATAATCATTGATAAATACACATGGATAATGCTATCATGTATTCTTAATCTTATAAATGACGAAAGTAATGTTTGTCATACATACTGATGTGAAGGTTGGGCATCTTGAAATGTAGAGCATTCCTTACTAGTAGTATTTCTTCAACTGTTCTATGTTCCATGGTCGAGGCATCTCCTAGCCATCTAAAGGCTTTAGGTAGTAGGAGTGTTCTCTGGAATGACAAATTACCTCGTAGGAGCCTTCCCATGCTGGTCCAAGTTTTCCTTGGGGTGGGTCCTTTGTTGCCTGTGACACCTTCCTAAGGACGAGGTCTCCTGTGTTGAACCCTCTCACCTTAACCTTTCTGTTACAGTTTCTGGCCATTGCTTCCTTATGCTTGGTCATTCGCTTCATAGCTTCTTCTTTGACTTCGTCAATTAGGTCCAGATTGCTATTAAGCTCCTACTGATCTTTCTGGTCTTCATATGTTTTGACTCGGTAGCTCATCAGTCCTACTGCCACCGGTATGACGGCCTCAATGCCAAATATTAGTTTGAATGGTGTTTCTCCTGTTGGAACTCTTGTGGTCATCTTGTATGCCCAAAGAACAATTTGTAGTTCTTTAGGCCATGCCCCCTTTGCTCCCTTAAGCCTAATTTTGATTAAACTTCTATTCGTCAGCTTCTGAATTTTTGGCTCGAGAGATTTGTATAAAGTCCAGGCTGTCAAAGTGCTGTGAGAGTCGTTGGATGATCTTTAAGCACTTCTACATCTTTTCTTCTTTGGCTTCATAATCTCCCTTCACTTGTCCAATTATTAGCTGAGAATCAGCTTGGATAATAAGGTTCCTTGCTTCTAGAGCCTTTGCTAGAGTTAGCCCTGTTAGCAATGTTTCGTACTTTGCCTCGTTATTTGTTGCTGTGAGCTGCAACCTGACTGTATACTTTAGTGTTTCTCCTTCTGAAGGTATAGGAACTACTCCTGCTCCTCCCACTTTCTTCGTGACTGGCCCATCTGTTTGGACCGTCCATATTTCCATGGGGGGCTATTCTTCCTTATGTGAATTTCTGTAATGAAGTCCGCCAATACTCGGGCTTTGATTACTACTCGAGGCCGATATTCAATGTCCAACTGGCCTAATTCAATTGCCCATTGAATGAGTCATCCTGCTGCATCTATCTTGTTCATCATCTTTCTTATGGGCTGATTTATCATGATGACGATGAGGTATGCTTGGAAATAAGGATGGAGCTTTCTATTAGTGACCAATAATGCGAAAGCTATCTTCTCCATCCTTGGGCAACTTACTTTTGCTCCTTGGAATGCCTAACTGGTATAATAAACTGGCTTTTGAACGTTCCCTTCTTCTCTTATCAGTGTTAAACTTACTGCAGTATTGGATATTGTTAAGTAGAGGAACAACTTCTCTCCCATCACTGAGTGGCTTAATAGAGGTGGTTTTGTCAAGTACTCCTTTAACTTAGCAAGGGCTTCCTCGCATTCGTCATTCCATTGAAAAGCTTTTTTTAATACCTTGAAGACTGGCATGCACTTGTCTATTGCCCTAGAGATGAATCTGTTTAGGGCTGTGACTTTCCTTGTCAAGCTCTATACCTACTTCACTATTTTTGGTGATTTGACCTCAATTATTGCTATTATTTTGTCTAGATTTGCCTTTATTCCTCGTTGGGACACCATGAATCCCAAGAATTTTCTAGAAGTAATAGCAAAAACAAACTTTGCAAGGTTTAATTTCATATTGTACTTACGTAGTGTGTTGAAGGTTTCTTTGAGATCGTCCAAGTGGTTGGCTTCGTCCTTGCTTTTGACCAGCATATCATCCATGTATACCTCCACATTCTTTCCAATCTGGTGAGAGAACATATAGTTCACCAATCTTTAGTAGGTGGCTCCTACATTCTTTAGTCCAAAGGGCATAACCTTGTAGCAGTATAACCCTTGGCTAGTGATGAACAAGGTCTTCTCTTGATCGTCTTCATCCATAAGAATCTGGTTGTATCTAGAGAATGCATCCATGAAACTCAATAGCTTGTGTCCAGCAGTTGAGTCTACTAACTGGTCAATCCTTAGCAAGGGGAAGCTATCTTTTGGGAAGGCCTTATTCAGGTCTATGAAATTGACGCACATTCTTCACATACCATTACTCTTTTTTACCATGACCACATTTGCTAGCCAATCTGGATAGAAGACTTCCCTAATGAAATTAGCTTCTAGTAGCTTCTTTACTTCTTTAGTTACAGCTTTGTTGTGTTTTGGTGCAAATATTCCCCGTTTCTGCTGTACAAGTTTGCATTCTGTGTTAACGTTGCGACAATACTGTATGATCTTCCTATCAATCTCGGGCATATCCTCGTGTTTCCAAGTGAAGACCTCATGGTTTGCCCTTAAAAAGGAGATCATTTTCTCTTTCTTTGAAGCTAAGAGTGTTGTTTCGATCTTCAATACCTTTGTCGAATCTCCTGGGACGATCTCAACTTCTTGTGGTGTTTCTGATGGTTTGGGAATGGGTTCTGGTTCATTGATCGCCCATGTGTGATTCTCTCCCGATGCTAGGGTAGCTTGATAGCACTCTCTTGCTAAAACTTGGTCTCCACTGATTTCTCCTTCTCCATGGGTTGTTTGAAACTTCACCTTTAAGTGATATGTTGACATCACTGCATTTAGTCTATTGAGTGCAGGTCTTCCCAAGATGATGTTGTACGTTAAAGGGCAATCAATTATGTGGAAATCAATTTCCTTTGTGACTTGGGCTGGGTAAGTTCCTACAATCATAGTTAGAGTGATGATGCCTCTAGGGATGATTCTATACCCTGTGAAGCTTACCAGAGGTAAGGTGAAAGGCCTGATCCTTTTCTTATCCAACTTCATCTGTTGAAACGCGGGCAGGTAGACGATAGCTACTGAGCTTCCATTGTCAATGAGCACTCGGTGGATGTTGAATTCTTTTACTCTGAGCATGATTATTAGCGGATCGTCATAGGGTTGCCTGATGCCGCGACTGTCTCTCTCAGAGAAGGCAATATCAGGCTCGTCATTCTTTGGCATCTCCATTATCGTCAATCCTTCCGAGATTGTCTTTATTTCTCTTGCAGGGGGTTTGCTATCCCTTATCTCTGGAGTTCTTTCCTGGTCATCCTTTCGTTGGTGTCTGTATGGCTTCGTCTTTCTGACATATTTCTGCAACTTCCCTTGTCGGATTAAAGTTTCCATTTGGTCTTCCAAGTGCCTACAATCATCAGTATGATGCCCGTTGTCCTGGTGGAATCTATTGTACTTGCTCTTGTCCCTTCTTTCTACTGGAGTGCTAATTAGCTTCGGCCATTGCAGGGAAGGATCGTCTCTTATCTGCATAAGGACTTACTCAATTGGCATTATTAAAGGAGTGAAGTTGGTGAACTTGGGTTTCCTATTTGGAAGGTCCTACTTTTTCCCTATGGTTTGTCTGCCACTTCGTATCTCCTTTTTCTTATCTCGATTACTGTTTGTTCCTTCATCTTTTTTCCTTTTCCCTTTCATCTCCTTTGCGAGCACTGCATCCTCTGCATTCATGTACTTCTAGGCTTTACAGAGCAACTCCGCTAGTGTTTTTGGTGGACTTTTAGCAATTGAGAAGAAGAAATCTCCTGGTAGCAATCCTGCTTGGAAAGTTGTTAGGATGACTTGATCTTTAACTTCGTCTACCTGCAGCAACTCCTTATTGAACCGAGTGACGTACTGCCTTAGTGACTCTCCTTCTGCTTACTGAATGTTGAAAAGATGGCTAGTTGGCTTTTTGTGCCTTTGCCCCCCAATAAAATGACAAACAAAGCCTTTGCTGAGTTGTTCAAAGTTTGCAATGGTTCTGGGGGTATCTTGCTGAACCATACTCTAACTGCTCCCTTCAGTGTTGTTGGGAATGCCCTACACATCACTTTGCCTGGGGTCATCTGCAATAGCATTAGCATCTTGAATGGTTCAATATGGTCCAAGGGATCTTTAGAACCATCATATGACTCTAACTATAAGAGACAAAAATTCTATGGGAAGGGATAGTTCAGTACTTTAGCAGTGAGGGTGAGTCTGTCCTTCAAATCTTCCCATCCAAATTCTCTTCGCCTTTGTCCTTCATAGCACTTTTTAGTTCGTTCACCTCCTTCCTCATGTTGCGGAGCTTATTCTCCATTTTAGTAAAATCTTCTCCTAAAGTTCTGTCTTGCCTATTGGCTTGAGAATTCAATTCTTCTTCATTTTGGTTTTCTCCTGTTCACCGACGGTCTGCGTTTTGAGACTCCATCGTCTTTTGTAGCTCTTCATTCTGGTGAGTCAACTTTTCCATTTTAGCGAAGAGGGCTTGGATTTGTTGTTGTTGCACAGCATCTAGCTAAGGTCCAGTTTCTGCTTCCATCTTGTACTTCAAGGAACTCTTTTTCATTGGGAAAGGTGGGTTGAATGATTAACATTTCCCACAAACGATGCCAAACTGATGATGCAAAAAATCAACAGCTGAGCTTCTCGTCGTAGCGGATGGACAATGCCGTGAATTAAGTCGTCTTTGTAAGAGAGAATCCTGCAAAATGAACTGAGGGGAAGAGCAACATGCTGGTGTGGCGTTAGCCAAACTGCCTCCGATGCCTAAGTCAATAAGGGTGAAAGATTCTAGAGAGAAAACGAGTTGTGAGTGATTTCGTAGAGTATTTGTGTGTACCTTTAACTTCTGTTGTCATTGCTTTTATAGTTATATGCCTCATTAATGTGTAATGATGTGTTGCATTTATGCTCAACGGCTAGTATTGTTAGGACATATGTAGTTCAAGTCTGTGAACATATGTCACTATTTTATGTAATTGGCTTATCCTTAGACAAAACGCACTTTACTTGTAATTGGGTAGATTTAGGATGAGTTTAACACTTCAAGAAACAGTGGTTCAAGGTTAAGTGTTGAAGCCGTCAAAGTCTGTCCAAGAAACAAGCTAGGAAGTGCAAGTTTTTAAAGCTCGACATATACCTCGACAGATGCATCTATCGAGCTTTAAAGAAGCTGTTATGCCCGAGCCTCGACAGCTTCTCGACACCTCTCGACACCTCTATCTGTCGAGAATTAAAGAAAACAAATTTCCAGGTCTGTTTCAAGTCTAATCCGTGAGTGTGTCTTTGGGACTTCTTTTCTCCTAACCCTAGACATATAAAAGGATTATTTTAAGGGCCGTCAAGAAAAGGAAGCAGAAGATACAAGTTGCACATTCTTTGAGAACTTGTTGTTCATGAAATTTGTGATCAGAAAGACAAAGTTCGTGCCCTAGTTCATCTCTGATGATTTGAAGAACTTTGCAGCCAACTCTCTCTCTCTATAGTTAGTAATTGAAGTCGCGTACTGGGATCCGTGCATCTGGTTAGTCACGTACTTGGGAGCCGTGCATTGAAAGGAGAAACTATCACTACAGAACAAGTCCAATTGGGTATTGGGGTAAGAGTTCAACTGTAGGTTGGTGAGGTACTTGGGATTCCTTACTTGTAACTGCTTGTTGTGATAATAGTGGAGTTTCGGGAGTGGTGACCTTAAATCACCCGGTGGGGTTTTTGCCGTAAGGGTTTTCCCCATTCGTGAACAAATCACCATGTTATTTATTTTCCACTACTTAACTTAGTTTGGTGATTTGTTTGTGCTGCCACGTGATATTGCATGTTAATTTGATTAATTAAGAACTGGGCTAATTAATTAATCTAAGTTATCACAAGGGGTCAACGCATTTGTGGCCTGGCAAGTGGTATCAGAGCAAGCACACTCTGATTAGGGTTTAATCTTCTGTGTGTGATCCATTTGACCCCTGTTGTCATGGATAGAGGACAATCTCTTATTATACCTCCTTTATTTGATGGCACTAACTATGCATATTGGAAAGTACGCATGAGAGCTTTCTTGCAGTCTTTAGATGAGAAAGTGTGGTAAGTTGTGGAGATAGGCTGGATCAAGCCTACAGAAGCGCCGGCCGACTGGGATGATGCTAAGATCAAGGCGGCTAACTTTAATAGTACAGCATTGAATGCCCTATTCAGTGCAGTCACCAATGAGGAGTTCAAGAAAATTTCCTCAACTGAAACTGCTAAGGAAGCATGGACCATCCTCCAGACAACCTATGAGGGCACCAAGGCTGTCAAAGATTCAAAGCTGCAAAGGCTCACCACACGCTTTGAAGAAATTAAGATGGAAGAGGATGAGTCATTTGATGAGTTCTATGCCAAGCTCAAGGACATAGTAAACTCAGCCTTTAATCTTGGGGAAACCATCCCTGAACCCAAGATAGTAAGGAAGGTGCTCACATCGCTGCCCGAAAGATTCCATGCTAAGATCACGGCGATCGAAGAGTCAAAGGATATTGACAGAATTCCTTTGACTGAGCTGGTTGGAAACTTGCAAACCTATGAGTTAGGGTTAACTAGGTTAGGCAAGTCAAGCAAGGGCAAGAGTTTGGCACTAAAGGCCAAGAGCAGTGATACGGATGACTCGTCAGATGATGAAGATTCCAAGATGAAGTCCTACATCACAAGGCAATTCAAGAAGTTTATGAAGAATGCCAACGGAAAGGGCTTCAACAAAGACCGTAGACAATCCAGTTCTTCACAATTCAAAAATTCAGATAAAGGGAAGAAGGATGTCAAGGATGGCGGTCAGTACACTGTTCCTGCTGGGCCAAAATGTTTTGGGTGTCAAGGCTTCGGACACATGAAACAAGAGTGTCATACGTACCTCAAGAGCATAGGGAAGAGCAAGGTACTTGCTATTACCTTAAGCGACACAGAGCCCGAGGACGATTCCGAGGATGAAGACGACGGAATCTTGAATGCCTTCACTGCCACTGTTAATCCTACTGATGGGGTTACTGAAAAAGTGGATGAAGAAGAAGAATTGGTGGATTCCAAGTGTGAAATTATGGATGATCAAGATGATATCCATACCGCCTATGAGAAGCTATACAAGCTTTCTGAGAAGCATGAGAAACTCTATAGGCTGGCCACCAAGAAGCTCAGTGATGTGGAACTTAACCGTGAGGAGCTGTCCACAAAGGTCGATGAAGCGAATCAAACCATTGGAGCACTGAGGTTCGAAAACAATTTCTTGGTTGAGAGGACCAAGAAGCTTGAAGCAGAGCTGTTTCAAGTCAGAGCACAACTGGAGAGGACGTCAAGCGCTAAGCTGGACAAGATGCTGGAGGCTCAGAGATCTTCTTCAGATCGTACTGGATTAGGGTATGAATTATCTATCTCTAATACTCCTTCTGATAGTACTATAGTTTTTGTTCCACCTGCTAATAACATTAAAACTGAGGAGAATAATGTTAAAACTGATTTAGCTAGTGAGAATGTAGACAAGGGCAAGTCCATTCTAGGAGCACCCCCTAAAATTGAGAAAAAGGAAGCTAGAATCCCTAGGAATAAGAAGGCTAACTCTCAAAAGGCCAAATAGAAGAAGCCGCATCTCTATTATCATTGTGGTGTTGCCGGTCACACTTGACCAAATTGCTACAAGTGGCTTGCCACTCAACAAAGCAATGGCACAATAGCATCTGGGAGCCAGAATCAGCTTCAGTCTTCTCTCGCTTCTCTTGGAGACATTCTTAAAGCCCTCATGTTCCTATCGAACTTGAACGGTTCATGTTCTTCTCCCTCTTCACCGGTTCAAGGGTCGACCAATAGGAAAGGTTCTTCCAAGGTGTGGAAGGCAAAGGGATCTAAGTGATTTCTGCCACTTCTTCTTCTCTCTTTTTTTTTTGTTATGCATTACTTGTGTGTTTCTTTACTGTTTTGAGTCAGTCTAGTTTTATGCATTGGTTTTGCTTTACATGTTTTTGTTTGTGTGTTTTCAGTTTTGTGTTTTATTTTTGCTTCTCTAATAAAAATAAAAAAAAATTGAAAAATTGAAAAATTGAAAAATACAAAAACAGTGTGAGTTAGTGTGCATTAGTTCATGTGAACTTTTAATGGCCATTGAAACAGATTTTTCTAAACTTTGTATCATCTATAGCTTAGATGAGCACTCTTTTGCACAACTAAGCGAGTGAGCTCTGTAGCTCTTTGTTTGTGATGAGTAAGGTTAAGTGATCTCTTCTTCTTAACACTCGTATCACTCTTTTTGACGGGTTGAACTAGAAAATCCTAAGAGAAAGGCATAAATAACCATCTCACCACTGTTATTGCCAATCATAATAAGACATCTGTATGCTTCGGCATAGCAAAAGTGCAATGTCAATGACACCTGTATGCTTCGGCATAGCAAAAGTGCAGTGTCAAAAGCTCAACATCATTGGGTATTTCTTTTCTTTCTCTTGTATGCCCATGCATGATATGCTTGTTAAAAGAAAATATGCAAAGATATAAAAAGCAAAAAGATTAAAAATGCTTTAAAATGTGGTTGCAAGCGTGTTTTCTAGGAGATGTGGGAGTTATAGGATGTACCTCAAAGGTGATAGTCCCCATCGAACAGTTATGATTGTGTGTGAGTTAAAGTGATTTTCTCATATCTCAAATCGTCATAACATTGAGACACATATGCAATCTTGCGATGCTTTCACACACAACACACAATACTCTTTGCTATTCTTGATACATGTGCAGGTACAATGTGATTTGGCCATCACAAGGTTTACATACTTTAATGTATGCTCACTAAACTGTCTGGACTTGTTTTTTTGAAATATAAAATTGGATTAGACTTGTTTAGTGTGTGTGTGCGTGTTTTGAGATACATGTGCATTTTTTTCTTGTTGAGAGATGATTTTGAGAGCTTAATGTGTTGATTGGATCTTTGGTTGAGTTGTATGCATGATTGCATTCATGTCTGTGTTTTTCCTCTTTTGAAAAACTGCTTTTAAAGGCATCTCGACACCTCCTCGATACCTCTCGACACATGAGCTATCTGTCGAGCTCCTTAGACTCTTTCTTATCGCAGTCTCGACAGATACCTCGACACTTGCTGGATCGATCGAGAAACTTTCTGTCTGCTCGATAGCTTCTCGATAGCTGCTGGATCGATCGAGGTTACTTCTTGTGTACTTCTTCTTCCTCGATACCTGACCTCGATAGATTCATCTGTCCATGTGTATTTCTCGACACATGACCTCGACAGCATGCTCGACACCTCCCGACAGCATCATCTGTCGAGATTTACTGAGAGGCTATAAATTGAGTTTTCGCGATTTCTCTTCTCATTTGCTCGATCTCTCTCGCTCGAAACCTCTGTTCTCTCACTCAAATTTTCTCTTTTTCCCTCCAAACCTCTTCCCAAGGCGTTTTCAAGTGTTCTTTGCGATCTTCATCTCTTGGTAAGCATCTTATCCCTCATATTCATGCATTTCATTGTTTTAAAACCCTAGGTTTTATGTTTTTGAAAATTTTTGGGAGTTTTCAAAATTGTTGGGGTTTTCATGAAATTCTTGGGTTGGTTTGATAGTTTTGATCTTCAAAACCACATGCATTGCATCACATTAGCATTCTAATTGTATTTTCATGCATTTAGATGTGTGCCTATCGATTGTGTGCTGTTAGGTTTGGATTGGGCTGAGCCCATGATGGTTTTATGATGCATGTCACATGTTCATGCATTCTCCATGCATACGTTCTTTTCATTTCAATATTATTCTGCCAATATTGAACTGTTTGGGACTTTTCTGTGTGTTTCTTTCTCTCCCCCTCTCTATGGTTGCGTTAGTAGTGTCTATGGCACCTAAGCGTAAATCCACTCCGTCTCAAAACCCTTTGCTTTCTAAGGGACAGTCTTCCTCTGACTCTACCCCTCTTTCTGTCCGGTTCCGTGATGAGAAAGCCCATAAGGACTTCTCGGAGAACTTTTCTAAACGCGGTGTTCATTCGGAACGCCACGTAGTCCTGGCAGACTTTGCCGACACCGACCTTTCCGATGTCATTCACACTCGGGGATGGGAGTCACTGTGTGACGTCCCGGTCACATCTCCTCTCGTGTTGATACAGGAGTTTTATTCCAACATCCACGGGATAGATTCTTCAGTACCTCATTTTTACTCTTGTGTCCGAGGTACGCACTTTTGTGTCACCCCAGAGTTAGTCTCTGAGGTTCTTCATGTCCCTAGGGTGGATCATCCCGATTACCCTAGCTGTGAGCGTCTCTGGACTGTGTCCAAAGACGAGATGATCTCGGCGTTCTGTGAGCGTCCGTCCTCTTGGGGAGATCATATGTACACACCATGTCGACCTTTTGCTAAAGGTCCTCGTTTCCTTAACATGGTGATGACTTTTGTTTTACACCCACTCTCTCACTATAACTCTATCACAGAGCCTCGCGCTCGATTTTTGCTGTCCCTCCTTGAGGATCTCTCTATAGATTTTCCTTCACACTTCATCTTTTCCATTATCGATGTCTATAGAGATACGGCCACCCGTGATAAGCTCATTTTCCCTTCCGCTATCACGAGGATCCTGAGCCGTTTTTTCATCCCATAGACGTCGCTACCGTAAAACGTAGTGAGGCACAGTTCCGATCGCGATAGACAGATGGTGCCACTCCTTCCACTCGTCCGGCCACCTCCAGATCAGCTCGTGCGTCTGCTTCTTCCTCCTCGAGCGACGTCACGTTAGGAGACATCATGGCGCAGCTACAGCGCATGGATGCTCGCCTAGATACACTCTCTACAGAGTTGTATTAGGTGAACGTCCGTGTTGGTCGCATCGCCAGGCGACAGGCGACCATGGGCGGCCTTGCTCCAGAGGCTTCTTCTCCGCCACCTCATGTGTCGACTGAGACCGAGGCTGATGATGATGGCGATGATGATGATGCTTCCGACGATGATGATGATGGAGATGCGAGCTCTTCGGATAAGATGTCTACTTGACACTCTACCCTTTGTCACTCATGACAAAAAGGGGGAGTAGTTTTGTATGAGAGTAGTCATACTTAGGGGGAGTGTTAGCATAGGACATTTTTGTTAGGGGGAGTGTGGATTGAGGGATGTAGTGAGGTGATCATATGTATTTTTTCTTTTCTCATCTGTTTAGAGATACTTTGATCATGTATTGACATACATTGTATGACTTCTCTTCTTATATATGATGATGTATGTTGTTTCTTTCACCTACCTTTCATGTGTTGTTTCTTTTCTATCTTTATACACATGTTCCTTTACTTGTATGCAATCTATTATTTCTATTTCACACAAAGATGCCTTGATGTGTTTTGTTTATAAGTGTTTCAGAAATACAGGTTGTCAAAGTCTTCTTGCCATGAACTCTCTTCTTGCAAAGTTTTTCAAGAGTTTGTGTTAGGATAGATTTTACTGTATGTAACAAGTGAATATGAGTTGAGTGATTTATGACTTCTCTCATATCTTCATTTGTATGTTGTGGTTTTGTCACGGATTGCCAAAGGGGGAGATTGTTAGGACATATGTAGTTCAAGTCTGTGAACATATGTCACTATTTTATGTAATTGGCTTATCCTTAGACAAAACGCACTTTACTTGTAATTGGGTAGATTTAGGATGAGTTTAACACTTCAAGAAACAGTGGTTCAAGGTTAAGTATTGAAGCCGTCAAAGTCTGTCCAAGAAACAAGCTAGGAAGTGCAAGTTTTTAAAGCTCGACACATATCTCGACAGATGCATCTATCGAGCTTTAAAGAAGCTGTTATGCCCGAGCCTCGACAGCTTCTCGACACCTCTATCTGTCGAGAATTAAAGAAAACAGATTTTCAGGTCTGTTTCAAGTCTAATCCGTGAGCGTGTCTTTGGGACTTCTTTTCTCCTAACCCTAGACATATAAAAGGATTATTTTAAGGGCCGTCAAGAAAAGGAAGCAGAAGATACAAGTTGCACATTCTTTGAGAACTTGTTGTTCATGCAATTTGTGATCAGAAAGACAAAGTTCGTGCCCTAGTTCATCTCTGATGATTTGAAGAACTTTGCAGCCAACTCTCTCTCTCTCTATAGTTGGTAATTAAAGTCGCGTACTGGGATCCGCGCATCTGGTTAGTCACGTACTTGGGAGCTGTGCATTGAAAGGAGAAACTGTCACTACAGAACAAGTCCAATTGGGTATTGTGGTAAGAGTTCAACTGTAGGTTAGTGAGGTACTTGGGATTCCTTACTTGTAACTGCTTGTTGTGATAATAGTGGAGTTTCGGAAGTGGTGACCTTAAATCACCCGGTGGAGTTTTTGCCGTAAGGGTTTTCCCCATTCGTGAACAAATCACCGTGTTATTTATTTTCCGCTGCTTAACTTAGTTTGGTGATTTGTTTGTGCTGCCACGTGATATTGCATGTTAATTTGATTAATTAAGAACTGGGCTAATTAATTAATCTAAGTTATCACAAGGGGTCAATGCATTTGTGGCTTGGCAAGTATGTTACAGAATCTTTGTCTGGAGATCACAACTTATTCTGTGACTGTTGCTTCGTCCGTTACGTTTCGTCGTTAATGTGCGTAATAAATGCGTAGCGTCTTCTCTGGGTGAATGACGATCTTCATGTAATGATAACCATAATTTTCTAGTTCATTAGGAATCATGTTTATAATATCTAAGAACAAAAACCCAATGAACAAAAATTGTTAAAAACAACTGAAAAATAAAAAATCCCAATTTTCTCTTATTCGAAATTGTCAAAAAAAAAAAATGCATGAAAAATGTAATTAAAATGAAAAAGAGAGGGTATTTAGGTCTTACCAATGCTTGACGACAAAAACCTTCATAAATTTGAGGCACAAATGACAAGAGAGCTCGAATTGGATTAGTCGAGAAAAAGAAAGGAGAAAAAGGTAGAAAGAAACTTTTGAAAAGTGAAGAACAAGTGATAGACAAGGACCTTTTTGTTCTTTTCTTTTGAATTTTGATTGGTCGAGTACTGATTGGGTACCAATCGAGCCAAGTAGAAGCTATTCCTTAGAAATTTTAAAAATTTTGATCGGTCGAAAATTGGGTTTGATTAATCGAAAAATAGATTCGATTGATCGAGCACCAATCAAGCATCAATCAAACCAAGCAGATTCAAACTTTAAAAAATAAGGCATTTTCAATCGGTTGAAGAACACACTCGATCAATCTAAAATCTAGAAAAATTAAATTTTTGAAAAACAGTAGGAGTTTTTTGCGGAAAACACTCAAATCAATTTATTTCATGAATGAAATGCATGTGTATGAGTTTAAAAGTTTTTCAAAACACTTGATTTCAACCTAGATCTTCCAAAACAAGAATAAGACACTTTTTGTCCCCAAAATTCAATCAATGACCATATTTTGTATCAAAATCAAAGAACATATTATCTTGGATGGCCAAACCAAAATCACACACAATTTCATGTACTAAGTTTAGTAAAGAATAACTTGTGCAGTATGTGCAACTAGTACCAGCATGAGATATATGTGAGGTGATAAGTAAATAGTGATCAATCATAATTTCTACATTATTCATCACATAGGTTTGAAAGTGACTATCACCTAAAGAGTTTTATCCTATAACTCCCACATCTCCTAGAAAACGAGCTTGCAATCATGTAATTTTTTTTTTTTTTAGCCTTATAACGTACACACCATTTTTATTATATATTTTTTTTATTATTATTATTATTATTATTATTATTATTATTATTATTATTATTATTATTTTAGCCTTAGGCTGCACCTTAATTTCTTTTTGTGCATGTGCTACACTTTCTCGAGCACAAAATTTTACGATATGCACTAAGGCATTCTTGATTGGCTAGTAAACAGTGGTGAGATAGTTATTTATGAATTTTTCTTAGGATTTTTTAGTCTTTACAATCAAAAGCACGTGACTTCAAAATCAAGATCATGTGATCAAAAACTATAAAAAAAACTCCCACACAACATGCACTACATAGCTAAAACTAGCAAAGGGCATAAAAACAAGCTCATCCAATCTAAACAAGGTACATAAACATGTTATGTAAAAATAATATGTCCAACCTTAACTATAAATCCAAGATATGTAATACAAAACTTATTCTTCCATATCCCTCTTTTGTTCTTCTTTTTTTTTTCTATTTTTTTATTGTTTTTTTTAAAGAAACAAACACAAACAAAATATGGAGTGCATGAATGTAATGCAATGCAAATCCTAAAAGAAAAAAGAAACAAATCTTCAAGAAAAGAATGGTCACAAAGGATTTTGAGATGAAACCCAAGGACCAAAAAAAACCAAGGGTGACTAGGGACAAAGAATTACACTAATTACTTGACGAAGTGTCTCAAACTTACTTCTATCAAAAGGTTTGGTGAAGATGTCAGCATTCTAACGTTCAGTAGGGATATATTCTAGAATCACAATCTTTCTTTCAACCAGATCCCTAATAAAGTGATATCTAATCTCTATGTACTTGGTCTTAGAATGTTGGACAGGATTCTTAGAGATATCGATAGCACTAGAATTATCACAATAGGTAACCATGATGTCCTGTGATATCCCATACTCACCTAAAAGCTTTTTCATCTAAAGGAGATGTGAACAACAACTTCCAGTAGCAATATATTCTGCTTTGCAGTTGACAAAGAGACTGAATTTTGTTTTTTACTCATCCAAGCAACTAGATCGGCCCCTACATAAAAACACCCACTAGTAGTGCTTTTTCTATCATCGGCGCTGCCGGCCCAATATGCAAAACAAGCAGTTACAAGTAATGGAATCCTCTTTGCTATACCAACCTAAACCATAACTACAAGTTCCACTAACATATTTTACTATTCTTTTAATGATAGGCCAAGAATGTATTGACCCCTTTGGTAAATTAATCAATTAATTAGACAAGTTAATTAATTAGATTCAATTACATGCAATAAGTGTAGTAGCACAAACAAATCACCAACTAAGTTAAATGCAGCAGCAAAAAAAAAGTTGACACAGGATTTGAAAATCAAGAAGCTCCTTGGTTACCCAAAACCTTACCGGGTACAAAGGCAATACTCTTCAAGAGAATCCACTATTATCAAAACAAGGGTTACAATATGCTTGAATAAAATCTTTGCATCAAGTTTCATCAACTAAGATGACCCTTAAAATAATTCTTATATTGGTCTTGTAATGTGTGACAAAAAAAAAAAAAACTTTCAATGCCTGGCTATACGTGAAAAACAAATTTAAAAATCCCAGACGTGACTAACACACCAATTTGAGATAGGGTGATTTGTCTGCAAAGCTGTTCAACATGAAAATAAAAGCTCCTTTTAAAAATCCTTGATGGCGTACAATTTTTCAGCTTCTTCAAGATTTAAAATAACTAGCACGAATTGTTTCTGGTAACAATTTGCATGGCTTTCACATAAAACCTTTGCATCAAGTATTCATCAATCCTAGATGGCCCTTAAAATAAAGTCCTTTATATGTCTAGGGTTAGCTAATTCCTAAATGACATATGTTCTTAACATGCGTCATATATGTTAAAATATGATTTTCGTAATCCTCGATAGATAGGGTATTTGTCGAGCAGTTATCGAACATCAAGCTAAAAACTCCTTTTAAACCTCGATAGATACAATTTGTCGAGCTATCTGTCAAGATTTAAAATACAGTACTTCTTGACTTGTTTTTTTTAAATAGATTTGCATGATTTTAACACTTGAACTTGAACTCTTGTTCCTTGAAGTATTAAACGCATCTTAGATCTACTCAATTACAAGTAAAATGCATTTTGTCGAAGGATTATCCAATTCTAAATGACATATGTTCTTAACATGATTCACATATGTCCTAATAATCTCCCCCTTTGGCAATTCGTGACAAAACCACAACAAACAGATAAAATATGAGAGAAGTCATAAATCACTCAACTTATATTCACTTGTTGAATACAATAAAACCTATCTTAACACAAACTCTTGAAAAAAATTTGTAAGAAGAGAGTTCATGGTATGGAAGACTTTGATAACCTATATTTCTAAAATACTTAAAACAAAACTCATCACGGCATCTTAGTGTGAAACAGAAATAAAAGATTGTATACAATAAATAAGAAGCATATGCATAAAGAGAGAAAAGAAACAATACATGAAGAGATAGGTAAAAAAATGTAATAACAACCTCCTCAAATATATATATATATATATATATATATATCAAATAAATACAAGGTTTGCTATCACTAAATGGTCACAAGACCGATAGTACAAGAACAATGCATCTAAAAGATAAAGAAAAGAAAAGATACAAAAAAAAATCCTCACTACATCCCTAAAAAAAAAAATAAACACTCCCCCTAGCAAAAAATCTCCTATACTAACTCTCCCTCTAAGTACATGACTACTCTCATAAAACTACTCCCTATTTTTTGTCACAAATGACAAAGGGCAAGTCACTCAAGCAGTCATCTCCTCATTACCGGAAGAGCTAGCATCCTTATCCTCATCAGTATCATTACCATTAAAGTCACCATCATCGTCCTTGTCCTCAGATGCCTTTGGAGAAGGAGAATGAGACACTACGAAGACACCAAGGTAAGCATGTCGTCATATAATACGATCAACACGGGTGTTCACCTGACATAACTCATCACTGAGAATGTTAAGGTGAGCATCCACATGCTAAAGCTGCGCCACGACCGCCTCGAGGGTCACACCACCCGCAGAAGAAGGAGTGGAGGTAGATGGAGTCGTCGTCTGGATTTGTGGCCGCTTTGGTCGAAGCTGGGCCTCGCTCTGTCTAACGGACACATCGTTGATGGCACCCATAATAGACAAGTGAGTAGACTCAAGATAGGAGACAGATGCATGGAAAATGATCCTCTTGATAGTAGAAGGAAAAATGAGCTTATCACGGGTCGCCATATCTTTATAGACATCCATGAAAGAGAGAATGAAATGAGAGGGAAAGTCTATAGTAAGGTCCTCAATGAGAAAAAGTAAAAAAGCAAGCACGAGGCTTGATAATAGAGTTATAGTGAGACAAGGGATACAGAAAAAATGTCAACACCATGTTAAGGAACCTCAAACCTTTTACAATGCTCGATCAAGGGGTGTTTTGATGGTCACCCCAAGATGAAGGTGTCTTACAAAAG
The DNA here is from genome assembly GCA_032878915.1 of Castanopsis chinensis. Lineage (NCBI taxonomy): Eukaryota > Viridiplantae > Streptophyta > Magnoliopsida > Fagales > Fagaceae > Castanopsis > Castanopsis chinensis. The sequence continues at coordinate 6,074,703 of JAVQMG010000104.1, read as the reverse complement.
AGAGACAAGAGTTTGTCTTTGGACACAATCTACAAACGATGGAAACCGGGGTAATCAGAATGCAATACCCTCGAGATGTGTAGCACATTGGAGATAAGCTCCAAAGTGACTACAATACGAGTACCTCGAATAGAAGTAATAAAACGACGAACTGGCGAATCAAAACTGTGCATATTGGAGTAGAACTCCTATATGATCACGGTGGGACAACTCACGGGTATCTCACATAGAGATTCCCATCCCTACCTGTGAATGATATTCAATAGATTAGTATTAGAGAAGTTCGATAAGATAACGTGGCGTTCCGAATGAATGCCACATTTGGAGAAGTTCTCCGAAAAGTCTTGACTGGCTTTATCATTACGAAACCTGACATAGGAGGGACTAGGATCAGAAGAAGAAGATGCCCCGGAATGAAAAGGGTTTTGGGACGGAGTAGTTTTGCCCTTGGGTGCCATGCGCAGACTATTTAAGAGAAAGATAGAGAGAGAGACACGCAGAAGAGTACCAATAATATTTATATCAAAAGGATGAAAAGAGAGGTACGTATGCATGAATATGTGATATGCAACAATATAAGTATCATGGGCTTAGCCCAATCCAAACCTATCAACACACAAGATTTCAACATATAAAACACACATCTAAATGCATGAAACATGGTGAAAATGAAAATGTGATGCAATGCATGAGCATATAGGATCATTTGAACATAACCCAACCCAAAAATTTCACAACTAACTCAATAATCTTAAAAAGCCCCAAAAAATTTTCAAAAACCCAAAACCTAGGTCTAAATGTATGAAAGGCATGTAGAAAGAGAGAAAACAAGATCATACCAGTGAAAAGAAGATCAATCTAGGCCAAAAATCTTCTGGGTTTGAGGTTTGGAGAGAAAGAAAAGTGTTTGGGAGAAGTTGGATAGGTTTTCTGTCGAGAGAGATATGAAAGAAATGAGATCTAGTTCGCGCTAGAGCTATTTAAAGAAAAGTAACTTGATGGATTGAGAACCTGTCGAGCACTAATTCTTGATAGATAAATTTGTCGAGCTGCTGTCGAGAATATGTCGATGACAAAAGGACCTCGATGGATCGAATAGCTATTGAGCATCTATCGAGAAGACAGAAACTTCCTCGATGAATAGAGAATCTATCGAGAAGCTATCGAGCCAAATGCAAGAAAGCTTCGATGGATCAAGATTGCGTTAACTTCTATCTCGATGGATAGCTAGCTGTCGAGATGTGCAAAAATACTTTTTCAAAGAAGAGAAAAGCACAGAAATGAATGCAATCAAGCAAGCTATTCAACCAAAGATCCAAACAAAATTTTAAGCTTTCAAAAAATATTCTTCAACCAAAAAAATGTCAAGCATTTAGATCCAAAACACACACACACGCACACACACACACACACACACACTAAACAGATCTAACTAATTTTATATTTCAAAAACAAGTCAAGACAATTAAATGAGCATACATTAACATATGTATTCCTTGTGATAATCAAATCACATTGTACTTGCACATATATCAAGAGCAGCAAAGAATTTTGTGTGTTGTGTGTGAAAAACATCGCAAGATTGCATGAGTGTCTACATGTTATAATGATTTGAGATATGAGAAAATTAATTTAACTCACACACAATCATAACTGCTTGATGGGGACTATCACCTTCGAGGTACATCTTATAACTCCCACATCTCCTAGAAGACACACTTGCAATCATATATAAAACATTTTGATTCTTTTTGCTTTTATTTTTCTTTGCATATTTTTTTTTTTATAAACATATAATGCATGGGCATATAAGAGAGAGAAAAGAAATACCAAATTATGTTAAGCTCTTAATATTGCACTTTTGCTATGCCGAAAGTATACATATGTCATTTCATGATTGGTGGCAATAGTGATGAGATGGTTATTTACGCCTCTCTCTTCGGATTTTCTAGTTTTTCCTGTCAAAAAGAGTGATATGAGTGTTAAGTACAAGAGATTACCTAATCTTACTCATCACAAACACGAGCCACAAAGCTCATTTGCGTAGTTGTGCATAGAGATGTTCATTTAAACTATAAAAGATACAAAGTTTAGAAAACTTTGTTTCAATGGTCATCCAAGGTACACAAGTACCAATGTACACAAAACACACACTGTTTTTGTATTTATTTTTTTATTTTCCAATTTTTTTGAAAAATAAAATAAAGCAAAACTGAAAATAAACAAACAAAAACATGTTAAACAAAGCATAGCATAAAAACTAGACTGGCTCAAAAATAAGAAAACAAAACACACTAGTAATGCATACACAAATTTGAAGGAGAGAGAAAGAAAGTGACAAAATTACTTAGAGCCTTTTTCCATCCACACCTTGGAAGAACCTTTCTGTTTGGCGAACCCTTGATCCGATGGTTAGAGGCAAGAATTGAAACCGTTCAAGCTTGAAAGGAACATGAAGGCCATAAGAAGATCTCCAAGAGGAGCAAAAGAGGATGGAAACTAATTCTAGTTTCCAGATGAGATCATACTGTTGCTTGGTTGAATGGCTAACCACTTGTAGCGATTTGATCGAGTATGTCCTGAAGCTCCACAATGATAATAGAGATGCTGCTTATTTTGTTTAGACTTTTGGTTATTGCCCTTCTTAGTCCTAGGGTTTCTAGTTTATTTCTTAACAAAATTAGGGGGTGCTCCTAAGATAGATTTTTCCTTATCTGTGTTCTCACTGACTAAAATAGTTTTTACATCATTGTTCTCAGAATCAACATTATTAGCAGGTGAAACAAAAACAGTAGTAATAGAAGAAGTAATATTAGAGGAAGAGAAATCATACCCCAAGTCGATTCTATCAGAAGCAGATTTCTGAAAGCTAAGCATTTCTAAAAGCTAAGCATTTCATAAAGCTTTGCACTTGAAGTCCTCTCCAATTGTGTTTTAACTTGAAACAGCTCCACTTTAAGCTTTTTGGTATTCTCAGTCAAGAAATTGTTCTCAAACTGCACTGCTCCAATGGTTAGATTAGCTTCATCAAACTTTGTGGAAAGCTCTTCTCGATCAAGTTCTACATTACTTAGTGACAGGCCACAACCGCGTTGACCCCTCGTGATAATTTAGATTAATTAAATTAGCCCAGTTATTAATTAATCAAATTAACATGCAAATTCATGTGGCAGCACAAACAAATCACCGAAACTAAGTTATGCAGCAGAAAAGAAAGAACACGGTGATTTGTTCACGAATGGGGAAAACCCTAAGGCAAAAACCCCACCGGGTGATTTAAGGTCACCACTCCCGAAACTCCACTATTATCACAACAAGCAGTTACAAGTAAGGAATCCCAGTACCTCTACCAACCTACAGTTGAAGTCTTACCCCAATACCCAATTGGACTTGTTCTGATATTGTGTTAATTTGATCAATTTCTCCTGTTTAATGCACGGCTCCCAGTACGTGACTAACCAATGTGATGCGCGGTCCCAGTACGCGTCTTACTCCTTTTACGAATCTTTGATGTACGTGACTCACTCACCAACTTGAGGAAGAAAGAATGTTGGCTGCAAAGTTCTTCAAATCATCAGAGATGAACTAGGGCACGAACTTTTTGTCTCTTGAGTGTTCTACAATTTGCATGAACAGAGAAGAAGCAACTTGTGTTTGATTGTGATTTGGTTGTTGCTTACTTTGACGGCCCTTAAAATAATCCTTTTATATGTCTAGGGTTAGGAGAAAAGAAGTCCCAAAGACACACACACGGATTGGACTTGAAACAGACTTGGAATTCTGTTTTCAGTAATTCTCAAAAGATAGAGGTGTCGAGAGGTATCGAGCCAGCTGTCGAGGCTCGGGCAAAACAGCTTCTTTAAATCTCGATAGATGTATCTGTCGAGGTAGGTGTTGAGATTTAAAAACCAGCACTTCCTAAACAATCTGATGTTAACCTAGGTTGAATAAAAATTCTGCTTGTATCTTGGACAGACTTCCTGACGGCTTCAACCTTAAGGTTAACCACTGTTTCTTGAAGTGTTTAACACATCCTAGATCTACCCAATTACAAGTAAAGTGCGTTTTGTCTAAGGATAAGCCAATTACATAAAATAGCGACATATGTTCACAAGCTTGAACAACTACATATGTCCTAACACTTAGCTTCTTGGTGGCCAGCCTATATAGTTTCTCATGCTTCTTAGAAACCTAGTACAATTTTTCATAGGTTGTATGGATATCATCTTGATCATCCATTTTCTCGAACTTAGAGTCCACCAAGTCTCTTCATCATTTACTATTTCTGAACCCCCATTAGTATGATCAATTGTAGCAATGAAGGCATTCAAGATTCCCTTGTCATTATTGTCATCTAAATCATCATTGTCATCTAAATCATCCTCAAGCCCGGTGTCACTCAAGGTAGCAGCAAGGGCCTTGCTTTTCCGAATGGTCTTGAGATAAGTTGGACATTCTTGTTTCATATGTCCAAAACCTTGACATTCGAAGCACTTCGGTCCGGAGGGAACAGTGTACTAACTGCCATCCCTAGCATCCTTCTTCCCTCTATCTTGGCTTTTGAATTGTGAAGAACTGGATTGCTTATGATCTTTGTCGAATTCCTTTGCATTGGCATTCTTCATAAATTTTTTGAATTGCCTTGTGATATAGGATTTCATCTTAAAATCGTCATAGTCTTAAGACTCATCTGTGTCACTACTTTTGGCTTTTAGTGCCATGCTCTTGCTCTTGCTTGATTTCCCAATTCTAGTCAAACCTAATTCATAGGTCTACAAGTTACCAACTAGCTCTATCAAAGGAATTTGATCAATGTCCTTTGATTCCTCAATGGCGGTGATCTTAGCATGGAATCTCTTAGGTAGAGATCTGAGCACCTTTCTAATAATCTCGGGTTCGAGAATGGTTTCCCCAAGACTAAAGGCAAAGTTCATTATGTCCTTAAACTTGGCATAGAACTCATCGAACGACTCTTCCTCCTCCATCTAAATCTCTTCAAAGATTATAGTAAGCCTCTGAAGCTTTGAATCCTTTACAGCCTTAGTTTCTTCATGGGCTATCTGGAGGATGGTCCATGCTTCTTTTATAATTTCAGTGGAAGATATCTTCTTGAACTCCTCATTTGTGACTGCACTAAACAAGGCATTCAATGCTCTGCTATTGAAGTTTGCCGCTTTAATCTTAGCATCATCCCAATCAGCCAGCACTTCCTTTGGCTTGGTCTAACCTATCTCCACAGCTTGCCATACTTTTTCATCTAATGACTACAAGAAATCTCTCATGCATACTTTCCAATATGCATAGTTATTGTAATCAAATAAATGAAGTATAATTAAAGATTGTCCTTTATAACAAGGGTTAATAGATCACACATCATAGATTAACCCTAACTAGAGTGTGGCTGCTCTGATAGTACTTAATAGGCCAAGAATGTATTGACCCCTTTGGTAACTTAATCAATTAATTAGCCAAGTTAATTAATTAGATTCAATTACATACAATAAGCGTGGTTTTTGTTGTAGTTAGGGAGAGTTAGTTTGATACACATTGATATCATTGATATATTTTTGTGATTGACACAACTATTTTTTCTTTTTTTTGCAATAGAAAACAAATTTGACATAGGTGATTTGTTTACAAATGGGGAAAACCACTAAGACAAAACCCCACCTGGTGAATTTAAGGTCACCACTCCCAATAATTCGCTATTATCAAAACAAGCGACTACAAGTAAAGGAATCCTAGTACCTTATACCAACCTACAATTGAACCCTTACCCGAATACCCAATTGGACTTGTAATGTAGTGACAATCTTTCCTTTCAATGTACGGCTTCTAGTACGTGACTAACCAACCAATGCAAGGATCCCAGTACGTGACTAACACACCAACTTGAGAAGGATGTTGGCTGCAAAGTTCTTTAGTTCATCCACACGATGAAGATCAAGAAGCTCATTGGTTACAAAACCCTACGGCGTACAAATAATGTAGCAGCTTCTTAAAGAGAAAGATAAATTAGGACGAATTATCTTCAATAACAATATGCTTGAATAAAACCTTTGCATCAAGTTTCATTAATTAAGGCGGCCCTTAAAATAACCTTAGATATGTCTAGGGTTGTGAGAAAAGAAAAGCTAAACACATAGCTTGGATATGAGTGAAAAATAGATCTAGAAATTTGATTTTCGTAATCCTTAATACATAGGGCATTTGTCAAGCAGCTATTGAGCATCGGGCTAAAAACTCCTTTTAAACCTTGATAGATACAATCTGTCGAGCTATCTGTCGAGATTTAAAATATAGAACTTCTTGACTTGTTTCTTGAACAGATTCTTATTGGACTAGGAAAACCCAAGGTTTGTGTAAACCTATTTGGAATAGGAGAGCCCATTAAGCTCCTATTTAAAAGGAGATGGAAAAAGAAAAAAAAAAAACATGACTTTTTGTAACCAAGCAAAGTCTCTTGCACCAACATTGAAGATCTTATTGGTGTCCTATGTGAAGCTGCCCAACTACAACAATCAAAGTGTTGCTGTGGATTAGTCACGTATTGGGATTCGTGCAAATGACATATGTTCGTGTACATGATTCTGCATATGTCAAATTGGTTAGTCACGTACTTGGGAGCCGTGCATCAAAAGGAGATATGTTCTACAGAACAAGTCCAATTGGGTATTGGGGTAAACATTCACTAACTGAAAGTATCTTGATGTACTAGCAATTAGATACTAACCAATCATGCTTGTTGTGATAATAGTGGAGTTCGGGAGTGGTGACCTAAATCATCCGGTGGGGTTTTTGCCGTATTTTCCCCATTCGTGAACAAATCACTGTGTTATTTATTTTCCGCTCTCTTAACTAGGTTTCTGATACTTTGTTTGTGCTGCCATGTAAATTCCAGAATCCATTTGCTTCACCTGCAATTCCAAGAAGTAATTAATTAACCAAATTATACTCATTTCAAACATCTTCTTCATTTCATCTGCAAAAGATTTAGCAAGAGAAACATTACTAGCACCAAAAAAACAATGTCATCAACATAAATTTGTGCTACTACAAAATAGTTCTTATCTTTTCTTATGAAGAGAGTAGTATCTGCAAATATTTTTTTTGAATCCATGCTTAGTGAGATGGGCAGTTAACCTATCATACCATGCCCTGGGAGCTTGTTTCAACCCATAGAGTGCTCTCTTCAACTTATAGACATCATCCGATCTGTGAGGATTAACAAAACCTTTTGGTTGTTCAACATACACCTTTTCTTGCAACATCCCATTCAAAAATGCACTGTTAACATCCATTTGATACAACTTAAAATTCAAATGACTTGTTATTGCCAAGAGTATCCTAATGGATTCTAGTCTTGCTACCGGTGCAAAAGTCTCATCAAAGTCAATCCCTTCCACTTGTGTGTATCCTTGAGCAATAAGTCTTGATTTATTTCTAATAACTGTTCCATGTTCATCTGACTTGTTCTTGAAAATCCACTTAGTTCCTATCACGTTCACTCCATTCAGTCTAGAAACTAGCTCCCACATATTATTTCGAACAAATTGATGAAGTTCTTCATGCATAGATTTAATCCAATCAGCATCTTGAAGTGCTTCATCCACTTTCTTTGGTTTGAATTAGGATAGATAGCATGAGTAAGTAATTACATTCAAGGCTTTAGATCTAGATCTCAATCTCATGTTATCATTCAAACTACCCAATATGTTTGTGATAAGATGATTTAACTTTACTCTAGCAAATGGATCTTTGACCAAAGATGTTGAGGTACCTTTTTTTTTTATGAAGAGCTAGACTCACTTTGTTCTTATTGAGTTTCACGAACAAGGGTAGATGGTTTTGAAACATATGGTTCTGAAACAGCATCATTCAATAGTTGTAGTTCTTCATCGCTATGCTTCCCAACATACTCTTCAGGAAGAGAATCTGCAACCTCCATAGTCTTCTCTTGAACCGGAGGAGTGTCTTCTGAATGAGATTTCAAACATAGTTCATCATTGATCACCACATTTGAAGACTCTATGACTGTTTTAGTTCTCAAATTGTACACCCTATATGCTTTACCAGTGGTAGAGTAGCCTAGAAAATATCCTTTGTCACTTTTGCATCAAACTTTTTTAGGTTCTCTCTATCACATAGAATATAACAGTTACTTCCAAAAATCCTGAAGTATTTTACAACATGCTTCTTCCCTCTCTAGAGTTCATATGGAGTTTTCTTTGACTCAGGTCTGAAATACACTTGGTTGAGTGTATGACATGTAGTGTTAACTGCTTCTCCCCAGAAAGACTTGGGCATCTTCTTGTTATGTAGCATGACAAGCCATTTCTTGAATAACCCTATTCTTCTATTCCACTATTTAATTATGTTGTGGTGTCTTGGGTGAAGGGAACTCTTTGTTAAGGACATATTTTATGTAGTTGGCTAATCCTTTGACAAAATGCATTTTATTTGTATTTGGGTAGATCTAAGATGTGTTTAATACTTCAAAGAACATGTTGTTCAAGTCTAGTATTAAAGCCATGAAGATTGGACCAAAAAACAAGTGGAGAAAAAGTGTTCACTAAAGCTGGACACCTGTGGACACTTGTTGGACACTTGTGGACACCTGCGGACAGCTGCTCGACAGCTACTCGATACCTCTATCTATCGAGGTTTAATGAAGCTTGACAGCTTCTCGATCGATCGAGGTATCTATCGAGGTTACGAGAATTCAGATTTCCAGATCTGATTTTTGGCCCACTTTTCTGTATTTGTGTAGGGTTTCTTTTCTCACAACCCTAAACATATATAAGACTTATTTTTAAGGCCGTCACATGAGAGAATACAAGGAGAATATATGCAAAAGGTGACCTAAGCCTTATTCTCTCTAAAAGAAGCTACTACGTTTTTACGCCTTAGGGTTTTGTAACCAAGTGCTTCTTGATCTTCATTATTGATGAAGTGAAGAACTTTGTAGCCAACATTCCTCTTCCTCAAGTTGGTGAGTTAGTCACGTACTGGAATTCGTGCAAAGGAGTTAGTCACGTACTAGAATCTGTGCATCAAAGGGTGGCGTTCATATATTGAAGAGTTCAGAGGTTCTAAAGCAGTAGAAGGTTTCTGCTGTGAGTTCATCTACGGGGATTGTAGAGTCTAGGGACAAAGGTTTTGTACTAGATCTGAAACTTCTCTTTACTATAGTGAATTGCTTTTCGGGAAGGTTTCCCCCCAGATTTTTTACTATGAAACTGGTTGGTTTCATTGGTTTTCTTGGGTCATCATATCTTGTCTTATTTATTTTTTCGCTGCACTTAGTTTTGACATGATATTGATGTTTGTTTATTTTAACAAGTTTTATGCATAATAAATCTAATTAACAACTTAGGTTTAAAACTTGTTAATTCTATCAACTGGGGTCTAAATTTCCCAACACTCTTGATGTGTGCCTTGATCATTGCAGAATGTAGCTAGTTTTATGTTCTCAAATTCTCTCCCATGATCACTTCTAATTCTAGCTATCATAGTACCTTTTTCAACTTGCAATTTCTTGCACAAGTGTATCATCTTTTCAGGAGCCTCGACCTTATCTCTCAAAAGCACAACCCAAGTATATCTAGTGAAATCATTCACAGCAACTAAAATGTACGTCTTTCCACCTAAAAACTAAACTCTAGTAGAACCCATGAGATCAATGTGCAACAACTGAACTTCAATTTCAGACGGATGCTTAGACTTCACTTGTTTACCCATCTAACATGGTCCACATATGCTCTTCTCTATCTTTTCAAACTTAGGCAAACCGATAACTACTTCACAATTGGAGATCTTTTTTAATTGCTTGTGACTTGCGTGTCCTAACCATTGATGCCAAAGGTCTACTTGATTGATCTTTACACTGAAACACTTGTTGGTTATACTTGGTGTTATACCATAATAGTTATCAGTAGTCCTGACACCAATACATATGCAGTCACCTCTTTCATCAAGTATCTCACATTCATACTTAGTAAAGAAAACATTCAACCCATTGTTGCAAATCTGACTGATGTTGAGTAAGTTAGCTTTCAGCCTATCAACATACTAGACATCTTCAAGTACCGGCAACCCTGGAATGTCCACAGTTCCATTGCCTCTGATCATAGATTTGCTCCCACCTCCAAACATGACTGTCCTAATCTTTCCTTCAAAGAGTGTCTTGACTAATGCTTTATTTCCTGTCATATGTCTAAAACAACCACTATCCAAATACCAAAGACAAGAATCACGTGCCTTTAAGGTGGTTAAAGTAGTGTAAAACACATAATTATCATCACATGTAATTAAACCAAGATACTCAAGGAAAGACTTAACAAATGCAACAAGCCATATGATCCAAAAATAGAAAATTTTGATTTTTAACAAAAAGAACTTCAAAAAATCCATGACAATAGGGGTCAAGGATCAACTCTTAGATCAAAAGATCTAAACACAAAAGCTAACCTGCTTTAATACCACTTGTACATTTTTTGACCCCTTAGCACAAGTTGTTTAACCTAGTTATTTAGCCAAATGATTACTTAGATAAAATATTCAGTTCTACGTTAACACAATAATATCATATCATGCAAATAAAGCGGAAATATAAAGAACACCACAATATGATGACCCAAGAAGACCTAACCAATAAAAAACCTGGAGAGGATTTACTTTAGCTATCCGCAAGGTAAAAACAGATCTACTATGAAGGAATTGAAGTTTTTACAATAGAACTTAGACCACTAACATCCTATTGCTACTTCGAGTAGAAAACTTACTACCACGACCACGTGACAGCTCTAAATTCATAGACTACTTCTTTCTTTAACCTGCACAACCACGAGTTCTTTTACTTATGACTTTGAGACTCCACTCAAAGGTTTCAGATCTTCTTTAATGTTCTTTAATGTTTTTTATGTAGCAACTAAAGAGATCGTCAAGTGCTTGACACAAATCTTAATCTTGATAGCTCTATGTGTGTGTATGAAGGTAAACACCTCTAGATCTCACAGAAAATTCAACACATAACTCTCAAAGACCTCTAAAATGTAGCTAGGGTTTTTCCTTTTATACTTGGAATGAAATACAAAACCTTACACATCATATAGGCTTAGGCTGAATTGGAATTTCTACAGCAAATTAAATTTGCATAAGTTTCGATCGATCGAGTCTAATTTTTGATTAATCGAGCCTTACAGATTTTGCCTAATAAATCCTGCAATCACTTGATTCCAATTTACATTAAATCACTTTGAGTAAGCCTAAACCTAGACTCTATGTTTTGATCATGGTTTGCCAACATAATGCACATTGAAGTTATAATACATTAGTTCCTAAAGTCTTAGAACCTAACAGGTGTCGTAAAAATTATTTGTGAGGAATAAATTTTTATGATTAGTCTTATAAGATTTTGTAAAAGAAATAATTGATTTAAAATATGACATTCTTTTTCAAATTAAATTTCGTTTGCAATGATTGAAATAAAATCTAATAAAAAATAAAATAAAATTTGACAACAAACAATCAAGAGTATATAAAATAATTGTACACTTACATTAGTGGAAACAATTAATTTTTTTTTTTCAATTCACTCAAACAAAAGATTCATATTCTTAATAAATTAATTTTAACCATTTGTAATTCCACTCTCTTAGTGGGAAAAAAAAAAAAAAAAACCCTTTTTTTTTCACTTTCTAATCACATGTAAATGGTTTAGTCCTTAAAAAATGTATAAAAATGAAATTTGATATTGACCTAGAGTATGTAGATGAGCTAAAAGCCTTATATTAGTACTGTTCATGGATAGAGCTAAGTTCTCTAAGTGGTTCATCTCTAGGCTTTCAAGTCTTAAATTATAGTTTGCTGTAATCTATATCCATATATATCAGAAATCTAAAATATAGTATTTATTGTTACTACGTTTTTATTGAGCCACATCTGGATAGTCTTCCGTTCTATACGATCTAATTCAGTGATGCTTTGGGAGGAGATGTTTGTGTAGAAAGAGGATCTACTTTATTGACAATTATCTCACTTTCTCAGTGTAATGTTGATAGATTCTGATAAAATTACATTTTTTTTATGTTATTAAAGTCTTGTTTTTTTGTCTAATATCAGTGATAAATTTACTTATATCTGCTTTCTCTTTAAACCATTCAAGACTTATAAAGGATGAATCATTTGTAAAGAACACTAGAAACAAATTTTAACAACACACTACATTATTTACAAAATATCTCACCTTATATAATAATTGAATGCAAAATGTATCATGTTTGCTTTAAAAAAAATTCAAAGAACAAATATAGAGAGCTTAATTTACAAAACCTAATATATTATATCAGCTATATTTTGTTTCCATAAAAAGAAACTATATTTTGTTAGAAAATAATTACATCATTTTAAGAAGGATTTAAGATTAACACTTATAAGTTTCGCCTACTATTTTCATTTTTTACTAAAGAAAAAAAGTCATCAAATTTGTAAGCACATCGCAGGGTTCTACTACTAGCTATTTTTATTGCTAACGTTGCAGTTGTGGTATTTCAAGAAGAAATTATATTAATTTTTCATTAAAAAAAATTGATATTATTGTTTTGTTTATTTTTGGTTTTCCAGACTCTATAACGAAAACTAATGATGGAAAGGAAAAGAAATGATACTTTGGGGGTTTACCATTGGCCATCACTATACTTGGAGGTCTTTTAGCCGCAAAGCAAATAGAAGAATGGGAGGATGTTCTTAGACATGTCAAATCATTCCTTTATGAACAACCAGACTTACGACTCACCAAGGTAATGGGATTAAGTTATGATGATTTGCCTTGCCACTTGAAACCATGCTTTTTATATTTAGGCCATTTCCCAGAAGATTTTGAGATACCAAGAAAGGAATTGACTCGTATGTGGATGGAAGAAGGCTTTATATCACAAATTCAGCACAGAGGAGGAAGAGAGGATACAATGGAGGATGTGGGAGAGAGATATTTGCAGGAGCTAGTGCAGAGATGCATGGTTCAAGTGGGGAAAAATGTTTCACTTGGAAAGATTAGAGCTTGCCAAATCCATGATCTTATGCAAGAATTTTGTGTATCAAAAGCCCAACGGGAAAATATTCTCCAAATCACCAAGATTCCTTCTACGGAAGAAAGTAATACACGTATTGGTAAAATTCGAAGACTTGCAATCAATTTGGAATCAATTGATAATTACCTTGAGGGGATTAAATTCAATAAATATCCTTACCTTAGGTCTCTTCTCTACTTTGTGTCTCATGACAATAATTTGTATCTTAAAGAATCTTATTTCAAGAAAATCAGGTTGCTCAGAGTCTTAAATCTAGAAAATTTTCATTATTATTGTGGAAACTTACCTGATGACATTGGATATCTCATCCACTTGAGATTTTTATCTTTGAAAAATACCAAGATAGAAATCGTGCCATCATCTATTGGCAATTTGAAGTGCTTGGAGACACTAGATTTGCGGTCTCAAGAATATGGTATGAAAGTGCCAAATGTGTTTTAAGAATATGAAACAGTTGAGGCATCTATATCTACCATTTATTATCGGGTAAGTGAGAAGTTGGAATTGTCTAATCTTCATTATTTGTAGACATTGGTGAATGTTATCCCTGAAAGTATCCACATTCCCTCAAGTTTTAGATTCAACCGTCTTCTTCGATCTCTTCGCACGACGACTTTTTTAAATGAATGGGAATGGGATTCAGATGTAGTACAAGTAGTATCAAGTTGTCCTTTATATATAAAGCTAAATCTACACCGCTTAATAAAGAAGCTCCCAAAAGCTCACCAATTCTCTCCAAATTTGGCCAAGTTGACCTTATGGAGAACTGGTCTTGAGGAAGACCCAATGGCAACATTAAAGAAGTTGTCAAACTTAAAAATCCTCCGCCTTCTTTTTAAGTCATTCTTAGGAAAGAATATGGTTTGTTCTCAAAGAGGATTTCCTTTGCTTCAATCTCTTGTCCTTTCTGAATTGAGATATTTAGAGGAATGGAGGGTGTATGAAGGAGCCGCACCCAATCATTTACATTTGGAAATTAGAGAATGCTGGTGCTTGATGACAGTTCCAGATGGATTGAAATTCATCGCAACCCTCCAGAAATTGGAGATCAATGACATGCCAAAGTCATTCAAAACTAGGCTTGACAAAGGAGGACCTGATTTTACAAAGTCCAACATGTCCCTTCCCTTGTATTTCAACAATGTGACAGAGAATGATAATCTTTGGCTAACAAGGTACATCAATGAATTCTTGCACTCACATTTTTGAAATATTTTATGGTGCTTCTTTTGTTTCAAATCTCTCCCCAATTAATTCAATTTTTTTCCTAAATAATATTGGAAAAGGTTTATCTCCAAACATGTTTGGAGCCTTGGGCTCCAACCACAAATAAGAAGATAACATATATACCGCCATATATAATATATATAATTCACTTGATTAGTTGAGTTAAGTGAGTCATGTATATTGCATTTGATAAGGATTAATGACATCTTCCTATTAGGAGCCCAGGACTCAAAATATATTTAGAACCAAACTTTGACCAATAATATTTAACTAAATTTTCCCTGATGCAAGGGTACTTCTTCTTTTGATAAGAATGAAGGTCTTGTCTATTCTCCAACACCCCCCCCCCCCCCCTCTCAATTTACATACTTATTTACTTTCTTTTACGCTTCATTTTCGTGGACTCTTATTTTTTGCCATGTTATCAATAAATTAAGCAATGAATTTTTATTAACAGCTTCTTCTTTCTACTTTTTTTTTTTGGGCCTTCCTACTTTCTCATTTCATTTCCGTAGCGTGAATATATAGGTTAACTAAATATGGTTCTAAGTGTTTGTTTGGCAAGATTATTTTTGCCAACTTATTTTACTATTCAGCTTATTTTTACTACTATTTATGGATCACACTGCACTTTTTTATACTATTTATGGGTCTCACTGTACTATTTCAGTTAACTTTTATCTTTATTTACAATACTTTCAACAAAAAAATTTTCAGTTTTAGCAAAATAAGCGAATCCTAAGTGTTTTTTAATGAGTTCATGTCTACAGCATACTTCATTTTAATTTTATTATTATTATTATTATTATTTTTTTTTATGTATTAGGCTTAATCATTTTAGTTGGTTGTCTCATTTCTTTTTCTTCGGATCATCTGATCCATGGTGCCCAAGTTTCAGCTCTGCAACTTGTACAAGTTGGTGTCTATTATACAATTTGAAGAACTTGGTTTCGTAGACTCATTAAACATATTCTTTGATGCGTACAAGCAGTGGTGTCAAGAATTGTTTACTCAGTGATTGTACTCTACGTTGCATTATTTTTTATACTACTCATGAGTCCTACTGTACTATTTCAATTTACTTTTAACTTTATCTACAGTACTTTTAGTAAAAAGTTTTCAGTTTTAGCAAAATAAGTGAATCCTAAGTGCTCTTTAATGAGTTCATGTCTGCAGCATACTTCATTTTATTTTTTATTTTTTTTTATTATTAATTTTTTTTATGTATTGGGCTTAATCATTTTAGTTGGTTGTCTCATTTCTTTTTCTTCAGGTGATCTGATCCATGGTGCCGAAATTTCAGCTCTGCAACTTGTAGAAGTTCGTGTCTATTATACAATTTGAAGAACTTGGTTTCGTAGACTCATTAAATATATTCTCTGATGCGTACATGTAGTGGTGTCAAGAATTGTTTACTCCGTGATTGTACTTTGCATTGCACTATTTTGTGTAGTGGTTTGTTTGGAATGTTGTGTGTTTGTTTTAGTGTTGCTTTCTTCTTCTTTTTTTTTTTTCTTATTTTGATAAATAATGCAGCTTTTTTTGCTCCTCTATGATTGCACTCTTTGTTCATTTATTCGGTTGAATAAAAGAAACCAATGTATCTTATTGAGCTAGGAATTGTTTGAGACTGCAACCTTGGCCTGCTGGATTTTTATATTAGGCCAGACCAACGCAAATGGATGAGATCGTACTTCAAGTTAGCTCATTATTGATTGGTTACTGGCTTTAGCTTAAGATTGACAAGAAATTGTTGTTTGTTTACCCTGCTCATGTTGTTGCTGGGATAGTAATGAATTGTATTGAGTCCGAAAATACATTTGGGTTATGAAGCAAGAGATATTCAAAAGGGGTAAAAATAGAGGTCCACAAAGTATTGTAATTAGTAGGGACCTGATAGCCATTACATATGAATGGCATCATGAGTTCAAAATATTGTAAAAACATGACATCCAGACACACTATTTTACAATAATGTTTGTAAGTTGTAAGTGGGAGAGCTCTGTAGAAAGTCTACCTTAGTGCCTCACTTCTTCATCCAAAGGTTGTAGAACTTCCTACCTTTATGTCTCTCAAGCTAATGTCAGGAGTGCTACATATATACATATTTACCCTTGCGTAAGTAGTTGAACAGAATTTGAAAGAGATGACTCTCAAACGATGTTGTATTCCGCAAGTGACTAAGTGCCTTCGACTAAACGATGTCGTTCCAGTAAAGAGCTTAGGGAAACGTTGTGGCAGTGATGAGTAATCAACTTAAGTTAGTCACGTGTTTGTTACGTGCTTTTGTTAACATAAAGATAGGCCTGTCCATGGGTTAGTCCGGGTCGAGTTTGTGCCTAACCCAGAACCAACCCAACTTGATTAGATGGCCAGAAATTCAACCCGCTGCCAACCGGCATGGTTGATCGGATCAGGCGGATCGGACCTTCAACGGACAGCGGTCAATTTAGTTGGAGTTGGAGATCTGAAAATCGGCCAAAATCTGGCTATTTAATGGTAAATCGGCAAAATTTCAGTGATATTTTCGCTGGATTTTCTTCGAATTTGTCGAAATCTCATCAGATCAATGAGATCTCACCAGATCTAGTAAGATCTCGTCAAATTCGGTGAAGATTCCATGGATCTAGCTGAGATCTCGCTAGAAATGGCTGAGATCTCGCCGAATCTAAGTAACTTCCCCGGGAAATGTTGAGATCTCGATTTGGTCGGGTTTCTTCAGGATTTGGAGAGAAAACCCGCCAACCAACCCCCTGTTTTTTGGGTTCTAGAGGTCGAGATCCACCATCAACCGCGGGAATAATAAGGTCAGCCGGTTTCGAATTAGTCGCCGATCGAGCCCTCTGGGTGGGTCTGGTCTTGGATGGGTCTGGACAAGCCTACATAAAGATTACTTTAGACACGTGGTTTATCTTGAGTGGTTGTAACTGATGATTTATGGGTTTGTTTTAACTAATTAGGTGTCTTTTTATGGGTTTTTTTTTTTTAGCTAAGGAATTTTTTTTTTTTAGCTTAAGAGTTTTTTTTTTTTTTTTTAACCACTAATTAGGAGTCCGTTACCCTGTATGATAAAGCATCTTATATGCTTTTCGTTTTTGATCAATGAGAAAACCAATTTTATTTGGAAGAATCAAGTATTCCAAAAAAATGCTATTTTAATACGTCAAAAAGCAACCTTTACAATAGGGACGGACACAAGTGGGGGCCGAGCCCCCTAGCCTTTTTCTTTTTTTTTTTACATATGCTTTTTTTCATTTTTGTAGTTGGCTTCTTCTTCTAAAACTTTAGTCCCTTTCTCACCAATCAGCCTAGCTAGCCTAGCATAATTAGCAACTATCTAGTCTATCCAATCCAAAAACTTAACAAAAATAATAAAAGCATTCACAATGGTGATTGTATTTTAGCAAAAAAAAAAAAAAACTATTTGATCACCAAAGAACCAAAAAACCATGTTGTTAGGTTCTAAAGATTTAGATTTAAATATTTAGAATCATTGTTGTATTGTGTTGGCAAACCGATAACAAAACATATCTAGTCTAGGTATTTAGGCAATGCTTAAATAAGGTTGTTTCAAGTTTTAAAGTCCAGCTGATTGCAGAAAAGGGAGTGTGATTCTGCCTTGCTCGACCGATCAAGAATTAGGCTCAACCAATCAAAAATCGCAGGCATAGTTTTTTTTTCTACAGATTTTTGAACAAGCCCAAGCTCATGAAAATGTTTAAGGTTTCTTCTAAACTTCTCCACATATAAAAGGAAAACCCTAGCCACATTCTGAATGTGCTGAAGAAGACTTATGTGTTACTCTTTGTGAGATTTGAGAGATTTGTTAGGATATGTGGCCTTAAATCTTATTGTATGATGTTATATATGATATTATGTATGACATTATATTGTGATTAATAAAGTTGTTTTATTGTTGTCTAAAATAATGGTAACATGAATATTTGGACATTATCATATAGTCCATGAGATGTATAATATGTGATTTAGTCACAGAAGATATAAATCTCAAATTCTTTGTAAATTTAGAATTTTAGTTCTTAGTCGGTGATGAAATTAGGCATTTCATCTGGAAAGATTATAATATATCAACTAAGATGATTTGTCTTCATCATGGAAGTGGAGACTTCTAATTGATATGTTGATATGTTTTAAGACTTAAAACATATTGAACTAGACTGCTGTGAGATTTATTATTCTATTAATGACTGTCAAATAAATAATAAATTTTACGACTTCTATTTACATTAACTCTTAATCTTAAGAGAATAATGAACTTGATCATAAAGTGTAAGTTACTTTGATATATCAGGAGTGAGATCCAAAGTCACGATCAAAACCTCAGTATGTTAGGCAGCCACATTTAGTGTTGAAGGAACATATATTTCCAAGATGAAATTCATAATTTCTTAACGAAGATATAAAATATTCTCTTGAGATAAGTTTAATGGGTTTGGCTATTCAGAGTGTTAGGCCTAACTACTTTAGTAAGGAGTTACTAAAGTATATATTTATGAAATTGGATTTCATAAATATATGGTGAATAACTTAAAAGATTAAACTGGGTACT
Source organism: Castanopsis chinensis (assembly GCA_032878915.1). Lineage (NCBI taxonomy): Eukaryota > Viridiplantae > Streptophyta > Magnoliopsida > Fagales > Fagaceae > Castanopsis > Castanopsis chinensis. Next base: position 6,055,815 of record JAVQMG010000104.1, on the reverse strand, counting down.
CAAGAATTAAGATGCAGTAATCTTCAAAGTGGCAATCAATATTCATGACTTTGTATTACTACGAATATTTTGATGAAGGAATTGAATGTATAATAAAGTCTTGGGATATAATTTATTAATAAGGCCTAGAGTGCAACTATATTAATATAATGGTATTAAATATAGTTAATGGTAATTTTGGGCTCATCAAGAGTTGACAAATAAGCTCAAAACCCATTGGAGCTATTATTTGTCCATTTTGGTCATACTCCAAGCAACATACTAAAGCCCAATTGGAATGGCCCAAAAGGCTAGTCCAATTAAATAATCAGTTATGTATAAGAAGAGAAACATACAGAATTTTGTAAGAGATTGCAAAATCTATGAAATGGTGTGTATGTGAGTGTAAACTACTCTCTTATTCTCCCTTAGATTGATTGAGAGACCACACTTCTTGGGCATAAGTGGAATCAAAGTGAAGATTAAAAGTGTTCCCAAGTACTTCTAATCGTTGGTTTTGAATTTCACCGTACCAAGATACGCTCTCTTGTTCTTAAATTCTGAAGTTTACATAGTGCATGTTATCAATTACGAATGAAGTAGATCTATTAATTTTTCGCTATGTATGTTTGTATGAGATACAAACCATGTTTTTCCAACAATTGGTATTAGAGTGGCCTTCAGTTTCGAATTTGTATAACATGTTTTGTGAGTTTTGGAATCAAAGATAGTAATTTCATCATGTAAGAAGATTTTACAATCAATTTTCTGCGTGGTTATTGAAATTATTGTTTGATAAAAACTGATGTTGATGTTATGATGTTGTTTAAGTTTGATGTTAAGTGTGTTAGATTGAACTTTAAGGCTATAGCATCAATGGAATTCAGTTTTGATATTAAACTCTATCTATTATGTTCATATGATGGTAGTTTATTCATGAAAAACCATTGAAAACTGTTTGGTGAAATTCTAGAAAAATTCTATTTCTCGAGTTTCGACCGATCGAAAATTCCCTTCAATAGATTGAATATCCCTTTTGATCGATCCAACAGGAATCGAAAATCAATCAAGTTAACCTAAAAGTTTGTGATGAATTTCTTTAAATTTTCGACCGATCAAGAATTACTTTTGATCAATCGAGTTTGCCTTTTCAATCGATTGAACATGAATCGAGAATCGATCAAGTCATCCAGAAATTTTGGTAAGATTTTCTTCATAATTTCGATCTATCAAGGGATACATTCAATCGATCAAGGGATACATTCAATTGATCGAAAGATGTGAATTTTGAATTTTCACTAAGTGTTTTCACATTTAAAAGTGCAAGGCTATGTGTAATAAGATTACACATGATTTCTAATTAAAAACCTTTCTTTTAAAAACCTTTACTTCATAGTACTACAAGATTGAACATTCCCTTTTAAAGTAGTGTGAACAAGACCTCGTCTTGGAGTATATGCCTCGCGATCTCAAAGGAGGGTGTTTTGTTTCATGGTACTACAAGTTTAAACACTATAAGGGAGATGAAATGTGGCTACACATGATTTTAGATAATGGTGTACACTAGACTAAGTGTAATGTCAACCTCCGAATGAGCTATGTCATTATTACTTAGAGGCTAAAGTTAATACAACATATTATTAGTGTTTGATTAAGAGTTTCATGACAGCACTAATAATGAGAATAGTTCTCAATCAATCGTGATGTTTATAATATACTTGCTACCAAGAAATTATAGACATGGATTGGATTGTCATTGCATATTTTATGTTATGGTTTTATTAAGGTTTCATACCATATGTTTATTTGCTAAATTGATAATGTCCGGTTTACTTATTATATTTATGTTTGTTATTTTCATATTTAAATCATGACATCATTTAGCCTACTTGTTACTATGCTTAATCAAAATAAACTGATTGGATCCAACTATGTTGGCTGGAAAAGAAATTCGAACATTGTTCTGACTGCTGAAGAGCACAAGTATGTGCTTAGTCAACCTTGTCCTAACTTTCCATCATTAGATGCTCCTCTTGAGGAAAAACAACAATATGATCATTGGCAGAAATCTAATGAGATAACCAAATGCTATATCCTAGCATCTATCTCAAATGTTCTATAACATCAAATGCATGATGTAGAACTAGTTTCGAACATAATGCTAAGTCTAAAGGAGATGTTTAGTGAGCAAGGCCATTCTGTAAAGCAAGAAACTATAAAGCAAATTTATAATACCAAAATGGCTGAAGGTACTTTAGTGAGAGAGCATTGTCTTAGGATGATCTCTCATCTGAATTCACTGGAAGTTTTAGGTGCTGACATTGATGGAGAATCTCAAGCGGATATAATATTCCAATCATTGCCAAAATCATTCAAGGAATGCAGACTTAATTATAACACGAACAAAAAGATTTATACTTTGTCTAAATTAATGAATGTATTGGTGGCAACGAAAGGCATTTTTAGTACAGAAAATGCTGAAGCTAATATAGTTGAAGCTTCTTCTTCTCAACCTAAGTCGAAAAGCAAGAGTAAAAAGAAGAAGAAGGACTTCACCAAGGAAGATGGTAAACAAAGTACCTTAAGAGTTGCCAACAAGGGGGGGGGGGGGGGGGAAAAAAAAAAAAAAAAAGGACTATGCCAAAGGAAAGTATTTCCATTGTGGCAAGAAAGGTCATTGGAAAAGGATTTGTCCAAAATTTAGAGTTTCCAAGAATATGGGTATGAAATGTTCATTCCTTCTTGAAATATGTTTAATACAAAATCCCACGGATTCCTGGTGTATGGATTCAGGTTGTACTAATCATATCTGCAACACTTTGTAAGGGTTCTAGGAGACCAGAAAGCTGAATGAAAAGGAATTGTTTCTTACTTTGGTTGATAGGAGCATAATTCCAATAGTAGCTGTTGGAGTTTTTAATTTATGTTTTGATTCTAGAGTTTTAATATTAAAAGACTGTCTGTATGTACCTAATGTTCGTAGGAATTTAATTTCTACAACTTATTTAGGTAAACATAGATATTATTTTTTCTTGAAAGACAATGTTGTAATAAAGAAGAATAAAGTGTTTATCTGTTCTAGCAATATTGTTGATGGTCTTTATATTTTAATTCCTAATAAGCATGAATTATAAAATCTAAATTAGATAATAACTCTTATGTAAAATCATTAAAGAGAAAGTTCCCTTCTACTAATGATGCATATCTTTGGCATTTATGTTTGGGTCATATTAATTCAAAAAGAATTCAAAGACTGATCAAAGATGGACTCTTAGAGCCATTGGACTTTGATGAATTTCTAGTTTGTGAATCTTGTTTAGAGGGTAAAATGACCAAACAACCTTTTAATGCAAAAGGTAGAAGAGCCCAAAAGTTGCTTGAATTAGTTCATACGGATGTATGTGGTCCTATGTCCACCCAAGCAAAAGGAGGTTATAAGTACTTATCACTTTTACGGATATATGGTTATGTGTACCTAATGAGACAAAAGTTTGAAGCCTTTGAAAAGTTCAAAGAATTTAAGGTTGAAGTTGTCTTTCAAAACCCTAGGTTTGTGTTTTTGAAAAATTTTTGGGAGTTTTCAAAATTGTTGGGTTTTTATGATTTTGGTTGGTTATTGAGTTTTGATCTTCAAAACCACATGCATTGCATCACATTAGAGAGAATCAATTGGGTAAATGCATAAAGACCATCTAATCTAATCGAAGTGGCGAATACCTTCTTGGAGATTTTAGGGATTATCGAATTCAAAATGGGATTGTATCCCAATTGACTGCGCTTGGAACTCCTCAACAAAATGGTGTAGTAGAGAGAAGGAACATGACTCTTTTAGAAATGGTTAGGTCCATGATGAGTTATTCAACTTTACCAATTTCCTTTTGAGGATATGCACTGAAATATTCAATGCATATTTTAAATTTAGTTCCATCAAAATTAGTTCCCAACACACCTAAGGAATTGTGGAGTGGGCGCAAGCCTAGTATGAAATATCTCCATATTTGGGGATGTCCAACACATGTGTTGAAAGGGAAGTCTGATAAGTTGGAAGAAAAAACATAAGCATGCATATTTTTAGGGTATTCAAAGGAAACTAAGGGTTATTTATTCTATAATCATAAAGATAATAAAGTGTTTGTTAGCACTAATGCCAAATTTTTGGAAGATGATTATGTAAATAATTTTAATCCTAGAAGTAAAGTTGTTTTGGCTGAAATAGATGAATCTATAATTGAACAACCAATGGATGAAACTAGGGATGATGTAGCTATATTAGATACACCACAAGATTCTACTTATGAGATGGCTAGTACACAAGTGCCTCATCATAGTGGGAGGATTGTTAGACCACCTATAAGATTTATAGGTCTAGGAGAAACTTATAAAGTTATCTCAGAAGATGATGAATTTGATCCTTACACTTATGAAGAGGCAATAAAAGATATAGATGCACATCATTAAGTCAAAGCTATGAAATTGAATTGGATTCAGTGTATTCCAATCAAGTTCGGGATCTTGTAAAGGTGCCTAATGGCATTAAACTTGTTGGTTGGAAATGGATTTACAAAAGAAAGAGAGGGATAGATGGAAAGGTTGAAACCTTGAAAGCAAGGCTAGTGGTGAAAGGGTATACACAAAAGGAAGGTATTGATTATGAAGAAACCTTTTCAACAGTAGAAATGCTTAAATCTATCGGAATTCTCTTATCCATTGTTGCTCATTATAATTATGAGATTTGGCAAATGGATGTCAAGACTACATTTCTAAATAGCAATCTTGAAGAAGAAATCTATATGATGCATCCGGAAGGTTTCATAGTAAAGAACCAAAAGCATATGGTATGTAAGTTGAAAATGACCATTTATGAATTTAAGCAAGCATCTAGATCATAGAACATCGGATTTGATCAAGCAATCAAATCATTTGGTTTTGAACAAAATCTTGATGAACCATGTGTTTACAAAAGACATCAAGATAAAGTAATAATTTTCCAAGTACTTTATGTTGAGGATATTCTACTCATTGGAAATGATGTAGGGATAATGTCATCAGTAAAGATTTCATTGTCAATCCAATTTGATATGAAGAACTTAGGTGATTCACCTAACTATATGCTAGGGATCAAGCTTTGGCGAGATTGAAAAAATAGAATGTTAGATTTGTCACAAGCTGGATATATAGATAAGGTTCTAGAACGGTTTAGCATGCAAAACTCTAAGAAACGATTACTTCCTTTCAGACATAAAGTTCCTCTGTCTGATGACCAAAGGCCTAAGACTTCTGAGGAAGAAAATATGATGAAACAAATTCCCTATGCTTCTGTAGTGGGAAGTCTCATGTATGCCATGCTTTGTAATAGGCCAGATATCTGTTATTCAGTTGGCATGGTTAGCCGATATCAATCAAATCCAAAACTTAAACATTGGCAAGCTATTAAGCATATTATCAAGTATCTAAGGAGAACGAGAGATTATATGCTTGTTTACCATAGTGAGGATTTGATACCTATTAGTAATTCAGATTTAGATTTTCAATCAGATCTTGATTTCAGAGAATCCACTTCAGGTTGTTTCTTCACCTTGGAAGGTGGAGCCATAAGTCGAAGGAGTGTTAAGTAATCTTGCATTAGCGACTCCACCATGGAAGCTGAATATATTGCAGCTTGCGAAGCGGCAAAGGAAGTTGTTTAGCTCAAGAAATTCCATTCTGACCTTGGTGTTGTGAGAATTGAGCAAGTTCCTATCACATTGTTCTGTAACAATAGTGGAACGGTTGCACAATCCAAAGATCCAAGGAATCACAAGAAAGGAAAGCACATAGAAAGAAAGTACCACATCATTCGAGACATTGTTGCTCAAGGAGGTGTCATAGTAGCAAAGATTGATAGTGCAAATAATGTAGCGGATCCATTTACCAAAGCCTTTCTCTAAAGGACTTTTGAGTCACATTTGAAGGGAATGGGAGTTAGATTAGTGCACAATAGTCTTTAGGGTAAGTGGTAGATTTGTTAGGATATGTGCCCTTAAATCCTATTATATGACATTATGTTGTGATTAATAAAGTTGTTTTATTGTTGTCTAAAATAATGTCATAAATAGCATCATACAATAGTATTTAAAGGGCACATATCCTAAAATTGTTGTCATGATCAGGAATAATCATCTTAAGTCAGTCACGTGTTCATCACGTGCTTCAATTAATGAAAGGATTAGTTCAGATTGTAATTTTGCTCACTATTTTTGATCAATGAGAAAAACCATTGTATTTGGAGAGTCTTGTATAGACATAGAGTAGAGAGTCTTCAATTGATCTTATCATATTCTACCATAATGTAAAACTTGAAGAATGATATTAATAAAAGATCAAAATGGGTTATGGACTGATGTTCAACAACACAAATATTTTCTTTCGGTTATTTCTCTAAATTTAGCTGAAAATAATCTCAACATATTGTCTAAACATATAAAGTTTTCCTAACACAAAAAAGCCTCAACTCCTACTACTACTTTGAATCTAGTACTGATGCATACAAAACAAAAATAAGAAAAAATGTTTACTGATGTTAGGACATATGTAGTTCAAGTGGTTAGCATATGTCGCTATTTTATGTAATTGGCTTATCCTTAGACAAAACGCACTTTACTTGTAATTGGGTAGATTTAGGATGTGTTTAACACTTCAAGAAACAGTGTTTCAAGATCCGGTGTTGAAATCATCAAAGTCTGTCCAAGAAACAAGCAAGGAAGTGCAAGTTTTTAAAGCTCGACACCTATCTCGACACCTATCTCGACACATGCATCTATCGAGCTTTAAGAAGCTGTTTTACCCCGAGCCTCGACAGCTTCTCGACAGATCCTCAACACCTCTATCTGTCGAGAATTAAAGAAAACAGATTTTCAGTTCTGTTTCAAGTCCAATCCGTGAATGTGTCTTTGGGATTTCTTTTCTCCTAACCCTAGACATATAAAAGGATTATTTTAAGGGGCGTCAAGATGATGCAAATTGCTCATTCATTCAGAACTTCTTGTTCATGCAATTTGTGATCTGAAAGACAAAGTTCGTGCCCTAGTTCATCTCTGATGATTTGAAGAACTTTGCAGCCAACAACTCTCTCTCTCTCTAGTTGGTGTTCGAAGTCGCGTACTGGGATCCGCGCATCTGGTTAGTCACGTACTTAGGAGCCGTACATTGAAAGGAGAAACTGTCACTACAGAACAAGTCCAATTGAGTATTGGGGTAAGATTTCAACTGTAGGTTGGTAAGGTACTGGGATTCCTTGCTTGTAACTGCTTGTTGTGATAATAGTGGAGTTTCGGGAGTGGTGACCTTAAATCACCCAGTGGGGTTTTTGCCGTCAGGTTTTCCCCATTCGTAAACAAATCACCGTGTCATTTATTTTCCGCTGCATTACTTAGTTTTGGTGATTTTTTTGTGCTGCCACATGATATTGCATGTTAATTTGATTAATTAATAACTGGGCTAATTAATTAATCTAAGTTATCACAAGGGGTGAACGCGTTTGTGGCCTGACAACTGATGCATAAGGAACAAGTACACACAGTTTCCACATAAATGAGCATAAGGCCAAAGAAAGAGGAATAAATATTCTTAGCTCAATTTAATCATCAAAGATAAAATGGGAAACTAGAATAAATTCCAATGATAAACAACTCATAGATTTCATTTATAAATTTGAATGTAAATACAAAGAACATTAAAACCCAAATAAAAGTAAAGTAAAAAAGATTAATATGATAAATGAGAAAGATGGCGAAAATAGCCAAATACCACGTTTTGGCAAAATTTGTAACAAACTAGCACTGTTTCGATAATATTTAGTAATCTACCACTTTTTTAGTACTCGAGTTCAGTGAACTCGAGTTCCTAGGTGAGTCGCCAGCGTGGCACTTCTAACCTGAAATTTGTGCAATCAAAAGAGTAATATAGTACTCGATATTATTGAAATTGAGTACTTCTTTATAGTACTCAAGCTTAAAGTCAAGTACTTTTTTTCCCCCTTTTTCTACTTTTTGTTTAGTACAAAGACTACACTTAGTCCTCACTTTCTTTGGGACTTCACTTCTTGCTCACTGGCCAAATGGCCTCTCCTTTTATTTCTTCATCTTTTCGCTCTTTTCTTCCTTTCACACTCATGACATCAAATCACAATATATGCAACTCACTTGCCTTGACTTTGCTTTAGCCACTTTCCTTAATACATCAGCCCCACTCTTTTCTTCTTTTTCTCCTCACCTTGTCCAACACACCTAAGTCACTCAAGAAGAAAATAGGCTGACTTTTGTGGCTTGTCCAACCACCTCTTTAATGAGGTGTGTTATCAAGTGTGGGTTGGACCCATGGTGTTATGATGCACCCAACATGGTAGACGTAACAATCACAAGCAGTTGAAAATGAAATAAGTAAAATTTTCATACGAAACAAAAAGTAGAAAAAAAAAACAAGGTACTTGACTTTGTTAAGCTTGAGTACTATAAAGAAGTACTCGATTCCCACAATATCAAGTACCACGTTGTTTTTTTAATTCCTCAAATTCCAGGTCAGTAATGCCACATTGGTGACTCGCTTAGAAACTCGAGTTCACTAAACTTGAGTATTATTTAGAACTCAATTTTTTGTAACTCGAGTATTAAAAAAATGGTACATTGCTAAATATTTTCGAAACAATGCTAATTTGCCACAAATCTTAACAAAATGTGGCATTTAGCTATTTTCACTTGAGAAAGATTGCAGAATTAGATATATTCTTGAATTTATTCATCCTTGAAGAACGCACGCAAAAGAAAATGGATGCAACATAGTTGAGTTTCCAAGTAAGGTATCACAACAATTAAACAAACAAGACAAGAAATTTATTTAAAATGGAGAAAGAGAGTTGTTCTTCTGTCCGTACGGTCCAATAGTGAATCTATAATTTATTTATTTTTATTCAACAAAATGTTTTGCACACAGAGAGATCACTTGAAGCATAGTGAAACTTCCTTTATTCTTCTGTCTCTATCACAACTGTCTGCAGCTTTTTCTTCAAGTTGTTTTCAATATTCAATTTATAAGCTCCACATCTCCTATGAAAATAGCCAAATACCACGTTTTGGCAAAATTTGTGGCAAACTAGCACTAGTTTAGAAATATTTAGTAATGTATCACTTTTTTTTTTACTCAAGTTCAGTGAACTCGAGTTTCCAGGTGAGTTGCCAGCATGGCATTGCTGACCTAAAATTTGAGAATTTAAAAGTACAATGGGGTACTCAACATTACATAAATTGAGTACTTCTTTATAGTACTCGAGCTTAACAAAGTCAAGTACCTTATTTTTCTTTTCTTTATTTCTTTTTTCTTTTCTACTTTTTGTTTCATACAAAACTTTTACTTATTTCATCTTCAACTACTTGTGATCTTTGTGTCCACCATGTTAGGTGTATCATAGCACCGTGGGTCCAGCCTACACTTGATAAAACACCTCATTAAAGAGGTGGTTGTACAAGCCACAAAAGTCAGTCTATTTTCTTCTTGGGCAGTGACTTAGGTGTGTTAGACACGCTGAGGTGAAAAAGAAGAAAAGAAAGGGGCTGATGCATTAAGGCAATTGGCTAAAGCAAAGTCAAGGCAAGTGAGTTTCATTTATTGTGATTTGATGTCATGAGTGTGAAAGGAAGAAAAGAAGAAAAAGATGAAGAAATAAAAGGAGAGGCCATTTGACAGTGAGCAAGAAGTGAAGTCCCAGAGAAAGTGAGGACTAAGTGCAGTCTTTGTACTAAACAAAAAGTAGAAAAAAAAGTACTCGATTTCAGTAATATCGAGTACCATATTACTCTTTTGATTACCATAAATTCCAAGTCAACAGTGTTACACTGGCCACTCACCTAGGAACTCAAGTTCACTGAATACTATTTAGAACTTGATTTTGTGAAACTCGAGTACTAAAAATATGGTAGATTGCTAAATATTTCCGAAATAGTGCTAGTTTGCCACAAATTTTGCCAAAATATGGTATTTGGCTATTTTTGCCCCACATCTCCTTGATAGATGTTAGGACATATGTGTTTCATTTTGTTTTGAACATATATCATTCTAGTGTTAAAGCCATGCAAGTTGTCCAAGATTCAAGTTGAGAAGTACCAGTTATTAAAGCTCGACACCTGACTCGACAGCTACATCTATCGAGCTTTAAGAAGCTATTCAGCCCCGAGGCTCGACAACTGCTCGACAGCACCTCGATTCCTCTAACTATCGAGATTTAAGAAAAACAGATTCTGAGTTTTGTTTTTTATTCTAATCCATAGGTGTGTCTTTGGGACTTCTTTTCTTCTAACCCTAGACATATAAAAGGATTATTTTAAGGGCCGTCAAAGTGTACACAAGCTGCACAAGCCTTGAGAAACCCTTGTTCAAGCAATTTGTGACCTGAGTCAAAGTTCTTGCCCTAGTTCATCTCTCTTGTGAAGAAGTTGCTGTGTAATGTGCACCATAGGGTTTTGTAACCAAGCATCTTCTTAATCTTCATCATGTGGATGAATTGAAGAATTTTACAGCCAACAACTTTCTCTAGTTGGTGATTGAAGTTGCGTATGGGGATCCGCGCAATTGGTTCGTCACGTACTTGGGAGCCATGCATTAAAAGGAGAAATTGTCACTACAGAACAAGTCCAATTGGGTATTAGGGTAAGGGTTCAACTGTGGGTTAGTAAGGTACTTGGGATACCTTTACTTATAACCGTTTGTTGTGATAATAGTGGAATTTCGAGAATGGTGGCCTTAAAATCACCCGGTGGGATTTTTGCCGTATAGGTTTTCCCTATTCGTAAACAAATCACTGTGTCATTTAATTTCCACTGCATACTTTAGTTTATTGGTGATTTGTTTGTGCTACCACATAATTTGCATGTTAATTTGATTAATTAATAGCTTGGCTAATTAATCAACTTAATTTATCACAAGAGGTCAACGCGTTTGTGGCCTATCAAGCAATATCAGAGCAGGCACACTCTGATTAGGGTTTAATCCTTGTGTGTGATCCATTGACCCCTGTTTGTCATGGATAGAGGTCAGTCTCTTATTATACCTCCATTGTCTGATGGTACTAACTATGCATACTAGAAAGTACGTAAGAAAGCTTTCTTGCAGTCACTACATAAGAAAGTGTGGCAAGCTGTGGAGATAGGCTAGACCAAGTTTACAAAAGCACCAGCTGATTGGGATGATGCCAAGATCAAGGCAGCTAATTTCAACAGTAGAGTATTGAATGTCCTATTCAGTGCGGTCACAAATGAGGAGTTCAAGAAAATTTCATCCACTGAAACTGCTAAGAAAGCATGGACCATTTTCCAGACAACCTACGAGGGAACAAAGGCTATCAAGGATTCAAAGCTACAAAGGCTCACTATAAGCTTCGAAGAAATTAAGATGGAGGAGGATGAGTCATTCAATGAGTTCTATGCCAAGCTCAAAGACATAGTGAACTCAGCTTTCAATCTTGGAAAAATCATTCCTGAACCCAAGATCGTAAGAAAAATGCTCAGATCTCTGCTTGAGAGATTCCGTGCCAAGATCACGATGATAGAGGAATCAAAGGATATTAACAAGATTCCTTTGACTAAGCTAGTTAGTAATTTGCAAACCTACAAGCTAAGGTTGACAAGAATTGGCAAGTCAAGTAAAGGCAAGAGCACGACACTAAAGGACAAAAGCAATGAGACAGATGAGTCTTCAGACAATGAAGATTCTAAGATGAAGTCCTACATCACCAGGCAATTCAAAAAATTCATAAAAAATGCCAATGGAAAAGGTTTCGACAAGGACCGTAGGCAATCCAGTTCTTCTCAGTTCAAGAGCCTAGATAAAGGGAAGAAGGATACTAGGGATGGTGGTCAGTACACTATTCCCGCTGGACCAAGTGCTTCAAGTGTCAAGGTTTTGGTCACATGAAACAAGAGTGTCCCACATATCTCAAGAGCATTAGGAAGAGTAAGGCACTTGCTGCTACCTTGAATGACACTGAGCTTGAGGATGATTTCGACAATGATGATGACGGAATTTTGAATGCCTTCACTGCCACTGTCAATCCTAATGAAGGGATTCTTGAAGATGTAAATGAAGAAAAAGAATTGGTGGATGCTAAGTTTGAAACGATATATGATCAAGATGATATCCATACCGCCTATAAGAAACTGTACAAGCTTTTTGAGAAGCATGAGAAACTCTATAGGCTGGCCACCAAGAAGCTCAGTGATGTGGAACTTGACTGTGAAGAGCTTTCCACTAAGTTTGATGAAGCAAATCAGACTATTGGGGCACTAAGATTCAAGAACATATGTGCTTGACCATGAGGACCGTTAGGACATATGTGTTTCATTTTGTTTTGAACATATGTCATTCTTTTATGTAATTGGCTTATCCTTTGACAAAACGCACTCAGCTTGTATTTGGGTAGCTCTAGGATGATTTTAATACTTCAAGAAACAAGGTTTTAAGATCAAGTGTTAAAGCCATGCAAGCTGTCCAAGATTCAAGTTGAGAAGTGCCAGTTATTAAAGCTCGATACCTAGCTCGACACCTAGCTCGACAGCTGCATCTATCGAGCTTTAAGAAGATATTCAGCCCCAAGGCTTGACAGCTGCTCGACAACACCTCGACACCTCTAGCTGTCGAGATTTAAGAAAAACAGATTTTGAGTTCTGTTTTTTATTCTAATCCGTAGGTGTGTCTTTGGGATTTCTTTTCTTCTAACCCTAGACATATAAAAGGATTATTTTAAGGGCCTTCAAAGTGTACACAAGCTGCACAAGTATTGAGAAACCCTTGTTCAAGCAATTTGTGACCTGAGACAAAGTTCTTGCCCTAGTTCATCTTTCTTGTGAAGAAGTTGTTGTGTAATGTGCACCGTAGGGTTTTGTAACCAAGCATCTTCTTAATCTTCATCATGTGGATGAATTGAAGAACTTTGTAGTCAACAACTTTCTCTAATTGGTGATTGAAGTCGTGTACTAGGATCCGCGCAATTGATTAGTCACGTACTTGGGAGCCGTGCATCATAAGGAGAAATTGTCACTACAGAACAAGTCCAATTGGGTATTAGTGTAAGAGTTCAACTGTAGGTTAGTAAGGTACTTGGAATTCCTTTACTTGTAACCACTTATTGTAACAATAGTGGAATTTCGGGATTGGTGACCTTAAAATCACCCGGTGGGGTTTTTGTCGTGTAGGTTTTCCCCATTCGTAAACAAATCACTGTGTCATTTAATTTCCACTGCATACTTTAGTTTATTGGTGATTTGTTTGTGCTACCACGCAATTTGCATGTTAATTTGATTAATTAATAACTTGGCTAATTAATCAACTTAATTCATCACAATGGGTCAACGCGTTTGTGGCCTATCAATAGACACTGCTACCTTCAGTTTATCTCTCACTTGTCCTCCTTTCGTAAAAGAGAAATGGCGGAGTTTGTTGTATCCGGTGTTGCAGAAAGGCTTGGCAACTTGCTCTTACAAGAAGCAAACTTCTTGTCCGGAGTGAGTCACCAAGTTGAGATGCTACAAAATGAGCTCAAACTGATGCAAAGCTTTCTAAAAGTTGCAGATACAAAACAGGATGAATCAGATCTTGTAAGCCAGTTGGTTGCTCAAATAAGAGATCTTGCTTATGATGCAGAAGATATCATTGCTACATATGCTCTCAAAGTTGGATCCAGAGGCGTTAAGAGGTGCACTTGCATCTTGGGTGAAGGAATTACAGTGCACCAGGTTGGCTCAAAGATTGATGTTATCAAGACAAGAATTTCTAATTTGAAACAGAGTTTTCAAGACTATGGCATAGAAAAATCAACAATTCAAGCAGGCAGGTTGAGTTCTTTGAATGAGACGCAACGAGAGCAAAGACAAACATTTTCTCATCCTGAACATGACGTTGTTGGGTTCAACGATGGTCTAAATAAATTGGTGAATTTTTTGTTGAAAGAAGAGGGAGGCAAAAGAGTTGCTTCCATATGTGGTATGGGTGTTCTGGGTAAAACCACTCTTGCCAAAATGGTTTACAATGACCCCAAAGTCAAGCAACACTTTAACTACTGTTCTTGGGTATATATCTCACAACAATGTCAAAGAAGACCTGTTTTGGAAGAAATTCTGATTAACCTTCTCTCTCAATCTCAGAAGGATGAAATTCGAAAGTCAGATGAAGTAGATATTATTAAGAAACTAAAGGATGAAATTCAAAAGTTAGATGAAGTAGATATTATCAATAAACTTTAGCAAGTTCAGTTTGATCAAAAGTGTTTGGTGGTTTTAGATGATATTTGGAATGAGGAGGCTTGGAACAAACTATGTGAAGCCTTCCCAAAGGAGGCTACGAACAGTAAAATTTTGCTTACCTCTCGTAATCAACAAGTGTGTCAGCATGTAGATCCCGGAGGTTTCCATTACCAATTGCAGCATCTAAATGATGTTGAGAGTTTGGAATTGCTTGAGAAGATAGCAATATCTGGAAGAGAAGGTACATGTAATATCTAATCCTACTTTACTTTATTAATTTTTCTTTTGTGATAATTAATTTGCAGAATTTGTTTAATTTTATTTTAAAAAATGGGTAAATAAATTGAAGAAAAGGAAGAGTAGATGAAGATGTTACAAGCATAAAACATCCTAATTAATCACTAACTTGTACAATGCATGAAATATTTTTTGATCAAATGTTAACCAGTTTAGATTTAGTTTCTCCAATTTCAACTCTAGCAAAGCTGGATTATTCTACATATTTGGTAACAAATTCCTTTAAAGGTGCATTTTAAAGAATATCAGATATTTAATTATCAACCGGAATGCACAAGTTAAATAAAAATAAGATACATTTATACATTGGTTGTACAAAGAGATCTCTTTGTACAACCAATGCACCTTTCGTAATATTATATTTATATAGACAAATACGTTTGATTAATAAGTTAACCTCTTTTTATTTTATTTTTTATAACAGGTTAGAATTAATAAGCTAAACTTAGTAAAGCATAATAAGCCCAAATAATAACATATAGTCATATACTAAACTGCTAATCTAGAGTTCATACACGCAATTGATGTAGACATTTTAGTGATTGGTTAAGACTTCAATGATTTGAGTGGCATTAGAACACTAGCATTATGTGTGCCAAATACCAAATATTTGACATTTAGCACACCAAACAAAGAAAAGCCTACCATTATCAGATGTTTTAAATCTCAAAATTTTTTGCATTGAGATACAAAGACATTCTAAATTTGAGACATTATGGATATATATGCTAAAAATATTTATTTTTATTTTTATTTTTATTCTTTTCTCTCTCCTCCGTACTCTCTTTCTCTCTTCTTTTATCTCTCTCGCCTGTGTTCTTTTTGTCTCTCTCAACCCACCTCCATAGCAACAACAATCAAAGATCCACCTTCAACAACACCTTCGCCAATCACCACTGATTACAGCAAATAAAATCACCGGCAAAAACAACCAAGCACCATCTTTAACCACAAAATCCACCAAACCCAATCACAAGCAAAACGCACTGATCACAACATGCTCAATCACTAGCCAAACCCATCGATCCCAGCAAACCCAATCACCGGAAAACCTCACCGATCACATCAAACAAACCCATTGCCTCTTTCTTCTCTTACTGAGATCGACCCTCGCTATAAGAGGAGATCAACTGGTGGAGACCGGCGTGGAGCAGCTTAGCTAATAAATTTTCCTCCGGTGGTGGTGAGTTTCAAACGTGTTTTAAGTCTTCTTTTCCTCCCATGGTGGTCACCAAAGAGTTTTATACAAATTGTGATTTGTGATTGGTTGTTGGTGGAAGTGGGTAGTGGGTTTAAGGTGGTGGTGGTGACTGGTGAGTTTCAGAGAGAGAGAGAGAGAGAGAGAGAGAGAGAGAGAGATTAGTGAAAAGGAGATAGAAGAGAAAGCATCAGAATTTTATTTTAGAGAAGCTAGCAGAGAGCAAGAGAGAGAAAGAGAGGGAAATAATTAATGTTATATTAATTTTTGTATATATTATTTTAATGTATAGAATTAAAGAATAGAACATGTGATGTTGCACAAATTGTAAAATGGTGTGATAAAATAATAAAGTAGCCTTTTTAATACATTAAAATAACATAATTATAGAACATCTGATGATGATGATGATGATGCTTAGTACCTCCCTTCAACCTGTGCGTTAAGAACTCTCTCCAAAAAAAAAAGAAACAAAAAAACAAAAAAAAAAAAAAAAAGAAAAGAAACTAGGTGAATTAAAGGTGTGCATGGGTTGGATTGGAGAATTTTTTCAATCTAATTCAACTTTGTTATGTTGAAAATTCTCAACTTAACCCAACTTACTACATATGTAAAAAACAACCCAACCCAAGTCAAGGGCTGAGTAGGGTTGGTGGGTTATGCTTAAAATGTTTTTATGCCTTGTAAAAAATGGGGTTTTCATAAACTATTTAAGTCCACTTTTTCAATAAAATTTTAGAATTTACATTATATGCCTAAATTATATTCCAAATTTCTAACTTCTCAAAACTAATTCTCAAAATACTAATATAAAGCATATATATATTATATTATATATGTCAAGTTAGCTTGGGCCAATTGGGTTGAAAAACTATCGACCCAAATCCAACCCAACTTGAGGTTAAACAAGAGGTCCCAATTTAACCCACAAACCCGTGAAAAATCATCCTGAAGTGTTGGGTTGGGTCAGTTTCGTCAAGGTGGTGCACACCCCTACCATGCCTATAGATAAGAGATGGAATAAAAAAAAAAAAAAAAAAAAAAAAAAAAAAAAGATAATTGGATGAAACTAATAAATGTTTTATTAAACTTCAACTCAGAAATAATATAATCATAAATAATAGATAGAATTCGTAATTCGTAATTGCCCAAACAGTTGATATGCACATAACATACATAGCCAACTATTGTGTGAAACTCAAATTTCCCACTTTTAAAAACAAGTAAATATTAATCTAAAACTAAAAGCAAAACAAAGTGACAAAGAGAGATAACCTATGATGAAAAATTAAGACACTGAAAAATGCATAGGCCAAAATAGATTTACCACAAAAAAACAAAAAAACAAAAAACAAAAAACAAAATGCAAGAGGCATGAGCACAAATTAGAGTTGCAAATGGAATCAGAAACCCATCATATAAATAATATAACCAATTAAAAATCAACGAAAGGAAAAAAAATTGAATAAATAGGAGGAGTAATCACCTTTTGGTTTTTTTGTGTGCAAAAATGGAATGAATGAGAGAGAGAAAGAGGTGAACAGAGAGTAGTAGAAAATTTATGGTAAAAAGATGGAAAATGAAGCTTTGTTGTAAGAGTAACAATAGGGTGTGAAATTATGGGGGAGGAGAAGAGTAAAAAGGAATGAAGAGGAAGGCCGGATAGAGTGCAAAGGTAAGATTTGGATTGGATTAACAAAAAATTAAAGAAGAAATAAATTGATTTTCCAGTGACGAGGTGCAACAAGAGTTTAGTGAAATTAAATCCTTAATTATTAAATATTGTATAGATTTAGTGTGAAATGAACAATTATGGTCAACTAGTATTTGAAGACATAAAGAATAAAAATGTTCAACTTAAATAATGGTAAAACATAGAGAGAGATTTCTCTAAAGTTTATGACCAACAGCACTTGGGTTATAAGCCCAATGGGTTGGTCTAATACTTTCCAAGATCTCATGAGGTTAATATGATACTGGGTTCAAATTTTTAGCTAAGATCTTAAGGCCACTTCCAATATATTCCTTCTTGTAATTACCAAGTTTGTGTGGAACCATGAACTTAAACACACTTAAGTTCTATTTGTTTCAATGGAAAACCTTTTATAAAGACAGTTTTCAATGTTTTCCAGTATTTAGTAGCATCAGAAAAAATGAGTTAAAGAAAAACAATTTTTGGCCAATAGAAAAAGTATGGCTTATTTTTAGAGATTGTTTTCCATTAAAGTTTTTTTGGAAAACAACTCTATCTCACAATAAGCTATATAAGGGAATTCGAAGACTATTTTTTTAACTCATTAAAGGTTGCTAGTAAATATAGGAAAATGAGATAGTTTTATAAAAAATATTTTTTTGAAAAATGACTCATTTTCTATAATAAAACATTATTGCCGAAACAAACAAAGGGTTAAGGGTTTCTCAAAAAAATACTATTGTAAGGACGCAATTGGTGCCTAGGCCCAACAAGTAGAAGGGTATAGACCCAAAGAGCTCAAAACAATAAATTTATAGAGTATGGGTTAGAAACCTTGTTTCTAATGAGCTTACACGATAACAACAATGACCCAAGATTACAAAATAATAAGGATGCATGAGTTTATATGATAAAATTTATCCTCGGACTCAAGCCGAGAACTAGGTGCTTATATTTCTCCCCACTTAAAGATTAATTACCAACGTCCAGTCTACAGTCTTCTTATTTCTATCTCTTAATCCCCCTTTCTCCAAAGCTTCCTTCCTTCTTATACTTCATCCCCCTCTTCATCCTTGCTCTCCACGTGTAGATCTAGCATGCTAATATGGATACTTGTCCCATCAGCCCCTTTCTGAAGTCTTTAAGTAATAGCTGTAAGGCTGAAAATTACTGTTCAGACATCACTTCCTCATTAATGCAGCCAGAGACTTAAGTACAAAGTATTCAATGAGGTGGCAGTAGCTTTCTCTAAGATATTTTCCAACCGCCCTTGCTCTCTGTGCCCTTATGAAAGATGTCTTCAACCCCGAGTCCTTCTAAAATATCATTCTAGTCAATATAACGTACCACCTGATCCTCACTGCACTTAGTCAAGGATGTACTCCTCCTCGAATTATCTACATTCACTTTCATCCACCATATTTGCTCTTGGGTCCATATATTTGATATCATTATTACCATCAATCCATCCTCGGACAAGTAAGCATTCTCGGACCAAGTCCATGGCCCAAAAAACATATCTTGGGTCTTTTATCCCCACAATAGCCCCTCAAAATTTCATTTTTCTCCCCCATCCAAGGAAAAAATTAGGGTTTTAACCCAACACAACAACTTCTACATGCTTCTTAAAATTCCACATGAGAGAATGTCATTTTCCACTTTTGAAACTGTTTCTAACGCTTCAAAGCCCACAATACTCCCATTAAATGCTCCAGACGGCGCCCTGTCCCACACGTTCAATGGTGGATTGTAAATCCAACGGTCAGAACTTCTCCTTGAAATTTGAGTAGGATAACTCCCACTCAATCCCGACTCTCATATAAAACATTTAGGCGATCATAATTCTTCTATTATTTTGTAAACTAGTTAGCCCTTAAGAATACCTCACTTTTCTAATTCTCATGAAGCTCCTACAAAGTCATTTGTTCTTTCTCTCGTAAGTTTTTCACGCTCCTAAATTCTTTTTCTCCTTAGTCGTTCTCCTCAGCCTCTTAATCTTTTCCACTTTTTCAAACTCTTCATTTCTATTTTATTTAAATAGGTAGATTCAAAGACCTAGTAAACACTCCTACTAGTATGGAAGGCTTTAGAGTCAAATACCACATTCCCCCAGGAGTTGGTTTGAGATATTGTGCCCCAGACCAAATATATACTGATAGGAAACAAAGGGAAGTTGTCATTCCCATAATTGCATTCATAGAAGGAGGAATGACACTTCCCATGAGGGGTGTAACTCAGGATTACCTGTATAACCATAGGTTGTACCCGCACTAATATGCACCTAATGTATTTAGAATCTTAGGTAGTGTCGACGCTCTCAATGAGCAAATGAGTTTGAGACTCACATGGCACGGCATTGTCCATATGTATGAGTGTCGCTTACTTACTAATTCAAGGTATTACCTCAAGTCTAGGTCTAACGTCATTAGGCTTGTATCATGTCTTCCTAAATCTAACAAGGGCATGAAGGATGACTACCTAATCGTCTCTAGGGAGTGGCACAATGGTCTTCACTACCCAGTTGAGGAGGGAACACCAGGTGTGACTCCATAGGGTTAAGCCCCTTACCACGGGGTTTAGTTCTTCTAACTTTATTATTCATATTTTTATTGTGCATTAGTTTCCTTTCAGTGGCGGATGTTATTGGTCTGACCATGATTGGCTTCTCGGATATTTTTGTAGACAGGCAACATGTAGCGCCCCGCTTGAGCCTATCCAACATTAGAGACCTCAACAGAGTTTTAAGGTCTGAGGTGTTTATGAGTGAGGATGGACAGTTGAGGCAGTCCATCTCATCTTAGGCTTTGAGCCTATATCAACCACCTTCCAAGACATAGGTAATGCAATTATAGTGGGTGACTGTAGGCGTAAAAGAATAGACTTCTCTAAAGTAGGATTTCTTGCCTCATTAGAGCTGCTCGACGATCCTTCACCCCTCCTTCTCGCACGTCCAATAGCAACAATCCCCCCTGTATGCCCTGAAGTAGCAGCCTCCAGGGAGGAATCTACCTCCTCACACTGGTCACTTAAGGAAGAAATAGACAAATTCCAACTAGAGAAGGAAGAAGAGGAGCGGATTAATCCTATCAACCTCTCAGACTCCGAGAGTGAATCCAATAGGTCAAGAGCCAAGTTTCCTCCTTTGATAATCGCCGAGGTAGATAACAAGGCCGAGGAAGAATCAATGGCTTTGAATCCGAGGAAGGGTTTAAAGGAAATAATGGCTGGTAGGCCAAAAGGTTCGTCATCCAAAGAGGCCCCTCAAAAGAAGCCAAACAACAGAAAAAGGACAAAGATAAAAAAAGTTACTCCTACAGATAATAGGGAGGAGACAACTACTCTAAAGGTACGCCAATATCGCGTTTGGGCTCCTCGACTGGAGGTAAAGGGGGCTGCCATCTCATTGAACACCTCCATTAGAGAATTTCAAAGAGGGCATTCAGCTTATATCGCTGAAGCCCTAGAGCAGCCTCTACTCCTACCAAAGGACATGGACGCATTGAAGCGTATGAGGCAGCCAGACCTCTTCCTGTCGCTGAAGAGGCATCTTGCTATGGTAAATCCCACCATCATATTAGTTCGATAAACTCTAAGGCACTTTTTATCATTATATTACTTTTTTTTTTTTTTATCTTTACCTTTTCCCTTTTTTATGGAAGTTTACTATTCTTGTGTAGGCTATCCAAGAAGTCTTCATTGCTGAGGAGTGGATCAAGGACGCTAAGAAGGAGACCAACGCCAAGATCCAAGCCCAAAACGAGACCATTAAGGCCTTAGGGACTTTATAGGAAGAGAAAAAGGAGTTGGCCAACAAATTGATTGTCAAGAAGAGAAGGCGGAAGAGTGCTGAATATGGCATAGAGAGTGCTCAGAGGTAGGCTGAAGATCAACGTAAAAAACTCCATTTCAAAGAGATAGATCTCGCCACTCAGTAGAAAATAGTTTTGGACCTTAAGGCTGAGTTGGAGAAAGTCAAAGCCACTGCTTGGGCAGCCGAGGAAACTGCGGAGGCAGCAATACAAGCATCCTACACCAGTAGGATAGAAGAAACTGAGATCCGGCTAGCTAAGGAGCTAGCCGAGGTGTGTAGGGATTACTACAAGGAGACTTGGGAGAAAGCCCTTAACCTTGGAGGGGTCTCTGCCTCTTTGGAGTTTAGGTAACCGGGGAAAGTGTATTACCATCCTGATATTTGTGAGATCCCGGTTGCCTCCGCCACTGTCCCAGAATCTTCTATACAGCCCTTGGCTGCATAGGGTCTTCCTCCGCCTCCCAAGCCTCTAAAAGATCCTTCTAGACCAATGACAAAGGTCAAAAAGGTGAAGTGGGCGAAGATAAAGGCAAAGGCAAAGAAGTTAAGGACCCTTCAAAAGCCAAAGATGCTGCCAAGGCTAAGGATGATACCAAAGCCAAGGAAGTGGCTAAAATGAAAGAGGTTGAGGCCAAGGAAGATGACCACCCTCCTAAATCAAACAAGAAAGATGACCCTATCCTTGCATCCAAGGTTTAGACTCCTAGGGTTTTGATTATTATTTTTTTTTTAGTGAATTCCCTTTGCTTTTGCAACTATATTATTACATTTTTGTAAGCAAATTATCTCTTATCAAGAATTAAATCAATGAAAATTATAAGTTCCTTATTCGTGACAATTATGTCTACATCCTTTCCTAGTGTTATTCCTTTTTTATTTTTTTTAATACTTAACTAGGGGGATAATAAGACATTCCCCACTTGGTTGTCTACATAAGGGATAAAACCCTCCCATCTATATGACAGAATCAAAAATTAACAAGTCAACAATAATGTCTAAATCACAAATATATACATGTCATGCTTATGAGTGCTTTAAGTGATACTCATGGACTTTCAATTATCCAAATCATTGTAATGAGAATCCCCAATGTATCCAATCAAAGGGACAAACCATGATCAATATGAACTTCAACATTTAGAGAACTAACTTGAAGTGTTACTTTACCTAAAGTAAGTGATCCGAGAAATCAAACATAAGTAAAGGTTTGTTCAACACTTAGAAAAATGTTGGATGATATCAATTTTCCCAAGGTATGTGGTCTGAGGAGCCAGGCAGAGCCAAGGTTCTATTTGATACTTAGAGATAATGGAAGATATCAATTTTTCCAAGGTATATGGTTCGAGGAGCCAAGCATAGCCAAGGTTCTGTCTGATTCTTAGAGAAACAATGGAAGATATCAATTTTTCTAAGGTATGTGGTCTGAGAAACCAAGCATAGCCAATGTTCTGTTTGCTTCTTAGAGAAACAATGGAAGATATCAATTTTCTTAAGGTATGTGATCCCAGAAGCTAGGCATAGCTAAAGTTCTGTTTGATTCTTGGAGAAATAATAAATGTAACGCATAAAGTAATAGGCTATATAGAATTGAAAAATATTTCATTAATAATAATACCTTCATAGGTTATTTACATTCCAGGGACGTGGTACAACCTTTTCATCTAGATCTTCAAGATAATAGGCCTCTATTCCAACTACTGAGGTGATGCGATATAACCCTTCCCAATTTGGTCCTAGTTTTCCCCAAGCTGGATTGCCATGCCCAAAACTTTCCTTAACACTAAATCCCCAGGTGCTAGTGGTCTTAGCTTCACGTTTAAATCATAACCTTGTTTAAGCTTGTGCTGGTAGTATGCTAACTAAACCATAGCATTTTCTCTTCGTCCTTCAACCAAATCCAAACTTTTATCTAACAATCTGGCATTGTTGTTCGAACTAAAAGAGCTCAACCTTAGCGTTGGGAAACCCGTCTCCAGAGGAATTACAGCTTCAGCCCCATAAGTCATTGAAAAAGGAATCTCTCTGGTGGACCTACAAGGTGTGGTTCTGTAGGTCCAAAGGACATGTAGTAGCTCTTCCACCCATCTCCCCTTAGCATCATCCAACCTCTTCTTAAGCCCATTAACAATTACCTTATTAACAGCTTCGGCCTGTCCATTCCCTTGTAGACAAGCTGAAGTAGAATATCTATTTGTAATACCTAGATCGCAGCAATATCTTCTAAAAGCCTTACTATCAAACTGAACACCATTATCCGTGATGAGGGTATGAAGAATTCCAAACCAGATGACAATATTTTTCCAAACGAATCTTCTTGCATCCAGATCTCTAATATTTGATAGTGGCTCGGCTTCAACCCATTTAGTAAAGTAATCTATGCTAACTAGTAGAAATCTCTTATTCCTTGCTGCCTTGGGGAAGGGTCTTACAATATCCAAACCCCATTGAGCGAAAGGCCAAGGACTGGATAAAGGATTGAGAACTCCTCAAGGTTGATGAATATTGGGAGCAAATCTTTGACACTGGTCACACTTTTTTACATACTCTAGTGCTTCCTTCTGCATATTAGGCCACCAATATCCTTGAGTAAGAGCTCTACGAGGCAAGGATCTTCCCCCTGTATGACTTCCACAAATCCCCTCATGCAATTCTTCTAGAAGCAACTCTGTTGCTTTAGGGTGCATACATAGCAGATATGGTCCAGAAAAATAGTGCTTGTACAACTTTTGATCCTCGAACAGCCAAAACCGAGGAGCCTTCCTACATACTTGTCAGCTTTAGACTTTTCCTTAGGTAAGATACTCTCTTTAAGATACAACACAATGGGGTCCATCCAACAAGGTCCCATTTTGATCTGATAAACACAGACTACATCGACATTTATCTTAGCAGGTGTATACAAATCTTCCACTAAAAATAACCTGAGGTAAACTTTGTGCCAAGAACGTTGCCAAGGTGGCTAGAGTGTCGGCATGAGTGTTCCTATTTTTGGAAATTTACACTAAAGTGAAAGATTCAAAATTTGATTGCAACCGTCTAACCTGACTTAAATATTACTACATCCTCGAGTCTCTGGCTTCTAACTCCCCTTCCACCTGGCCTACAACCAACCTTGAGTCTGAGAACGTCTCCACGTTCTTCCCTCCCATTTTCTAAACCATAGTCATCCCTATTAGCAGAGTTTCGTACTCGGCTTCATTATTAGCGGCTGAAAACCCATTCTCAAGGACTTTTCAATGACAATCTTGTCTGGAGAAATTATAACCAGCCCCACTCTAGATCCTCTTTGATTTGTTGCACCATCCACGTACACCTTCCATGATAGAGATTCCTTCAAGGAAATCATGCCAACTAATTTTTCATTTATGTCCGACCTCTTCGTATGTTCTTTTAATGAGGGCTCAGCAAACTCGGCTACCAAGTCAGCAAGGACCTAACCTTTCACAAAGGTGTGTGGCATGTACTTTATATCAAAAGCCCCCAGAATTGTTCCCCATTTGGCAATCCTTCCCATATAATCAGCGCTCCGAAGTAAAGACTTGAGCGGGAGTTGGGTTAGGACCACAACTGTGTGAGACTAGAAGTAATGGAGAAGCTTTCGCGTGACATGCACCACTACCAAAATGGATTTTTCCAGTGGTAAATAGTAGATCTCTACTTCGTGCAATGACTTACTTACATAATAGACTGGACTCTGAACACCGTTGTCAACTCTTATTAGTACCAAACTAACAGCATGGGTGTTAGGACATATGTAGTTGTTCAAGCTTGTGAACATATGTCATTATTTTATGTAGTTGGCTTATCCTTAGACAAAACGCACTTTACTTGTAATTGGGTAGATCTAGGATGTGTTAAACACTTCAAGAAACAGTGGTTCAAGTTTAAGTGTTGAAGCCGTCAAAGTCTGTCCAAGATACAAGCAAGGAAGTGCAAGATTTTAAAGCTCGATAGATAACCTCGACAGATACATCTATCGAGATTTAAAGAAGCTGTTTAGCCCGAGCCTCGACAGCTGTCTCGACACCTCTCGACACCTCTATCTGTCGAGAATTAAAGAAAACAGAATTCCAAGTCTGTTTCAAGTCCAATCCGTGTGTGTGTCTTTGGGACTTCTTTTCTCCTAACCCTAGACATATAAAAGGATTATTTTAAGGGCCGTCAAAGTGTTCTGCACAAGTGCATAAGCAGATTTCACAAGATACAAGTTGCATCTTCTCTCTTCATGCAAATTGTGATCTGTGAGACAAAGTTCGTGCCCTAGTTCATCTCTGATGATTTGAAGAACTTTGCAGCCAACATTCTTTCTTCCTCAAGTTGGTGAGTGAGTCACGTACTGGGATTCGTGCAAAGGAGTAAGACGCGTACTGGGATCCGCGCATCACATTGGTTAGTCACGTACTGGGAGCCGTGCATTGAAAAGGAGAAATTGTCACTACAGAACAAGTCCAATTGGGTATTGGGGTAAGAGTTCAACTGTAGGTTGGTGAGGTACTGGGATTCCTTACTTGTAACTGCTTGTTGTGATAATAGTGGAGTTTCGGGAGTGGTGACCTTAAATCACCCGGTGGGGTTTTTGCCTTAGGGTTTTCCCCATTCGTGAACAAATCACCGTGTTATTTATTTTCCGCTGCATTACTTAGTTTCGGTGATTTGTTTGTGCTGCCACGTTGTATTGCATGTTAATTTGATTAATTAAAAACTAGGCTAATTAATTAATCTAAATTATCACAAGGGGTCAACGCGTTTGTGGCCTGTCAAGTGGTATCAGAGCAAGCACACTCTGATTAGGGTTTAATCTATTGTGTGTGATCCACTGACCCCTGCTGTCATGGATAGAGGACAATCTCTAATTATACCTCCTTTATTTGATGGCACTAACTATGCATACTGGAAAGTACGCATGAGAGCTTTCTTGCAGTCTTTAGATGAGAAAGTGTGGCAAGCTGTGGAGATAGGCTGGACCAAGCCTACAGAAGTGCCGGTCAATTGGGATGATGCTAAGATCAAGGCGGCAAACTTCAACAGCAGAGCATTGAATGCCTTATTCAGTGCAGTCACCAATAAGGAGTTTAAAAAAATATCCTCAACAGAAACTGCTAAGGAAGCATGGACCATCCTCCAGACAACCTATGAGGGCACTAAGGCTGTCAAAGATTCAAAGCTGCAAAGGCTCACCACACGCTTTGAAGAAATAAAGATGGAGGAGGATGAGTCGTTTGATGAGTTCTATGCCAAGCTCAAGGACATAGTGAACTCAGCCTTCAATCTTGGGGAAACCATCCCAGAACCCAAGATTGTAAGGAAGGTGCTCAAATCGCTGCCAGAAAGATTCCATGCTAAGATCACGGCGATCGAAGAGTCGAAGGATATTGACAGAATTCCTTTGACTGAGCTGGTTGGAAACTTGCAAACATATGAGTTAGGTCTGACCAGATTGGGCAAGTCAACCAAGGGCAAGAGTTTGGCACTGAAGGCTAAAAGCAGTGATACGGATGACTCGTCCGATGATGAAGATTCCAAGATGAAATCCTACATCACAAGGCAATTCAAGAAGTTTATGAAGAATGCCAATGGAAAGGGTTTCAACAAAGACCGTAGACAGTCCAGTTCTTCACAATTCAGGAATCCGGAGAAAATGAAGAAGGATGTCAAGGATGGCGGTCAGTACACTGTTCCCACAGGACCAAAGTGCTTTGGGTGTCAAGGCTTTGGACACATGAAACAAGAGTGTCCTACGTACTTAAAGAGCATAGGGAAGAGCAAGGCACTTGCTGTTACCTTAAGCGACACAGAGCCAGAGGACGATTCCGAAGATGAAGACGACGGAATCTTAAATGCCTTCACTGCCACTGTTAATCCTACTGATGGGGTTACCGAGAAAGCGGATGAAGAAGAAGAGTTGGTGGAATCTAAGTGTGAGATCATGGATGATCAAGATGATATCCACACTGCCTATGAGAAGCTGTACAAGCTCTCGGAGAAGCATGAGAAGCTCTATAGGCTGGCCACCAAGAAACTCAGTGATGTGGAACTTGACCGTGAGGAACTGTCCACAAAGGTTGATCAAGCGAATCAAACCATTGGAGCACTGAGGTTCGAGAACAATTTCTTGGCTGAGAGGACCAAGAAGCTTGAAGCAGAGCTGTTTCAAGTCAGAGCACAACTGGAGAGGACGTCAAGTGCTAAGCTGGACAAGATGCTAGATGCTCAGAGATCTTCTTCGGATCGTACTGGATTGGGGTATGAATTCTCTCTCTCTAATACTCCTACTTCTAGTACTACTGTCTTTGTTCCATCCGCTAATAACATTAGAACTGAGGAGAAAAATGTTAAAACTGATTTAGCTAGTGAGAACTTAGACAAGGAAAGGTCCATCCTAGGAGCACCCCCTAAAATTGAGAAAAGGGAACTTAGAAACCCTAGGAATAAGAAGGATAACTCTCAAAAGGCCAAACAGAAGAAGTTGCATCTCTGTTATCATTGTGGTCTCGCCGGTCACACTCGACCAAATTGCTACAAGTGGCTTGCCACTCAAAAGAGCAACGGCGAAATAGCATCTGGGAGCCAGAATCAGCTTCAGTCATCTCTCGCTCCTCTTGGAGATATTCTAAAAGCCCTCATGTTCCTTTCGAACTTGAACGGTTCATATTCTTCTCCCCCTATACCGGTTCAAGAGTCAACCAAAAGGAAAGGATCTTCCAAGGTGTGGAAGCCAAAGGGTTCCAAGTGATTTTAGTCACTTCTTCTTCTCTCTCTTATTTTGTGTGTTGCATTACTTGTGTGTTTCTTTACTGTTTTGAGTCAGTCTAGTTTTATGCATTGTTTTGCTTACATGTTTTTGTTTGTGTGTTTTCAGTTTTGTACTTTATTTTTGCTTCTCTTATAAAAATAAAAATAAAAATTGAAAAATGAAAAAAATACAAAAACAGTGTGTGTTTGTGTGCATTAGTTCATGTGAACTTTTGTAATGGCCATTGAAACAGAGTTTTCTAAACTTTGTATCATCTATAGCTTAGATGAGCACTCTTCTGCACAACTAAGCGAGTGAGCTCTGTAGCTCTTTGTTTGTGATGAGTAAGGTTAAGTGATCTCTTCTTCTTAACACTCGTATCACTCTTTTTGACGGGTTGAACTAGAAAATCCTAAGAGAAAGGCATAAATAACCATCTCACCACTGTTACTCGCCAATCATAATATGACATCTGTATGCTTCGGCATAGCAAAAGTGCAATGTCAAGGACACCTGTATGCTTCGGCATAGCAAAAGTGCAGTGTCAAAAGCTTAACATCATTGGGTATTTCTTTTCTTTCTCTTGTATGCCCATGTATGATATGCTTGTTAAAAGAAAATATGCAAGAATATAAAAAGCAAAAAGATTAAAAATGCTTTAAAATATGGTTGCAAGCGTGTTTTCTAGGAGATGTGGGAGTTATAGGATGTACCTCAAAGGTGATAGTCCCCATCGAGCAGTTATGATTGTGTGTGAGTTAAAGTGATTTTCTCATATCTCAAATCGTCATAACATCGAGACACTTATGCAATCTTGCGATGTTTTCACACACGACACGCAATACTCTTTGCTATTCTTGATACATGTGCAGGTACAATGTGATTTGGCCATCACAAGGTTGACATGCGTTAATGTGTGCTCATTAAACTGTCTTAACTTGTTTTTTGAAAGATAAAATTGGTTAGACTTGTTTAATGTGTGTGTGCGTGTTTTGAGATACATGTGCGTCATATTTCTTGTTGAGAGATGATTTTGAGAGCTTAATGTGTTGGTTGTATCTTTGGTTGAGTTGCATGCATGATTGCATTCATGTCTATGTTTTTCCTCTTTTGAAAAACTGCTCTTCAAGGCATCTCGACACCTCCTCGATACCTCTCGACACATAGCCATCTGTCGAGACCCTTAGACTCCTTCTTATCGCAGTCTCGACAGATACCTCGATAGCAGCTGGATCGATCGAGAAACTTTCTGTTTGCTCGATAGCTCCTCGATAGCTTCTGGATCGATCGAGGTTCCCTCTTGCTTGTTTCTTCTTCCTTGATAGCTAACCTCGATAGCTTCATCTGTCCACGAGCACTTCTCGACAGCTTACCTCGACAGCTACCTCGACCGCTCTCGATACCTGTATCTGTCGAGATTTACTGATGTTCTATATAAGGGTCCTTCGCGATTTTTTCAGTCATTCTCTCGATCTCTCTCGCTCGAAAATATTCTGTTCTCTCTCAAAACTATTCTTTTTCCCTCCAAACCTCTCTCAAAGCTTTCTCAAGTGATTCCTCGCATTCTTCATCATTTGGTAAAGCCTTTTATCCCTCATTTCATGCATTGCATTATTTTCAAAACCCTAGGTTTGTGTTTTTGAAAAATTTTTGGGAGTTTTCAAAATATTGGGGTTTTCATGAAATTTTTGGGTTGGTTTTCGAGTTTTGATCTTCAAAAACACATGCATTGCATCACATTAGCATTCTAATTGTATTTTCATGCATTTAGATGTGTGCCTACCTATTGTGTGCTGTTAGGTTTGGATTGGGCTGAGCCCATGATGTGTTTTGAGTTGCATGTCACATGCTCATGCATTTTTCATGCATACGTTCTTTTCATTTCAATATTTCTTTCTGCCAATATTGAATTGTTTGGGACTTTTCTGTTTGTCTCTTCTTTCCCCCTCTTCTATGTTTACGTTAGTAGCGTCTATGGCTCCTAAACGTAAGTCCATTCCGTCCCAGAACCCTCTGCGTTCTAAGGGACAGTCTTCTTCTGATTCTACCCCTGTGTCTGTTCGGTTCCGTGATGAGAAAGCCCACAAGGACTTCTCGGAGAACTTTTCTAAACGCGGTGTTCATTCGGAACGCCACGTCGTCCTGGCAGACTTTGCCGACACTGACCTTCCCGATGTCATTCACACTCGGGGTTGGGAGTCACTGTGTGACGTCCCGGTCACATCTCCTCTCGTGTTGATACAGGAGTTTTACTCCAACATCCACGGGATAGATTCTTCAGTACCTTCTTTCTACTCTAGCGTTCGAGGTACGCGCTTCTGTGTCACCCCAGAGCTTGTCTCTGAGGTACTCCATGTCCCTAGGGTGGATCATCCCGATTACCCTAGCTGTGAGCGTCTCTGGACTGTGTCCAAAGACGAGATGATCTCGGCGTTCTGTGAACGTCCTACCCTTTGGGGAGATCACATGTACACACCATGTCGACCTTTTGCTAAAGGTCCTAGATTTCTTAACATGGTGATGACCTTTGTTTTGCACCCACTGTCTCACTATAACTCGATCACAGAGCCTCGTGCTCGGTTCTTGTTGTCCCTCCTTGAGGATCTCTCTATAGACTTTCCTTCTCACTTTATTTGTTCCATCATAGATGTCTATAGAGATACGGCCACCCGTGATAAGCTCATTTTCCCTTCCGCTATCACGAGGATTCTGAGTCGTTTTTCCATTCCCTTCCCTTTGTCTGATCATTACCGCGTCATGTCTGCCATAGACGCCGCTACCGTAAAACGTAGCGAGGCACAGTTCCGATCGCGACTGTCCGACGATGCCACTCCTTCCACCCGTCCTACCACCTCCAGATCCGCTCGAGCTTCTGCTTCTACTTCTTCGAGCGATGTTAGTTTGGGAGACATCATGGCGCAGCTACAGCGCATGGATGCTCGCCTCGATACACTCTCCACCGAGTTGTATCAGGTGAATGTCCGTGTTGGTCGCATCGCCAGGCGACAGGCGACCATGGGCGGCTTTGCTGCAGAGGCTTCTCCTCCGCCACCTCATGTGTCGACTGAGACCGAGGCCGATGATGATGGCGATGATGATGATGCTTCAGACGATGATGATGATGGAGATGCTAGCTCATCGGATGAGATGTCTACTTGACACTCTACCCTTTGTCACTCGTGACAAAAAGGGGGAGTAGTTTAGTATGAGAGTAGTCATACTTAGGGGGAGTGTTAGCATAGGACATAGGACATTTTTTGTTAGGGGGAGTGTGGATTGAGGGATGTAGTGAGGTGATCTATGTATTTTTTTCTTTTCTTATCTTTTAGAGATACATTGATCATGTACTTACATACATTGTACTTATTCTCTTTCTCTATATGATGATGTATGTTGTTTCTTTCACCTACCTTTCATGTGTTGTTTCTTTTCTGTCTTTATACACATGTTTCTTTACTTGTATGCAATCTATTATTTCTGTTTCACACAAAGATGCCTTGATGTGTTTTGTTTATAAGTGTTTCAGAAATACAGGTTGTCAAAGTCTTCTTGCCATAAACTCTCTTCTTGCAAAGTTTTTCAAGAGTTTGTGTTAGGATAGATTTTACTGTATGTAACAAGTGAGTATGAGTTGAGTGATTTATGACTTCTCTCATATCGTCATTTGTATGTTGTGGTTTTGTCACGGATTGCCAAAGGGGGAGATTGTTAGGACATATGTAGTTGTTCAAGCTTGTGAACATATGTCATTATTTTATGTAGTTGGCTTATCCTTAGACAAAACGCACTTTACTTGTAATTGGGTAGATCTAGGATGTGTTAAACACTTCAAGAAACAGTGGTTCAAGTTTAAGTGTTGAAGCCGTCAAAGTCTGTCCAAGATACAAGCAAGGAAGTGCAAGATTTTAAAGCTCGATAGATAACCTCGACAGATACATCTATCGAGATTTAAAGAAGCTGTTTAGCCCGAGCCTCGACAGCTGTCTCGACACCTCTCGACACCTCTATCTGTCGAGAATTAAAGAAAACAGAATTCCAAGTCTGTTTCAAGTCCAATCCGTGTGTGTGTCTTTGGGACTTCTTTTCTCCTAACCCTAGACATATAAAAGGATTATTTTAAGGGCCGTCAAAGTGTTCTGCACAAGTGCATAAGCAGATTTCACAAGATACAAGTTGCATCTTCTCTCTTCATGCAAATTGTGATCTGTGAGACAAAGTTCGTGCCCTAGTTCATCTCTGATGATTTAAAGAACTTTGCAGCCAACATTCTTTCTTCCTCAAGTTGGTGAGTGAGTCACGTACTGGGATTCGTGCAAAGGAGTAAGACGCGTACTGGGATCCGCGCATCTCATTGGTTAGTCACGTACTGGGAGCCGTGCATTGAAAAGGAGAAATTGTCACTACAGAACAAGTCCAATTGGGTATTGGGGTAAGAGTTCAACTGTAGGTTGGTGAGGTACTGGGATTCCTTACTTGTAACTGCTTGTTGTGATAATAGTGGAGTTTCGGGAGTGGTGACCTTAAATCACCCGGTGGGGTTTTTGCCTTAGGGTTTTCCCCATTCGTGAACAAATCACCGTGTTATTTATTTTCCGCTGCATTACTTAGTTTCGGTGATTTGTTTGTGCTGCCACGTTGTATTGCATGTTAATTTGATTAATTAAAAACTAGGCTAATTAATTAATCTAAATTATCACAAGGGGTCAACGCGTTTGTGGCCTGTCAATGGGAAACTACAGTGATATAAGCAAACAATAACTCATCTCCCTCAAGCCTAGACATAATAGGTGGTCAAGAAAGATATTCTTTGAGCTGTTGAAAGGCCAAAGCACACTCCCCAGTCCATTCAAATCCTTTCCATTTATTCAGCAATTGAAAGAAAGGCATGCATCTGTCCGCAGACCGATAAATAAACTGATTTAAAGCAACCATCATTCCTGTCAATCTTTGAACTTCCTTAGGATTATGAGGTGGCTGCAAACTGTTAATCGCCTTAACTTGATCAAAATTAACTTTGATTCCACTATGTGTAACCATGAAGCCCAAAAATTTACCAGATCCTACACCAAATGATCATTTGGAAGCGTTTAGGCGCAACTTATACTTTCTTAGTGTCTCGAAGACATTTTCAAGATTCCCAACATGCTCAGACACCACCTTACTCTTTACCACCATGTCATCCACATAAATTTCAATGCTCTTCTCCAATTGCAACTCGAACATCCTAGTCATTATCCTTTGGTAAATAGCCCTTCATTCTTCAAATTGAAAGGCATTACCTTTTAATGATAGTTTCCAGTAGGAGTGACGAAGGCTATTTTCTCTTAATCGTCCAAAGCCAAAGGTATTTGGTAATAACCTTGAAAAGCATCTAGGAAACTCATCCAAGGATGCCTAGCCGTGGCATCCACCAACTGATCAATGCGAGGCATTGGGAAAGAATCTTTGGGACACGCTTTATTCAAATCAGTAAAGTCTACGCATATCTGCCATTTGCCATTCTTCTTTTTAACCACCACCGTATTGGCCAACTAATCAGGATAAAACACCTCCTTGATAGCTCATGCCTTCTTGAGCTTAATTACTTCTTCTTTGATTTCTTTAGAATGCTCTTTAGATGATCGCCGAGGTGGTTGCTTCCTTGGTATCACAGTGGGATTGACATTCAAATAATGACAAATGAAGCTCGGATCGACCACCGGGGCCTCATAAGTATTCCAAGCAAAAACATCAAGGTTTCCTTTATGGAACTTCACTAATTCCTTTTTCTTCTGAGGAGGCAGCTGAGCGCCTACCTGAAAAACTTTTCTTTATCATCACTTATAGCAACTCGCTCTAAAGCTTCACATTCTAGTTCCACCGATAGACCCGCTAATAACCCCGGCTCCTTTAATTGCTACAAATCATGATCATCTGATGTCGAGAACCCTACTCTAAACTGATGTCTAATTACAGCCACCATACACTGCCTCACCGTAGACTGGATTCCGATTAGCTCTTCAACCCCGTATAAGGGACAGCCCCTATGGCATGAAGCCAGGGTCTCGCCATAATGGCTATGGAGAATATGCATCCACCACTATGAAGTTGACCTCTACAACTTCTGACCCTGTTTATATCGGCAACTTAACTTGTCCATTTGGTATAACCATCTTCCCATCAAAACCTACTAGAGGTGAATCATAACTAGTTAAATTGTCTGGTTTTAATCCTAAATCTCTATACAAGTTGGGATACATAGTTTTCGCCCCACGACCCTAATCCACCATAACAAGCCTCACGTCATACCCCTCTATCTTGAGTGTGACCACCAGAGCATCATCATGTGGCTATATAGTTCCAAATTTATCCTTATCTGGGAAGCTCAATGCAAGTTGTAGTGCAACCTTAGCTCTTTCCAGCCCATGATTAGAGTTCTCAAATAGTGGCCGAGTCACAGTTATTACCCAGGAGGGACACGAATCCACCGTTCTAGGAGTCATAAAAATGACATTAATGGTGCCCAACGGAGGTCTCGAAGAGGAGTTCCTTGAGTACCTAAGCCTGTATGACCAACTTGCCCATTGGACCTATATAGAAACTGTTGCAACCTTCCCTCTTTAACCAATTGCTCTAATTGATACCACAAATTTTTGCAATTCTTAGTTGTATGTCCGCGCTCCTGGTGGTACTGACAATAAAGGTTCTGGTTACGTCTTATGGGGGTTTCCATTCATCTTGTTAGGCCATTTGAAGTATGATTCATTCTTGATTTTCTCTAGAATCTGATGAACTGGCTCTCAGAACACCATGTTGATGGCTTGTGGCACAATACCAGCCCCAGTCTACCTGGTGAAGTCTCACCGAGGACGATTATCATTATACTTGTCCGACCTGAAGTCCCTCTTATCTTGAGAGCCCACCTTTGTCTTTCCTTTACCTAACTGTTGGTCCTCCTCAACTCGCTTACACTTATCAATCCGGTCCATAAGCTAGCGCACACTACTAACTGGTTTCCTAGTTAAGGACTTCCTCAAACGATGCTCGGCTGGTAAGTTGACCTTGAAAGTTCTAATGAACACATCATCAAAATCCCCATCAATCTCATTGAACATCTCCCAATATCGATCTGTGTAGTTTTTTAAGGTTTCACCCTCTTGCATGGCTATAGACAACAAAGAATCCAAAGGCCGAGGGACTTTACTACATGCAATGAAGCAAGATCCAAACACCCAAAAAAGTTCCTTAAAGGAATTAATAGACTCTAATCCTAGGCCATCAAACCACCTCATCACGACTGGCCCCATACTGGATAGGAAGACCTTGCACATTAAAGCCTCGTTCTTGGAGTGCATAGCCATCCTTTAGTTGAAATGGCTTACGTGTTCCACAGGGTCAGTTTGACCATTATACATGGTGAATGTTGGCTAAGTAAAATGCCGAGGAAGCTTTCCCCTTTCAATCTTACGTGTGAAGGGTGACTTTGAAATTTGATTCAATGCCTTACACATGGCATCAGTTCCCAAGCCCTTGGTGGATGAATTCCTATTCTTGCAGTTATGGGGGCTATTCTCTTCAAACAAATAAGACTCACTAGGAGGAGTCCTCAACCTTGGCCTATAGCTGTCTTCCTTATTCTCATTCTCACCAGAAGAAGAGTCAGAGATAGACTGAATCCGCCTCTGTCATTCGTGACATAACTTTCTCCTCAAATGGTCAATCTCCAATTGCGTGGCCCTAGCATTCTCCTCATGGGAGACTCTGGTTCCATCTCGTGACTGACTCTTGCTAATAGAGGTGGTATATACACTTCCCTCCCGATCTCCACCTTGTTCAAGATTGTGGAAGTCATCTTGACGTTGAAACCCCCTAGACTCTACCTAGTATGGACTTGAATTTCCTATAAACAGACTTCAGACTCCTTAAAAATCCAAGATTTCCCAAAGACGGCACCAATTGTAAGGACACAATTGGTGCCTAGGCCCAACAAGAAGGAAAGTATAGGCCCAAAAAGCCCAAAACAATAAATGTATAGAGTATGGGTCAAAAACCTTATTCTAATGAGCTTACATGATAACAACAATGGCCCAAGATTAGAAAACAATAAGGATAAATGAGTTTATATAATGAAACTTATCCTCGGACTCAAGCTAGGACCAAGTGCTTATATTTCTCCTCACTTAAAGATTAATTACCAACGTCCAATCTACAGTCTTCTTCTTTCTTTCTCTCAATCCCCCTTTCTCTGGAGCCTCCTTCCTTCTTATACTTCATCCCTCCCCCCCCCCCCCCCCCTTCATCCTTGCTCTCCACGTGTAGATCTAGCTTGCTAATATGGATACTTCTCCCATCAGCTCCTTCTTGAAGTCTTTAGGTAATAGTTGTAAGGCTGAGAATCACTGTTCAGACATCACTTTCTCATTAATGCAGTTAGAGACTTAGGTACAAGACATTCAATGTGGTGGCAGCAGCTTTCTCTGATATATTTCCCAACCGCCCTTACTCTCTGTGCCCTTATGAAACATGTCTTCATCCTTAAGTCCTTCAAAAATATCATTCTAGTCAACATAGCATACCACCTTTCTCACTGCACTTAGTCGAGGATGTACTCCTCATCGGATCATCTACATTCACTTCGTCTGCCATATTTGCTTTTGGGTCCGTAAATTTGATATCATTATTATTATCAATCCGTCCTCGAACAAGTAAGCGTTCTCAGACCAAGCCCATGGCCCAAAAAACATATCTTGGGCTTTTTATCCCCATAACTATGTTGAACAATGATTGAATTAATGCTACACATTAAAACCCATTGTACAAACTTAAACTTGAACATATTATGATTAAAAAAAAACCTGAACATATTATGTATAACAATATATCCAATTAATTTTGACATTTAATGGGGTTTTGCACGATAGCCCACTTGTAACTCTCTTGGTGGTTTCAATAAAAAATAATAATAAAAAAATAAAAGAAATTACTGTCTTGGTGGTAGCCGTTGCCTTGGGTTCAAACCCTAACTTCACCAATATATTACTTACCCAAAAATAAAGGGATTTCTCAAAAACTTTCAATTCCTTGTAATAAATGCAAATAATTAAGTGATTGACCATTATCTAACTTTTAGACAGACGTCACAGACCTTAAGTTCGCATTTAAATTTAAACCTTGCACCAACAAACGATAATTCTTTACTAGTCTTACTCAATCCGTGAGATAAACTTGGGTAATTTAAAATATAGCCAAATAATGAAAATAAAAATCCATATTATTTAAATATAATATTAGCGCACATAAAATGAAATTAAAACTTGTGATTTAAATTAAATTCATTTTAAATATTTTTACAAAATTTAAAATTAAGCAATAGTTTTTTTTTTTTTTTTTTTTTTTTTTTTTGATAGAGCAAGAGTAAGAGGGTTTTTTTTTTTTTTTTTTTTTTTGTGCTGAACAAGAGTAAGAGTAAAAAATATAGTATGGTCCATATGCATGGAGCAAATTTCTCCAAGTGGATGTAGCATCAATGGTTCATCTCTAGGCTTTCAAGTCCTAAAATATAGTTTCATTTTTTGTTTATATATATATATATATATATATTTATATATAGTTTCATTTTATTATTTTAGTAGTTGATGTTGTGGTTCTTGCTGTTCAAGGAAAAAAATGGTATTATTTTGTTTGTTGTTGGCTTTCCAGATTGTGTGACCAAAACTAAAACTAACATGGAGAAGTTTGGAAAGCAAATGATTGGATATTGTGGGGGTTTACCGTTGGCAATCATTGTCCTTGGAGGTCTTTTGGCAGCAAAGCAAACGCAAGACGAGTGGGGTGATGTGCTTAGACGTATTGAATCATACCTTCATGTAGAACAAAACTTACGAGTCAACAAGGTTTTAGCTTTAAGTTATTATGATTTACCTTGCCACTTGAAACCATGCTTTCTATATCTAGGCCATTTCCCAGAGGATTTTGAGATACCTACAAGAAAATGGATTCGAATGTGGATGGGAGAAGGTTTTATACCACAAATTCAGCACAAAAGAGAAAGAGAGGATACAATGGATGATGTGGGAGACCGATATTTAAGAGAGTTAGTGCAGAGGTGCATGGTTTTGGTGGGGAAAAGAGGCTCACATGGAAGGATTAAAACTTGTCGAATGCATGATCTTATGCGGGACTTTTGCGTATCAAAAGCCCAAGAGGAAAATTTTCTCCATTTCACTAATATTCTTTCCATGAAACAACATGAAGTGCAAATCGGTAAAGTTCGAAGACTTGCTATCATTCCGAAATCAGGTGATAATTACATTGAGGGAGTTAAATTCAAAGAATATCCTTATCTCAGGTCTCTTCTCCACTTTATGCCTAGTCGAAATTATTCTCAATTTAAAGAGTCCTGTTTCAAGAAATTCAAGTTGGTTAGAGTCTTATATCTGGAAAATTTTAACAAAGACAACAAAAAATTACCCAAAGACATTGGATGTCTCATCCACTTGAGATATTTATCTCTCAAAGATAGCAATATAAATAAGGTGCCATCATCTATTGGCAATTTGAGGTGCTTGGAGACAATAGATTTGCGGATCCATTCAGACGACTTATACGAACCAATAGTGCCAAATGTGTTTAAGTATATGAAACAATTGAAGCATCTTTATTTACCCTACATTTATAGGGTACGTTCTGAGTTGGAACTAAGTAATCTTAGTTATTTGCAATCATTGGTTAGTGTTGATCCCAAAACCATCCAAATTCCCACATGGTTCAAATTCAGCCGTCTTCAGCTTCTTAAAGTGAGGATTAATAAACAGGCCCAAGATGCAACACAAATACTACAAATACTAATATCAAGGTGTCCACATTTAGAAAAGCTAAATATATTTAAACCCATAAAGAAGCTTCCAGAAGCTCACCGATTCTCTCCCTTTCTATTCAAGTTGATTTTATGGGGGACTAACCTTGAGGAAGACCCAATGGCAACGTTAGAGAAGTTGCCCAACTTAAAACTCCTCCGCTTTTTGGTAGCTTCTTTCAAGGGAAGAATATGGTTTGTTCTGAAAGAGGATTTCTTGTACTTCAAACTCTTGTCATTGGTTTTTGTGACAACTTAGAGCAGTGGAGGGTGGAGGAAGGAGCCATGCCCAGTCTCTGTCGTTTGAAAATTGAATATTGCAGAGAATTGAAGACGATCCCTGATGGGTTGAGGTTCTTCAAAGAT
The DNA here is from genome assembly GCA_032878915.1 of Castanopsis chinensis. Taxonomy (NCBI): domain Eukaryota; kingdom Viridiplantae; phylum Streptophyta; class Magnoliopsida; order Fagales; family Fagaceae; genus Castanopsis; species Castanopsis chinensis. Next base: position 6,016,640 of record JAVQMG010000104.1, on the reverse strand, counting down.
AGGCTTGACGTAGGAGGACTGGATTTTGACAAAGTCAAACATGTGCCTTCAATTGTATTTCAAAACTGTGACACAGAATGATAATCAGGTACAATAATGAATTCTTGCATATTTGATAAATTTTAGGGCGCTTCTTTTCTTCTAAATACCTCTCTCCAATTAATTCAAAATTTTTCCGATTATATTAAGCAAAATATTTCTGTAATGTAAGGGTATTTCTTCTTTTGATAAGAATGAAGCTCTTATCTATTATTTTCCGCAATTTACACACTTATTCATTAGCTTCTGAACCCACAGCCAATCTCTCCATTACATTACAAGCAAATTCTTTTATGTTTCATCTTGTGGTGGTCTCTTGATTTTTGCCACCGTTATAAACAGTTTGTTCTCCCATTTTTTTGGGGTCTTTCAATTTCTTTTCATTCCTACAGCATAAATATATATTGGTTGGTGTCAGTTATACAATTTGAAGAATAAGATTGCACAAACTCATTAAACATATTCTCTGATGCCTATGTGTAGTGATGTAAAGAATTGTTTGTTTGGTGATGGTACTCTGCCTTGTCATATTTTGTTGGCTGGTTTGTTTTTGCATTAGTGTTGCTTTCTTGTTCCGCTTTGCTGGCTTTGCTATGATTGCACTCTTTGTTCATGTATTCTGTTGAATAAAAGAAAAACAATGTATCATTGGAGGAGAAACATGATTCTTCATTAGATGTGAGATTCCTCATACATCTTTAATGTGAAGCTAGTTCATTCTGTCATTGTGTTAAGCAATAGCACAGTATCTTATTGATCTTGGAATATCAATTAGCATGGACAAAAATTGCTGCCTTTTCCGTATCAATTTAGTAACTAAAACACTAGTTATGTGTAATTGAGAAATAAAAAATTATGCAGACAAATTATGTTAGATGGAACTTCTATTCCTTTTAGATTTTGTGTCATAATTGGAACTCTATAAATTCAACATCATACATAATCATATTAATAATTAAGAAGTAATTTGGTTGTTCTTAACAGTAATTTAAATAGTTCTAGTTGAATAGTGGTGTGCAATATGAGCTGTAAAATGCTTATTGTAAACTGGAAGATGAGGTTCTTATATAGTTATACTTTGTGATTAGTGGGGAATCATAGCCATTGCATTTGTAGGATATTGTTTTTTGAAAAAATTTTAGTGAGAGTAATATCAAAAGATTATTTATGTTTTCCATTCTCAGTATACCCATAATTAATGTTTTAGGTGAGCCTTGAGTTGATAACTGTATGGGAGTTTTATTTCTTTGCAAACATTTTAGAATTTATAACTTGGACAGCCTCACATAGTTTCACTTCAATCTCAAGGATTGTTGAACTTTCTATGCCTCCATTGGCACTGAGAGGAGTGTTATATTTTACCTCATGGCAAGTATTTTCAGACTATAAAGGTTCCTCAAGATTGTACATGGGGCAGCAGAGCTGTCCTAAAAATTAAAAGTGAGGTTGGGAGGTTCATAAAGTTTGATTTTGGTGATGGTAGAAGGTTTTATTATGACTGGATAATTGGAATCCTACTATGATCCTTTTCATAAAGTATGACTTTAGGATTATCCATGGTGCAGAAACTAAATCTGAGGCAAAGATGGATTTTGTTTTGAAGAACATAAATAAGGGTTTGGAAACTTGCAAGGTCCAACTATTTAATCATCATACAATGTCAGTTGTGTTTGGTTGAGCTTAAAGATGATAAAGCTAGGTGGTCTGCAACTAGTTCAGGCTGGCTGCTCTTGTGCAGCCACCTGCAATGAACATAAAGCTAAGGCAGATGAGGTGAGATGGTGGAGACTCTGCTGGTTTAGGTTGCCTTTATTGATTGATTAAGAACCAAAAAATTTAAAGAAATTATAAATAAAAAAAAAATAAAAAATAAAAAAAAAAAAAAAACCTGACTAGTAGAGAAATTTGAAAATCTTGGAACAAAGATGTATTTGTAATCAACATTCAACTACAGAATACATTCGACTATAAAGAATCTGTAAATTAGAAGGGAAAAATATTCTAACAAAAGAGAGATTTGAAAATTTTGCATCTTAGAATCATTATTGATGTTTTGAAGAAATTAATTGGTATAAATATCTCTGAAAAATCTAAATCTTGTTCCTTGATGAAAATAAGATTTCTAATTAATCAATTTTCCCATTTTGGATTAGAATTTTGTAACTGTGATGTCAAGTATGATAAAAAAAGGGAGCTAGCACCACCATAGAGACACCCTACCATTATTCTTATAATTCATTATATTGTTAAAATTGAAATTTATTTAGTTATGCTCCTGCTTCATCAATCATGTTCTCTCTTTGTTTACTTAAGAATAAAAAAAACTGGCCCTGCTGTATGCATATGCAAAAAATTAGGCAGTGTGCATGGACTGCCGTGTTTCCTTTTGTTGTGTTCACTAAAGAATAAAAATGTTAAGGTATGCACTGTGCAAAGATGCTTCTATGTGGGTAGTTTCTCCGATGAAGGTCATGGACTGGTTCAAATTAAAGTAATGAATCAAATGAAAAATAATAATTTTTTGTCTAGATGAAAAACTCTTGCCAGGTCACTTTGTGGGTAACCTTTACCTACAAATAATGCAAGTCTATGCAATGTCTTGGTGCTATAATAATTTAGTTTTCTTCAGTTTTTTATGTATTAGGGCATGTAGCTCTCCACTAAATTAATTAGAACTACCAAATAATGAAATCAGCAGGCAGCTGCTCTGACTAGTAAGATTGCCAAGCTAGTCAGAAATTCCAAACCCCGCATGCAGAGACCTGACTAGTTTAAGAAGACATGAGATGGAGAAATGGTTTAAATTCAAAATTTAAACCATTTATACAATTAAAAAAGAGATTATTGTGATTAATTTTAACATTCTTTTACACTTTGGACCAAATACCTACCTCAATTTTTATAATGTACTGAATAGGGGACTTTATCAACAATAAGACACCTAGTGCACCTATGTGTTCATATTCTATCACAATATTGAATTATAAGTTCTATAATTAAAAAATTAAAGCATTTTTATCAACAGTAAGACACCTAGTACACCTATGTGTTCATATTCTATCACAATATTCAATTATAAGTTCTATAATTAAAAAATTAAAGCATTCACCCAAAAAAAAAAAAAAAAAAACAACTAAATGAGATTGTTCATCTAGGATTCCTTGATAATGAAGATTCATCTATGAACCACTTCTAAAATATGTGACTATAATTCACATCTATGTTTATGCTTTCAAGTTTATGCCTGGAATCATATACTTAAATTTTGTGTCTACAGTTGAGATAAATGCAAGACATGTGCTTTTAATTATTTGTTGTAGCCTGGAACATCTTCCATTTTCCATGCATCCACCAGATAGGTTGTCTCTGAATGGTTTTCTGTTGAGACCCAATTACATTTCCATTTACTGAAAAATATCATAGTTCAATTGGAATTGCTTCAACCTCACATGCAATTGATTAATTACTGGCTTCAGGTTCACATTGACTGGAAACCATTATTTGTTTATCCTGCTCTTGTTGTTGCTGTGACAAAGATGAACTGAACAAGTTTGAAAATATATTTGGGTTGTGAAGTAGTAAATGAGGCCCTGCCACTATTGTAACTAGTAAGTTGCCCGTGCGATGCACGGATAATTTTGTAATATTTTATGTAAAACAGTTTTGAATAATGTTGTACATAAATTATAAAGAAAAAGTAAACTAAATTAGTGTAAAGAAATATATATATATATATATATATATATATATATCGAGATATTAAAAAGTGGTTTAGTAGCTTCACTGCATATTTATAGCCTTCTTAAGGTAAGATTTTTTTTTTTTTTTTTAAATCATGAAACCAAAAATAAATGCAAAAGAGTAACGAGACCATGAAATAAACTAATTTGTGTTGTGTTCACATATTTCATATTATGAAATAAAAGTATACCCAACTCTCTGACTATCTTCCACTCACTGATAGTGACACAGTAAGACATGGTATGGGCAAATGTGTATGCATGTGTCTTATAGAAGATTTAAAATTAAACCATGGTAGAATATGACTTTACATTGCGCACCAAATATTCTCTCTACTTATATACCCAAAACAAATTACCGAACCTAAATCATATTTAAGCCCCTAATTTAAAAAGAAAAAAAGATTACTTGTAGGGATTCGGTGTCTTGATGGTGGTGGGAAGCCAGTATAACGAAGGTGGTGACCCTCAAATCCTCTTTCTCTCTCTTTCAAATGTTGTGTTAGTCTCAAGTCTTATATTCTGGTAATATATAGTGAAATAGTGCCTTTTATTTAACAATCTACAAAAATTCTCTCTATCTCTCTCTAGAGTCTTATCTCATTAGTTATTACTATTAGCCCTTACTTTTTTTTAAAAAAAATACTAAAATTGTAGGTATGCTAAAAGACATGAAGAATAGTGAAAGGTGTGGTGTAAGCTTAGACAATTAATGAGATAATAGTAAAATAAGATAATGTGAACTTTTTGATAACAATAAAAAAAAATTAATGAAAGAGGTAAAAAAAAAAAAAAGGCTAAATGCAAAATTAGAGTACCACTTGGCAAGATCTCATGCACTCTCGCATGAGGTCTCTGAGAGAGAGACATTTTGTAAAAACTTTTATTCTATAATATTCCTCCAATTTTTTTTTTTTTTACTCATTCTTTGAACTGAATAATTATAATGGTTATGTGTGTACAATTTATAACTATTGTTTCACTACATATTTATAGCCTTCTCCAGGTAAAATTAATTTTTCACCCTAAAAAAAAGGTAAGATTATTATTTTTTTAAATCATGAAACCAAAAATAAATGCAAAAGAGTAACAGGACCGTGAAAATCAAATAATTTGTGTTATGTTCACATATTTAATACTATAAAATAAAAGTATGTCCAACTCTCTTACATATTTGTGTTGTGTTCACATATTTAATATTATGGTGGGTGTGCTAAAAGACATGAAAAAGAGATAAATGTGTGATGTGAGCTTAGGCAATTAATGAGAGATTAATGAGATAACAGTAAGATAAGTTAATGAAAACTTTTGGGTAACAGTAAAAAAAACTTAATGAAAGAGGTAAAAAAAAATACTAAATGCAAAATTAGAGCGTCTCTTGGCAAGACCTTATGCATTCACGTATTAGATTTCTGCTTCTAAATTGGAGTCTAATTTTGCACCACGTGTCTCATCTAATTTTTAAATTTGTGTGTCAAGTGAATTATTAGGTGCAAAATCAAAGAGTCTAAATTCAAATAGATTCTAAATTGAATTAAATGAAGTTCAATTTTATGCCATGTATCCCATCTAATATTTTGATTTTTGTAGCAAGTGAATTATTTCGTACAAAAAATGAAAAGTCTAGATCCAATTAGATTCTAAATCATTTATAAAAACAATCATATATATATATATATATATAACTGTGATTGTTTTTAAATGTACATGTGCATATGCATTGAGTTACATACTACTTTTATTAAATGAATGTATCAATTTTTAAATACAAAATAGAAAAATAATTAGGAAATTGATTTCTTACCTTGTGGACATGACCCTAATTATATTCATTACCTAGTCCATTTTGGTCAGCCTTAGCTTGATTTGTCTAGATATCAATTTTCTCTCTTACCAAAAGTCCAACTTATTTAATTTAGGTGGAAGTTTCCTTGATTATTACTTGTACACAAAATTCCAGGATCATTAAATTGGAATAGGTCCCTTACTAACTTAACCAATTGGAATAATATGAAATTTCTTCACATCCACACTAAACATTATGTACACTCCAAATTGTTTCTACGTCTCATAATGATACGTTGTTGATAGGTATTATGAATGTCAGAGTTGTAATTGAGACTATGGCCCAAAAGCTTTACTATTCAATACTTTGCAAAAAAATTAAACACTCATTTGATGTAATAGGAGACTATGGAATTTGACATTGTATACACTGAGGTTTGTTCTTGATGTTGTGAAATTGCTGTAGGTACTAAAAACTCTAGTTTGATTAGTTGGCAAATCATGTTCCTTAATCGTGAAAAGTCTATAATGGAAAACTTTTGTGTTCCTACAATAAATGTTTTGAAGAGAAAATTGTTAGTCCCTTCATCCCATTGGGACTCCCCTATTTATACAAAGGAAAAAGGGTCCAATATTCCTAAATGTGACTTAGTTACATGGAATTTTTGTGCAAATGTGCCTAGATTTCTTTTTGAAATTTAATTATGATTTTAAACTCTAATTTGGTGGTTTTTATATTATTTTTGTGGCTTGGTTTTGATTCAGTAAAGACATATTAGCCAAAAGAAACGAAGGTAGAGCTATTAAAGAAATCTGTACTTTCAGATTAGCAATTACAGATGGCTAATGTTGCATTGTCATTTGTGGTTGTGGTATGAATAAGCGGTATGTTGTTTGGGCGACTGATTGAGGCAAAGCAGTTAACCATATTAAAAGGGATTAGCAACTTTTTATTTCTCCTTTACCATTTGTGGTATGTATATGCCTTTTTTCAAATATGCTCAACTGAAGTACCCATTAGGATTTCCCTTAATTATGATAAACATATTAATTTTTTTTAAAAGAAGTTTTATATTTATTAAATGATATATGTATTTATGTGTGTGTGTATATATATATATATATATATATATATATGTATATGTTGAGGGTTATGTAGGTGAATTGGCACCTCCCCATACACAAAGTGTCAGGGAGAAAATGTTCAAATTGTGGGAGTTAGGGAAAAAAGGTTCAAATTGTGGGATTAGCAGCACATTGTAATTATTTCTAAATAAAAAAAAAAAGATATAGAGATATATATTGTTTTCCTTAAGCTAAAGCAGTTGCGATGGAAATGTGGAGTGGATGGTTATTTTTTTTTTTTTTTAGTCCTTGAGTATTTTGGATTGTTTCAAATGAGTAATGGCTCCTCTTAGGCTCCTAAATTTTTTGGTTTATTGATTTTGCTATCTATAACTTTGATTCTTCTTTACCTAATAAAGTTTAGAATTTTCTGTAAGTAAATTTTTTCTTCAAGAAAATGAATAGAAATCTTCCTTCATGTTCATGCTCATCTTAATGTTCATATTTGTATCTTTTGCAATACACAATAAGTTGTTTACTCATTTTGTGAATTATCAATTGTAGGTAAGAAAAAAAATTATAAACACAATACTATTCAATTAAACTAACGTGAAAAATTAAATCTATTAGAGTAAAAAAATGGACATGAAAATGAAAATTTCACAAAAAATTCCTTAAATAGAATTAAAAAAAATTTTATTCAATATTGTTTATCAAGCAATCATGTACTAACTAACAACATTCCAATCATTACGTGTATAACAGGGTGATGAAATGGATGTTCAGTTTATTTAAGAAATGTGATCTAGCTAATAGAAATTTAAAAAGTACAATAACTTTCATGCGTAGTCGTGCATTATAATTTTACATATATCTTATACAATTTATGAGTTTTATTTTATATAAATGTATTTCATAAAATTAACAAAATTTATCATAAAACCCTTCATTGTATTTTTTAAAATCACTACATAAAAATGATAGAAGTTTTTTTCCCAAAAAAATCTTCTCCAATCATAATATTTACCCAAAAAGATCATACCAAAAAAAAAAAAAAAAAGTCGTGCAACGCATAGGCCAATAACCAGTCTATATATATAATTAAAGCCAAAACTGAAAGAAAATCCAATTAAATTCTAAATTAGATTCCAATTGTTGTCTAATTTTGTGTCACGTGTCCAATTTAAGGTTTTTTTTTTTTTTTTAAAACATTGATTCCAAATACTGATGGACTCACCATTCCAAATACATTTCAATATACTAACTTTTTTTTTTTATGAGATATTTTTTTAATGAAATAGTGGCTCCTAAAAAAGGGCCATATATGGGATTGTGATTTCATGAACAACATGTAATTTTTAAATAGACTAATGGTAGGTTGCTATACGTAATACATACATACATACATACATATATATATATATATAGCCAAAACTAAGAGAAAATTTAATTAAATTCTAAATTGGAGTCTAATTTTGCGCCACATGTCTCACCTAATTTTTAAATTTGTATGTCAAGTGAATTATTAGGTGCAAAAATCAAAGAATCTAAATTCAATTAGATTCTAAATTGAATTTTAATTGGAGTTCAATTTTACGCCATGTATTCCATCTAATATTTTAATTTTTGTAGCAAGTGAATTATTTCATACAGAAACCAAAGAGTCTAGATCCAATTAAATTCTAAATCATATATATATATATATATATAATTGTAATTATTTTTAAATGTACATGTGCATATGCACAAGGTTGCACACTACTTTTATTAAATGAATGTATCAATTTTTAAACATAAAATAGAAAAATAATTAGGAAATTGGTTTCTTACCTTGTTGACATGACACTAATTATATTCATTACCTGTTCCATGTTGGTCAGCCTTAGCTTGATTTGTCTAGACATCAATTTTTCTCCTACCAAAAGTCCAAATTATTTTAGGTGGAAGTTTCCTTGATTATTACTTGTATAAAAAATTCCAAGATCATTAAATTGAAATAAGTCCCTTACTAACCTAACCAATTAGAATATTATTAAATTTCTTCCCATCCACACTAAACGTTGTGTACACACCAAATTTTTTCTGTATCTCATAATGATATGTTGTTGATTGGTGTCATCTAAGTCCAACATGATTGAGAGTTGTAATTGAGACTATGGCCCAGAAGCTTTACCATTCAATACTTTGCGAGAAAAATTAAACACGCATTTGATATAATAGGAGACTATGGAATTTGACATTATATACACTGAGGTTTGTTCTTGATGTTGTGAAATTGAGATAGGTACTAAAAACTCTAATTTGATTAGTTGGCAAGTCATGTTCTATAATCATGAAAATCCTACAACGGAAAACTTTTGTGTTCCTACAATAAATATTTTGGAGAGAAAATTGTTAGTCCCCTCCTCCCATGAGACCCCTTTATTTATACAAAAGAAAAATGGTCCAGTGTTCCTAAGTGTGACTTAGTTACATGGAATTTTTGTGCAAATGTGCCTAGATTTATTTTAAAATTTTAATTATAATTTTAAACTCTAATTTGGTGATTTTTATATGATTTTTGTGGTTTGATTTTGATTCAATAAAAACATATTAGCTAAAAGAAACAAAGGTAGAGCTATTAAAGAAATTTGTACTTTCAGATTAGCAATTACAGATGGCTAATGTTACATTGTCATTTGTGGTTGTGGTATGAATAAGTGGTTTGTTGTTTGGATGACTGATTGAGGCAAAGTAATTAACCATATTAAAAGGGATTAGCAACTTTTTCTTTCTCCTTTACCATTTGTGGTATGTATATGCATTTTTCACATATGCTCAACTGAATTACCCATTAGGATTTTCCTTAATTATGATAAACATATTAATTTTTTTTAAAAGTTTTGTATTTATTAAAAGAGAGAGAGAGAGAGAGAGAGAGAGAGATATAGAGGTCCATGTAGCTGAATTAGCACCTCCCCATACACAAAGTGTCTGGAGTTTAAGGGACAAAAAGGTTCAAATTGCGGGAGTCAAGGGAAAAAATTTCAAATTGCAGAGTTAGCAGCATATTGTAATTATTTCTAAATAAAAAAAAAGATATAAAGATATATATTGTTTTCCTTGAGCTAAAGTAGTTGCGATGGAAGTGTGGAGTCTAGATCCTATTAAATTCTAAATCATATATATATATATATATATAATTGTAATTGTTTTTAAATGTACATGTGCATATGCACAAGGTTACACACTACTTTTATTAAATGAATGTATCAATTTTTAAACACAAAATAGAAAAATAATTAGGAAATTGGTTTCTTACCTTGTTGACATGACACTAATTATATTCATTACCTGTTCCACGTTGGTCAGCCTTAGCTTGATTTGTCTAGACATCAATTTTCTCTCCTGCCAAAAGTCCAAATTATTTTAGGTGGAAGTTTCCTTGATTATTACTTGTATAAAAAATTCCAAGATCATTAAATTGAAATAGGTCCCTTACTAACCTAACCAACTAGAATATTATTAAATTTCTTCCCATCCACACTAAACGTTGTGTACACACCAAATTTTTTCTGTATCTCATAATGATATGTTGTTGATTGGTGTCATCCAAGTCCAACATGATTGAGAGTTGTAATTGAGACTATAGCCCAGAAGCTTTACCATTCAATACTTTGCGAGAAAAATTAAACACGCATTTGATGTAATAGAAGACTATGAAATTTGACATTATATATACTGAGGTTTGTTCTTGATGTTGTGAAATTGAGATAGGTACTAAAAACTCTAATTTGATTAGTTGGCAAGTCATGTTCTATAATCATGAAAATCCTACAACGGAAAACTTTTGTGTTCTTACAATAAATGTTTTGGAGAGAAAATTGTTAGTCCTCTCCTCCCATGAGACCCCCTTATTTATACAAAAGAAAAATGGTCCAGTGTTCCTAAGTGTGACTTAATTACATGGAATTTTTGTGCAAATGTGCCTAGATTTCTTTTAAAAATTTAATTATAATTTTAAACTCTAATTTGGTGATTTTTATACGATTTTTGTGGTTTGATTTTGATTCAGTAAAGACATATTAGCTAAAAGAAACGAAGGTAGAGCTATTAAAGAAATTTGTACTTTCAGATTAGCAATTACAGATGGCTAATGTTACATTGTCATTTGTGGTTGTGGTATGAATAAGCGGTTTGTTGTTTAGACGACTGATTGAGGCAAAGTAATTAAACATATTAAAAGAGATTAGCAACTTTTCTTTCTCATTTACCATTTGTGGTATGTATATGCATTTTTCACATATGCTCAACTAAATTACCCATTAGGATTTTCCTTAATTGTGATAAACATATTTTTTTTTTTAAGTTTTGTATTTATTAAATGAGATATATATATATATATATATATATATTGAGGTCCATGTAGCTGAATTGGCACTTCTCCATACACAAATTGTCTGGTGTTTAAGGGACAAAAAGGTTCAAATTGCAGGAGTCAAGGGAAAAATTTTCAAATTGCAGGGTTAGTAGCATATTGTAATTATTTCTAAATAAAAAAAAAAGATATAAAGATATCTATTGTTTTCCTTGAGCTAAAGTAGTTGTGATGGAAGTGTGGAGTCTAGATCCTATTAAATTCTAAATCATATATATATATATATATATATAATTGTAATTGTTTTTAAATGTACATGTGCATATGCACAGGGTTACACACTACTTTTATTAAATGAATGTATCAATTTTTAAACACAAAATAGAAAAATAATTAGGAAATTGATTTCTTACCTTGACATGACACTAATTATATTAATTACCTGATCCATTTTGGCTAGCCTTAGCTTGATTTGTCTAGACATCAATTTTCTCTCTTGCCAAAAGTCCGACTTATTTTAGATGGAAGTTTTCTTGATTATTACTTGTATAAAAAATTCTAGGATCATTAAATTGGAATAGGTCCCTCACTAACATAAACAATTAGAATATTATTAAATTTCTTCCCATCCACACTAAACGTTGTGTACACCCCAAATTTTTTCTGCATCTCATAATGATACGTTGTTGATTAGTGTCATCCAAGTCCAATATGATTGAGAGTTGCAATTAAGACTATAGCCCAGAAGCTTTACCATTCAATACTTTGCGAGAAAAATTAAACACTCATTTGATGTAATAGGAGACTATGAAATTTGACATTGTATACCTAATTTTGTTTTTTTCTTTTTTTTTTTTCTTTTTAAAATTAGGTAAATAGTATGTTTTTTAGATGATGTTCATGAGAACTTTAACTAAAAAGTCAAGACTTAGACCTCATTTGGTTGCCAAGAAAGCAAAGGAAAAGAAAAGAAAAGAAATTTCCAATTTCTTCTAATAAAATGACATCTCATTTATTTGTGGAGATGCAATTAATATATTTTCAAATATTTTATTTTATTTTCTAATTAAGGGCATGTGATAATTCAAAGGATAGCTTAGATGGTTTAAAAATATTATTTTGATATTAATCTTTAACACGTTTAAGATGTTAAAAACCATTTTGACACATATTACAAGTGTTAAAGACTAAAACGGTAATTAAACATGTTTTTACATATTTTTATTAAAGATTAAATTCTATAAGGATGTGGTTTAAAACCCAAGTTTTACACCATCCAATTCCAACATGCCACATCATCTTATCTTGTATTAAAAAATAAGAACAACCACACTCAATCAATTATAATGCTCATCTGAAAATTCAACCAAATTGGGAGTTTATTAAGATGTTATTCAGTGTGGTATGATGTACTGAGTTCTAAGTAAAAAGCTGATGTAACACCTCTTATTGGATAATGTAAAACATGAATTTTACACCCCATTCTTACAAATTTCAAACTCTTTTTATTAATATCCTCAAAACACTTTTTTTTATTAGCTGAATTTGGACACTAATATCCTGTTTGGTTGTAAGGGAGATAAAAAGGAAAGAAGGGGAGAAAAAGTAAGGAAAGGGAAAGGGAAGAAGAGAGAGTTGTACATAGAGGGATTGCATTAAACAATTTCTTCAAAAGAAAGGTCTTCTTTGGAAAAAAAAAATGGGACTGTCTGAAGGATTGTGCTAAGAATTTCTAGAACATAAAATTTTCTCAAACATAAACTTTTCTCAAAATTATGGGTTGTGAGAAAAGCATGAAACTTCATGAAAAAAGAAAAAAAAAGTATGAAATATTGACGAATCGATCAAATTATGTATTCTCACTTTTTAATAGAAATCTAAAAGGTGAAAATACTTGGGATCATCATAGCATATATTAATATAGAAAAACTTAATGAAAGAGGTAAAAAAAAAGCTAAATGCAAAGTTAGAGCGTCACTTGGCAAGACCTCATACACTACCGCATGAAGTCTCTGCTTATATATATATATATATATATATTGATTTTTGTTGCACTGGTCGATGACAGAGAATTTGTTTGCATAAATTGCATAGAATATTATTAATAGACAAAAACATATTGAATTGAAATTGGGGAAAAATGAACAGATATTTCATGAGAATGAGATTTTCTAAAAGTATCATCTATGGAGGAAGAAGAGAGTTTGTAAGAGGATAAGAGTTTTTACTTTGATTTACACGTGGGAATGGTTAAACTTGAGTCATAAAACGTAAGGTAAGAAGTGAGCCTGAGTTTTTCATAAGGTTTGGTCTACTTTTAATAGATAATCAATTTTATAGTGAATAACTTTTGGTCTAATTGGTCTAATTGTCAAGAACAGCTCATATCAATATAATAGTGAAAATAAGTTACTATTGTCTATTGGGTAACAGTAAAAAAACTTAATAAAAAGATAAAAAAATGCTAAATTTATATAATAGTAAAAATAAGTTACTATAATTTATTGGGTAATAGTAAAAAAAACTTAATGAAAGAAGGTAAAAAAAAAAGGTTAAATGCAATAAGTTGCAATGATCTATTGAATAACAGTAAAAAAAAAAAAAAAAAAAAAAAAAAAAAAAAACAAAACAAAACAAAACTTAATAAAAAGAGGTAAAAAATGCTAAATTTATATAATAGTAAAAATAAGTTACTATGATTTATTAGGTAATAATAAAAAAAACTTAATGAAAAAAAGTAAAAAAAGTTAAATGCAATATTAGAATGCCACGTGGCAGGACCTCATGCACTCTCACATGAGTCTATGCTTTTATATATATGTTGATTATTAGGGGCTTGTTAGCCATTACTTATGAATGAATGAAACACAAAATTTATTTAGTGAGAGTAGTATCAAACGATAATTCATCTTTTTTTATTAGTGGCAATGATTAATGAGTGTTACTAGAGCTAAAGATCTCACACCCCTACCCCTCTTATCTCTAAATATACCTATAGTTGACATTACCGCAAGCATTGAATTAATAACTATGGGGGAATTTTCTTTCCAAAAATTTAACATAAAGACACACTGTTTAACAGTGTTTGATACTTGGGGAGCTCTGCAGTAGTTGTACTTCAACGAGCATTGCTTCTTCATCCAAACGATGTAGAACTTCCAATGCCCCTTATGTTAATAGGAGTGCTACATTTCTACACTCATGACAGTAGTTGTATAGAATTTAAATCTCTTTTTTGCTTCCATTAGTATCTCATATTTCTTCTGCATAATCCGGGTATACATTTCCTTTAATCTCAGATTAACAATATTATCCAGTAATATTTCTGAATTATAAGTTTACATTGTCAATTTGTTGACATTGCAAGACAGGTTATGTTTACTATCATTGTCCTGTGAACTTAATGGGGTCTGCCACATTCATTTGTATCTATCTTATTGAGGGACCAAAATGCTGTTAGGACTCCTGGCTCCTATACTTCACATGGTACCCTTCAGAGCCTTTATGTATTACGCTGACTGTTTGCACATGTATTGCTTTTGTCTCTCTTTCAGAATCCGTACACTTGGTTTTGCTTATGTATTATAAGTCATAATTTATTTGTAAAAATTTTGCCTCCACAGATGTCTCCGTCTTAATTTGGACTGCAAGTAGAGATCATGGGAGGAAAGACTTCAGATTGCCTCCCACAACAGTTAATTAATGAATTCTTAAGGTTTGTTCATTTACACTGAATGGTGGGACTCCATAGAGAAGGGATTATGAATGACAGGCTACCTATAAATATTTATCACCTCTAGGCCCAAATGTCCAAGTCATTCTTTATCTTGTAAAGATGTTGCTTTTTTCTTCTTGTATCTTCATCTTAATCCCAAATAGCCAAATATTTGTATACAAGGCTTTGCCTCACCTTAATTGTAGGAAGCCAATTGTGTACAATGCTCTAACTCACCCACAGATTTGGAAGACGTGTTGGAATATGAGAACTCTTGAAAAAGATTAAGTTGTCAGAACTAGTTTATTGAAATTGATCTGAATTAGAGTGCATAATTTCAGGCTTTCAGCTAGGCCAGCTATGCCAAAGCTACAAGTCGTGTGAAGTTGTCTTTGTAATCTTTCTTAAACTACAAGTAGTTTGTTATTTGGGTTGTTAGTTTGTTAGAATTTTTCCCGCTCTGATTCTTGTATATAAGAGCAGAGATGTATCTATTATTCATTATGCAATATACAGAGGAATTTTCAATATAGTTAAATTAGATAGAGAAATTCTCTGGTAAATATAATGAATTTGTTCAAGAGCCATTGAAAATAGCCTTATTAATTTAACTTACTAGCTGTTACAATTCCTAAACTGAATTAACAACAAACTAACTCTACAATTAATCATAGCTGTACACGTTTTTACGGAAAATCACGTGATAAACAAGCGTGTAAATAAGCACGCTGGGATCCTTAAGATTGTCGCCAATACGGCACCGTTCCATTTAAATGAAACAGTGCACTTTGATGATTAGTGAGTCGTATATAATTAATAAAGAATGAAATTCCTTGTTATCCCCTCAGTCAGTCCGTCCTCTTCATAACCCCACACGCAATAATGAAGTTAGCTATATGTCACTATGAAAAAGATAAATAATTGAGGCAGGCATCGTTCACGTTCTCAACTTTATTGAAGCTTTTGCTATCACGTCACAAAAGTCCAAAGCACTCTTTCTTTGGCACTGGCATTGAATTGAACAAAATTGTCCTAGTTAGGATGGAACTAGGATTCGAGCTTGGAAGCCAAAGCTTAAAACAACTTTTTTTTATGAAAATAAAAATTAATATCTATTTTATATTTAACAAAATGCTATATATAAAATAAATATTTTTTAAACATTTGATATTATAAAAATGTTAACAAAGTATAACATATAAAATAAGTATTTCTTAAACATTTCAACACATATATCAAAATAAAACTCGACGTTATTTAATATTCAACAAAATACTGCATATAAAATAAGTGTTTCTTAAATATTTGATATTATAAAAATGTCAACAAAGTATATAGCATATAAAATAAATATTTCAATACATTTATCAAAATAGAACTCAACGCTATTTCAGAGGAGATCCAAAAATATATATATTTAAGGAAAAATCTTAATTTTTCAAATTACATATGTATACCAGTTTTTTTTTTTTTTTTAATTTGAGGATCTATTAGGACTAAAATTTAAAATTTCATCTTTAATAAAAAGTGACTGAATAGTACATGAAAAATGTGTAAACAGTATGTAAATAGTATATAAACAGTAACAGTACAGTATAAACAGTAACTTTTTTCTGCTAAGCTAAAACACGTGCAAAAAAAGAAAATATCTAAAACACATCTTGACCAAATCACAATAATTTTTATCCAAACAATCCTAATAAGTCTGGACATGAAATATTGAAATTTGGATGAAATGATAAAGTATTTTACTTTTTTTTTTTTGGAAACAACAAATCCAAGACACGATAATTAAGTTGGCATCCAGCCAATAAAAAGTAAACACAATAATGAAGTTAGTTGTATATCACTATGATAACCTAGCTGTAGCTCACTATGATAAGATGAATAATTGAGGCTAGCATCGTTCACCCTTTCGACTTTGTTGAAACTTTTGCTAGCACGTCACAAAAGTCCAAACACTATTTCTTTGGCACTGGCATTTGATTTGACACAAAATAGATAGATAGCAAGATTCTGAAAACACAAATTCCAAAAGGTCGTGCAAAAGGAGGGGCCCGAAGTAAAGTAAAGCAGAACTACAATCAGTGTCGGTGTGGAAAATTTGGACACGGTTGATGAAAAAAAAAAAAAAAAAAAAAAAAAAGTTAAGCAGAGCATGTGCTAAGAGGGTAGTTTTTGAGGGAAAGTACACAAAGAGAGTGCAAATTCTTTCAAAATATGAGCAAATTAATGGCTTGTTTGGATATTTAAAAATTAAAAAGGAGTAGAGTAGAGGGAGGGAGAGTAATTTAATACCCTTATTTGAAAGTTTTTTAAGGAAGGAGGGAGAGGGATTTGGAAGAGTTTCAACTCCCTCTAACCCCTCATTTTTAATTCCCCCAAATTAGAGAGATTTAGAGGGAGAGTAAAGGATAAAAATGCTTGACCAAATGAATTACCAAATTTGTCTTTACTATATTAACAAAATTATAAATGAAAAGACTAATTACTCCTCTCCCCCTTACTTAATTTTAAAAACATCCAAACAAGATGAAGGATAGTCATTCCTCTCTACTCTCCTTCCCACTACTCTCCTCTCCTCTACTTCCCTCTACTCTTCTCCCTCTCTAAACTTCCAAACAAGCGATAACATTCAAGGCTCCCATTCCATCCTTGATCCTTCTCTTCTCGGTGAAGTGAAATGGCTGAGGCTGTTGTTTCCGGTGTCGTGACAAGGATTGGTGACTTGCTTGTACAAGAAGGAAAATTTTTGTCCGGGGTGAGCAATCAAGTTGAGCTGCTACAAAATGAGCTCAATCTGATGCAAGGCTTATTAAAGGATGCAGATGCGAGGCAGGATGAATCAGATACTGTAAAACGGTGGGTTGCTGAAATAAGAGATCTTGCTTATGATGCAGATGATATTATTGCGACTTATGCCCTCACAGTTGGATCCAGAAAGGGAGGAGGCATACAAAAGTTCATCAAGAGGTGTAGTTGCATCTTGGATGAAGTAATTACAGTCCACAAGGTTGGGTCAAAGATTGAAGATATCAAGGCAAAAGTTTCTAATTTGAGAACGATTTTTCGAGACTATGGGATAAGAGAATCAATGATAAAAGGAGGCGGATCCAGTTCTTTTAATGAGAGGAAGCGAGGAGAAAGGCAAACATTTTCTCATCTTGACCATGATGTTGTTGGTTTTGACAATGATCTAAATAAATTGGTGGAGTTTTTGCTGAAAGAAGGGGAAGGCAATAGAGTTGCTTCCATATGTGGTATGGGTGGTCTGGGAAAGACCACTCTTGCCAAAATGGTTTATAACCACCCCGAAGTCAAGAAGCACTTTATTGATTGCCGCACTTGGTCATATATCTCACAACAATGCCAAAGAAGACATGTTTGGGAAGAAATTCTGGTCAAGGTTCTCTCTCCAACTAAAGAGGAAAGGGATGAAATTCAAAAGTTGAAAGATGCAGAGATCGTTGAGAAACTTCATGACATTCTATGCAAGAAAAAGTGTTTGGTGATTCTAGATGATATTTGGAATATTGAGACTTGGGACAGTCTACACACTGCCTTCCCATTGAAGAACACTAGCAGTAAAATTCTGCTTACCTCTCGTAATAAAACAGTGTCTTTACATGTAGATGCCAGAGGATTTCTTTATGAATTGCAATGCCTAAATAAGGAAAGGAGTTGGGAATTGCTTCAGAAGATAGCAATCTCTTGGAGAAAAGGTATGACAACTAATTTTCTCCTTTGGTAATTAATTTGAAGAATTTTTTTTTATTTTATTTCTTAATTAATTTGAATGAAACACGATCTATTAATAGAAATAATTTAAAAGTAAAAATAAATAATAACTTGCAAATAATAAATTTATCTAGATATAAATTTTTAATAGTAAGATATTAGAGGTTTAATTAATTTTAATATATAAATATATGCATGTGTATGTCTATGGATAAGTGGATACCTATGTATCTAATATTAATTTTTATCTGCTGCATGTGAATGTCGACAGTAGATAATTAATCCTCAAATTTAAATCAAATGTTATCTTAACGGAAAAAAAAAAAGTTTTATCTCAATTTTCTTTTGTATGTTTAACTAGTATTTGATGACACAAAAATATAAAAAAATTCAATATGAATAATATATAAATATATATACGTATAGAGAGAGAGAGAGAGAGAGAGAGAGAGAGAGAGAAATATTTCTCTAAAACTTTGGACCAACTGTACTAAAATGTTGGTTATACAACTTTAAAAGGCAGGTCAAGGTGGGAGTAAGGCAAAACTGTCATCTCTAGTTGGCCATATACATAAACAAATATACAAAATAATATATTAGTTAATGAACAATTATTACATATTTATTTTGAAAATACATTTTTTTTCGTATTAAAATGTTTTGATTAGTAAACATATTACTAATTTATGTTTGTTTATACTTCATTTTTTTTTTTATCTTACAAAAGTGGTGAAAATATATTTGAAAGTTGTTTAAATTATTTTAGATTTTATTTTCACTCAATTTTGTTAATATTTATAAGTTTAATCATTTGCTTTATTTCAATTAATTATTATATTACCTATGACGTCATCACAATTTAAGCTTTGGTTGAGTTTCGGTCCGACCTCAAAATTTTGAACTTATCTATTTTTTAGTTCTTTGAAATGTTCACATTTGAAAATATTGGTATTTGATGATAGTATGACACCAAAAGAAAAAGAGAAAAATTCAATATGAATGATAAAATATATAGAAATATTACTCTAAAGTTTTGGACAAAGTGAACGTAAATATCATTTGGTCTAGAAGAGTGTGTGTATCTGTGTGTACACACACACATATATAATTCAATCACTACAACAATTTCTTCTCCAAAAAAAAAAAAAAAAAAAATCACTACAACAATGGAAAATGGAGAATTTGTATCCTAGACATCTCCGTTGGAAACACCAAAAGGGTGTAACTTAGGTTACAAACTTTGATTTGAATCTATTATGTATATTAATATATCCACTTAGTTGTGAATTTCAATTTCTTATGATAACTGTGAAGAATTAAGTGATTGATAGAAGGAATTTATTTGGATTGGAAGACTATTATCTATTTTAAAATGAGAGGGAAGGGGGATTCTATATATCAATATTATTATAGATATATAAAAAGGGGAAAGCTTCGTGAGGAAAGGTAGCTCTATATTACTGTAAAAAAGAAATGAGGTTTAATTTTAAACAAGTTTTGACACTCCAAAGTTAAAATTGCTAGATGGCCAAACTTGAATCTCACATTTAAACTAGCCCCACACCAACCAATGATAATTCTAGAAACTAACACTCGTAGGAGTTAGTAATTCGGAAAGAAAATGGTTTGACTAATACTTTTATATTATTAACATATTAGCAAATTGGTGAATTATTCCAAAATAATTGAGAAAAATATTAGCACAAAATTAAAAATAAAGAGTTTGAATTAATTGTAATTGCATTTTAAATAATTTAGTAATATTAATTTGACACAGTTGAGAGCCTGTATATTGGGTAAAAGTCACATATTAGTATCTGATGATGCTCGAAAATCGTCAGTTAGTCACACGGTCCTCACGTGCTCCCGATGACGTACCTGCACAACAAAGAGAGTGAAGACCTTTGAAAGGGCACCGGCGTGGTACCGGCCAAATACCCTCCGAAGGTTAAGTTAGAAATCTTCACTTTACAACACTAGAGCGCTAGAGTTGAGTTATTTGTGCGTACCTTGTTTCGAGAGGGTCTTGGGGTATTTATAGTAGCGTTGGGCCGAAATCCATGCCTTGACCGAGGAGTTCTTTTCCTTTTAGGATAGTGATACTTGGATCTCACGTATCTCCTAGAATCCTTGTCCTTGTAGGGGTCTCCTTACTTAGACGTATTGTTCAAGAATTGTTTATGTATGCGTGTCAGTCAAGTAAGATTGCAAATGGAGCTGAAACTGACCTCGTCAGCCTTCTCCCGTCAGCTACGCTATTCAATAGGATTATTGGTGGAGGCCGTCAGTCTTAGGTCTCCATACGTCAAGGTCGTCAGCTTCAGGTAGCTCAAGAGTTGAGGTCGTCAGCCATGGGGTCGTCAGCCTCAGGCTCGTCAGCTTTATGTCATTTAGTGATAACCCTTATCAGCTGCCCCCTACTCCATAGCCTCGTCATCTTATCCTGACGAGCTATGGAGTATATACCTAAAACCTCGCGCGGCTTTCATTAAATGCGAGGACACGTGGCTTAGCTTGATTCGCCTCGTTCTGCGACGAGCGTGTCGCTTCGTCTTCGTGCCCCTTGTTTCCTATATATATGTCCTACTTTCCTCATTTCAAACTTTCCAGCACTTGTATTCTTTTGAGAGCCAAAGCGTCAAGCGCAAGATTCCCGTCCGTCTGTTTGCTAGCTTCGTCTTCCTTGAACCGTCAACTTACGCCAGACGACATTTTTACTTGTAAGTTTTTTCTTTCAATTCTTTTTATTTTTCCACCCTGTAACTTTAGCGAAGCCGTTGGCCTAGGTTCTTAGAACAACAACCATCGTTTGTAGGTAGTCAGATGTCGAGTGAGCAGTCGTCAGTCCGCGAAGGAGCGGGTTATGACGAAGTCTTTCCGTCAGGTCTTCAGCCCGAGGAGGGCTTGTCCTGGTCGTCAGAGAGGGACACATCGGCCCATTCTTCTGACGAAGTGGATAGAAATGGTAGAGAAAGTGAGGACGGGGGTGGTAGTGAGAAAGAGGGAAGTGGCGACGAGAGTGAGGATGAAGGTGACGAGGAGACTTTAGAGAGCACCTCTGGAGCTCCAGGTGATGACCGCCCCTTCATCCTTCCCCTTGAATGGTCCGTCAATAGTTTTCTGCCGACGATGTCAGAAAATGTTTTTAACACTTTACGAGCCCGCTACCAGATCCCAGACGACGTCCCAATCCGTCTCCCTTTGGATGGTGAACGGTGTTATTCAGGTCGAACAGCCGACGTGGGCATGTATGACGCCATGTTTGCAGCGGGCTTCAGATTACCACTGACGGGCTTGTACCGTCAGTTAACTAACTTTTTGGGGATCTCCGTCAGCCAGATTGCCCCCAATGCGTGGAGGACTTTTATCGGCGCGGAAATTTTGTGGGGTCGTCTCAGCGGCGGGCACCGTCAGCTAACTTTAGATGAATTCTTTTGGTGCTACCGTCCACAACATATTTCCTCGTCCAAGGGGTTTTATCATTTCTCCCTAAGGTCGAAAGAGTTAAAATTGGTGTCCGACATGCCTGACTCCAATAGAAATTGGAAAGGAAGGTACTTTTTCGTTAAAGGGACGAACTGGGTGTGTCGTGAAGAAGAGTGGGAGTCCATGCCTTATGGTTTTTTCGATAACACTTGGGCGCACGTTAGGGATTCAGGTTTATCCCGTCGGCCTCTCTTTGCTTTTCACCTAATTGGTTTCTAACTCCGTCTATTTTTCTTTCAGCCAACGTCCGTCCACGTATAACCGCGGAGCAAGAGGAGTTCATCCGCCGAGTGACGTCAATTCCTCTGGACGAAAGGAGGTGTCGGGACCTAATTACCCTAGACACTTTGCACCTATATTGCGGTGGTCCCGAACCGTCAGACGAGGCTCGTAGACTAAACGAATTATCCCGTCGACGTGAGTATCTCGTAGTTACCTCCGTCACTTTCCTTACCTTTTTGTTGTTTCTATTCACTTTTTATCTTTACCAGAAATGGAGACGGCAAAGCAAAGAATCCGCGCCGCCGCGGCTAAGAAGAAGCAGGAGGAGGAGAGGGCCAGAGGTGAAGCGACGCCGTCAACAGCTCCTAAGCCCGTCGGGAAGAAGGGCGTCAAGAGAAAGGCTGACGGGGCTGACGACCGGTCCGGGAAGAAGTGGTTTCTTCCTCGGGGGACAAGACCACCAAGAGGCCGTCGCCTCCAAGAGCTTCTTACGGGTCTGGCAAAGGCCTGATGACGGCCTCAGGGGTCGTTACTCCTGATTCTTCCCGTCGCCTCCTCACCCACAAGGACTATGCCGTGGAGGTAGCGGAGTCCATCCTAAAGGAAGAGGAGATGGAGCTGTGTGACGACCACCCGACGGACGAGATAGGGTCGTCGGGGCTGTTCGACCTTGCAAGGGTATGACTGCCTTCGCCGTATTTTTGTTTTTATTATTATTTTTCGTAGACGTTGTAGAGTATTGACGGCATTTCTGTGACTGACGACCTTTTTGTGCCCCATAGGCCATGATTCGAATGAAGGCCCTACGGGACCGATGTGCTGCGAAGGAGGGGGTGGTCTCTCGTCTGCACAAGCGCCTCAAGACGTCGGCAGACGCTCAGCAGCAGTATAGGGACGCCAACATCACCCTGGCCAAAGAGGTGAAGAGACTGACGGATGAACTGGCGGAGGAAACCCGTCAACGGGGCCTGGCCGACGATGCAAAGCTGACGGCGGAGAAAGAACTTCAAGGGCTGATGGGTCAGGTGGAGACGGCCAGGAGTGACGCCGTGGCGGAATTCAAAGATTCCCAACAATTCATTGACTCCTGTGCCGTCTACTACTCTGAAGGTTTCGAGGATTGCTTAAAGCAAATGAAGCGTGCCCATCCTGACTTGGACTTGTCGGGGATAAGCATGGATGAGCCTATACCGTCAACCCCGGCAGGTGACTCCATTCTCGAGGAGGATGACGAGGCTACCGAGCCTATGGTAGATTCGAGGGACGGCAGCTTTGTCCTCGCCCAACCGGCCTTGGAGAGGTCCGTCACTTTGGACCCGTCAGGAGTCTTGAAGCGGAGAAGTCTAATGCTGAGGATCCTTCAACTCCGGCTGTCGTCCTGCCTTCGTCGACTGCCCCGTCTGCTTCGTAGACCCTTCTATTGTAAACACTTTGTTTTTGTTTTGTAATGAACTTTAATGTTTGACGCTCGTTGTTTTGAGCTTTTGTAAAGACAATCTTAACGTTTATTGCTTCCAAAGTGTTATTTTCATTTTGTTGCTTTCGTACCGTCGATCTAAATTCTTTAATGTCTTTTCTGTATTTTGTTCTGACGAGGCTGCTTGCTTTTTATACCTTTTCTTTGTGGGTCGTCAGCTTTGTCCATTTTGTGGACCTGATGCTGACTTTGCCTATTTCGTGGGTGGGACGCCCATTTTTTATCGTCAGTGTATAAGTTCGTTACTTATGTTAGTTCTGCGGGCATTTTAGCTCCGTCTATTGTGTGGGCGAGATCGTCCACTTCGAGGACTTTTAGATTGCCGTCTACTTCGTGGACTTTGAGATCGTCCGTCGAACTAATTTTGCCTTTTGATGTATTTAAGGCCGTCACCTTCGTGGACTTTGGGGCGTCCACTTTTTAGGGTCGTTCATGTTTGTGGACTAAGGTCGTCCACTTTGTGATTTATGGATCGTCCATTTCGTGGACTTGGTAGCTTCGTCCACTTTTGTGGGACTAAGGTCGTCCACTGCGTGGACTTAGTAGTTCCGTCCACTTTGTGGACTTGGCAGTTCTGTCCACTTTGTGGATTTAAGGTCGTCCACTGCGTGGACTTAGTAGTTCCGTCTGCTTAACAAATACATCAGTTACTTCTGAATAAACTCCTCTTATTGTGATGAATGCATACATACGTAGAAAATTGTTCCCAGAAAGGACAAATTTTAGCCCTTTGGTGAATGTTTTAAAAGTAAACTAAAACAAATGATTTAAAATAAATGACTGACAGAAATAGATTGGAAATGAGGAGTAGCGTCCGTTGTTTCTCTACTGGTAGTACTTTCTGAGGTGCTCTCGGCGTTCCATGGATGGCGTAGTTGTAGTCCGTCCAGGGTCCCCAGGTGGTAGGTGCCCTTCCTTAGCCACGATGTTATTCTATAGGGCCCTTCCCAGTTTGGGCCGAGTTTTCCTTGCGTAGGGTCTTTGGTGGTGCCCATTACTTTCCTTAGGACGAGGTCTCCAACTTCGAAGTCCCTGTGCTTGACTCGGGAGTTGTAGTATTTAGCCATGAGGTTCTGGTATCGCGCGAGCCTTTGTTCAGCCGTCGCTCTAACTTCGTCAGCTAGGTCAAGTTCTAGACGCATGGCTTCGTCATTCCTTCCTTCGTCGTGGTTGTCCACTCTGTAGCTCGTGAGTCCGACCTCGGCTGGTATAACTGCTTCAGTGCCGTATGTTAGCCGGAACGGAGTTTCTCCTGTGGGGGTCCTGACGGTTGTTCTGTATGCCCATAGTACGCTGGGTAGTTCCTCCGGCCATATGCCTTTTGCCCCCTCGAGCCGAGTTTTGATTATCCGAAGCAAGGATCGGTTCGTGACTTCAACTTGTCCATTGGCTTGGGGATGAGCAGGGGAAGAGTAATGATTTTTGATTCCTAATTGTGAGCAAAAATCCCGGAAGGCGTTATTGTCGAACTGTTTGCCATTGTCCGAGATCAGGACTCTTGGAATTCCAAACCTGCAAATAATGTTCTTCCAGACAAAACTTCGCACGTTCTTCTCGGTGATAGTGGCTAAGGCTTCTGCTTCCACCCATTTGGTGAAGTAGTCGATTCCGACTATTAGGAACTTTAGTTGTCTTGCTGCCGTTGGGAATGGGCCCATGATATCCAACCCCCACTGGGCGAACGGCCACGGAGCAGTGATCGGGTTTAGTTCTTCAGCTGGCCGCTTGATGAAGTTACTGAACCGTTGGCACTTGTCGCATGTCTTGACATATGTCTGGGTGTCTTTCAGCATTGTCGGCCAATAGTACCCGGCCCGGATCAGTTTGTGGACCAGCGACCGTGATCCTGAATGGTTGCCGCAGATTCCTTCATGTACCTCTCTCATAACGTAATCCGCTTCTTCAGGTCCTAGACACCTTAAGTACGGCCGGGAGAAACTCCTCTTGTATAAGACGTCCCTTATTAAGATGAATCTCGCTGCACGGACCTTCAGCTTCCTCGCGGCTTCCTTTTCTTCAGGTAGGATGCCTTCTTTCAAATAGGCGACCAGAGGGTTGGTCCAATCGTTTTCGGATCTTACCTCCTGCATGCTGAGGACATCTATCAGTGGTGCGATTTGAGTAAAAGATAGAGCCTTACCGGGGATGATCATATGCTCTGCGGATGCAGCTTTTGCAAGGCGGTCGGCCTGCTCGTTGTCCCCTCTTGGAATTTTAACAACTTTTGCCTGGAGCTCGTCCACCTTTCTCTTTGCTTGTTCCAAGTACATCTTCATTCTTTCTCCCTTACATTCGTAGTCACCGTTGATCTGACTGGTGATTACCTGAGAGTCACAATGGACCACCGCACCTACGACTCCTACGGCTTTTGTCAGATCTAAACCTGCTATGAGGGCTTCATACTCCGCTTCGTTGTTGGTCGTAGGGAAATCAAGTCGAATCATGCATTCGACCTCGTCACCTTCGGGAGAACGAAGTACGACTCCTGCTCCGCCAGCTTTTTGTTTGACGAACCGTCAGTGAAAACGTTCCATTGGGAACTCCCTGCCCTCTGATCTTCTTGATACGCGAACTCCGCAATAAAGTCGGCGAGTACTTGCCCTTTGATGGCAGTGCGGGGGCGATATTTTATGTCAAACTCGCTCAATTCTACTGCCCATAAGGCCATACGTCCCGCGGCATCAGGGCTACTCATCGCTCGTCGTATGGGCTTGTCAGTTAGTACGACCACCGTATGAGCTTGGAAGTATGGCTTTAGCTTGCGCGCTGCCGTAACTAGAGCGAAGGCCAGCTTTTCCAGTGGCGAGTATCTTCCTTCTGCCCCGTGGAGTGCCCGGCTGGCGTAGTATACCGGCCTTTGTACCTTGTTGTCTTCCCTCACTAGGGCTGCGCTGACGGCGGCTGGAGAAACGGCCAAATAGAGGAATAGTTCTTCGCCCGGTTGGGAGGGGGTTAATAGTGGTGGCGACGATAGGTAGGTCTTGAGGTCTTCAAATGCTTGTTGGCATTCGTCCGTCCATTCGAAGGACTTCTTTAGTGTGCGGAAGAACGGGAGGCATCTATCCGTCGCCCTGGATACGAATCTGCTAAGTGCGGCGATCTTGCCGTTAAGGCTTTGTACTTCCTTCACGAATCTGCTAAGTGCGGCGATCGAAGGTTTCCTTCAGGTCTTTCAAATGATCCTCCTTTCTTCGACTCTTTACCAGCATGTCGTCGACATACACCTGGACATTTCTCCCGATCTGCTCCGCGAACATCTTGTTCATAAGCCTCTGGTATGTTGCGCCTGCATTTTTCAAGCCGAACGGCATGACCTTGTAGCAAAAAAGGCCTTGACTTGTTACGAACGAAGTTTTTTCTCGGTCAGCTTCGTCCATTAGGATCTGGTTGTATCCCGAGAACGCGTCCATGAAGCTTAATAGTTGGTGTTGGGCCGTAGAATCCACCAGCAGGTCGACCCTTGGCAGAGGATAGCTGTCCTTGGGGCACGCCTTGTTTAGATCGGTAAAATCTACGCACATCCTCCACTTTCCGCTACTCTTTTTCACCATGACGACGTTCGCTAACCACTCGGGATAGTAAACCTCCTGAATGAAGCCCGCCTCCCGCAATTTGCGGACCTCCTCCGCTACTGCCCGATCTCTCTCCGGGGCGAAGGCTCTCTTCTTTTGTCGAATCGGCGGAAAAGACGGTGACACGTTTAATTTGTGTACTATGACTGACGGGTCAATGCCCGGCATATCTTCGTGACTCCATGCGAACACGTCTCGGTTTTCTTTGAGGAAGACCGCAAGTTCCTGTCGTATCGTCGAGTCGGTAAGAGTACCGATCTTGGTTGTCCGCCCTGGCTGAGAGTCGTCGAGAAGCATGTCTTCTAGTTTTCTGTGGGCTCCGCTGATGCCTGCTGTTCTATGCTCATGGTTTGCTGGTGGTCGTCCATCTCCATCATCGCTACGTAACATTCGCGTGCGGCCACCTGGTCCCCTCTGAGTTCTCCCACTCCATAGTCCGTTGGGAATTTTATCATCAAGTGGTAGGTTGAGGTTACAGCCTTCCATGAGTTAAGCGTGGGACGTCCTATGATGGCGTTGTAGGCTGATGAGCAGTCGACCACGAGGAATGCTACATTCTTGGTGACCTGTTGCGGGTAGTCTCCAATAGTTACCGCTAGGGTGATAACACCGAGGGGAAATACCTTTGTTCCTCCGAAGCCGACTAGTGGGGCGTTAGCCGGAGTCAGTCGTTCTCTATCAATTTCCATCTGTTGGAACGCAGGGTAGTAGAGGATGTCCGCCGAGCTCCCATTGTCGACAAGAACTCGATGCATGTTGAAGTCTCCTGCTCGTATGGTGACGACGAGTGCGTCGTCATGGGGGTGATGGAGGCGTCGCGCGTCTTCTTCCGAGAATCCGATGAGGGGGTTATTAGCCCGTGGCATCTGAGGTGCGGTCCCCGTCAGCTGGATGTTCTGCACCATTCTGAGATACGTCTTTCGAGCTTTTTTCGACGATCCAGCGGTCGTCGTCCCTCCTACAATCATCCGGATGTCGCCTAAGGGCTGTCTGGGGCGTTCGTTTTCCCGTCTTGGGGCCGGGCCTTGCGGTGGTTCTGCTCGTTCTTTGCTAACGAACCTCTGCAGCTTTCCTTGCCTGATTAAAGCTTCTATCTGTTGCTTTAGGTCGTAGCAATCAGCCGTGTCATGTCCATGGTCTCGATGGAAGCGGCAATATTTGTCCCTTGGCCTTTTGTTGGGATCTCCCTTCAATTTGCCGGGAAAAGTCAGAGTCCCCTCGTCCTTGATTTGCATTAGAACCTGATCGATAGGGGCGGTCAATGGTGTGAAGCTCGTGAATCTCCCTGGGAGTGGCTTGGAGCGGCGGTCATCCCGTCGCTCTTCAGTCCTGGCTTTCTTTTGCCCCCTATCCGTTCGAGTATCTTCTTGCCTTTCCCTCTTCTTAGGCTTGTCTTCCCTTGCAATCAGCGCGTCTTCCGCGTTCATGTATTTCGTTGCCCTGTAAAGTACTTCGGACATGGTCTTTGGATCGTTCTTGTATAGGGAGAAGAGGAACTTCCCTTTTCGCAGCCCGTTGGTGAAGGCTGCTACTTGTATCTTGTCGTCCGCCTCATCTATCGAGAGAGCTTCTTTGTTGAATCGCGTTATGTAGGACCTTAGAGTCTCGTCTTCCCTCTGCCTGATGCTCATCAAGCATGCCGTGGATTTTTTGTACCGGTGGCCTCCGATAAAGTGCGACACGAACTGGGCGCCTAGCTCTTTAAAGGTGCCTATTGAGTTGGGCGTCAACCTGCTATACCAGACCCTTGCGGACCCTTTCAAGGTGGTTGGGAAAGCCCTGCACATAATCTCGTCGGGCACTCCTTGAAGGTGCATTATAGTTTTGAAGGACTCTAAGTGGTCCAGGGGGTCCTTGTTTCCGTCGTAGCTTTCCACCTGCGGCATACGAAACTTTGGGGGAAGTGGGCACGACGTAACACGTGCCGTGAAAGGTGAATCGGTCCGCTGTACCAAGTCGTCGAGATCGTTAGACACTCGTCCTTTGAGGGCGTTCATCATTACGTCTATTCGTTCACGCATCTCCTGCATCTCGGCTGCGATGTGAGGGGGTATGGCTTCAGAAGGGGTAGTCAGGTTGGTATCCCGCCTCTCCGGCCTGCTCGGGGCGTTGCTGCCTTCAGGTGCTTCGGGATCCCTTCTCTCAGCGCTTGTCTCCTCCTGATTTTCCTCTTGTATTCTGGGACGCGTGTTTCTCTGACGTAGCTGCTCCTCCAAGTCGTTATTCTCTTTGGTCAGGCGCTCGACGGCTGCTGCGAGCGTTTGGACTTGCTTTTCCAGAACGGTTGCGCGCGGTTCGTTTTCCTGAATGTTGTTGGTGGTAGCCATTGAGCGGGTGAGTACCATGCAACTTTTGTCCGGGAAGCGATAGTGTGGCGTTACCACCCTCGTTTCCCACAGACGGCGCCAACTGATGATGCTCGAAAATCGTCAGTTAGTCACACGGTCCTCACGTGCTCCCGATGACGTACCTGCACAACAAAGAGAGTGAAGACCTTTGAAAGGGCACCGGCGTGGTACCGGCCAAATACCCTCCGAAGGTTAAGTTAGAAATCTTCACTTTACAACACTAGAGCGCTAGAGTTGAGTTATTTGTGCGTACCTTGTTTCGAGAGGGTCTTGGGGTATTTATAGTAGCGTTGGGCCGAAATCCATGCCTTGACCGAGGAGTTCTTTTCCTTTTAGGATAGTGATACTTGGATCTCACGTATCTCCTAGAATCCTTGTCCTTGTAGGGGTCTCCTTACTTAGACGTATTGTTCAAGAATTGTTTATGTATGCGTGTCAGTCAAGTAAGATTGCAAATGGAGCTGAAACTGACCTCGTCAGCCTTCTCCCGTCAGCTACGCTATTCAATAGGATTATTGGTGGAGGCCGTCAGTCTTAGGTCTCCATACGTCAAAGGTCGTCAGCTTCAGGTAGCTCAAGAGTTGAGGTCGTCAGCCATGGGGTCGTCAGCCTCAGGCTCGTCAGCTTTATGTCATTTAGTGATAACCCTTATCAGTATCTTTCGTAAGCATGGAGCAAATTTCTCCAAATGGATGTACATCAATGGGTTAATAAATATTATGTTATTGTGATGTTATTATTGTAGTTGATTTTGTTGTGGTTGTTGTTGTTCAAGAAGAAATAATATTATTTTGTTTGTTGGCTTTGCAGACTGTGTGACTAACACTAATAAGCCTAATATCGAAAAATTAGGGAAGGAAATGATTGAGTATTGTGGAGGTTTACCATTGGCTATCACTGTACTTGGAGGCCTTTTAGCGGCAAAGCAGACACCAGACGAGTGGGAGGACGTGCTTAAACATATTAAATCATACATTTTTAAAGAAGATGAATTACGAGTCAATAAGGTCTTAAGTTTAAGTTATAATGATTTACCTTGCCACATGAAACCATGCTTTCTATATTTAGGCCATTTTCCAGAGGATTTTGAGATACCCACAGAGGAATTGATTCAAATGTGGATGGGCGAAGGTTTTATACCACAAATTTCGCATGAAGAAGATATGTATGAGGGAGAACAATATTTGCAGGAGCTAATGCAGAGGTGCATGGTTCAGGTGGGGGAAATTAACAAACTTGGAAGGATCGAAACTTGCCGAATCCATGATCTTATGCGAGACTTTTGCATTTCAAAAGCCCAACAAGAAAATTTTCTCCAAGTCACCAAGAAAAATATTCACTCTATGGAAGGAAGCCAAAGGCATATTGGTAAAATTAGAAGACTTGCTATCACTTTGGAATCAAATGATAATTACCATGCAAGAATTAAATTCAGTGAATATCCTTACCTCAGGTCTCTTCTTTACTTTATGCCTCCTAAAGAATTTTATTTCAAGAAATCCAAGGTGCTTAGAGTCTTAAATATGAAAAATTACGAAGGAAAAACCTTACCTAAAGACATTGGACGATTCATCCATTTGAGATTTTTATCTTTGGAAAATAGCAATATAAATGAGGTGCCATCATCCCTTGGCAATTTGAGGTGCTTGCAAACACTTGATTTACGGCTTAAACGTTACAGAGTGAGAGTGCCAAATGTTTTAAAGGAGATGGAACAGTTGAGGCATCTTTACCTACCTGAATGGTATTGGGTAAGTGAGAAGTTAGAATTGGGTAATCTATGTTATTTCCAAACATTGCTGAATGTTGGGCCCGAAACCATCAAAATGCCCACAAGTTTCCGATTCAACTATCTTCGGATTCTTGGCTTCAAATGTCAATTCTATCGTCCGCTTCTTAGCGTGAAGTCTGGTGAAGTGCCCAATGTAATACAAATACTATCAAGCTGTCCACATGTATATAAGCTAGTTGTAGGGAACCCTATTAAGAAACTTCCAGAAACTCACCAGTTCCCTCCAAATCTTGCCGAGTTGGAATTAGGATTTATTGGTCTTGAAGAAGACCCAATGCCAACCTTAGAGAAGTTGCCCAATTTAAAAATCCTCCGCCTCTTTTATGACTGTTTCATAAGGAAGGATATAGTTTGTTCTGAAGGAGGATTTCCTTTGCTTCAGTATCTTCTCCTTGGTAGCTTGCGCTACTTAGAGCAGTGGAAGGTGGAGAAAGGAGCCATGCCCAGTCTCTGCCATTTGACAATTGATAGCTGCAAGCGATTGAAGACTATTCCAGATGGATTGAGGTTCGTCACAACCCTCCAGGAATTGGAGATCAAAGACATGCCAAATTCATTCGAAGATAGGCTTCGCGAAGGAGGACTGGATTTTGACAAAGTCAAACATGTGCCTTCCGTTGTATTTTAAAACTGTGGCAGAGAATGATAATCAGGTACAGTAATGAAATCTTGCATATTTGATAAATTTCAAGGCGCTTCTTTTCTTCTAAATCTCTCTCCAATTAATTCAAAATTTCCCCGATAATATTAAGCAAAATATTTCCGTAATGTAAGGGTATTCCTTCTTTTGATTAGAATGAATCTCCTATCTATTTTTTTTCACTTATTTTATTAGGTTTTGAACCCACAACCTATCTAATCATTATATTAGAAGCAAATTCTTTTCTGCTTCATCTTGTGGTGGACTCTTAATTTTTGCCTCTGTTATCAATAAATTAAGCAATGAGTTATACAATTTGAAGAATTTGATTGCAGAGACTAATTAAACATATTCTCCGATGCCTATGTATAGTTCTGTAAAGAATTGTTTGTTTGTTTTATTATTGCACCCTTTGTTCATGTATCCTGTTTGAATATAAGAAGCCAATGTGTCATTGGAGGAGAAAAATAATTCTTCATTTAATATGGGATTCTCATATTTCATTAAGTAATATTTATCTCACGGCAGTTTAGATGCATATTGTTTATAAGTTCAGTCTGTCCTTTCATTAAATTGTAGCAGTGTATCTTGTTGAGCTGGGAAATCAAATAGAATGGATGGAATCAGTGTACTAAAACACTAGTTATGTGAAATTGAGATATAAACAATGATGCAGACAAATTATGTTAGATGAAACTTTTATTTCTTTTAGATTTTGTCATAATTGGAGTTCTTGACATTCTACATCATGCATAATGGAGCAATCATTAAGAAGGAATTCAATTGCTCTTAACAATAATTTAAATAGTTCTAGTTGAATAGTTTTAGGTGAATATGAATTGTGAAATTCTTCTTGTAAACAAGAAGCCCAGAGTTGAGGGTCATCTAGGTGATAATAGTGTGCTTAGTATTAGTTCGTATGCAAGATGTGTAATAAGGATATTATAGTGTGCAACTTGCCAAATATTTCATCAATCATGTTCCATCTTTCTTCACTCAAGAAACATGTACTAGCTAGCCCTGTTTCATTCTCATATGTTGCGCTTTGATTGTGGACCATGTACTGAGCAAAGATGCTCAATATGTGTAGTCTTTCTAGTGACCTCTACATTATAAGCTTAAGTCCACAAACTAGCTAAAATTAAAGAAACGATAAAAAAAGTAAAACTGAACTTTTTATCTAGATGATAAAAACTTGCCAATTTGAGGAGTATCCTTTACCAGGAAATATTGCCAGTCTTAATCTTTATGCACTGTCTTACTGCCAGAATCATTTAGGTCGCTTCAATGTTTTACGATTTAGGACATGTAGTTGTCCAATAAGCTAATTTTACCAACCATCACCAACCAAGGAAATTTGTATATAGGAATTCCCATGCTAGCTAGTTAGACATAATAGGTCCTTAATCCAAAGAATTCTGCATCTTCATCAAATTGAGAAGATATGAGAGTTCAAAATGGCCAACATTCAACTTATGATGAACTTATGCAGCTTAAGAATTGTTTGCTTGTCATTTTTTCAACATTCATTTACTGAGAAAGCAAGTATCATTATAACAGCCAATGAAGATGATTATAAGTTCTTTTGGTTAATTAACACAATCACAGAGGAAAATAAAAAAAACTCAATGACATGCTGCATCTATAGTACCTTGATATTGAAGATTCATCTATAATTTTCTTTAAAATACTTGATTGTTATCATTCATACTTCAACTAGAACATCAAACAACTTGTATTTATCTTTCCAAAATATAGGACATGCTTTTAATTACTTACTCTAATTAAAACAGGTTATTCTATATAATGTTTTCCTGATAATACTTGATATAATTTTGCACCTAAAGTTGAGATAAAGGCAAGACATATGCTTTTGATTACTTGTTGTCACCTAGAATATCTTCCTTTGCCACATGTCAATTGGATAGCTTGCTCATGGATGGCTTTCTGCTGAGAGGAATTCTCATTTCCATGTACTATAAGCATTGCTTCAATTTCACTAGTTGTGATTATCCCAAAAATTTAAACTATTGGGAAATGGTGAATTTAGTCATTCAACCATAATTTTAACAGTTGGTTAAAAAGACGAGGTCTTTATACTACTATGATTAGTTGGGAATCATAGCCATTGCATATGTATGACAGTTTTTTGAATTTTTTCTGTTGAGAGTAGTATCAATTGATTATTTATATTTTCCATGTCTCAAATTACTTATAATTGATGTTTAAGACAAGCCTTGAATTGATAACCATATGGAAGTTCAATTTCTTTCCAAACATTTTAGAGCTAATTGATGTTTTAGACAAGCCTTGAGATTAAAGATGAAGATAAAGCTAGGTGATCTGCTACTAGATCAGGCTGCTACCCTTCTGCAGCCACCGGCAATGAACTTAGAGCTAAGGAAGATGAGGTGGAATGGTGGAGAATGTTGTGGTTTAGCCTTGCTATCCCATGGCTGCCTTTACAAGTTGGCTGGGAATAAAAAACAAACTGAAAACTAGAGAAATATTAGCTCCATGGGGCTATGCTAGGGGTTGCTTGTGTGTGTTTTGAAGAGACTTTATGGCCATCCAAACCGCTACCCAAACCGCCACTCAAAATTGTTTATCTCACAACATTTTCGATGTATATTGTTTATAGTGAAGCCAGTTTTGTCTGTCATTGTGTTAAGCTGTAGCACTGTATCTTATTGAGTTGGAAATATCAATTAGCATGGATGGAAATCACTGCATTTTCTATATCAATATAGTAACTAAAACACCAGCTATGTGCAATTGAGAAATAAAAAATTATGCAGACAAATTATGTTAGATGGAACATCTATTCCTTTTAGATTTTTTATTCCATAATTAGAGCTCTATAAATTCAACATCATACATAATCAGAGTAATAACTAAGAAGGAATTTGGTTGTTCTTAACAAGAACTTAATTCATTCTAGTTGAATAGGGTGTTGGATGAATATGAGCTGCAAAATGCTTCTTGTAAACTAGAAGATGAGGTTCTCATACTATTGTGATTAGTGGGGAATCATAGCCATTGAATATGTAGGATATTTTTTTGAAAATTTCTGTTGAAAGCAGTATCAAATGATTATTTATGTTTTCCACTTCTTAGAATACCCATAATTAATGCTTTAGGCAAGCCTTGAGTTGATAATTATATGAGAGTTTTATTTCCATGCAAACATTTTTAGTGTTTATAACTTGGATAGCTCAGCATAGTTTCACTCTATCATCAAGGATTGTAGAACTTTCTATGCCTCCATTGGCGATGAGAGGTGTGCAAGATTTTACCTCATAATAGGTATTTTTGTACTATAAAGGACCCACAAGATTTGTACATGGGGTTGCAGAGCTGTCCTAAAACATAGAAGTGAGGTTAGGAGGTTCATAAAGTTTGATGTTTGGGATGGTAGAAGGTTTTCGTATGACATGATAATAGGATCCTTTTCATGAAGTATAGCTTTAGGATTATGCATGGTGCCACAACTAAATCTAAGGTCAAGGTGGATTCTGTTTTGAAGAACAAAATAAAGGTTTTGAAACTTGCAAGGTTTGAAGAATTGATCACCATACAATGCTAGTTGTGTTTGGTTAAGCTTAAAGATGATAACGGTAGGTGGTCTGTAACTAGATCAGGCTAGCTGTTCTTGTGCAGCCATATGCAATAAACATAAAACTAAGGAAGATGAGGTGGGATGGTGGAGACTATGGTAATTTAACCTTGTTATCCCCTAGTTGCCTTTATTGGTTGATTAGGAATCAAAAACAAACTGACAACTAGAGAAAGATTATCTCAATAGAGCTATACCCTTGTGTGTGTTTTGAGAGTAGAGATAATCTTTTCTTTGAATGTTATTTTGCCAAGAGAATCTGGGACACTGTCATTAGGTACTAGTAAGTTTCAGAGGCCAAGTGCAGCTGGCATGATCCAATGAGCTAGGGTATTACCAAGGGAGAAGCCTAAGATCATCTATTTGTAAGCTTGCCAATTGGGCCATTGTGTATTATGCTTGGTCTCGGAAAAATGTCATCTATATATATCTAAAAGCTGAAGCATAGTATTTATTGTTGCTACACTCCAGTTGAGCCACATTAGCGTCCACGTCATTATCATTTTTCTTTCTAATTTTCTTATACATTTTTTTTAACATTTACTATTTTTTAAAATATTTATACTTTCTCCAACTTTTCTCTATCTCTTACCTTTTCATTTCCCCACTAGCCTCTACCTTAATATACTTTTCATCTCCCCACTACCCTCTATCTTACCTTTTTATCTGCCCACTACTCTCTACTTTAATATCACTCTTCATCTTTCCTTTCATCTTCTTCTTTTTTTTGTCCTTTCTTATTCACACCCTCTTACTATAAATTTGTCATTCTCTCTTCAATTCTTTACATACTTTTCCCTCACAAAAAAAAAAAAAAAAAAAGAGGTTCTCTCACTCTCTCTCTCTCTCTCTCTCTCTCTCAATTTTTTGGTGGATTTTATTTTTCTTGCACCTCTACTTTAGGTTGATAAATTGTTATGTTCTTTAGAACTCTATATTGAGCTGATGCGGTTTACTTTTGTGATTTAAGTTTTTTTTCTCTCTTTAATTGTTAATTTAT
Source organism: Castanopsis chinensis (assembly GCA_032878915.1). NCBI lineage: Eukaryota > Viridiplantae > Streptophyta > Magnoliopsida > Fagales > Fagaceae > Castanopsis > Castanopsis chinensis. Next base: position 5,980,048 of record JAVQMG010000104.1, on the reverse strand, counting down.
TACATGTGTTTCTTTAAACTCTTAGTTTGGGTTGCTTTGGATTCACCTATTTAGTTGTTCTATATATGTTATTTTTGTACAACATGACATTTGTTCTATAAAGTTCCTTTCAAAATTGATATGTTATCTTTTCATTTTATTTTATTTTTCTCTCCTTATGTACAGTGTTTGACTTTTAACAAAAACTATTCTATTTATATATTTAGAAATCAATATCTTCTTAATTCCAACAGTTTAAATTTTGTGTGGGCCATAAGGAACAAAGGGGTCCATAATGCATTCATGTTTACCTAATATCGTAATAAATCTAAGTAATTGAATAGTATTGTTGTTTAATTTATCACTACTACACATTTGTTTTTCTGAAAGCTACATACCATCGATTGTAACACCAAATAGATATTTCAAAGTTCTTTTGCTTGATTACTTTGCTGTATGGTGAGTTGAAACATTGTTTAGTAATGATGTACGTTAGATTGTATGTATAGCCTCTTGACTTGCAAAGGGTAAATACTGATTTATGTTAACCTTTTATTATTGGTATTCTTTAGAGCTATAATGGTTGATAGGTCTAATGAGGCTTCATTAATTTATGTGAGGTTTCATTCTCACCCACATGACAAGCAATAAAACAAGACAATTCATGTTTAGCTTTCAAGTTTATTCTTTTTATAAAAAAAAATGCTTAGTTTTCTGGTAATCACAAATTCGTTTTGTTAACTCAACATCATAAAATAACTTTAATTTAGCTATATGGATAGGGTTTATCATTTTCCATGCTGCAATATATGTATATATATATATATATATATATTTCTTTTTTCAAGCTAACATCAATAGCACTACTACAACCATATCCTCCATATCATTAAATTATTAATATTTTCTCTCATTTTTTAATTTTTTAAAATTAAACATATAATATTTTAATTAAATACAAATACATAAAAATTTCCTTATAAAATTGTACTCATTTTTTTAACATTTACATTTTCTCCAACATTTTTCATTCTTTTCACATTTCATCTCCCCACTGCCCTCTACTTTAATATCACTCTTCATCTTTCCCTTTAGCTTCATTTATTTTGTTTATTCTTCTTCTTATCCTCTTACTATAATTTTTTCATTATATCTTCTCTCCTATATTTTTATGCATAATTTTCCCTCACAAAAAAGGTTATTTTTCTCTCTCAATTTTTGGTGGATTTTTTATTTTTCTTGCATCTTTGCTCTAGATTATTAATTTTTTGTATTTTTAAGAACTCTACTTTGAGTTGATGCAAATTAGTTTTGTGCTTTAAGTTTTTTTTCTTTTTGTCTTTTTTGTTCTCTTTGATTGTTAAATGTTATTCTATTACATTACAAAAAATATAATATTATTCTATTACGTAGCATGATTTGGATAATTTTATCATATAAGAATTTTACATAAGTTACATAGATAATAGTAAAACAACAACAACAACAACAACAACAATAATAATGATAATAAAATATATATTTATGAGATAACTCTAAAAATATTATCACACGCAAAGCATGAGTCTGCGACTAGTTATGCATAATGGGTTAGTGTGGCCAAGAGCAGAATTTGAGAAGAACCTAGAAGGATGTTAGAGGTATATAAGATTCCTGAACCAAATTCCAAATGTCATTTCTGAACAATATTCTCTGCTATGGGATAAATTCTTTTGTTATTTAAAATATTTGTGTGTATTACTGATGTTTAGGAGGTTTTTTGTTTCGGTGTAAAAATTTCTGTAATTTGCTCTTACCTGAGTTTCAGTTGTGTTAATTTGTAAGAATCTAGTCTTTTGAGATGAGTTTTGGTATTTAATAGCCTATGTTCTCTTCTTTAGCCCAGTTTCTGTAGTTTGCCTAGCGTTATCTTGTTTGTTCTCTATTAATAATATCCTTTACTAATTCATCCAAAAAAAATTAAACTAAGATTAACTGCATTATTTAGTCATTCTTAATATAACATTTTTTCATTAGAAATATACATTCTCAAATTCTTGAAATTGTAGGAGCAGTCATGCTTGCTTTTAATGTCCTGTGAAGTGTGAACTATTGTGTTCTTCTATCTTCTTCTGCACCTATCATATTGAGCAACAAAAAACTTGTCAGCACTCCTTGCTCCTAGACTTCTATTGGTTGCCTCTATGGCCCTGACCCGTTTGTGTTTGTTCATTTATCTTTTTCATATTTCTGTAAACCACTAGACATAAAGACTCAAAGTAGATTGAATTTTAGTTTTTTATTTTAACAAAAATATAGAAGAAAAAAGAACTTCACCGCTATCATACACAAGGAGTAAAAACTGAATTGCAATTTATACACTTATTATTAGGTTCTAAACCCACAACCTAACTATCCATTATATTACCAGAGAATTCTTTTCCGCTTCATCTTGTGGTGGTCTCTTAATTTTTGCCATTTTTATTAACATTTTCTTCTTTCTTTTTCTCCCTTTTTTTGGAGTCTTTCTATATATATATATATATATATATTTTTTTTTTTTTTTTTTTTGGGTCCTACTTTCTTTTCATTCCTACAGCATAAACATATTGTTATATGGTGTAAATATAGTTCTAAATGTTACTTTAATGAGTTCATGTCTACAGTATATTTCATTTTAATTCGTTTTTTATGTTTCTGGGATTAATCATTCACCTTCGGTTTTTTGCAGTTGAAATCATCCATGGTCTGCAACTGGTACCGGTTGGTGTCTGTTGTACAATTTGAAGAATATGATTTCACAAGCTCGTTAAACATATTTTAATGCCTATGGATAGTGATGTAAAGAATTGTTTGTTTGGTGATGGTACTCTTTGTTGTGATATTTTCTAAGGTGGTTTGTTTGCATTTGTACTGTATTTGTTTGTGTTGCTTTCTTGTTCTGCTTTTCTGCTCTGCTATGAATGCATTCTTTGTTAGTGTATTCTGTTGAATAAAAGAAACCAATGTATCATTGGAGGAGAAAAATAATTCTTCGCTTAATGTGGGATTCCTCATATTTCTTCAAATTATGTTTATTTCATTGCATTTTAGATGTATTTTGTAACTAGTGATGCTAGTTCAATTTGTCCTTGTGTTAAGCGGTAGAACTTTATCTTATTGAGTTTAGAATATCTATTAGCATGGATGGAAATTGCTGTTTTTTCGGTATCAATATGGTAACTAAAACCTAGTTATGTGCAATTGTGAAATCAACAATTATGCAAACAAATTATGTTAGATGGAGCTTTTATTCCTTTTAGATTTTATGCCATAATCAGAACACTAAATTAAACATCATATAAAATCAAAGTAATCATTAAAAAGGAATTTGGTTATTCTTAATAATAATAATTAATATAGCTCTAGTTGAATGGAGTGTTAGGTGAATATGAGCTGTAAAATGCTTCTTGTAAACTAGAAGATGATGTTCTTATACTATTGTGATTAGTGGGGAATCATAGCCATTGCATATGTAGGATATGTTTTTTTGAAAGTATTCTATTGAGAGTAGTATCAAATGATTATTTATGTTTTCAATTCTCAATATACCCATTATTAATGTTTTGGGCGACCCTTGAGTTGATAACCATATGGGAGTTTTATTTCTTTGCAAACATTTTAGAATTTATAACAGCTCAGCATAGTTTCACTTCAACCTCAAGGATTTTTGAACTTTCTATGCCTCCTTTGGTACTGAGAGGAGTGCTAGATTTTACCTCATGGCAAGTATTTTTGGACTATAAAGGTCCCACAAGATTTTTCATGGTGCCTCAGAGCTGTCATAAAACTTAGAAGTGAGGTTAGGAAGTTCATAAAGTTTGATGTTGGGGATGGTAGAAGGTTTTCTTATGACATGATAATTGGGACCCTACTAGGATCCTTTTCATAACTTATAGCTTTAGGATTATCCACGGTGCAACAACTAAATCTGAGGCAAAGATGGATTCTGTTTTGAAGAACAAATAAGGGTTTGGAAACCTGCAAGGTCCTATGAATTAATCACCATACAATGCCAGTTGTATTTGGTTGAGCTTAAAGATGATAAATCTAGGTGGTCTGCGACAAGATCAGGCTGGCTGCTCTTGTTGAGCCATCTGCAATGAACATAAAGCTACAGCAGATGAGGTGGGATGGTTGCAACTCCGCTGGTTTAACCTTGCTATCCCCTAGTTGCCTTTATTGGTTGGTTAGAAATCAAAAACAAACTGACAACTAGAGAAATTTGAAAATTTTGGAACAAAAATCTACTTGTATTCAATATTTGACTATAAAGAATCTGTAAATAAGAAGGGAATATATTCTAACAAAGAGAGATTAGTAAATTTTTCATCTTAGAATCATTATTGATGTTTTTAGGAAATTAATTGGTATAAATATCTCTAAAAAATCTAAATCTTGTTCCTTGTTGAAAATCAAATTTCTAATTAATCAATCTTCCCATTTTTGGATTAGAATTTTGTAACTATGATGTCAAGTATGAGAAAAAAGGGAACTCGCACCATCATAGATACCCAACCATATTCTTATAATTCATGATATTGTTAAAATCCAAATTTATTGACTTATGCTCCTGCTTTATCAATCATGTTCTCTCTTTGTTTACTAAAGAATAAAAAAATTGGCCCTGCTGTATGCATATACAAAAAATTAGGCAATTTGCATGGACCGCCGTGTTTCCTTCGGTTATGTTCATTAATGAATAAAAAATGTAAAGGTGTGCACTGAGCAAAAAAGTGCCAATATAGGTAGCTTCTCTAATGACCTTGACACTACTATATCTGAAGATCATGGAGTGGTACAAATTAAAGAAATGAAACAAATGAAAAAGAATAATTTTTTGTCTAGATGAAAAACTCTTGCTCAGTCTCTTTGAGGGTAACCTTTACCTACAAATAATGCTAGTCTATGTAGTGTCTTAGTGCCAGAATCATTTAGTTTGCTTGTATTTAGGTATTTGGGCATGTAGCAGTAGCACTCTACTAAGTTAATTAAAACTACCAAATCAGCAGGCAGGCGGCTCTAACTAGTTAGATTGCCAAGCTAGTCAGAAATTCCAAATTCTGAATGCAGAGACTTGACTAGTTTAAGTAGACATGAGATTGAGAAATGGTTGAAATTCAACATTTAAAGTATTAATACAACTAAAAAAGAGATTATTGAGACTATTTTGACATTCTTTTACACTTTGGACCAAATACCTACCTCATTGCTTATAATGTACTAAGCAGGGGACTTCATCAACAATAAGACACCTAGTGCACCCAAGTGCTCATATTCTTATCACAATAATTAATTATAAGTTCTATATTTAAATAATTAAAGCATTCACAAAAGAAAAATAATTCAACTAGATGAGATCGTTCATCTAGGATTCTTTGAACCTCTTCTAAAAATATGACTATAATTCACATCTATGTATATGGTGTCATATTTATGCCTGGAATCATATACTTCAATTTTGTGTCTACAGTTGAGATATATGCAGGGCATGTGCTTTTAATTATTTGTTGTAGCCTTGAGCATCTTCCAATTGCTATGCGTCTGCCAGATAGGACCCTTCTGAATAGTTTTCTGTTTAGACACAATTGCATTTCTATTTACAGAAAAATATCATAGTTCAATTGGAATTGCTTCGGCTTCACATTGAATGGAAACCATTATTTTTTTATCTAGCTCTTGTGGTTGCTGTGACAAAGATGAACTGGTGAACTGGACGAGTTTGAAAATACATTTGGGTTGTGAAGTAAGAGAATTCCATGTGTGACAAAGATGAGGCCCTAATACTATTGTAATTATTAGGGGCTTGTTAGCCATTACATATGAATGACAGTGACACAAAATTTATTTAGTGAGAGTATTATCAAATGATAATTCATCTTCTTTTATTAGTGGCAATGATTAATGAGTGTCACTAGAGCTAAAGATGTCACACCCCCAACCCTGCTTTGTATCTCTAAATATACCTATAGTTGACATTATTGCATGCATTGAGTTAATAACTGTGGGGGAGTTAAATTTTCTTTCCAAAAATTTAACATATAGACACTGTTTAACAGTGTTTGATACATGGAAAGCTCTGCAATAGTTGTACTGCAACAAGCAATGCTTCTTCATTTAAAGGATGTAGAAATGTTAATAGGAGTGCTACATCTTTACTCTCATGGCAGTATTTTTATAGAATTTAAATCCCTTTTCTGCTTCCATTAGTATCTCATATTTTTGCATAATCCAGGTTTACATTTTCTTTAATCTCAGATTAACAATATTATCCATTAATATTTCTGAATTATAAGTTTACATTGTCAAATTATTGACATTGCAAGATAGGTCTTGTTTACTATCATTGCCCTATGAACTTAATAGGGTCTGCCATATTCATTTGTATCTATCTTATTGAGGGACAAAAATGCTGTCAGGACTCCTTGCTGCTATACTTCTCATGGTACCCTTTAGGGCCTTTATGTATAACTCAGACAGTTTGCGCATGTTTTTGCTTTTGTCTCTCTTTCAAAATGTGGAAACTTGGTTTTGCCTACGTATTGTAGGTCAAAATTTATTTGTAAGAATTTTTTCTGCCCAGATGTCTCCCTAATTTGGTGTACAAGTAGAGATTAAGGGAGTAAAGACTTAAGACCGCCTCCCACAATAGTCAACTGATTAATTCTTAAGGTTTGTTCATTTATGGTGAAACTCTCTAAGGCTCACAATCTGATATTGTGTGCATGGTTAACACAGAGTCAGTTTATGCATTCCTTGACAAACATTACTAAATTGAAAGACATTCGAAATGCAATTAGCTTTAGTGACCATCCAGCCATTTAAAGAATTGCACAGTGCAGACTGTAGAGGCAACACTTGAGATGAAAGGCAAGAGGACTTTGTGAACTACACTATCCAAAAATACTTTAAAATTTGTCTTGTAAAGTTGTACATACAGAGTAGTAGGACTTCAATTAATCTTGTCATATTTTATCATAAGGTAAAGCTTGATGCAAAATATAAATAAAAGATCAATATGGACCATGGACTGACCTTCAATGAAACAGATATTCTCTTTAAGTATTTAAGTACTCTAAATTTAGTTGAACATAATCTTTTCACCACTGTCTAACAATTTAGTTTGCATAACATAACAAAGCCTTAACTCACTTTGATTCAACTTTGTAATTTTTTGCTTATGTGTCAAAATTCAACAAAGTCACACGACTTTTAAAAAACTAAAAACATGCTAAATCAGTTATTACATAATGAAACCATCATAATTGTCAGGCCACAAACGCGTTGACCCCTTGTGATAATTTAGATTAATTAATTAGCCTAGTTTTTAATTAATCAGATTAACATGCAATATCACGTGGCAGCACAAACAAATCACGAAACTAAGTTAAGCAGCGGAAAATAAATAACACGGTGATTTGTTCACGAATGGGGAAAACCTTACGGCAAAAACTCCACCGGGTGATTTAAGGTCACCACTCCCGAAACTCCACTATTATCACAACAAGCAGTTACAAGCAAGGAATCCCAGTACCTTACCAACCTACAGTTGAACTCTTACCCCAATACCCAATTGGACTTGTTCTGTAGTGACAGTTTCTCCTTTCAATGCACGGCTCCAAGTACGTGACTAACCAGATGCGCGGATCCCATTACGCGACTTCAAATACCAACTAGAGAGAGAGTTTTTAGCTGCAAAGTTCTTCAAATCATCAGAGATGAACTAGGGCACGAACTTTGTCTTTTAGATCACAAATTGCATGAACAAGATGTTCTCAATGAATGTGCAACTTGCATCCTCTACCACACCTTGACGGCCCTTAAAATAATCCTTTTATATGTCTAGGGTTAGGAGAAAAGAAGTCCCAAAGACACACTCACGGATTGGACTTGAAACAGACTTGAAAATCTGTTTTCTTTAATTCTCGACAGATAGAGGTGTCGAGAGGTGTCGAGAAGCTGTCGAGGCTTGGGCAAAACAGCTTCTTTAAAGCTCGATAGATGCATTTGTCGAGGTATGTGTCAAGCTTTAAAAACCAGCACTTCCTTGCTTGTTTCTTGGACAGACTTTGACGGCTTCAACACTTAATCTTGAACCACTGTTTCTTGAAGTGTTAAACTCATCCTAAATCTACCAAATTACAAGTAAAGTGCGTTTTGTCTAAGGATAAGCCAATTACATAAAATAGCGACATATGTTCACAGACTTGAACTACATATGTCCTAACAATAATTCTTGCTTATTTGGTCAAATTCCACAAAGTCACATGACTTATTAGGATGGGCATTGTCTATTACACACTTGCTATTACACACAACACACACATTTCAATTTTTGAACTAAAATCATGACTACCTGAAGTCACTATTTCAATTCAAAAATTAAATTTTGTGTACATATAATGTGAACTAATAATTACTATATTATGATATGACTATGAAATGACTAATAAGTTATGTTCAACAAAATAAAAAAGAAAATTTCAATTTTAGAAGCTCAGTTTTTCACTTTTATCATATGTACAATTTTTTGAAACCTCAACTTTTTCTCACTTTTTTTGAAATACAAGTATATTTTAACATATTTTAAGCAAAAATTTTTCAAGAAAAGGCTAGATAAGTTGTTCCTAAATAGTCAAATAAGTGTTTGATTGAGAATTGCTTATTTTCAGTAGTTTATTTGCATAATGTGAGGCAACAAGCTAAAAACTAGCTTATTTTTAAAAGCAATTCTGACGCAGGACAACCAGAACAAAACTAAAACAACAATAAAATAAAGGATATGACCTAGAAGTCAGCACCTAGGGCTTGCTTGGAGTCAGCACCAAGCGAGGAAACCACTAGGAGTCAGCACTTAGGGTAGACCTAGAGTCAGCACCAGACCAAAGAAAGACCAAACGACCATTTTTTCATTTATCAAAAAATCAACTAACTTCTCAAGAAGTACAATAGGTTGCTTATAAAGGATTACTAAACCCTAGTTCTAATTGGCTAAAAAACGCTAATTGCCTTATTACGAAAATAATCTTACTTCCAAATTAAAATATTAATAGCCTAATAAACTACTAGGACCTAAAACATAAAAATACAATTGACTTGCAAACATAAATAATACTAAATAAAAATCTTCTTGCGTCTCCTGCATCATTCTCCCTAGTTGGAGAAAATTCGACCTCGAGTTTTAAAGCATTGAAGGATTAGGATGCTGACAAGTAACACTTGCTTCAAGTCTGGAATCACCTTAGGGAGCATAGAGAAAAGAAAAACCTTGAATTCCACCATGTCAAACTCTTCTGGAATAACAAAATCAATGTGTGGAATCAACATAATCTTATCTTGAACCAGTGGAAGCACTATGTTATCTACTTTCTCCACTTTAGCAAACTGTTTGTCTTCATGCACCGTGGAAGGCTGATCAAAAGTAGATTCATTAGATTCCAATATCACATCATGTGCACCCTCTAACATAATACTCTCTGTAGAAACCATCTCTTCACCTTACTGCTCTTCAATAGATTCATTTCCTTACACGCATGTTAAAGCAACACTTGTCGAGACATGTACGTTTGTGTCAACATTAGGCTTTAGTGGTGCTTGAGGATTCTCCACGATCAAGGTATCATCATTAATGTTGTCTTCTATGGGGGCAGCAATAATTTCATTGTGATCAATTATCCTTGGTTTCCCTATTGAATCAGTCTGAGTCTTCATTTGCTTCATCTGAGCAATCATGTCTTGAACATTTTTCCTAATCCTTTTAGCTAACTCCTTTAATTCCTTGGTAGATTGATCAAAAGTGCACTAAGGACATGAAATGGAATAAGAATTCATTATATTTACTTCAACTTGAAAAGTACCACACTGAGATTGGGGTAAATACTTAGCTCGAAAGTATGGTGACAAATACTCATCACAAAGCTTTTATTTCATATCTTCCCACACACTAATGGCAGGTTCATAGTTTAGAAAGCGAAAATATTCAAGCTTTTTCCAAAACCTTTGTGCTCCACCTCTTAACTTCAACTTTGCATACCTAAACTTTTTGTTATCTACCCAATTTGCTTGCTCAAAGAATTGCTCCATCCCATTCATTCAGTAGACAAAATCCCATGGATTAGTTTTACAACCATCAAAATAAGGTGCTTCGGATATTACCATAATTCTCTAAAATAGTACTTCAACAAATAGTTGGAAGTTGGAACAAGAACCTAGGTTGCTGCGATGTTCTTTGGATAGATCATTGGAGTAGGCTCTGAAGACTATTCTCTCAAATAGTTGTTGGGACCGGCTAGTTGATAGTTGCTATGATTTTTTTTTTTTTTTTCAAAATAAGAAATTACATTGTGCTATGGATTTAAGACATTACAAACCTTAAAAAAAAACTCAAAACGACAGACTTTAAAAGAACTCAACCCACATACTTAAAAGAAAGACAACATAAAAGAGAAAAGGGTGGTGGAGCAAACACAAAGCTGCCTTGGAGTCAACGGTGGAAAGGCGGCCTAGGCTCACCGGCATCACGATCAGCAGTGTTCGATGGTGCAGATCGGAGCTTGCTCGTCAGACTGTGGTGATGGAACCGGCGAAGCATGAAGCAACACGGTGGAGCAGTGTTGACGGTGAGTTGGCGTAGGTGGTTCTTGGCTGCGCGAATTCGGTGTTGACATCGGCAGCTTTTGTTGGCTTTCAAACTCCTCTGTCTCTAGTCTGGTGGCCAATGGGCGTGGGTTTTTGGATTGAGGTATCTAGTGGGCTTCAAAATCTGGGTTTTTTTTTATTTTTTATTTTTTTTTTATTATGGCTGGCTTTTCTGGAAGCTGGTGTGGTGCTTCAATGGTGGCCAAGATTGACAAATGGGGTTTGTTGGTTGTTAGGTCAAAGGGCTTTAGTTGACGGGTAACCTTCTGGTAGCTTAATGGGTATTGAGATATGGTTTTCTGATGTTGGTTTGGTAGAGATGTCATGAAGGGATTTTGAAGGTGGTGTGGTGGTTGGACTTCTGGTGGTGGAAAATATACGGTGAAAGCTTTTTTTTTTTTGGTTCTGGATTGACTGAGATGATGCTTCAAATAGATCGGAGTTTGCTTTGATACCAAAACTGACACAGGACAACCATAACAAAACTAAAACAACAATAAAATAAAGGATATGACCTAGAAGTCAGCACCTAGGGCTTACTTGGAGTCAACACCAAGCGGAGAAACCACTACGAGTCAGCACTTAGGGTAAACCTAAAGTCAGCACCAGGCCAAAGAAAGGCCAAATGGCCATTTTTTAATTCATCAAAATATCAACTCACTTTTCAAGGAGTACAAAAGGTTGCTTATAAAGGATTACTAAACCCTAGTTCTAATTGGCTAGGAAACCCTAATTGTCTTATTATGAAAATAACCTTACTTCCAAATTAAAATATTAATAGCCTAATAAACTACTAGGACCTAAAACATAAAAATACAATTGACTTGCAAACATATATAATACTAAATAAAAATCTTCTTGTGTCTCCTGCATCAAATTCACCCCTTTCTTATTAGTCTAGATGGAAAATGTACCATGAACCTATGCTCTAGGCTGATTTTAACAGCTTCCCTTTATGAATAAGAACTAAATTTCTTCTAAAAAAACTTAATTTAAAAAAAGATTAAACTTATATTATTTAAAATAAAATTGAGACAAAAAGTAGTGTGGGAGCTAAACTATTGGATTATTTAAGCATAAAGTTTGCTAATTTTGACATAGACACTGTTAGGACATATGTAGTTCAAGTGGTTGTTACCATATGTCGCTATTTTATGTAATTGGCTTATCCTTAGACAAAACGCACTTTACTTGTAATTGGGTAGATCTAGGATGTGTTTAACACCTCAAGAAACAGTGTTTCAAGATTTAGTGTTGAAGCCATCAAAGTTTGTCCAAGAAACAATCAAGGAAGTGCAAGTTACTAAAGCTCGACACCTACCTCGACACATGCATCTATCGAGCTTTAAGAAGCTGTTCTGCCCCGAGCCTCGACAGCTTCTCGACAGATCCTCGACACCTCTATCTATCGAGAATTAAAGAAAACAGATTTTCAGTTCTGTTTCAAGATCAATCCGTGAATGTGTCTTTGGGACTTCTTTTCTCCTAACCCTAGACATATAAAAGGATTATTTTAAGGGCCGTCAAGATGATGCAAATTGCACATTCATTCAAAACTTCTTGTTCATGCAATTTGTGATCTGAAAGACAAAGTTCGTGCCCTAGTTCATCTCTGATGATTTGAAGAACTTTGCAGCCAACAATTCTCTCTCTAGTTGGTGTTTGAAGTCGCGTACTGGGATCCACGCATCTGGTTAGTCACGTACTTGGGAGCCGTGCATTGAAAAGAGAAACTGTCACTACAGAACAAGTTCAATTGGGTATTGGGGTAAGAGTTCAACTGTAGGTTGGTAAGGTACTGGGATTCCTTGCTTATAACTGCTTGTTGTGATAATAGTGGAGTTTCGGGAGTGGTGACCTTAAATCACCCGGTGGGATTTTTGCCGTAAGGTTTTCCCCATTCGTAAACAAATCACCGTGTCATTTAATTTTCGCTACATTACTTAGTTTTTGGTGATTTGTTTGTGCTGCCACGTGATATTGCATGTTAATTTGATTAATTAATAACTGTGCTAATTAATTAATCTAAGTTATCACAAGGGGTCAACGTGTTTGTGACCTGTCAAGTGGTATCAGAGCAAGCACACTCTGATTAGGGTTTAATCTACTGTGTGTGATCCATTTGACCCCTGCTATCATGGATAAAGGGCAAACCCTAATTATACCTCCTTTATTTGATGACACTAACTATGCATACTGGAAAGTACGCATGAGAGCTTTCTTGCAGTCTTTAGATGAGAAGGTGTGGCAAGCTGTGGAGATAGGCTGGACCAAGCCTACAGAAGCGCCGACCGACTGGGATGATGCTAAGATCAAGGCGGCAAACTTCAATAGTAGAGCATTGAATGCCGTATTCAGTGCAGTCACCAATGAGGAGTTCAAGAAAATTTCCTTAACTGGAACTGCTAAGGAAGCATGGACCATCCTCCAGACAACCTATGAGGGCACCAAGGCTGTCAAAGACTCAAAGCTACAGAGGCTCACCACACGCTTTGAAGAAATTAAGATGGAGGAGGATGAGTCATTTGATGAGTTCTATGCCAAGCTTAAGGACATAGTAAACTCAGCCTTCAATCTTGGGGAAACCATCCCTGAACCCAAGATAGTGAGGAAAGTGCTCAAATCGCTGCCCGAGAGATTCCATGCTAAGATCACGGCGATCGAGGAATCAAAGGACATTGACAGAATTCCTCTGACTGAGCTGGTTGGAAACTTGCAAACCTATGAGTTAGGGCTGACTAGGTTAGGCAAGTCAAGTAAGGGCAAGAGCTTGGCACTAAAGGCCAAGAGCAGTGATACGGATGATTCTTCAGATGATGAAGATTCCAAGATGAAGTCCTACATCACAAGGCAATTCAAGAAATTCATGAAGAATGCAAATGGAAAAGGCTTCAACAAAGACCGTAGACAATCCGGTTCTTCACAATTCAAGAATTCTGATAAAGGGAAGAAGGATGTCAAGGATGGCGGTCAGTACACTGTTCCCGCTGGGCCAAAATGTTTTGGGTGCCAAGGCTTCGGACACATGAAACAAGAATGTCCTACGTACCTTAAGAGCATAGGGAAGAGCAAGGCACTTGCTGTTACCTTAAGTGACACGGAGCCCAAGGACGATTCCGAAGATGAAGACGACGGAATCTTGAATGCCTTCAGTGCCACTGTTAATCCTACTGATGGGGTTATTGAAGAAGTGGATGAAGAGAAGGAATTGGTGGATTCCAAGTGTGAGATTATGGATGATCAAGATGATATCCACACCGCCTATGAGAAACTGTACAAGCTTTCTGAGAAGCATGAGAAACTCTATAGGCTGGCCACCAAGAAGCTCAGTGATGTGGAACTCAACCGTGAGGAGCTGTCCACAAAGGTTGATGAAGCGAATCAAATCATTGGAGCACTGAGGTTCGAAAACAATTTCTTGGTTGAGAGGACCAAGAAGCTTGAAGCGGAGCTGTTTCAAGTCAGAGCACAACTGAAGAGGACGTCAAGTGCAAAGCTGGACGAGATGCTAAGTGCTCAGAGATCTTCTTCAGACCGTACTAGATTGGGGTATGAATTCTCTCTCTCTAATACTCCTACTGCTAGTACTACTGTGTTTGTTCCACCTGCTAATAACATTGAAAATGAAGATAAGAATGTTAAAACTGAATTAGTTAGTGAGAACATAGACAAGGGCAAGTCCATCCTAGGAGCACCCCCTAAAATTGAGAAAAGGGAATCTAGAAACCCTAGGAATAAGAAGGCTAACTCTCAAAAGCCCAAACAGAAGAAGCCACATATCTGTTATCATTGTGGTGTTGCCGGTCACACTCGACCAAATTGCTATAAGTGGCGTGCCACTCAGCAGAGCAATGGCATGATAGCATCTGGGAGCCAGAATCAGCTTCAGTCTTCTCTCGCTCCTCTTGGAGACATTCTTAAAGCCATCATGTTCCTTTCGAACTTGAACGGTTCATATTCTTCTCCCTCTTCACCGGTTCAAGAGTCGACCAAAAGGAAAGGTTCTTCCAAGGTGTGGAAGCCAAAGGGGATCTAAATGATTTTAGTCACTCCTTCTTCTATCTCCTGTTTTTGTGTGTTGCATTATTTGTGTGGTTCTTTACTGTTTTGAGTCAGTCTAGTTTTATGCTTTGTTTTGCTTTACATGTTTTTGTTTGTGTGTTTTCAGTTTTGTGTTTTATTTTTGCTTTTCTGATAAAAAATAAAAAAAAATTGAAAAATTGAAAAATGCAAAAACAGTGTGGGTTTGTGTACATTAGTTCATTTGAACTTTTGAAATGGCCATTGAAACAGAGTTTTCTAAACTTTGTATCACCTGTAGCTTAGATAAGCATTCTTCTGCACAACTAAGCAAGTGAGCTTTGTAGCTCTTTCTTTGTGATGAGTAAGGTTAAGTGATCTCTTCTTCTTAACACTCGTATCACTCCTTTTGACAGGTTGAACTAGAAAATCCTAAGAGAAAGGCATAAATAACCATCTCACCACTGTTACTCGCCAATCATAATATGACATCTGTATGCTTCAGCATAGCAAAAGTGCAATGTCAATGACATCTTGTATGCTTCGGCATAGCAAAAGTGCAATGTCAAAAGCTTAACATAATTGGGTATTTCTTTTCTTTCTCTTGTATGCCCATGCGTGATATGCTTGTTAAAATAAAATATACAAAGATATAAAAAGCAAAAAGATCAAAAATGCTTTAAAATATGGTTGCAAGCGTGTTTTCTAGGAGATGTGGTAGTTATAAGATGTACCTCGAAGGTGATAGTCCCCATCAAACAGTTGTGATTGTGTGTGAGTTAAAGTGATTTTCTCATATCTCAAATCATCATAATATTGAGACACTTATGCAATCTCGCGATGTTTTCACACACAACACGCAACACTCTTTGCTATTCTTGATACATGTGCAGGTACAATGTGATTTGACCATCACAAGGTTTACATGCGTTAATGTATGCTCACTAAACTGTCTGGACTTGTTTTTGAAATATAAAATCCGTTAGACTTGTTTAGTGTGTGTGTGTGTGCGTGTTTTGAGATATGTGCATCAAAATTCTTGTTGAGAGATGTTTTTGAGAGCTTAATGTGTTGCTTGGATCTTTGGTTGAGTTGCATGCATGATTGCATTCATGTCTGTGTTTTTCTTCTTCTGAAAAACTGTTTTTAAAGGCATCTCGACACCTCCTCGATACCTCTCGACACATAGCTGTCTGTCGAGCTTCTTAGACTTTTTCTTATCGCAGTCTCGATAGATACCTCGACACCTGGTGGATCGATCGAGAAACTTTCTGTCTGCTCGATAGCTTCTCGATAGCTTCTAGATCGATCGAGGTTCCTTCATGGTTGATTCTTCCTTCTCGACACATGACCTCGATAGCTTCATCTGTTGAAGTGCTTTTTCTCGATAGCTGTCTCGATAGCAGTCTCGACACCTCTCGATACCTGCAACTGTCGAGCATTACTGAAGGTCTATATAATGATTCCTCGCGATTTTTCAGTCACTTCGCTCGACCTCTCTCGCTCGAAAGCACCTGTTTTCTCTTCCAAAACTCTTCTCTCTCCCTCCAAACCTCTTCCCAAGGCTTTCTAAAGTGTTTTTCTCGATTCTCATCACTTGGTAAGCATCTTATCTCTCATTTTCATGCATTTCATGTTTTCTAAAACCCTAGGTTTTGTGTTTTTGAAAATTTTTGGGATTTTTCAAAATTTTTGAGGTTTTCATGAAATTGTTGAGTTGGTTTTCGAGATTTGATCTTCAAAACCACATGCATTGCATCACATTAGCATTCTCATTGTATTGTCATGCATTTAGATGTGTGCAAATCTGTTGTGTGCTGTTAGGTTTGGATTGGGCTGAGCCCATGATGTTTTTATGTTGCATGTCACATGTTCATGCATTTTCCATGCATACGTTCTTTCTTTTCAGTATATTCTACTTATATTGAAACTGTTTGGAACTTTTCTGTGTGTCTCTTCTTCTTCCCCCTCTCTATGTTTGCGTTAGTAGTGTCTATGGCACCTAAACGTAAGTCCATTCCATCCCAGAACCCTCTGCGTTCTAAGGGATCGTCTTCTTCCGATACTACTCCTCTTTCTATCCGGTTCCGTGATGAGAAAGCCCATAAGGACTTCTCGGAGAACTTCTCTAAACGAGGTGTTCATTCGGAACGCCACGTTATCCTGGCAGACTTTGCTGACACCGACCTTCCCGATGTCATACACAGTCGGGCTTGGGAGTCACTATGTGACGTCCCGGTACCTCTTTTCTTCAGTACCTCTTTTCTACTCTTGCGTTCGAGGTACGCGTTTTGCTGTCACCCCAGAGTTAGTCTCTGAGGTTCTTCATGTCCCTAAGGTGGATCATCCTGATTACCCTAGCTGTGAGCATCTATGGACTGTGTCCAAAGACGAGATGATCTCGGCGTTCTGTGAGCGTCCTTCCTCTTGGGGAGATCATATGTACACATCTTGTTGACCTTTTGCTAAAGGTCCTCGTTTCCTTAACATGGTGATGACCTTTGTGTTGCACCCACTTTCTCACTACAACTCTATCACAGAGCCTCGTGCTCGGTTTTTGTTGTCCCTCCTAGAGGATCTCTCTATAGACTTTCCTTCTCACTTTATCTTTTTCATCATAGATGTCTATAGAGATACGGCCACCCGTGATAAGCTCATTTTCCCTTCTGCTATTAGGAGGATTCTTCGCCGTTTTTCCGTCCCATTCCCTTCATCCGATCTTTACCATGTCATGTCTGCCATAGACGCCGCTACCGTAAAACGTAGCAAGGCACAGTTTAGATCGAGACAGTCCGACAGTGCCACTTCTTCCTCCCGTCCGACTACCGCTAGATCCGCTCGAGCATCTGCTTCTTCTACTTCTAGCGACGTCACATTAGGAGACATCATGGCGCAGCTTCAGCGCATGGATGCTCGCCTAGATACACTCTCCACAGAGCTGTATCAGGTGAACGTTCGTGTTGGTCGCATCGCCAAGCAAGGAAGTGCAAGTTACTAAAGCTCGACACCTACCTCGACACATGCATCTATCGAGTTTTAAGAAGCTGTTTTGCCCCGAGCCTCGACAGCTTCTCTACAGATCCTCGACACCTCTATCTGTCGAGAATTAAAGAAAACAGATTTTCAGTTCTGTTTCAAGATCAATCCGTGAATGTGTCTTTGGGACTTCTTTTCTCCTAACCTTAGACATATAAAAGGATTATTTTAAGGGCCGTCAAGATGATGGAAGTTGCACATTCATTCAAAACTTCTTGTTCATGCAATTTGTGATCTGAAAGACAAAGTTCGTGCCCTAGTTCATCTCTGATGATTTGAAGAACTTTGCAGCCAACAATTTTCTCTCTAGTTGGTGTTTGAAGTCGCGTACTGGGATCCGTGCATCTGGTTAGTCACGTACTTGGGAGCCGTGCATTGAAAGGAGAAACTGTCACTACAGAACAAGTCCAATTGGGTATTAGGGTAAGAGTTCAACTGTAGGTTGGTAAGGTACTGGGATTCCTTGCTTGTAACTGCTTGTTGTGATAATAGTGGAGTTTCGGGAGTGGTGACCTTAAATCACCCGGTGGGGTTTTTGCCGTAAGGTTTTCCCCATTCGTAAACAAATCATCGTGTCATTTAATTTCCGCTGCATTACTTAGTTTTTGGTGATTTGTTTGTGCTGCCACGTGATATTACATGTTAATTTGATTAATTAATAACTGGGCTAATTAATTAATCTAAGTTATCACAAGGGGTCAACGCGTTTGTGGCCTATCAGACACTAAATTAGAACTTAACATTTTTGGAGTGAATGATATATTTTCATGTAAAAAAAAAAAAAAAACTAGAATAAAAAGTTTAAAACCAAAAAATATATATATGTATATATATAATATTATATATAAAAAAAATTTAAAAAAAAAAAAACAACAACAACAACAACAATTGTCAAAGACCGTTAGAAAGTACTCACTATGACACATCAGCAGCAACTGGAAAAACCATGTCTATTTCTCTCCCTCAGTCTTTCACTCACTCCCACAACCTCTTCTTCTTCTTCTTCTTCTTCTTCTTCTTCTTCCTCTATCCTCACTTCTCTCTCTCTGTCTCTCTCTCTCTCTCTCTCTAAAATTCAATGGACGTGACCCTCTCTTCAAATCCCCAATCTCTAACCCTAATCTCATGTACTCCTTTCTCCTCTTCCTTTTCCTCCAAGCTCTGTTCCATCCGCAAAGAATTCCTCAGTTCCACACAAACTCTCAAGCCACTTTGCTCCCGAACTAACCACCGAAGAACAAAGCTAGGGCTTCTTCAATTCTAGTCCCCGCAATTTCTCATCCGAGCTTCTCTTGATCCTCGCTCAGTCCTCATCGTCGTCGCTATTGTCACTTTCTCCGTCGTCTCCGTCTTCTTCCTCAATGGCTATAGAAGAAAGAACAACGATAAAGAGGCCCGTGAGCTCTGAATTATATATAGCTTTGAATTCTTTGCCTTAAATAATTTATCATATACTACAAAAAATTGATATATGTAATTATTGAAGAAGCTCCCAAATGTTTGTGTTTGCAACACTTTTATTGAAGGAGCTTTTTTTTTTTTTTTTTTTTTTGAAAGGGCTTTTATTGAAGGAGCTGGAACAGCTGGAACTTTGGATATTAATGAAGATGTAAATCAGTGATCGTTAAAAGTAAAAAGATAGAATATTTAATAAAAATTACCTTAGTTGCGTTTTTTCTATTAACGGTATTATGTGACAAAGCTGATAAAGTTCCTATATGACAGCTGGTGCAATTAAGAAATAGTGAATTTTCTTATAAAAAAAATAGTGAATTTTCCATTTAAAAAGAATAAAGAAATAGTGAATTTAGTGAGTGTTTGTTAGCTCAATTATAGTGAAGATTTTTTTTTTAAAGAAAAAAAAAACTTGTAAAGTTTCTTCTTATTAAATAGGGATAATTATACTTTACCCACCTGTGGTTTGCCTCTAATTTGACATGCCTACCCATGGTTTTATTTTTGACACTTTACCCACCTGTGATTATCTCTGTTACTTCTCTGTTACCCACCTCCAGTGTAGATGTTACTTTAATACATAAACTCATTAAAACATAACCTAAAACAGATCAAACACACTCACTCCCAAAACACTCTCATCCAACGTGCTCACCAAACTAAGATCACAATGCAGTGTGCTTGAGATAATGGACTGAGAACCACCTGGGTTTTGATCGTGCAAGCAAACCGAGGAAGATGGATACACAATGTTCATCTGTTCAGCTGTTGCAGGTAGATCCTTTTAATTTTTGAAACCTTGGGTTTTAAAATTCTTTTTTTGAAATTGGGTTTTTGCTTGCTATGTCTTCATCAACTGGCAATAGGTCTACAACTAGTGGTTTCTACCGTTCCTTAGATGGTCATTTATGTACCTATGAGAATTGTGCCCTACGAACAAGTTGAAAAGCTAGTAACTATGGAAGAAGATTCCTCGGTTGTAATCAATTTAATGTAAGAAACAATTCCATTGGTGTATTTCATTTGAATTGAATTGAATTGAATTATTAGTTGTGATTAATTGTCAACTGTGAAATTAACTATTGTAATTGTAATAATCAGGTTGGTCCCAAATGTGGCTTCTTTTAGTGGGTGGATAACGACACTTGTAGGAGTGAAACTACCCCACTTGTCCGTGAAAGGATAAGTATGCTTAAGATTGAACTGCAACTTGCAAATCAAAGAGAAATGAGAAGTTGGGAAATGGAAGAAAGATCTAACTAGAGGGAAAGAGAAGCTCATTAGCTTTATGTAGAAGCTAGGGAGGAACTTAAGAGGATTAGAGAGAGTGAGAGATTGTACAAGCTGGCACTAGTTTTGTCATGGTTATTTTTCAATTTTGTGATGTTGTTGTTGTGTGTTGCCTCAATGAACAACAATGTAGGGTGAGGACCCTTAATCTGCCATGATACTTGGGGGGTTGTTGAAATGTGGTTGGGTAATTAAATTAAGTCCCTGATTATTGTATCCACCTCTTGAAATACAAAGTGTTGTTTTTGTGCAAATGTGTTGTAGTTTATTTATTTATTGTTTTTACTTCCTGCCCATAAATGGATCCATATCTATTGATTTCGGTTCTATGCTACACATGCCCATAAATGGACCTATGGTCATGAAATACATATGATTTGCTGTATCAATACATACACCTGTGTAAATCCACCAAAAGCACAAGACAAGCAAAACACATACTCATGTGTAAATCCACCAAAAGCAAAGACAAGCACAAGACATCAAAATACTTTATCCTGTGTCAATGCACATTAACATTAATAAAATCTTGATAATGTCATAAGCTACCAAAAGTGAAGACAGTCATTGTGACTTTATGTCACATGTAGACAGATTTACAACCAAAACCCAACTACTAGTCCACCACACGTTAGACATACACATCTTCTAACCAAAATTGCCAATATTGTTTTTGACACTTGACCAAGTTAAATACTAGTTACATTATGTGTGGCAACTATAACAAAAAAAGTGGTTAAAACTTTAACATCTCCCATCTTCATTTACTGCTTTTAGTGCCCTTGCCAGCAGCCTTCTTGCCCTTTTCACCAACTGGTTGAAACTTTGTTGGCCTTAATACACCAAATTTTCTGCCTTTAAACCTCCTAGCAGCACCACCACCACTTCCTTGACTTGGTACACCACTAGTGCTCACAAATGCACTTGGCTACATAACCAAAATCCAGTAGTTAGCAAGATGGTCCAACAATAGCAAGTATGAGGAAAAAAATAAACAAAATAGAAGAAAGTAAAGGTGCTTGAGATGGTAAATAATCCCATGTCTCTCTAGGGGTATGGAAGCTTGGTTGTGAGGATGAAGAGAACCAGCTGGCCCTAAATGCAGTTGGAGGTTGAGTTGTTGCCTCAAATCTATTGTTTGGTGCAGGTTAAAATGCAGTTTGTCCAAAAGCTCTGTATGCAAGATGAGATCTAGTACTTGGGGGCTGAGATGCAGTTTAAGGTGTTGCAGTCTGCTTTGTTGTCGTAGATTTACTGCCTTGTGCCTACAAATAAGGTTGTACAAGTTACATACACATGAAATATATGAGGAAATGACTATAGTTCAAACAATGGAAATACTTACAACTTTTGATTTAGCAAGTCTATCTGTTATCTACCATGGAGTTTTACCAGTGATGTCTGTCTTGCATTCTCTTGCATTATGTCCTTCTAGAACTTCCCACACTTGATTGTCTTGTTCATCCTAAAAACTCTATAAGGGTTCATTAGCTCTTCAAGTTCTCTTTTTCTTTGCTTTGGTGGTCTGCCAGGTGGTTTATACATATGAGGAGCAACAGGAGTAGGTTGGTTAGTCTCAGCCCATTCAGACTGGCCAAGCATTGGCTGTATTATCTCTTTGTAAGTTTCAACAAATGTCTCTTTCAAGTAACAAGGATGCACATAGTCCTCTACTTTCTCTAGGTTCTTAACAATAGCAAGGATCCCATGTTTGCAAGGAAGTCCTGTCAAATCCCAAATCCTACAGCTACATGCTTTCCTAACCAAGTCAACCACATGTCTCTCACGACCTTTATCAACCTCATACATGAACCTGTCTGATGGAGTAGCACTGGAAGGTATAGATTCATGTTTTAACTTCTCTAATTTGTCTTGAATATTAGGACACACTTTTCCAGTGTATTTTGCTATACCTTTCATCTTTTTGTATTGTTTGGTCATAGGTCTAGCTCTGATCCACTCCAACATTGCTAAAATTGGCTTATCCCTAGCTTCTAAGATCATGGCATTAAAAGACTCACTCAAGTTATTAGCTAAATAGTCACACAAAACTCTACTACTAAAGTGAGACTTAGACCATTGTGCAAGGTTGATGTCAAGAAGATACTCTCATGCCTTGACATCGAAATCCTTCAGTTCCTGCATACTTCTCTCAAACTCCCTAATTGTTGTGGCTCCAGCACATCTCCATAGTGCATCATTCAACTCCAAGCCCTTATGATCCACTTTAAAACTATTATAGATATGCTTCACACAATACCTATGCTTAGAAGTTGGGAACAACATCTCACGCAGGTATAAAGCCTTAATTCATATACAAAACATGTTAAATATGTGGGTTAAATATATTAGTACAATTGTAGGTCATACCTTTTGTCTATCCGTGATAAAGACCAAATTAAGTTGCTATGGATTCCCAATGTCATCTGAAAACTGTTGCAGAAACCATACCCATGAATCTTTGTTCTCTTGCTCAACAACAGCAAATGCAATTGGGAAAATGTTACCATTTGTATCTCTAGCTGTGGTAGAAATTATTTGCCCCCAAATCTCCATTTCAAGTGGCACCCATCTAAACCAATGATTGGTCTACAACCTCCCAAAAAACCAACTTTTTGTGCATTATACTTTATATGCATTCTCTTAAATTTGGGTTGTGCATTTTCATCTTTTATTTCAGTTTGCAAAATAACCCTACTTCCTTTATCATTCAATCATATCGTCTTTGCATAATCCCTAAACTTCCCATATTACAACTATTCATCCCAAGTAATCAAGTCAGTAGCTTTCCTTTTTACCCTATACACCTGATTGTAACTTATGTCAACTTCAAGTGTTTGCTTCACATGATGTTGAACACCAGCCACTTTCTAATTGGGATTTTTGTCAAACTCCTGCATAAACTTCTTTGCAACATAACTTGCAGTCACTTAGCTATGTTTAAAGGATCTAGGGCAAGTGCATTTTGGATTGAATGTTTTTATTTGGAATGTCAACTCCCCAGATAGTTGAGATGCATAACACCTCCATCCACATTCATTTTTACAACAAACTGATATCTTCTTCTTCTCATTCAACTTGAACTTAATATCTACAAGCTTGTTTATAGAATATTCCCTCAATGCCTCCCTAAATACCTTAGAGTTTGGAAACTTCATTCCTTTCTTTAACACTAGTTTTCTCATGTCAGTTTGGACATTAAACTCAAGTTCTTTTGCAGCAGTTAGTGCTAGCTGATCATCATCAGACCCTACTAGACTTTCCATGTTATCTTCAAGAGGTGGGTTAATCCATTCACCCTCTTCAAGAGGTGGGTCATTGTCAGCTGCAGTAGTCCTATGTAGGGCGACATTGGCATTATCTCCCTCAGAGGGCCTATGTGGGGCTGTTGCACTGCCACTAACTCCATCATGTGTAGATGGCTCATCATCTACATTTCCAAATACATCATCATCAAAATCTGGCCCCTCAAACCCTTCCTCCAATCAATCAAAATCTTGTCCACCACCTCCTTCAGCATCCACATTACCTCCCTCATGCATCTCAAGCACATTATCATCATTCTGACCCACCTCATGCACATCATCCCCATTCTGAGGTGCCTTATGCACATCATCATCAGTTGCTACTTCCTCATTAGCAAATGGTTATTCAACTACAAGTGGCTCCTCACCACCCTCAACATATGGTGTTATCTCATTTATAGGCCATGAAGCATGAATCTCACACATATAAACTACATCATCATCTCCATTTATAAGCCTTAACCCTTGCTCCAAATTACCTCCAAGAATAAGATAATGAAATCTACCTGTACTAAATGCCCCCAAATCACAACAAATATCTTGTATTTCAAAATAACTAATTTTATCTAGGTTAACTTCATCAATAAAAGAAGTACTACCTCCTAAATATACCAAATCTGGGTTCCACACAAACTGGCCTCCATGATGAATCTCAAAATTGAATGTCAAGTCAGCCATCTACATATAAAATACAAAAAAATAAAGTATGAGATGGGCTTGCATGCGGAAAAGTATAATCTATTATAGATTATTGCTTTATTAGGCAGTGAAATTTCTCTTTCAATTTCCCTAACTATATACCAGGAAATAAGATGGGCTTGATGAATGTAATTAACTATATACCAACAATTGGGTATGAATCATGTGGTCTTGTGGTCCACACAAAGCACAGCACAGAAACAGACAACATTATTAAAAGTTTTTGTTCTGTTTTTGGGAGACAATCCCATAGAAAGGAAAAGCAGAAAAGCAATAATTAATACTATTGCAAAATTATGAAAAGCAAAAATCAATGGAGCCCCACATTGATGAAGGAAGCCTAATCCTATGGTTCAGTAGCTCCACATTGAAGAATACAAGCAAAAACCCAATTTCAAAAAAAAAAATTAATTTCAATTTCCCTAACTATATACTAGCAAATGAGATGGGCTTGATGAATGTAATTAACTATAGAAACCACTAATTGTAGACCCATTGCTAGTTGATGAAGACATAGCAAGCAAAAACCCAATTTCGAAAAAAGAATTTTAAAACCCCAGGTTTCAAAAATTAAAAGGATCTACCTGCAATAGCTGAACAAATGAACACTGTGTCTCCATCTTCCTCGGTTTGCTTGCACGATCAAATCCCAGGTGGTTCTCACTCCATTATCTCAAGCACACTGCATTGTGATCTTAGTTTGGTGAGCACGTTGGATAAGAGTGTGTTTTGGGGGTGAGTGTGTTTGATCTGTTTTAGAATCTATTTTTTATGAGTTTATGTGTTAGAGTAACGTCTGCACTGGAGGTGAGTAATAGAGAAGTAACGGAGGAAATTACAAGTGGGTAAAATATAAAAAATGAAACCACGGGTAGGCAAGTAAAATTAGAGACAAACCACAGATAGGTAAAGTGTAATTATCCCTATTAAATAAGGAACATTGATTCAAATCTCATCTGCAATTAAAAAATTAAAAGTGGCGCAATCATAGCTATTTTTTCATTAGGTTCCTTTATCCAAAAGTGGCCTTCCTTTAGTTGATTGAGCATTGAAATATAATTGGGATTTCTATGTATGGGTGTCTTCTGTGCTTGCTTTATGCAATAACCATCCTTCTTTTCTATGTTGATTACTGGTGCTAGAGTCTCTAAATTTAGTGTTATCTGAATTAGCTCAGTGGCTTTTTTTGAACACTTGTAGTGTTAAAAAATAAAAAAATTGGCTACCTTTTCAGTAGTCTCTTTTACACAACAGTGATTTAATTTAGGTTTAGAGTTGATGATGCCGAAGCTCACCAGTGAGCTGCACGGTCCTGAACGATGCGAAATAGAGACCTGAAAGACGACAAGAGAAGACCTGGAAGGGGGGCACCGGTGTGGTGCCGGCCAAGAACCCTCCGAAGGTCAAGTTAGGAACCTCCGTAATAATTGGAAAGCGTTAGAGTTTAACTGATTGTGCGTACCTTGGTTTATGAGGGTTCTCGCGTATTTATAATTGTGTAGACCTATTGACCTTTTCCCTTGTAGGGGTACCCTATCCCAAGGTGCCTAGGCGTATGGACCAAGCAAGAGCTACAGTACCCTAAATGGGCCGCGACCAGGCTTGTTTGGAAGGCCCTGGAGCCCAACATCTAATGACCAGGACACATTCCAAGTTACCAAAATATCTTCCTCTTCAGCTGCCCCCCATTCTATGAATCCGTCACCGTACATGACGGGTACATGGAATAAGTTGCCCAACCCGTCGACCCTATTGTCCCGTCATTCTTCATGACGGACAAACAGGATACGTGGCTCCGTCCTCTTATATCCGTCATATCCTTGCCGTGGGAGAACTGTCGGGTCGGAACAGGCATAAATGCTCGAAGACACGTGGTGAACCTCGATTGGCAGTTAACCAGAATCGAGGCGTCCCTTCGTGA
Organism: Castanopsis chinensis; assembly: GCA_032878915.1. Lineage (NCBI taxonomy): Eukaryota > Viridiplantae > Streptophyta > Magnoliopsida > Fagales > Fagaceae > Castanopsis > Castanopsis chinensis. The sequence goes on along the minus strand of JAVQMG010000104.1, from coordinate 5,953,687 downwards.
GTCGTGCCACTGTCCTCATATATTCATCTCTTGCTCGAGCCATTTTCGCATTTTAGAGAAGTTTCGGCTGATCAGAGAGCATCCGTTGTGCCTGTGAACAGCGTCATCCCGTTCTCCATTACGATCATCCGCTAACCTCCAGACGTCGTCTCCAAAACGGTAAGTTCATTCCTTCTCGCACTCCATCTTTTTTAAGCGTCGGTCCGTTGTCAGTGTAGTTCTAGAGTCTTAGGTTTTCCATTTCCGTCGTTTGTAGGTGTCAGATGTCTAGCGAAGCTTCCAGCGGTCAATCTTTTGTCCGTGAGGGAGCGGGGTATGACGAGGCTTACCCGTCAGATCAGGGAGACCGGGGGGCCTCCGTCGATTACAGAGAACCGTCATCCAACTCTCCTTCCTCAACGGAAGACGAAGGGCGAGGAGAGGACGAGTCAGAATATGACTCAAATGAGGAAGTAGAAGTGGTAGATCCTTTTGTTCAGTCAGTTATTGGCAAGGACGGCTTGAGGGAGTTCATCCTGCCCCCCGAATGGACGGTGAATTACTTTACTTCCACCATCAGTCTGCCACACTTCAATACCCTGAGGGAAAAATACCAAATCCCAAACACAATAACAATCCGTCTACCCCTTAAGGACGAGAGGTGCTACCACGAGGGACTGGAGGACGTCGGTGTGTATGAGCAGATGCTCAAGGCCGGCCTTCGTTTTCCTCTAAGCGCCTTGCACCGTCGACTTCTCCAATATCTGGGCGTATCCGTCACCCAGATCTCTCCAAATGCCTGGAGGGTGTTTTTGAGTGTGGAGGTCCTGTACGGTGTTATGTCCAACGGGATAAGACGGTTAACAATGGAGGAGTTCTTCAATTGTTACCGTCCGGACGAAATTGCCAAGTCCAAGGGGATGTACAGCTTCGTGGCAAGGAGCTCGTTGCTTAGGTTGGTGTCCGAGACCCCCGACTCCAACCGCAACTGGAAGAGTAGGTTCTTTTTCCTACAAGGGGACGAGTGGATGGGTCGTCGCGACAACCCGGACTTTACACCCGTCGATAAGACATGGGGCATTGTACCCCCGTCGGGTACGTGTTTTACTTTGGGTCCGTCTTGTATCATCTGCGTGACGTTTGGTTATCTAACCGTCTATTTTTTTTTTTGCAGCTCGCAGGCGCACGGACGTTACCGTCGAGCAATTTGGTTTCCTTGAGTCTATCTTTCAGAAAACTAAGCTGTCGGAGAGGACCTGGGCCAAGCTCGTCACCCTCAACACCATCAACTGGTACTGTGACGGACCTGAACCCTCGGCTGCCGCCATCAAATACGACGAGGGAGTACGCAAGCGTAAGCCTGCTTTCCCAACGTGATTTCGTTTTGTTCTTTTTCTTTTTACGTCCGTCAGATGCCTTAACCGTTCACCCTTTGCAGAAATGGACGACGCCAAGAGACGAGCGCTCATCAAGCAGCAAGCCGCCAATAAGAAGAGGGACGGGGGTGGTCTCCCCACTAAGACCGTCACTCCGTCTGCCAGGAAGGTTCCCGAGAAGACGGACCGACCGTCGAAGAAACAGAGGACGGCGACGGTTGGTCTGCCGGCCACTCATGACGCCGTCAACCCTCCGTCGAGGCTAGGTATTGGTAAGGGAAAGGGCCTCATGACCAACCCCAACCCTGCTCCCGAGAGAACTGCTCCCGTCCTGCTCAGGGAGGATTCCAAATACGCCCTCTCTCAAGTCACCTCCATCATTAAAGAGGAGGACTACGAGGACCTCGGCAACCATGCGACGGAGGCAATGGGGGAGACAGCTCTGTTTAGCCTGACTCAGGTAGCGTATCCGTCCACTTACTCGTTTTGCCTTGTTATGAGCTCTTGTACTAACTTTCGTTTGTGCTCGATGCAGACGGTGCTAATGGCAAAAGGGCTGATGGACCGTTGCCTAGCTCGTGAAAAATCCTTGGAGCGTGCTCGCGCCAAGGCTAGGACGGCGGCGGAGGAGTTGGACAACCTGAAGCTCTGGCAGATCCGTCATGAGAATAAGCTAAAAATATCGGAGGAGGCTCGCGAGGCATCTGAGAAAGAGGTGGAGGAGCTGAGGAAGGCCCTGAAGGCTAAGGACGACGACATCCGTCGGGTTAGGGCTGAGGCCATCCAGGAGTACCGAGACTCCGAAGCGTTGCTGACGGAGCTCGGTACTTTCTTTGCTGACGGGTTCGACGATTGTCTTCGTCAGGTGAAGGCATCGTACCCCGACCTCAGCGTGGGGCATATCAGCATCGATGCCGGGGGTCAAACCCCTGCTCACGCCGCCGAGTCCGAGGGAACGGCCGAGCTTTTCGGCGAGGTCCCCGACGGAGCCCCTCAAGACGGTCATGACTCCGCCCGTCCTGTCGAACCTGAAGGGGCCGGAGAGCAAGCCGACGCCCCCCAAGCTGAATGAGGGCCCTGCTGTTTTGATATTTTTAGGAGACAAGTTGTAATTTCTAAAACAATTGGCCATGTAATTTTTAGAACCGTCATGTGTATTGTTGAAACAATTTATTTGAGCTAATTTATTCGTCGCATGTTTTCCATGAATGCTTTCAATGCTCTTAATTATTTTGTTTATGTATGAACAACGATTCGTGAACGGCATGAGCTGCAAGACTAACCCGTCCACCTTGTGGACCTTGCGGTGAACCAATTGCCTAAACGACTCGCCGTCCACATTATTGACTTTAATAGCAACACGTTTTGGGATGGGACGTCCACATTGTTGATGATCCGTCCACCTCGTAGGTTATTTTCATCAATTTGATGATCCGTCTACTTGTGGACTCGTAGGTTATTTTCATCAATTTGATGATCCGTCCACTAGCGGACTTGTAGGTTATTTTCATCAATTTGATGATCCGTCCAGTTGTGGACTTGTAGGTTATTTTCATCAATTTGATGATCCGTCCACTTGTGGACCCGTGGGTTATTCTCATCAAGTTGATGATCCGTCCATTTGTGGACTTGTAGGTTATTTTCATCAATTTGATGATCCGTCCACTAGTGGACCTGTGGGTTATTCTCATCAAGTTGATGATCCGTCCACTTGTGGACTTGTGGGTTATTTTCATCAAGTTGATGATCCGTCCACTTGTGGACTTGTAGGTTATTTTCATCAAGTTGATGATCCGTCCACTAGCGGACTTGTAGGTTATTGTCATCAATTTGATGATCCGTCCACTAGCGGACTTGTAGGTTATTTTCATCAATTTGATGATCCGTCCACTTGTGGACCTGTGGGTTATTCTCATCAAGTTGATGATCCGTCCACTTGTGGACTCGTAGGTTATTTTCATCAATTTGATGATCCGTCCACTAGCGGACTTGTAGGTTATTTTCATCAATTTGATGATCCGTCCAGTTGTGGACTTGTAGGTTATTTTCATCAATTTGATGATCCGTCCACTTGTGGACCCGTGGGTTATTCTCATCAAGTTGATGATCCGTCCATTTGTGGACTTGTAGGTTATTTTCATCAATTTGATGATCCGTCCACTAGTGGACCTGTGGGTTATTCTCATCAAGTTGATGATCCGTCCACTTGTGGACTTGTGGGTTATTTTCATCAAGTTGATGATCCGTCCACTTGTGGACTTGTAGGTTATTTTCATCAAGTTGATGATCCGTCCACTAGCGGACTTGTAGGTTATTGTCATCAATTTGATGATCCGTCCACTAGCGGACTTGTAGGTTATTTTCATCAATTTGATGATCCGTCCACTTGTGGACCTGTGGGTTATTCTCATCAAGTTGATGATCCGTCCACTTGTGGACTCGTAGGTTATTTTCATCAATTTGATGATCCGTCCACTAGCGGACTTGTAGGTTATTTTCATCAATTTGATGATCTGTCCAGTTGTGGACTTGTGGGTTATTCTCATCAAGTTGATGATCCGTCCACTTGTGGACTCGTAGGTTATTTTCATCAATTTGATGATCCGTCCACTAGCGGACTTGTAGGTTATTCTCATCAATTTGATGATCTGTCCACTAGTGGACTTAGTTGAACGCTTTCATTGTAGATTTAAGTGTCATGTAAGCAAGTGTAAGACATTCCAAAAACTTCTGCCATTGCGATGGATACATAGATCGAACATTGCGATGGATACATAGAGCTTCGTTGAATCCACTAGCATGTCGATACGCGGCAATGGGTAGCTATCCTTTGGGCAGGACTTATTCAGATCCGTGAAATCAACACACATTCGCCACTTCCCATTCGCCTTCTTGACCATGACTACATTTGCAAGCCAGTCGGGATACTGTACCTCTCTTATAAAGCCCGCTTCCTTTAATTTTTGGACTTCTTCGGTTATAGCCCGGTCCCTTTCCGGAGCAAATACACGCTTCTTCTGTCGGATGGGGGGGAATGATGGAGATACGCTCAGCTTGTGTACTATGACCGTTGGATCGATCCCCGGCATATCCTCATGACTCCAGGCAAATACGTCCTGGTTCTCCTTCAAGAAGGCGGTTAAGCTTCGCTGTGACGAGGGGCCGGCCATTGTGCCGATCCTTGTGGTTCGTCCAGGCCTTGTGTCGTCCAGTACTACTTCTTCCAGATCTTCGACGGCTTCGGCTGCGACTCGCTGCCCCTCAACATTTAGCGCTTACAAGTGGTTATTCATCCCTGTCATCGCGACATAGCACTCTCTTGCCGCGGCCTGATTCCCGCGGAGCTCTCCAACCCCGTATTCGGTGGGGAATTTAACCATCAAGTGGTAAGTTGATGTCGCCGCCTTCCAGGCGTTGAGGGTAGGTCGCCCTAGGATTGCGTTGTAGGCGGACGAACAATCTACCACCAAGAAGACCACGTCCCTGGTGATTTGCTGTGGGTAATCTCCCACAGTCACGGGTAATGTCACGGTCCCAAGGGGATATACTCTTGTCCCCCCGAATCTGATGAGGGGGTAATTAGTCGGGACAAGCTGATCTTTGTCCATTCCCATCTGCTGGAACGCGGGGTAGTAAAGAATATCCGCTGAACTTCCGTTGTCAATGAGCACCCGATGTAGGTTGTATTCCCCGGCTCGTATGGTAACCACGAGGGCATCGTCATGGGGATGGTGAAGGCATCGGGCGTCTTCATCGGAAAAACCAAAGGTCGGCACTTCTACCCGCGCGAACTTCGGGGTCACGCCCATCGTTTGCACGTTCTGCACCATCCGCAGGTAGGCTCTGTGAGCCCTTTTGGACGGTCCGGGGGTACCCCCCACGATCATCCTTATGTCCCCAATGGGTGGTCTTGGGCGCTCGTTCCCTCTCGGGGGGAGTTGGCCCTGCGATGGGTTCATCCCTTCCTTGCTGACGAACCTCTGTAGCTTCCCTTGCCTGATGAGCACCTCAATCTGTTGCTTTAGATCATAGCACTCGGATGTGTCGTGGCCGTGGTCGCGATGGAAGCGACAGTACTTGCTTTTCGATCTTCTGTCGGGGTTCCCCTTCAACTTTCCGGGGTACGTTAAGGCTTCCTCGTCTTTTATTTGCATTAATACTTGGTCGATCGGGGCCGTCAGAGGGGTGAAGCTGGCAAATCTCTGCATTGGCGGCTTCGGACGTCTGTCCTCCCTTCTTGCGTCCGTCCTTGCCCTCTTCCGTCCTCCCTCTGACCGGGCATCCTCCTGTCTCTCCCTCTTCCTCGGCTTATCGTCTCTCGCTATCAGTGCATCTTCTGCGTTCATATACTTCGTCGCCCGGTATAATACCTCGGACATAGTTTTCGGGTCATTCTTATACAAAGAGAAAAGGAACTTGCCCTTTCGCAGCCCGTGGGTAAAGGCCGCTACTTGTATCTTATCGTCTGCCTCGTCTATCGATAGAGACTCTTTGTTGAACCGCGTTATGTAGGATCTCAGGGTCTCGTCTTCCCTTTGCCTGATGCTCATCAAGCATGCCGTGGACTTCTTATACCGGTGGCCCCCTATCAAATGCGATACAAACTGGGCACCTAACTCTTTAAAGGTTCCGATTGAGTTCGGCGTCAACCTGCTATACCAGACCCTCGCGGATCCCCTCAGAGTAGTAGGAAAAGCCCTACACATAATCTCGTCTGGCACTCCTTGTAGGTGCATTATGGTCTTGAAGGATTCCAAGTGGTCCAAGGGGTCCTTGGTCCCGTCATAGCTCTCCACCTGAGGCATTCGGAACTTCGGGGGTAGAGGACATGAAGTGACATGTGCCGTGAAGGGTGAATTGGTTCGCTGGACCAGGTCGTCGAGGTCGCTAGACACCCGTCCTTTGAGAGCGTTCATCATCACGGCCATTTGTTCCCGCATCTCCTGCATTTCTGCGGCGATGTGGGGTGGTAAGGTTTCAGAAGGGGTCGTCAGATCGGTATCCCTCCTTTGCTGTCTGCTTGGTGCGTTACTTCCCTCTGGGGCCTCGTCATCCCTCCTTTCTACGCTGGTTCCTTCCTCTTGTCCTCCAGGGTGTTCATCCCTCCGACGTAACTGCTCCTCCAAGTCATAGTTCCGTTTGGTCAAGCGTTCGACCGCCGCTACTAGCGTTTGGACTTGCCTCTCCAGCGCGGTTGGGCGAGGTTCGTCGCCTCGATTGTTAGCTGTGGCCATCGACCTCGTGAACACCATGCAACTCTTTGTCTTAGGAGTTGGACAACGTTTGATCGTCCTAGCGTTTCCCACAGACGGCACCAACTGATGATGCCGAAGCTCACCAGTGAGCTGCACGGTCCTGAACGATGCGAAATAGAGACCTGAAAGACGACAAGAGAAGACCTGGAAGGGGGGCACCGGCGTGGTGCCGGCCAAGAACCCTCCGAAGGTCAAGTTAGGAACCTCCGTAATAACTGGAAAGCGTTAGAGTTTAACTGATTGTGCGTACCTTGGTTTATGAGGGTTCTCGCGTATTTATAATTGTGTAGACCTATTGACCTTTTCCCTTGTAGGGGTACCCTATCCCAGGGTGCCTAGGCGTATGGACCAAGCAAGAGCTACAGTACCCTAAATGGGCCGCGACCAGGCTTGTTTGGAAGGCCCTGGAGCCCAACATCTAATGACCAAGACACATTCCAAGTTACCAAAATATCTTCCTCTTCAAGAGTCATATTTTTTGTCACAATTCTAACTAGTTCTGAGTGATGGAGATAACATATTGATTCATGTGAAAATGATTATTTACCACCCATGATCAATCACTATAACAAATTGTGGATGTAAAAAAAAAAATAGAATTTTATCCTCGTAAAATAAAAAGTTGATGCACTAACATGAGCTCACTTTTTGTTGTTTATAGGGGTCAGGACCTCCAAATTTTTTCTCATCCGAACTAGGACAAGATGTTATCAATTGGGTCTTTGAAGGTCAGACTGTAGGCTTTCGAGAGCTACATGAGAGAACTGCCATGCTTTTGAGGATGAAAAGGCCCACGAGTTGATTTTCCAAACCACTACTTTGATTCATGAAGTGGCTCTTGTCACTAAAACATTACCTGCTTCTGATTTTCTCACATCCAGTGCTACTATTTCTTTGCATCGAGATGAACATGAAGTTAGAGGTTGTTCAGGGTTTTTTCTTTTCATGCGCCACACAACGTGGTCTCTTTACGCAAATTATGCCACGTCAACAAAAGGCTTGAACCAATGGAAAATAAAAAAATATCCCTGTTCATTCAAAGCTAAAGACAAAGCCCAAAAAGGTTTTTTTTTTTTTCCCCCAATAATCTTCACATTCCAAAAGAATTGGGACTAAACATATTCTTAATCGGAATGGGCTTGAGGGCCCATTATTTCTTGCTTCACAGGTTGGGCTTAAATGCCCAAACTTCCTCAGTAGACGAACTGGCCTTGAGGCTTTTGAGCAATATTTTTGCAAAGCATATATTACACGCATTGCGGTTACAAGCCCATAATCTCTTGCCTCATTAATTGGGTTCAAAAGCACAAATCAAGTTTGGAAGTTCAGGCTTCACTCTATTAAAGCCCAAGCTCCTTCAGCTACATGAAATGGGCTACAAGAAGTGAAAGCTTCGCTCAAGAAAGCCTTTTGGGACATTCAGTTGGTCAAGCCCAAGTTCTAGTACCAGCCCAGTGAAAGCCCATATTTCCTCAACAGACAAAGTGGATTGGATTCGTGGCTGGATAGCTGGAGTAAACAACCAACAGTTGGACCAGTTATACTAGAAAGTAGAAAAACAAAAATGGAGGAGTTTATGTCATAGGTGTAGCCGTGCAGGACACACGTCCAAAGGAAAAAGACACCTTTTCTTTTCTTTTCTTTTCTTTCCTCTTCTTTCCTCTCACTTGACAAAACCTTGGGAAGGCTAAAAGAGAAATTTTGGTTCTTGAAGTTTTAGAAAAGTTTGAGAAGCCATGGCTAAAATTAATTACACATTTGTGACTAATTTAAGACTTAAATTAAAAAGTTACCACATTTAGCAAATAACTAGGAAGAACGGTCAAAAACCTATACTCAATACCTCTTAGATTGCATTGCAAAATCTTTTGGCTGAATATTGCAAAAAAATTAAGTTTGTTGGTGATATAGATACTATTCAAAGTTATTTGGAAAATTGAGGAAAGAGAATGAATTTCGGCAATAGTGTTGTTGAAATTGCAAGAAAAAGTATGAGAAAGAGTAAAGATAATTGATACGATGAGGAGGGAGAAAAAATTGAATTTCGGTAATGAGATTACTGAAGTTCTTGCTGCCCAAAGATACTACCCAAGTGAGTGTGAAGTGTCTGAAGTGCTCAAAGGGAAACCAATTGTGGTAACCAAGTTGCCGAAATTGTAGGGAAGGGAGGAGAGAGAAAATATGAATTGTGGCAACCAAGTTGCCGAAAATGGGAGGAAAAAAAAAATTTGTGACAACCAAGTTGCCGAAATCTTGGAGAGGAATTTAAAAAAAAAAAAATTGTGGCAATTGATTTGTGGCATTTTATATAACTAAAATTGATTCCCTGATTATTATAACACATAATAAATAATTATTATAATGCATTTCACATGGCATGGGACATGGCTAGTAGTTAATAAATATATATATTCATGCATGCCATCGGTTAGTAATTAAAAAATATATATTCATTCACAAGACAAGAATATTATTCTAAAGCTTATAATGGTCTAAGGCTTAGAAAGTAAGATAATATAGAAAAATAATAATTAACAAAATACATTTTTGTGCAACAACTTTTGTGGCAATTGATTTGTGGCAATGCTATTGCTAAAATTAATTGCCACAATTTTTTTAAAAAAATTCTTCCCTAAGATTTCTGCGACTTGGTTGCCACAATTCATATTTTCTCTCTCCTCTCTTCCCTACAATTTCGACAATTTGGTTACCACAATTAGTTTCCCCTTGGGCGCTTCACCTAGCACTAGCACTTCGAGCACTTCACACTCACTTGGACAGCAGCTTCGAGCAACAAGAATTTCAGTAATCTCATTACCGAAATTAAATTTTTTCTCCCTTCTGCATCACATCACTTATCTTTACTCTCTCTCATACTTTTTCTTGCAATTTCAGCAACACTATTGCTGAAATTCACTGTCTTTCCTCATTTTTCCAAATAACTTTGAACAGTACCTATATCACCAATAAACTCAATTTTTTGCAATATTCAGCCAAAAGACTCTTGCATTGCAAGTGAAAGGATATATATTAGAAATGAAAATTCATTCCTTTGAATACTATGTTATATTTTACTGCAAGAAAACACACAAGAAAAGGATAGAATATTTACTATATTGTGTTTATCTATTACTAGTTTTTTCACATGAATATATAATTTTTTTTTTTGAATATTGAAATTCTACTTACAAAATGAATTTTTTAGTAGTCACATAAATACCAACGGCACTTTATGTAAATTTATATTGTTTTATGTAAATCGAAGATCATATAATCATCATATGTGTAACCTATTTGAATCCAACACATTTCTAACTTGTGCCTAGTTCGATCCATACATAAGTGGATCAAACTAAAACTTGTGTGACTTAATTTATTTGGCTTGTGTCTAGTGTTCAAGTATCAAGCACCACACAAACATGACACTAATTCCAATGTATATAGGCATGTTAGGTAATTATCTTAGGCCCCAAATGTAAAAGGACCTCCAAGTATTAACCAATAAAGATGTATTTTTACTTGTAAAAGTATTAATTAAGCCCCTATTATTAATAGAACAAAAAATATTTAAAAAAAAATGAAAGTGCTAAAGCTACCATAATTTTCTCAACTACCTAATAAATGATTTGAAAGTGAATGTGATTGGTACACCCCTAATATATATATATATATATATATAGTGATTTATGACACATACACTCTTATAAAGAAGAAAAATACTACGTTCACAATACTTTCACAATAAATTATAAATAGTGAATTATTATTAGTTTTAATTTGAACCTGCCTTATAATTTTTTTTTTATCCACCAATATATAACTAATAGTTCGTTTTTTTACGTAGAAGTTTTAAAGTGTAGAACTCATAGACTTCGACACATAAAAGCTAAAAAATCACTCACTCTCTCAACAAAATAAAACTAAAATCAGCATATAAGGAAAAAAAAATCTTAAACCTCATTTTTTTTGGTACTTATTTCTTGGAATTTTGCCACTCTCTCCATTTAAAAGTATAAAATAAATAAATGTTTTAAGCTTCTTTGTAGTTGCGCTGGACCTTCTTCTCCGTTCCTTTCGGGTTGGCTCCACATCAATTTTGTGTTAAAAACTTCCCTCTCTTACTTTGCCTTTCTTTTTTTTTAATAGGTGAAAACTAGTTTTACTTTGTGTTTATTTTACCCATGGGAGCATTCTAGAATGCAAACGTGATTTCCTTTTTAATTCCATAATTATGCAGGCGTTTCATGTCATTGTATATTACGGGCAAATTTAATGATAATGAAGATGGTGTCCCTTACATTCAGCAGTTGGAGGAGATGATGTCCTTGTTGTTCTACGTTTACTGCCATGGATTTCTTCTCGCTCTTGTTAGGAGAATAAATTTTACCTTTTGCAGATGCTTTCGGAAAGATTTGAACATTAAAAACAAAAATTGGAGATTTTGATTTTTTGAATTTATGGGTTTTCTTTAAGATTTGTGGGTTTCGACGTTTGTAAACTATTTCTGGGTTTTTTGAGTGTTTGATTTGTCGGTTTCGATGTTTTGGTAATTGCTAGGATTTGGTCTTACTCAAAAATTTATCTTTTGTTTTTATCTTAGTTAAATAATCAATAATGTGAAGATTGCTATGTGTTTTTGGATGCTTGGTTTGCTAAGAACATGAACATGAACAATCATGTTCTGGATAAAAACACGGAGAACATAAACACGTTTTTCCAACAAAAAAAAAATAATGAAGAGAAAAAATATATAGCTTAATTACTTAGGGAGTGTTTGGTGGCTCTTCTCAAACAACAATTTTCAGTTTTTAAACAGCATTTTACGTATTTCTATACACTTTTTCACCCACACGTATTTTTATAAAAATTTTCAAACAACAATTTTCAATTTTTAAACACACGTACCAAACGAGCCCTTAATTTAATGTTTTTTAAAATTACAAGTTCATAATTTTGTTTTTTATTTTTTCTTACATGACTTTTTTTATTTATTAAAATGCTGAAATTGCATTTTTTTTAACACCCACTAAACTTTTTAAATATTATTTTAATGGTATGTTAACTTTAGCCCACTGGTGATGCACTCTGTGTATCACATAAGCAATTTATGTTAGTAATATTATGGCAGAGACTAAATTGAGAATGATATTTTGGCAACCAAAATAGAAAAAGAAAAAAGGTAGAGACCAAATTAATAATCAGTCAAAAATGTAGAAACTACATTTTTTTTTTTTTTTTTTTAAGGCAAAATCTCCCGGGTGCAAAGGCTTCTTCTACTCTTGGACTCATAGAACACCACCAAAATATTTTCGTTGCTCTGCGTCTCCTCCAAAGTTGCCTCAATTTTTAAAGGGTAAATTTCCGTTGCTCAAACTCAACCAATATATCCGGCAGGTTAGGAATAAAGTGATTTTTGAAGAAGTAGAACCTGACCTTGAATCCCTTAAAATTGTGTTGGCAAGAATAGTAATAGTAGCTGAGCACTTGTCCTTAGCTATCCCTCCAAACTTCCTCTACCATTCTAGAAGGCATATCTCTTGGTCTTTGCCAGCGCCAGGTACAATTAAAATTAATGTGGATGCAGCGGTAGGAACGGTTAACTCTGTGGTTGCATAGGCGGCTAGAGACTAGAGAGAAAGATTTGTATTTGCTTGTTCTAAAAGGGTAAACACCACTTTTCCTCTCCAGGCCGAAGCTAGCTGAAGCTTTGAAATGGGCAGTGTCGCTAGCTCCATCATTCCCATGTGATTGTGAATAAGGCATAATAGAACGGAACCCACAAGGATGCATCCAAGCAATTCAAAATAATGGTCCTTTAAGACCGAGTTTGTTGGCTCTTTTGATATTTGTAATTGCCCCCCTATTTGTCTGATATTTTAAAGGGAGGAAGCTTTTTCTTTTGCTGCTGTGCAGCTTCCTGTTTGTCGGTTGGAATAATATTTTCAGTTCATCAAAAAAAAAAAAACTCATCCAACATATACTTCAAATTCCAATAGTCCAATTTTTACGCGTAGTGGTATTGTTCGGTGAGTCTTTTGTCTAAATATTGCAAAAAATCAAGATTTTTATGATTATAGGTACTGTTGAAAGTTATTTAGGGAACTGAGGAGAGAGTGAATTTCGGCAACAATGTTGCCGAAATTCTAAAAAAAAGTAGGAGAGAGAAAGAGGGAAAAGGGGGAGAGAGAAAATCTGGAATTTCGGTATCGCTGTTACCGAAATTCTGCTGCCCAACCCCTGCCCGTGCGCCAGTGTATGCGCGAGTGAGCGAAGGGAGGAGGGAAGAAATAAATGGGGAATTTCGGTAATGGCAATACCGAAATTGGGGAAGAAAAAAAAAAAAGACAATTTCGGTACTGCCAATACCGAAATTGGGGAAGGGAAAAAAAAATTGGGGAAGAAAAAAAAATAATTTCGGTACTGCCAATACCGAAATTGGGGAAGAAAAAAAAAAAGATAATTTTGGTTCTGCCCATACCGAAATTAAAAAAAAAAGAAAAAAAAAAAGAAAGAAAAGAAGGCAATTTCGGTTGTGCCAATTCCGAAATTGGCAGTACCGAAATTGCCTTCTTTTCTTTTCTTTTCTTTTCTTTTTTTTTTCCCCCAATTTCGGTATGAGCAGTACCGAAATTATCTTCTTCTTTTTTTCTTCCCCAATTTCGGTATTGGTAGTACCGAAATTATTTTTTTTTTCTTCCCCAATTTCGGTATTGGCAGTACCGAAATTTTTTTTTTTTCTTCCACAATTTCGGTATTGCTATTACCGAAATTCCCCATTTATTTCTTCCCTCTTCCCTTCGCTCACTCGCGCACACTTGCGCATACACTAACACACGAGCAGGGGTTGGGCAACAGAATTTCGGTAACAGCGTTACCGAAATTCCAGATTTTCTCTCTCCCCCTTTTCCCTCTTTCTCTCTCCTACTTTTCTTAGAATTTTGGCAACAGTACTCTCTCTCCTCAATTCCCTAAATAAATTTCAACAGTACCTATAACCATAAAAAACTTGATTTTTTGCAATATTTAGACAAAAGACTCATTGTTCGTTTGGTCACGGACTCACGATGCCTTACATATATTGTACTATCTGGGCAGTTTGATTATCACAAAGTGAGTTTATTAGAGCGTTCGCAAGGCAAATGTTTTTTTTTTTTTTTTTGTCTATTTTAATATAAAAACTCATTTTTTAATTTTTGTTAGTTTTTAAAAATCTCATATCAGATTATATATTTTACATTATATTTCATTAAAATATCAAAATTTTTAAAATTATTTTTGTTTTTTCAAACACAATAACCGTCATTTACTATCTTTCTTTATTATTGAAATATATTAAAAATAAATAAAAAATAAATAGTGATATTCTATTGAATAAAGCAAAAGAATTCCTCTTGTAACTGCCGGCCCAACTACTAAGCTATTTTAGCAATGGCCTAATAAGGCCTCAAGTGGAATAGGGTCATTTCTAGCCAATAAAAATATAAAATATATTATTTATCTCACATAATCACAGCACCAAAATTTTAATTAGGGCATCTCTGTTGGCTAATAAAATGCATTACTTATTTGTCTTAGAGCATTTGCTGCAGAGTAGCTAAATAGCTATCTAGCTATTTTAGCAATGGCCTAATAAGGCCTCTAACTATTTTAGCTACACCCAAACACAAAAAGAGAGTTGTAACAGTGGAGCCAAATGTAAAATTTTTACATTTATTGCTACAATACACATCTATATATAGATGTGTACTGTAGCTGAAAGCTTAAAAAAAAAAAATTTATACTCCAACCAGATTAAAATAATATATGTTTGTTTATTTTTTTATATTCATTTATTCTCCAGCAAGATTAAAATCTTCTTTCCCTTTCCTCTCATCTTCTCTCTGCAAATTACCGCCATCACCTGAGCATGAGAGACCCATCAATGGAAGCTTTATTCAACACAAGATTCCAAAGAAATCAAATCCAGCAAATCAAATCCAGTACCTCTCTCTTCTCTAAATCTATTACCCAGTAAGACAAGAATTAAAAAAATTAATAAAAAAAAAAACCCTGTTGTGAAAACAACTTTCCAAATCTATAAATATTAATCATTATTAAGGGTCCGTTTGGATAGAGCGTTTTGCTGAAAACTGAAAACTGAAAATACTGTAGCAAAATAATTTTTAAATGTGTGAATAGTACTGTGAGACCCATTTTTAATAAAAAAATTTTTGAAAAGTGAAATTTGTGGGTCCCGTGAACAGTAAATGGGACCCATAAATATGATAAAAAAAAAAAAGGAAAAGTCAACAAAATCGGCTACTATTCATGTTACTGTTCATGAACAGTAGCCGATGTCCCCCCTAAGGCGGCAAAAAAAAAAAAAAAAAAAAAGGGGGGAGGGGAAAACGTGAAACGCTGAACGCTAAACGCGTTCAGCGTTATCCAAACGCCCCCTAAATATAACAATATAAAAATCCGAAGACAAACAAAGAAATTTGGCATTTTAGATCTATGAATATGAATCATTACTTTGAAATCTGGTTTTGAATCATAGCCTGCAGCGTGGGTTGCCTTTTCAAATGCTCAACCACGACGGTAATGTTGTAGAGAGAAGTGGACAACCAAAGATAGAAAGTAAGATGAGAAAAATAGAAAAATTGAGTTGGATTTTTTTTTAATAGTCAGATAAATTATGTTAATGTAGTAGATATATTATTTTATTGTGTTGTTTATATATTTTATTGTGAAAAAAGGGTCGTGGTATCAGAACCCTCTCGCCCTCTCTCGCGTGACGAAGAAAACGAACTGCTCCGAAGCAACAAGAAAGTTAAAGATTCACACCATGTTAGTGAAGATGCATGTCCTGATCGAGATGGGATAGCTGCCAACCCTCCCAAATCTTCCTTTTGGGATAAACTAGTCAGAGAGATCCCAAGAGCTTTTTCTCAAGCTTTTGACTTCTCAGATTATATGGATGCAGAGTCGGACTCCGATGGGGAAGTGGAAGAACTTAGAGAAGGCTTTGCGTCGGTTAGCCTTTCGAAAGAGACAAAGCAGCGCATTAGAGCCCCCTGGTCTAAAGCGCTCATCGTGAAGAACAGTAGGATTTAACTTCCTGCACTAAAGATTGATGAACCTTTGGAAGCCATCTAGGAGAGTTGATATGGTCAATCTAGGTCGTGATTTTTTCCTGCTGAGGTTCTCAGTTCAGGAAGACCTAGAGTTGGTTTTAAGGAAAGGGTCGTGGTTCATCGGTGAACATTTTTTATCCATTTGTAAGTGGGAGGCTAACTTTAAGCCTTCAGAGGCACAAGTCACCTCAATGGCAGTGTGGGTTCGACTTAACGAGCTACCCATCGAGTATTACCACACTATTGTGCTCAGGCAAATTGGTCAAGCGCTTGGTAAGGTTTTAAGGATTGACACTCATACGGCATTGGAAGCAAGGGGAAGATATGCTAGAATATGTGTTCAGGTGGACATACCTAAGCCTCTCATCACCACGGTGCGTGTCAAAAAGCGCAATCATCTGGTCGCATACAAGGGGGTGAGCAAGATGTGCTTCTCTTGTGGCTGTCTTGGGCATCAGAGGGATATATGCCAGTACACCGTGAGGCCACCGTTACCTCCGCCGAAAGATCCGTTGATGCAAAACGACAAGGATGAGTCTGTCCATCAGCCAACCTTTCCAGTGCAATTCGAGGAACGAGGCATGGCAGATATCGAGTCAACTGAGGCGTCTTTTGGCCCCTGGATGGTAGTTACATGCAAAAGGAAGGATGGTAGGGAAAACAGGAAAAGTGGTCTCAACCCTTTCTCTGGTTTAATGCAAGTGTCGTTAGTTCATGACAAGGTTTTTAAACCCACGAATGGGCCGCATGCAGACTCAGCTAACGAAGGAAAAAGAAAAGCCCAATCTAACCTTTTGACAAACATGACCTCCCAGCCCATGCATGTGGAAAATAGCCCAACAATTTTCAATTGCCAGGACCAAAGTTCAAGCCCAGGCTCTAAACAAGCCGCAGGAAATGTCCACAATGACCAAACTAAGGTAATACCTCTGACCAATTCAATGAAGGTTAAAAAAGAATATGCACGATCAAGGGCAACATCTCATTCTCCGTGTGTAGCCGCGGCAACTCCAAGTCTTGATTGGTTAGCTAATATCACTAAGTTATATTCAGTCCCAAATGGAGATTTTACTTTCAGCAGTCCGGCGAGCAGGGAAATGAGAAGGAAATTTCGAGGGGTTAATAGTGGAGATACCAAGGGAGATCTTCAAGGAGATAAGAGCTCAACCAACTCACTCCATGGGTTGGTTCAGGTCAAAGTTATGCAAGGGATGGAGAGTGGGGTTCCTATTGACCCCAGTGAGTGCAACAGAGGGGATATCTCATCTAACAGTGCCGGAAGGGGAAATGATAAACAAGTCACGGTCGAATACTCGTTAGTCTTTAATGGGAGTGTGGGCACTGTATGTATCGATGTTTCCCTTTCAAGGCTAGACAATGGAGTTGGTGTGGAAGACCGGATGGATTATGATGGAGGAAGTGATGTCTCTTCCTCTGGTTGTTGAGTGCTCGTTCCCAATCCATCGTTTTGTAATGAATATCATCGCTTGGAATTGCAGGGGGGCATTGAAGCCCTCCTTTCAGAATTGTGTGAGGGATTTGGTTCACAACCATGATCCAGCCGTCATGATAATTATGGAAACTCGTATTGGAGGTGACAGAGCCAGAGACATCACTGATCAGCTTCCCTTCAACGGGGCAATTCATACTGATACTATTGGATTTGCTGGGGGTCTGTGGATTTTGTGGAATTCTGACCGAGTGCATATCACTTAGCTGGCCTTGTCAGAGCAGGAAATTCATGTTCTGGTGAAGGTAATTTCCTCAAATTTTGAATTTATTTGTACTGCCATTTATGCTAGTCCTAGATTTCATGAGCGGTGTGTTTTGTGGAATAATTTAACAAATGTGGCTAATCTTCATAATAAGCCTTGGGTTATTGCCGGTGACTTTAATGAAGTTATGTTGGAGGGAGAGAAGTATGGTGGACGAATGATTAGCGCTAACAGATCCCTCCTCTTTAAAAAGTGTCTGGATACTTGTGGAATGATGGATTTGGAGTTTAATGGTCCTAGATTCACTTGGACGAACCGGAGAGATTACTGATCTTATTCAGGAAAGACTAGACAAGGTATTTGCCAACCCCAATTGGTGCACAAATTTTCCCAATGCCAAAGTGACCTATCTTACTCGCTGTCTATCTGATCATTGTCCGATCCTTTTGGAATCCAATCCTAACAAAGGGATTCATCTTCCTAAGCCGTTTATGTTCCATAGCGTCTGGCTGTCAGATTTGTCTTTTCCGGGCATTGTTTTCGAACCTTGGGGTCAAGCCTTACCTTTGCAAACAACCATTGACAGATTTGCTAAGAAAGCCACTGATTGGAATAGGCATCAATTCGGGAATATTTTTGGTAAGAAAAAGAGAATTATGGCTCGGCTCAATGGTATTCAAAAAGTCATGGCAAACAGTCCTTCCCACTCTCTAATGGTTATTGAGAAGGAACTTCATAGGGAGTTAGAGTGCATTTTAAACCAAGAAAAGGAATTTTGGGTGCAAAAATCCCGAATTAA
Organism: Castanopsis chinensis; assembly: GCA_032878915.1. Taxonomy (NCBI): domain Eukaryota; kingdom Viridiplantae; phylum Streptophyta; class Magnoliopsida; order Fagales; family Fagaceae; genus Castanopsis; species Castanopsis chinensis. The sequence goes on along the minus strand of JAVQMG010000104.1, from coordinate 5,935,450 downwards.
CCGCCTGGTGGAGGGTGACCGAAACACGGCTTTTCACCACATGACCACAATTGTGAGAAGACGGCGAAACCAGATTTCTAGTATAAAAAATGAGGTGAGGGATTGGATTTTGAGTGAAAGTGGAGTGATGGATTATATCAGAGGGGGTTTTGTGAAGCTTTTCACTTCAAGTTTGACTCAATATTCTCTTACCACTCCGCAACCTTTACGGTGGCAAGCTGCTCTTTTTGAGGAAGATAGTCTCAGCCTAGGCAGCCCAGTTTCGGATGAAGAAATCAAGTACGGGCTTTGGTCTCTAAAGGCCTTTAAGGCTCCGAGTCCGGATGGCCTTCATGCAGGGTTCTTTCAAAGGTTTTGGATGATTGTCGGGGAGTCCGTTCGCAATGAGGTTAAGCAGATTTTCAAGGATAATAAGGTTCCTAAATACCTCAATAGGACAAACATTGTGCTAATTCCTAAGAAAACTGGCCCGGAAACTTTGGGAAATTACCGCCCCATTTGCCTTTGTAACACTGTTTACAAGATTGTGTCAAAGATTATTGTAGCTAGAGTGAGGCCTCTTCTTGACAAGCTTGTCTCTCCCCTTCAGTCGGCCTTTGTTCCGGGTCGAAGAAGTGTTGATAATGCTATTGTGGTTCAAGAGCTAATTCACTCTATTGGAAACAAAAAGGGGAAGGTTGGCTATATGGCTATTAAGGTAGACCTTGAGAAAGCTTATGATAAATTAGAGTGGAGTTTTATTCGAGATGTCCTCGTGAATGCCAATCTTCCTCACAACCTTGTGATGTTGATTATGACTTGTGTCTCTTTTGTGTCTACTTCTATTTTATTTAATGGAGGAAATGTTGATCCCATTTTTCCCTCGCGTGGCTTCGACAAGGTGATCCTCTTTCGCCTTATCTTTTCATTTTGTGCATGGAAGTCCTTGGGCATCTCATTGAAGAAAAGTGTGAGGCTCGTTGTTGGAACCCAGTTAAAAGTTCTAAAAGTGGGGGATGCTTTCTCTCATCTATTCTTTGCAGACGACTTGGTGCTTTTTGCAAGAGCGGATTATGTTAATTGTATGACGATTAGGGATGTACTTGATGATTTTTGTGCCCGATCAGGTCAAACCATAAGTGAAAGCAAGTCCCGGGTGTTTTTCTCTCCAAATGTGGACATTGACACCAGAGAATCTTTATGTGATATATTGGGGTTCCGGTCTACCCCCAATCTTGGAAGATACCTTGGTTTTCCTATAAAGCATCTGGGAGCTAACAACCACAACCTAAACTTTGTTTTGGATAAGGTCAAGCAAAAATTAGCAGGGTGGAAGGCCAACCTTTTGTCTCTAGCCGGCAGGCCTGTCCTCATTCAAGCCTCCACATCCACTATCCCTGCTTATGTTATGCAATGCACAGCGCTCCCAGAAAAATTGCTCAACAATATTGACAGGGTTAATCGAAATTTTCTTTGGAGATCTACGAATTCCTCAAAAAAAACTCATTGGGTTGGGTGGCATAAAGTTACAAAATCTAAAGCGGATGGTGGATTGGGCATTCAAGCTGCCAGAGGGAAAAATATAGCTCTATTAGCCAAACTCAATTGGCGATTTCATATGGAGAAAGATGCTATTTGGAGCAAAGTCCTTAGAAACAAATATTGTTCTCAACGCAGATTAGGTGCCAAGGATAAGGATAAGCTTCTGTGTTTTAGAACTTGGAAAGCTATGAAAATGGGAATGGAGGTTTTTGAGAAAGGTTTAAGGTGGATTCCAGGCAGAAACAGTGAGCTAAGTTTTTGGCATGATAATTGGACAAGCAAGGGCCCCTTAAGATCTCTTATCCAAGGCCCCATTACAGCTGAAGAGGAACAGCTTCAGGTTAGAGATGTGCTTCGGACAGATGGGTGGGATTGGTCTAAAATTTCTCTGCAAATTCCTGAGGAAATTCTTATGGAGGTTCGGGCTACCCCTTACTCCATTACTACAACAAATGTGGGTGATAGGTTAGTCTGGAATGGTGAGAATAAGGGTAATTTTGATCTTAAATCGGCTTAAAATTTGGCCATGGGTTTCAAGGATGGAACTGATAATTTTACTGGAGGGTGGATTTGGAAAGCTGAGACCTTGTCGAGAATAAGAAATTTTTTATGGCAATGCATGCACTATAGTATTGGAGTTGGAGAGTGTTTAGTTCGGAGATGCCTCAAAGATTCTGATGTTTGCCCCATGTGTAATAGAGAGCCTGAAACGATCATTCATAGGCTTAGAGATTGCTCCTTCTCGAGGGAAATCTGGTTTAAACTGGGCATTAATCCTTCAAACAGGTTTTATGAGGGTAACCTTCTGATCTGGCTAGAGATGAACTGTAAAGACGGCTCTCACAAGGTGCGGCATCATCCTCCTTGGAAGATTGTTTTTCCTTTTGCCATTTGGTGCATCTGGAAGGGCAGAAACAATTTTGTGTTTCAAAACAAGTCTGTTCAATCAAACATTCATCATGACATTATTTTTAGAGCCTCGGAATTTCAACACTGCATTCTTAATGCAAAACGATTGGGCAGCAAGACTGTGGTGAGAGTTAGATGGGAGAAGCCTCAAGTTGGGTGGGTTCGGCTTAACACTAATGGGTCAGCAACTGGGAATTCGGGCAGAGCTGGAGGGGGCGGGGATGATCAAGGGCGTTGGATAGCAGGTTTCTCAAGGATTATTGGGCTATCAACTAGCTTTATGGCAGAGTTGTGGGCTCTCCGTGATGGGCTTAGTCTTTGCAATAATCTTAATTTTAGTGCTGTTGATATTCAAATTGATGCTAAAACTGTTATGGGTCTGCTTTCTAAACCCTCTTATTCTAATAGTTTTGCCATGCCTATCATTGAAGACTGTAGGCAACTAATGTCTCAGATTTCCCAAGTCCGAATAGGCCACTGCTACCGTGAAGCAAACTGTTGTGCGGATTTTCTGGCCAAATTGGTATCTGTTTAGACTAGAGATTTTATTTTGTTTAGTGATCTGCCTGTGGATCTTGAAGAGGTTATAAGCACGGCTGCTTTTGGTGTGTACCATAACAGATTGCTTCTAGAGCCCTCCTTTTCCCGGTATCTGTTTAATGAAGTTTCCAGTTTTACCCAAAAAAAAAAAAAAAAAAAGAATTGGGGAATAATAAAAAAAAATCATATCTTGGACTTGGTTTGCGCATGATCGTGTTTAGAAGTTGGGTTTGGGAAAAGACACTCCCAATCCGTGCATCACGTGGGCAAGTCTGAATTTCAACGTGTTCACACACATTATTATTTCCTGCAAACAATTACTTCTCTGAATTCTGAGACATCCGTGACTTGTCCATTCCCAGCTGCTGCAGCTGCATTAAATTGAACTTTGCCCACCACTAATTTCTTCACCAGCTAGTCCTCTATCAGACGAGATGTAAGTCGGATCAACGACTTTTTGGGCCTCTACATACGGCAGTCCTCTATCAGAGAGTGCAAACTCTTTCAAAATGTGAGCAAACTAACATTCAAGGCTCCCATTCGATCCATTCTTCTTCTTTTAGATGAGGCGAAATGGCTGATTTACTTCATTTTTTGGACTTGTGAATAAGACAACAAAACGGCACCTTATATCATTAATGAATACAGTGCCGTTTTGTTAAAAGATAAATACTGGAGATAAAGCAACACGACACCATTTCAGTGTGGGCAGATATTTTTGGGATCATCTTCTTCCTTTCCCCATGTTGCTTAGAGCTATGGGAGTTAGATATTTTTCCTGTAAATTGCACATTTCTCACACGTAAATTCAATGTAACTAATTCCCAATCTGCTCTATTTGCTGTTCATGTAGCCTCTTCCTCTTCAAACATTGTACAGTCGCTGCAGCACAGGTTAACATTCAACCAATTATTATTATTATTATTTTGAGAATAATGCTAGGAAACATATATTGTGGTTCAAAGTCCAAAACAATGAAGTCCAACCATATAAATTGTTAGCAGTAATCTAACTCGGAAAATATTAAGAGGCTTTCGGTGTTAAGATTCAGAAATTAAACAAACTACAATAACTGTAAAACTTACATAAGACTATAAGAGATAGAATGACGGCATTACATTTACAAATTCATATAGCAAAAAAGTGATACATAAACTGCAACAATTAACCAATGTAAAGTTATTTTTACAAAATTAGTTTTTAGATCTTCTTTTTTCTTAATTTTTTAGATTTTTATGTTTTGAAATAAAAGAAACATAAAAGAGTAGCATAAATACAAATTTATCTCCGTTTTTAATAGAGGTGAGTAACGAAAGACAATAGAGTTTATCTGGGTAAAGTACCAATTTTTAAAACATAAGTAAGCAAAGTTTTCGGACAAATTATAAATGAGCAAAATGCAATTTTCTCAAATTTTAATTAATGCAGCTACTTTTTTAGCTTTTATCTGACCTAGAGGACATATATTCAAGGACACTGCATGACTGTTGCACAGATGCTATAGACGAGTCTTTTGGCCAAATATTGCTAAAAATCAAGTTTTTTAGGATTATAGGTACTGTTGAAAGTTATTTAGCTAAATGAGGAGAGAGAGTGAATTTCGGCAACAGTGTTGCCGAAATTCTAAGAAAAGTAGGAGAGAGAAAGAGGGAAAAGGTGGAGAGAGAAAAACTGTAATTTCGGTAACAGTGTTACCGAAATTCAGCTGCCCAAATTCTGCCCGTGCACGAGTGTGTGCGCGAGTGCGCGCGAGTGACCGAAGGAGAAATAAATGACGAATTTCGGTACCGCTGTTGCCGAAAATGCAGGGAAAAATTTTGGAGAAAAAACCCACAATTTCGGTACTGTCACTACCGAAATTGGAAAAAAAAAAAAAAAAAAAAAAAAACCCAATTTCGGTAATGGCTATACCGAAATTGGGGGAGAAAAAAAAAAAAAAACCAATTTTGGTACCGCCAATACCGAAATTGGGGAAGAAAAAAAAAAGATGCTACGTTTACAATATTTTTATAACATTTTCACACCAAATCATAAGTGGTTGGTTGTTATTGGTTTAAATTTGAACCTAACACTAAGATTACTTTTTTGCCCCAACAATAACAACCAGTAACAACTTGTCACATAGAATTTGTTGTGAAAATATTGTTGACGTATCATTTCTAAAAAAAAAACTGAAAGCGAAAAAAAAAAAAAAACAATTTCGGTACTGGCAATTTCGATACTGGCAATACCGAAATTGGGTAAGGGAAAAAAAACCAATTTCGGTACTAGCAATACCGAAATTGAAAAAAAAAAAAAAAAAAAAAAAAAAAAAAAAAAAAAACAAAACAAAACAAAAAACAAAAAAAAAAAACAAAACAAAAAAAAAGGGGAAAAGAAGACAATTTCGGTACTGCACAGTACCGAAATTGCCTTCTTTTCTTTCTTCTTTCTTTCAATTTCGGTACTGCCCAGTACCGAAATTCTTTTTTTTTTTTTTTTTCAATTTCGGTATTGCTAGTACCGAAATTGTTCTTACCCAATTTCGGTATTGCCAGTACCGAAATTGCCTTTTTTTTTTCGCTTTCAGTATTTTTTTTAGAAATGATACGTCAACAATATTTTCACAACATTTTTACAACAAATTCTATGTGGCAAGTTGTTACTGATTGTTATTATTAGGGCAAAAAATAATCTTAGTGTTAGGTTCAAATTTAAACCAATAACAACCAACCACTTATGATTTGGTGTGAAAATGTTATAAAAATATTGTGAACGTAGCATCTTTTTTTTTTTTTCTTCCCAATTTCGGTATTGGCGGTACCGAAATTGGTTTTTTTTTTTTTTTCCCCCCCAATTTCGGTAGAGCCATTACCGAAATTGGGTTTTTTTTTTCTTCCCCCAATTTCGGTATAGCCATTACCGAAATTGGTTTTTTTTTTTTTTCCAATTTCGGTAGTGGCAGTACCGAAATTGTGGGTTTTTTCTCTAAATTTTTTCCCTGCATTTTCGGCAACAGCGGTACCGAAATTCGTCATTTATTTCTCCTTCAGTCACTCGCGCGCACTCGCGCACACACTCGCGCACGGGCAGAATTTGGGCAGCTGAATTTCGGTAACACTGTTACCGAAATTACAGTTTTTCTCTCTCCACCTTTTTCCTCTTTCTCTCTCCTACTTTTCTTAGAATTTCGGCAACACTGTTGCCGAAATTCACTCTCTCTCCTCATTTAGCTAAATAACTTTCAACAGTACCTATAATCCTAAAAAACTTGATTTTTAGCAATATTTGGCCAAAAGACTCTGCTATAGACACTAGTAAAAAAGTATTTGAAAAATTGGACAAAACTTGATGTTACTAAAATCAAGTTTTTTGTGGTTTTTTTATTAATGAAAAAGCCACGTAAGCGACTTTCACTTTGGCACAAATTATATAAAACTCGATTTTAATAATATCAAGTTCTTCAAAGAACTCAAATTTGCTGAAATCAAGTTTGAAAATATGGGTAAATTGCTAAATAGTTTCAGAAGAATGACATATTGCTATTTAGTTTTTAAATTAGGGATAAATACTCATTTTGGTCCTTGAAAATCAAGGCTTTAGTGCATTTCAAGCATGTGTAAGGTCAAGGCGAACCTAGGTAAGGGCTCGGGCCCCCCCTGGGTCCAATTTTTTCTTTATATATATATATATATATATTTAATTTTTGTAGTTCGGCTCCATTGAAACCCAAATAGGCAAATAATAATCATCAAACCCTTAACAAAAACAATAAAAACATTCACAATGGTGATTGTATTTTCGAAAAAAAAAAAAAAAAAACTATTTTACCATCAAATAACCAAAAAAGCATGTGTTATTAAACAAGCTAAATTTAATTTTTTTGCAACTATAGTAAACTGGTATTTATACCAGTTGACTGTAATAAGTTGTTAAAAGTAACTTACAATATTTTATTAAGATTATATATCTTTTTTCAATTAAAAAACTCAAATTTTCTTTCTTCATTTATAGTTTTAATGAGTTATTTATATTATTTTAAATGAAGTGACAAAAAAATAGAACATTTGATAGTGGGTATATATTGTAAAGTGAGGTAGTAAAATAGATGAAGTAGTTTTTTAAGATACTAAAAACTAAAATTCTTAGTACCACCACTATAAATGCTCCAACTTCAAAAAAAATAAATCCTCGCTAGTCTAGTATTAAAAAAAAATAATAATTTTTTTTTAATTTTTTTGTCTTTTTTGGTAGATAATTGCTTATTAATGTATTTATAAATAATGATTTTTTTTGTATTTATAATTTTTTAATACTATATGGATGCCTATTTAGAGGTTTTTTTTTTTTTTTTTTTTTTTTTTTTTTTAATACTCTGACCCCGTTAGCTTAAAATCCTAGATCTATCCCTAGTTAAGATATATGATAAACTAATCGCTAATCTATACTATACACGGGAACCTACATATTTATAAGGTAAACTAAAATAATTTTATAAAATTTTAAATTGATTAAGAAACTACACCATTGTATGATTTGCTCTTGTATGACTTCAATTGGTGTTACAATTTGATAAAGAAATCACTACTTAAATGTGCAATGACTTACAAAACATTTGTCAGAAAATTTCAAATACTACAAAAAAAAAAATTCAATTATTGACAAAAAAATATTAAAGAATCATATGATTCACTGCTTATAAATTTTTGAAACAAAACAAAATATATATGACTAAATAATAAAGAAATATAAAAGAAAGATGGGCTACATTCAAAAAAATAATTTCAATTATTGCAAGTTTTTTTATCTTCTAAAAAACAACTAAAAAGAGTTTGGTGGTTTATATACGAAAATTACTTCTTAAAGAAGTTGCAATAGAATTGTTCTATTATCTAAAGAAGTTGAACTATATCAATAGTTGATAATTTTTATATTTATTCAAATAAAACCATGAATAGGATAATCTTAATATAGGATTTATTCAAGTTTTTTTTTTTTTAATTTATCAACATTTGAGTTTGAGTTTAAATTAGACTTGTTAGAGAGATAGAGTTTCATTCCTTATTAAGTTCGAACTAAATAAAGATATATTTTTTTAAAAATGATAATGATGAGTTTGAATTTAAGTTGGATTTGTTAGAGAGATAGAGTTTCGCTCATTATTAAGTTCAGACTAAACAAAAATAATTTTATTTAAAAAAATGATAAGTTTGAGTTTAAGTTGGACTTGTTAGTGAGATAGAGTTTCACTTCTTATTAAGTTTGGACTAAAAAAAAATCATTTTATTCAAATAAAATGATAATTTATATATATATATATATATCGTAGTAGTATAGGCCATCTTTTTTGGATGTAGCCAACCCTTATGTATGTCCACCAACGGACTCTTGCTGACAACAAGACTCGAACCTAAGACTCTGTTTGGGATTTCATAAGAGAATGAAATGAAATGATCATAAAAGAATGGAAATGAATGGAATGAAATGGAATGTATTTAAGTAAGGGAAATGAATAGAAAATAATGGAATGAAATGGAATTAAGTAACCTTAATTGGATGCTTTAAAATAAAAAAAATGGAAAGGAATGAAAATGAATGGAATGTAAGTAATCTTGTTTGGGAGTAACATGGAGGGAATGGAATGAAATCATTTTATGATAATATTACTATTACATCCTTGTTTTAAAATAAAAAGTTGAATATATAGGGGTATTTTAGGAGTTTTAGTAAAAAATTCATTAAATCTAATTTCATTCCTTTCCATTCCTCCCAATTTCAGGGGAATGAAAATTTGAGGTTTTAAGGGAATAAAGAGGAATGAGTGTTCCCTCTTATCCATTTCATTGCCTCCCACTTAAACTCTCAAACAAGAAAATGGATTTTTCATTCCCTCCATTAAAACTCCCAAACAAGAGAAGGAAATAATATTTTAAAATTATTATTTTTATTTATTTCCATTCTATTTCATTCTCTCCTTTCAAACAAGACATAAATGGGTTAGATGAAATAGCTAAGCCTTAACAGTTGAACCAAGCCCCGAGTGGCCTTAAATTTTTACTTCATTTTTTGGACTTGTGAATAAGACAATACAAGCCAGTCACGTAGTCATGTGATGTACAATAGCAGGAGAGCTTTCTTGCTTTTCTTTTGAGGCTAATGCAGCTACTTTTTTAGCTTTTATCTAAGCTAGAGGACATATATTCAAGGACACTGCATGACTGTTGCACTAGATGCTATAGATGTTGGTCAAAAAGTATTACAAAAATTATACGAACTCGATACTACTAAGATCTAATTTTATGTGGTTTTTTTCTTTAATGAAAAAGCCACATCAGCAACTTCTACTTTGACACAAATTATATGAAACTCTTTTTTAATGATATCAAGTACTTCGTACAACTCGAATATGCTAAAATCAAGTTTGAAAACATGGTCAAATTGTTAAATAGTTTCAAAAGAATGACATATTGCTATATAGTTTTTATATTAAGGATAAATACCTATTGTGGTTCTTGAAAATCAAGAGTTTAGTGCATTTTAAGCATCTGATTTCTTCCTCTTAACTCGGACTATGGTGCAACGGTTGAATCGGGCTAAGTTGGAACAGTGGGCTGTGATAGCATGGGGCATATGGAAGGCTCGAAATAAGTTTTGTTTTGAGAGCGTACATGTGCACCCAGAGGCTACTCTACGTGGTGCACTGTCTTTTCTGCATGAATACCAAATTCTAATGGCCAATCAGCGGACAGGCTAGTCAGTTTTGGCATGCAATTGTATGTTCCTCCATTAATTTATTATTTGTTTGGCAGTGCTATCCTGTCCTAGTCCTTAGCCGAGGCTGTCGTGTTGGCTTGTGTGGCTTAGGACCCCCTTTTACTATACCATTGTAATGTCACCTTTTATAATAGTATATTCTATCTTTACCCGTCAAAAAAAAACAAAGCATGTGATAAGGTCAGGGATGGACCTAGGTGAGGGCCGGGCCCCATATATTTCATTTTTATATTGGGTCCCATTCAAAAACCATTGACCTTCTTTTTCCCCATTAGCCTAACTAGTCTAACCCAAATAGGAAAATAGCGACTGTCCAATTTAAAAACTTAATAAAAATATTTACAATAGTGATTGTATTTTAGTAAAAAAAAAAATATTTTATCACTAAAGAACAAAAAAATCATGTGTTATTAAAGAAGTTAAATATAAATTTTTTACAACTACAGTAAATTAATATAAATACCAGTTGACTGTATATGAATACCTAATTAGAATTCTTTTTTTTTTCTTATATATATATACTCCGACCCGTTTGCTTAAAATCCTAGATCTATCCCTGGTTAAGGTATATAATAAACGGTAATAGGACATTCCATCTTTCTTTGATGCAGCCAACCCTTATACATGCCTACTAACAAACTCCTACTCTCAACAAAACTCAAACTTAAATGAATTAGACGAAGTGCTTAAGCCTTAGGTAACCATCGATTGGCCTTAAATTTTTACTTCATTTTTTGGACTTGTGAATAAGATAATACAAGCTAGTCACGTGATGTACGATAGTTGGAGAGCTTTCTTGCTCATCTTTTGAGGCTTCCTCTCTTATCACATCAATGCTGCTACAATCTTTTGCCAACTACACATAGAAGAAGCTGTTTTATTTATCAACCTAGTCATATTTTTTTATTAATAAATATTTTAAAGGCCCGCTAATATATGCTAGAACATATATTAATTATTAATTTTATAAAAAATTGAAAAAAGAGGTAAATAAAGTTAATTCCTTTTCTATATGAGTATACGTTAATATAGTTCATATTTTAATAATATATAAGTATATCTATATGGGTTAAATTTTATTCTTTGTATTAATACTAATTCAATAAGTTATATGATAAATTAGTAAGACAATAAAAAATAGTGAGAATTTTTCTTTTTTTTTTTATGGGGAAAATAGTGAGAAGTTGAAAAAGTGGAAGAATATAATGGATTTAGTTTTTCGTCTATATTTGGTTAGAATGATTAAAAAGTGAAGCTATAAAAATATTAGAGGATAAAAACAGTAAATTGCATAAATTTATATTTATGACCCTATTACATAAAAAGAAAAGAAGTTTTTTTAATACTTTATAAAGTAATTTTTTTTAATTACTACAAATTTACAAACTAATACAACTAATAAAATATATGGCAAAAGAAAAATAAATAAATAAAACTACCATTTGATATGAAAAAATCAAAACAAAACAATTAAACAACCAACAGGTAGATGAGTAATTTTTCCTTTATCTTGAGCCAATCTAGTTTTATTTTCATATATCTATCCATAGGATTGTTGATTTTTTTGTGGGTTTAGGAATACAACACCATCGCACATTTTTGGTGCGGTGGTCACTTTATAAGTATAAGACGAATACCACATTTTCGTCCCTACATTTTCACACGATTCTCACTTTGGTCCCTATATTTTATTTTCACCACTTTTAGTCCCTATTTAGAACGCTTTCCATTTTAGTCTTTTCTGTCAGTGCCCTAACGGCATTGACCTACGTAGCAGACGGAAATATTAAAATAATAATAATAAATTTTATTTTGACATTTAAAAATGCCTCGTCAATATTTAAATTTAACAAATTAATTTATTAATTTTAACTAAATAAAAAAATTAAAAACAGAAATAAAAACAAAAAATTACATTAAACGAGATCAAAATGGGTTTTCAACAAGAAATATCAAGAACAATAAGAACACAAAATCAAACTCAAACTCTGAATACAACACAACCAATCCAAACAAAAAAATCTCAAACTCAGAATACAACACAACCAATCTAAAAAAAAAAAAATCTCAAACTCAGAAAAACAAAATAAAATAAAGTTCATCACAATTACAATTAGATCCACATCTCTACTCAAACTCAAACTTAAAACTCCTAAACCAGATCTTCATCAAACACTAAAAAATGGGTCGTATTCCTTCAAATCTCTACCTCTCAGACTGTAAAATGCTCATTCTAACAAGATCTTAAGGACATTCGGAACCACTCCACGTGGATTTGGAGTCCTCCGCTTCGGACTCTCAATCTTCATGGAGGATTTCGCTTTGGAGGACGGCGCGATGATCCGCGCGGCCTGTCTGTTCTCGACGGTGGCTGAAAACCTGGTCCGGCAAGAGAGGCTGTCGCAGTGTTTGGACGTGGTGGGTTTGGGTTTTTTTTTTACTGATGATGGGTTTGGGTTCAACTTGCTTCAGATGGGTTCAAATTTGAAAGTGTTTGTTTCTTTTGGTTTTTGTGTTTCTCTGTTTTGGACCTGAAACAGAAATTTTCTCTGTTTGCTTCGGGAATGTTCTTCGATTTGGGTTCAAATTTTCTCTATTTGCTTCGGGAATGTTCTTCGATATGGGTTTCTGGCCTTGTGTTCAAATTTTCTCTGTTTGCTTCAGGAATGTTCTTCGATCTGGGTTCAAATTTTCTCTGTTTGCTTCGGGAATGTTCTTTGATCTGGGTTTCTAGCCTTGTGTTCTTATTGTTCTTGATATTGTTCTTGTTGAGAACCCATTTTGATCTCATTTAATGTAATTTTTTGTTTTTATTTCTGTTTTTAATTTTTTTATTTAGTTAAAATTAATAAATTAATAAATTAATTTGTTAAATTTAAATGCTGACGTGGCATTTTTAAATACCAAAATAAAATTTTTTATTATTATTTTAATATTTTCATTTGCCACGTAGGTCAGTGCCGTTAGGGCATTGACGGAAAGGACTAAAATGAAAAGCGTTTTTCTAAACAGCGACTAAAAGTGGTGAAAATAAAATATAGGGACTAAAGTGGGAATCGCGTGAAAATGTAGAGACGAAAATGTGGTTTTCGTATAAGTATAAATATTTGTGGAGTGTAGAAGGTAAGAACTAGGGTTCAAGTCTCTAAGAAAAAATTTCACACACATATATATTTACATTATATTAAAGTAAAATTCCACTCTTATATAAAAAAATTAAAAAAAAAATACCACACCAAATTCTTTCCTCTTTTTTACCCAACCACACCATCCAAATAAATATTTTCTCTTCTATTTTCCACCCTCCTTTCCTATCCTTCCTCAAATCAAACCAACGGAAGCTTTCGCTTGTTTCTGGCCCTCTAGTTACTGTCACCCACTCAGACTTTAGTCAGTAAGTCTTAATATTTTACTTTATATTTTAGACTTGGGAATAGGACAACACAAGCCAAGTCACGTAATCACATCAATGCTACTACAATCTTTTGCCTGCCAACATATAGGAGATACTGTTTTTTATTTTTTTAGCCCTACTCATATTTTTTAATATTAAATTATTTTTTGACATATAAAGTATTTTTAATTTTATTAATTTTTTTTTTTTACACATCAATCATCATTTACTCACTTTATTTATCATCGAAACATATATAAAAAATAAAAGTAAATGCAAAATGATATTGTGAATAAATTTTACACAATTATATATATAAACTACTGCGAGAGATTGTGGGAGTTGGTTGTGCAAAATATAGTGCTTTTTCTAGTTTAAAACGCAAATGCTTTTAGGTTTATCTTTCTTCGAATCGAATTGGGGAATAATAAAAAAAATCATATCTTGGACTTGGTTTGCGCGTGATCATGTTTAGAAGTTGGGTTCGGGAAAAGACACTCCCAATCCGTGCATCACGTGGGCAAGTCTGAATTTCAACGTGTTCACACCCATTATTATTTCCTGCAAACAATTACTACTCTGAATTCTGAGACATCCGTGACTTGTCCATTCCCAGCTGCTGCAGCTGCATTAAATTGAACTTTGCCCACCACTAATTTCTTCACCAGCCAGTCCTCTATCAGACGAGATGTAAGTCGGATCAACGACTTTTTGGGCCACTACCTACGGCAGTCCTCTATCAGAGAGTGCAAACTCTTTCAAAATGTGAGCAAACTAACATTCAAGGCTCCCATTCGATTCATTCTTCTTCTTTTAGGTGAAGCGAAATGGCTGATTTACTTCATTTTTTGGACTTGTGAATAAGACAATACAAGCCAGTCACTTTGATATACAATAGCTGGAGAGGTTTCTTGCTCTTCTTTTAAAGTTTTGTCTCTTGTCAAATCACTGCTGCTAGAATCATTTGTCATGTAAATAAACAATATATATATATATATATATATATTAAATTTTAGCCCTACTCATATTTTTAATAATAAATATCTTCCGATTAATGTATGCAGGGATATATATTAATAATTGATTTTGCTAAAATTTTTTATGAAAAATTGAAAGAAGATGTCAAAAAATTAATCACTTTTTCATTAATAAAATTTCTAAAATTGATTACAAATATAAGTAAGGGTGGCTTACTACATTTGAAGTTTAATGAAAAAATTAAAACGGAAGATTTTTATATATTTAAATATGACTTTAAAAAAATTAAATATTTTTTAAATTATTTTATTTTATTTTACATACAAAATTATTACTAACTAACATGAGTTATGTATAAATTTTTTTATAGAAATTCCGCAGACAAAAAATTGAACAAAATTTTTTACAGATATGCTAGAATGATAGTGGTAAGTAAATGAGTAAAATTAGTAGTAGACCTAGACGAGAACTAGTAAAAATTTGTCAACTTAATTATTGTGAAAAATGTTATGAATTTTTTTGTGTATTGCTCTTCTTTACTTTTGAGAAGTGCTACATTCACAATAGAATCCATCAATGAAATTTTTTTTTGTCATCAATAATAGCATATAATAACCTGCTATTTAGGATTTGTTATAAAAATATTGTAAAAGATATTATGAATGCAACATTTCTATCACTACTTTTATTCTTGTTTTTCATTTGATAAAAAATATTATTTTATTTATTGGCTAATATTTGGGCTTAATTAAATTAAAATTTGAGGCTCTTTTTTTATACTTGGGCCCTTAGGCAAATGTATCAATTACGTTTAGTGTTAAGTCAGTACTGAACGTATGCCTTAAGGTTCAATCCCCGCCTACACCAAAAATTAATTGGTGTCTTGATCTGATAATAAATAGTTATTATTTGGAACGAAAGCCATACGTTGAAACTCTTTAAAAAAAATGTACACGTTAGTAAACTCATATTTTAATAACATATAAGTATATCTTTATGGGTTAAAGTTTATTCTTTGTATAAATACTAATTCAATAAGTTATGTGAGAAATTAGTTAGAGGATAAAATAATGAGATGATGAGAAAGTGAAAAAATATAATAGATTTAGTTTTTTATGTGTGTTTGGTTGGAATAATTAAAAAGTGAAGGGATGAAAAATTGTAAATTGTATAAATTTACAGCTCAATTACATAAAAAAAAGTTTTTTAATAGTTTATAAAAAATAATTTGTTTAATTACTACAAATTTACAAACTAATACAACTAATAAAACAACCGGCAGAAGAAAAATAAATAAATAAATAAAACTACTGTTTGATATGGAAAAAAACAAAACAAAACAATTAAACAACCAAACCGTGCATGTTATGTTACAGGGTAGATGCTCTGGAGTCATTTTTCCTCTTTCCTTACCCAATCTAGTTTTCTTTCCATATATCTATCCATAGGGGGTTTGATTTTTTTTTTGTGGGTTTGGGCAAAAAAGGTGAAAATGCACTTTTGGTCTCTATATTTTAGGTTAATTTTCATTTTAGTCTTAAAATTGATTTCGTTACTAATATAGTCCTTAACAAAAAGAAAATTGTTTTTAAAGTGGTCCATGTTGTCAACCCACTAATGGAAACCTCCTATGTGGCAGACAGGATGCCCTGCTTGCTGACGTGGCATTAACATGACTATTAAAATATTATTAAAAATAATAATTTGGTAATTTTTAAATATACCACGTCGGCCTTCTCAATTTTAATTTTAATTTGATTAAATATATTATTAAAAATAAAAAGGCATATTTCTCAATTTTAATTTTAATTAAAAAATAAAAAACGAACAAATTTTTTTTTTTCTTTTTTTAAGCTGTAAAGATTGAAGCTCAACCTCCATCGTGTTCTCATTTAGCGAAAAAAAAAAAAAAAAAAAAAAGCACTCATCGTGTTCTCATTCAGCATAAAAAATAAAATAAAAAATAAAAAAAAGAAGCTCTCATTGTGTTCTCATCTCTCACTCTCTCACACACACTGAACCCAAGCTCTCCCATCCATTCCTAACAAGAACACCTCTCTTGGTCTCAAGAGCCAAACAGCATGACCAATCAAAAATCAAAATCAAGATAAAGAGAACCCACAATCTCATGATCCCTAATCCGACAAACCCCCTAACCCTTTAAATTGAAGACCCATAAAACCCATCCCATGATCAAACCCCAGCAACCCAAGACAAATCAAGTCGGTTTGTGTTAATCTCAACCGTGCCGATCTAGCTTGGGTGTTGAGGTTGCCTTTTCCGGTGAAGAAGAGCGTCGTAGCTTCGGTGGTTTTGGTGAACTCACTAGGGTCGATGGAGGAGATTGGGTTTGTGAATGATTTGGAGAGGGATTCTTCTCCACCACGCATCGTCAATCTGACCCCAAACTCTCTACTCTCAAAATCTCATCTCCGTTCAAAACCTTACACCCAATATTAACCAACGGCGAGTAAATCAAGAAGCTGATCTTTGAGATTTTGATCATTTAGGCCATGGGGTCTTGATGCCGTGAAAACAATGGGAAAATTTTGGAGACTTGCATGTGGGTGTTGTGAACACGGATCGGTAGTTAGGTCCGCTGATGATTTTGGTTTGGATTGTGATCTGGGTTTCGTTTGTGTTTGATCTCTATTTGTGATATGGGTCTGTGTTTGTGTTTGATCTCCTTTTTTTTTTTTTTTTTGTTGAGATCTAGGTTTGAGTTATTGGTTACTGGATTTGCTTTCTTGTAATTTGGATTTGAGTTCCTCGTTGTTGGGTTTGATTGGGAAGAACATGAAGAACAAGTTGTAATGTTCTTATGAAAATTAATAATGATAAGTAATCATTTTTTAAAATAAATTAGATTTAAGGTTTTTTTAAAAAATATAATTTCTTTTTTTTTATATAAATTTTCTGACGTGACTTTGTTTAAAAAAATTAAAATGCTGATGTGGTATTTAAAAATGCCAAATAATTATTTTTAATAATATTTTAATAGTCTCATCAGCGCCATGTCAGCAAGTAGGGCACTAATCCAATGATATTTTAATAGCAAGAAGGGAAGCTATAATATTTTAAAAGCATTTGTCCCTTTAGTAGATTCTAATAGCATTTGTCATTTCTGAAAATCTAAACAATTTATAGGATTCTAGCCACATATATTTGGCATAAAATCTATGGTGCAAAAATAATTTTGGCATCCCACAATAGAAACGGGAGAAAACTACAAAAACTTTTAATTAGATGCACACTAATATATTTTTTTTTTTTTAAGTCTTCCTGTTGTACTTATTGTTTCAGTTTAAGACCAATATAATTTAATTATACTTTTTATACAATGTTTGAGATCAACATACTTTTAAGCAAAATTTTCTCGTGCATCGTAAGAGTTTCCGACTAGTTACTAAAAAAAACAGGTCCATGTTCATCAAAAAATAAATAAACAAGTTTATAGTTGCATTTTTGTGATGGCATTTTCAAAAAATTAAAACATTAACAAAAATCTAGAAAAAAAAAAAAATAGAATTTTTTTCCTTCCTTTTCAAACTGAAGGAAAAAACAATGATATGGGAATTTTACATTTCAACAAACCGAAGTATAAAATGATTGTCATCAAAAAATGAGCAAACCAAACCGAAGCCCTGCACATTATTTTTGATAACTGGTTCACCCCGTATAAGACTAGATGCAGACCTTTTTCTTTCGACCCAATAATTTAGCACCCAGCCAAAACTACAACAATGAAGTTAGCTGTATCTCACTATAATAAGACGAATAATTGAGGCTAGCATGGTTCACGTTTTCTACTTTGAAGCTTTTGCCAACACGTCACAAAAATCCAAAGCACTTTTACTTTGGCACTGGCATTGAATTTGACACAAAATTGTCAGATAGAAAGATGAAGGAAACACAAATTCCAAAAGGTGGAGAATAACTATTTTTGGATAAAGAAAAGGATGGGTCCGAAGTAAAGTAAGGGTTAGTTTAGTTAGGGTGGAAACAAGGAAGATGAACAATAAAAAGTGAAAAATAAGGTAAAAATTGGTATTTTTTATTGTTTGATTGAGAGAAAGGGAGAGAGAGAAAATAGTGGAGCCTACAAGTTTTATTTCCTCACATTCAAAATACAATCTCTCAAAATTGAAGAAAAAATTAGAGTAAAAAGTAGGAATTTTTTTTGACAAAACTGCTCTCACTTTTCTAGTTTTTTTTTTTAACGTAGGAACATTTTTTTTTTCTTTTGCCTTTTCCACTGTGACGCTATTGATTTATTTATTTATTTATTGCTCTTTTGACTTTTCGACCAAAACAGTAAAACGTTGCATTTTTTTTCTTTTTCTTTTGACTTTTCTATTGTAACACTGCTTTTTTTTTTTTCTTAATTTTTTTAATTATTTTTTAAGAAAACACTTTTTGAATAATTTCTTATGCTATTTTTTTGAAATGTCCACTTTCATCTATACATAATTTTTTTTTAAAAGTATAATGTATTATTTTTTCTTCTATTTAAGAGGGACACAATGGTAAATTTATACAAACCTTATTTTCAACCAAACCAAAAAGTTTTCCATCCCTCTACTTTTCCACCCTCTCAACCAAACACAACTGAGGAAAATTAAAAACTTTTCTATCCTCCCACTTTTCCATTCTCCCTCTATTTTCTATCCTCTCACTTTTCCATCCTCCCAACTAAACAGATTCTAAAGCAGAACTACCCTGTTAGCATTAGTGCATCCATAGCAAATTTTGCAAAAAAAAAAAAAAAACCTATTTTAAGACACTAAAAACCTATTTTATTATTTTACCACATTATTTTATAACATCTCATTTATCAGATGTTGTAAAATTTAATTCTATACATTAAAATTATATTTATTACACATTAAAATAATATTATCTCCTGCATATTATCATCATCAACAACAACATCAACGTCGGTCAACAACAGCAACAACAGCAACACCAACAACAAACCAACACCAACAACACCAGCAAATTCCAAATCCAAAATCCTCAAAAAAAGAGGGGGAAAAAAAAAACTCAACCACTCAACAAATCAGAGATGAAAAAACGCCGACCTAAACTCAACTAACGATTGGCCTAAAACCCCAACCCAACCGACCCACAACCCACACGACCCACAACCCACACAACGCCGATCCAAAACGCCGACCTAAAACCCACATCGAAACCCATCCCAAATCTCACACCTACAACCCGATTAATAGAGATCTAAAGGTAGGCGATAAGGGTTGTGGATGTCGGTGGCGAGGGCTGGAGCATGAGGCAGCGAGATCGGCAGCGAGTTGTGGAGAATAAGGCGGCAAAGACTGGCAAGATCGGCGGCGATGACTGGAAAGTGAGGTAGCGAGATTGGCGGCAACTTTCTTGAGAGTGATCTTGAGCAACTTTCTTGAGCAAGGAAGAGAGGAAAGAGATAAAGAGTGACAGAGAGAGAAGAAATGAGATAGAGTCGACGGATAGAGAGATATCAGTGGAAGAGGAGAGAGAAAAGTGCAATAAAATAATAATATCTCAGTTTGCAATTATTGTCCATACCGTGCCAATTTGCAACGGTACTATAGCAATGTGGTATAATTTTTGAGATTTGCAACATCTAATAAAGCTCTGTTTTTGTGTTTGGTGTGCCAAATGTGCCAAATATTTTTTTGGCACATCTGCTGTGGATGCTCTAATTAGAGATTTTGAAAAAGAGAAATTATAGCGATTTTGAAATTCTGTTAGCATCACTCTTTTAATCAACTACCCTGTTTTTTTTTTTTTGGTTAAATCTACCCTGTTTTTAACTTCTTTTAATCAAGTCTGTCTTTGTAATTTACTTTTTTCTCCCAAAAATAAATAAAAATCATTGAGTCTCATTTAAATGAATTAAAAAAAAAAAACATTTTATCAAGTTCAGATATAATTCAGTTCAGTGAGAGATTAGAGAGTGGAGAGAGACAAGTAGGGAAGTAACCTCCATAATTTCCTTACCCCACCCTGGATTGAGATCCCATGCAATATCTAGGGTATTGCACGGGGTGCAATAGCTCTAATCTCAAACCTTGATATAATCTAATGGCTAGAATGAAAGGACACGTCAACGATATTTGTCACATTATTTTTTTTTTTACTTTCTTCTTCTCTTCAGATTTACCAAATTCAAAGAAAAATTTGTGGCTGAATCCTTTTTCTCTTTGTCACTGAATCTCCATGGTTGCAACCAGCAACCACCGGCACTGAGTCCACCACACACTCGGTCGATGCTATTTGGTTTGGCTTTCTCCTCTCTTAAGGCTTCTCTCTCTTTTCTCGTTCTCTCAAGTCTTCTGTTTGTATTGACTCCACCGCCGCTGTCGGCGCTTCTCACCGGCATCACCACCACTGATGTTCATTGTTTATGTTTGGCAGAACTTCATTGTCTTATTTTATCTTAATGTTTGATTTTGGAAGTTCACAAAAGATGTTTGTGAAAATATCTGTTTGAAACTTTGAAGTGATGTTAAGACTCACTAATTAGGAAAATAGGTGTGGTTTTTTTGTTGATGCATTGTTGTTTTGGTATGTGTTTTTTTCCCTCCTCTGTTTGGATTCATTTTGAAATTATTAAAACGGGTGCTTTATTACAAGCTCACTGATTGTTTGGTAGAAAGGGATGAGAGTTACTCTTCCAATAATGTAAATTCAGTTGTTATTAGATTTTCATATACATGTTGCCTATGTGCATACTTGTTTGTTTTCTTTTCCATGGTACTATCATCTTCTATTGGTTTTTCTCTTTGGGATTTTCCCTGTTAGTTATTAATATTTTTTTTTTGAAAGTGTTCACTTGCTCAAATATTTTGTCTTTTCATTCCTGCATCTGGCTTGGGTTTCCTTTAGTTGCTGAGAAAAGGTAAATATAGCATTGTTTATGAGAAACACCTTATCCATGGTCAAATATTCGACACTCTTCCATCTCTCATTGACTCAGTAGCTTATAAATTTTTTTGTAGTTTTATCTTTCCTTGTATTTGAGGTTTTGTCTATTTTTTCTCTATTGTGAGGCAATGTGGGCAACAAGAGCATTTGACTAATACATCTATCTTGTTCCTATTTCCTTTCTTTTCTTAATAATTTTTTGGATATCTATGTTTCATCATTATGATGTATAGGGACAAGGACTTAGAGAAAAGAATGAATGCTTTGGACTTTAGACTTTCATGATTGCAGAGCTTAGGAATCAAAAGCTTCCTTTTGTGTGAAAGGATCATCCAATTGTTAAAAATAAAGCTGGCCACGTTTTTACTTACCTTTTGTATAGGGGAAAAAAGAGTTGTTGGCCACATTTTGATTTTTGTTTCCCAGATCCTTGTATATGTTCATGCTTGTTTGTATGTCTTTTACTTGTACTTATATGGACTTGAATTTTCATTTTGACTACACAGATCGAGGAAAAAGGGCTTTTTATCAAGAGAATAATTGCAGACCTACTTAAGAACTTGAAATTTCAATGTTGGCAAAACCTCTGGAGGGGGAGGAAATTGTAATTCTCAGATTTGTTATATAAGTTTTTTTAGAAAATATTGCATTTATAGATTGGAACTCTATAGCCAAAGCAGGTTACGAGCTAGGCTTCTTTTAAATTTAAAAGGTTTACTCTGCCTATGTGCATATAAATTTGTACTTCAAAGTTTTTGTGAGAATTTTTTGTATGATGGTGGGAAAAGTTGTTTTTTATCAACAAAGTGTATATTCATTAATATTCTTGTTATTATGGCCTTGTGCTCAAAGTGTACATTTTAAAAAAAATTTGTTCATTTTTTAATCAAATTCCTTCCTTTCTTGGCTATTCTCTTTAGGTCAAGTATACATTGGAAGACTTTTGATATGTAATCCTTGTTTTCAGAAAAATAAAATCCATGTGAAGTGTGAACACCTGGATGTAATTCGTGTTCTTAAGTTATCCAAGATTTTAGTACTTAGCCATGTATATTCATACAAAAAGAAAGCTAACTACAAAAACAAAATTGTATTCATCCATTCATCAACACAGAATTAGCCGTAACATGAAGATGCAACTTGCTCAGTGATTCAATTACATAGCAATAACAAAAGGCATAGCACAATGGCTGGGGCAAGTCCATTACATGCTTCATTTTTTCCCCTTTTACACAAGATACATGGTGATAAATACAAAAACTTGTCTGTCTGTCCTCATTATTGTTGAAAAAGCCATTAGCTAATTCTTGCATTCCCCACAGCCAAAATTGGAATTGGAATGGTCAATTGAAATTGAAAATGCAAGAACTTGATTGTCTTCTTGCACACTATTCCTCACCTTAGCTACATCCTTCTCCTCCAGCTTCTCTTCAGTTAGTAGGAAGTGAAGGGAATCAGCCCATTGGGAGAATATCTTGGTGAATTTCTCAATTTGATGAATCGTCCTCAAGACTGCATAGTATGCATATAAAATAAATTAACCTCACATCAAAAGTTTTGAATAGAAATTTTCACAAACATCTTATGTGCATTTCCAAAATCAATATTAAAATAAGACAATGAACTAATGTGAAACCCAAACTACAATAGCAACAAACTAAGAAATATTATTAAGCTAAGAAGCATAGAAGTATTTCAATGAAAGAAACTAAAGTGATAATATTTAGTGTTATCAAACATAAAGAAAGGAAGGAATGAATCTTTGTAACGAAATCAGGGAAGGAAAAATAAAATCCATAAATCTGATTTCAAAATTTCCTTAATGCCAAAGCCAAGAAACCCATACACACAACTACAAGCATGCAATTTTTCATTCAATCACAGTACATTCTTCCATACCCATTTTTCAAACCCAAGCAAAATCAAGCTTTTTGTCGTGTTTAAAAGGCAAACAAAATGAGAAACAAAAAGAAGAATAAGATAGAGAAGGCATTAGAGGGAAAGAGAGAGGGAACTCGGCAACCACGAGTGGTGGTGACTTGTGGTGATGTCAATGAGAAGCGCCGCCAGTAGCGGTGGCGTAGGTGCAAGCAGAAGCTCGACTGGGCTTGAGAGAGAAGCTTAAAAGAGGAAAACGCTAGACCAAATGCACCAAAGGTGGTGGTGTGGTGGATTCGGTGCTTGCTGGCTGCAACTATGGAGATTCAGCGACAAAGAGAAAGGATTTAGTCAGAAATTTTTTTGGTTGAAGAGTTTTTTGAATTTGGTAAATCTGAAGAGAAGAAGAAAGGGGAAAAACGAAGAGAAAAATAATGTGACAAGGATCGCTGACGTGTCTTTTCATTCTAGCCATTAGATTATATCAAAGGATGAGATTAGAGCTATTGCACCCAATGCAATACCCTAGATATTGCACGGGATCTCAATCCCCCCACCCTCTATCCCATTGACAAATTACAATCATATAATTAACAAAGCGAAAATATTAATGGATATCCTGCCATTTGTTAATAAACTATTTTTAAAAAGTTTTTATGTGAAAAAAATATTGATTTTTTGACAACTTTTAATATAAAAGTGATCAATTTTTTTTAAATGACTTATTATCAAATACCTTAATAAAACACTTCATAAAGTTTAAAATTTCTCTAGCATCTCTGTTATCCAACTACCCTTTATATCCTTTTATAGGGACCAATTTGTGAAGAACTTTCACACTTGAAAATGAAAGAGAGACATGGAGAGAGGTAAGGTAACCTCCACAATTTCCTTATCCCCTCTATCCTCTTTACAACCATATATTTATGCTCTTTATCTTCAATTTGCTTTTAACCTGCAATTTGACTTACAAGAATCATCAAACACCCATATTGACTTACAACAACAACAAATGCAAGGTAGAAAATCAAGGGTTGTTTGGTACATATGTTTAAACCCATGTTTGCAGTTTTTAAATAATATTACAAGTATTTTCACACACTTTTTCACTTACACATATTTCAAAAACAAAAAGAAAAAAATTTAATTTTCTAATAGGTATGTCTCTCATTGTCCAAGAGTGACTTCGTCAATGCACACAAAGGAAAAAAAAAAGAAGTTATAACACAAAAGCATACTGCAAACTTCATAAAAAAACCATAATAATTATGTATTAAGTTGATTGTATTTGCAAATAGTGTTTTTTTTTAAAAAATATTCAATTTGAGGGGTTAAAAACATTAAGGCCTTGTTTGGTTAGAGAATTTTCATCACTCAGTTTTCGTCACTCATCACTTAAAATACCCCAATTTTCATAAACACATCCAACATTGGCACTCATCACTTAGTGACTTTGTTTCCAAAAAAAAAAAAAAGTCTAACTTTGCGGCCAACAGCATTGTTTAAAAAAAAAAGTAATAATGAAAAAACCAAAAATGTCCAACATTGCGGCTAAAAGGTTAAAAGTTGTAAATTTAATTATGAAAATGTCATTAAAAATAGAGTTTTGAAAACTGAAAACACCTAAAGTATGTTTTCTGTTTCCATAACTCATTACTAAAAAATCAGATAATTGAGTGATGAAAAGCGTGACTCAAAACTCATCAAAGCAAAGCAACTTGTTGTGAGGCCCACAAAATTTGGATATTGAACGATGAAAACTGAGTATTAGATGATGAAAATACTTAAACCAAACAACCTCTAATAAGTCCGAATATAAAATATTAAATTTTGGAAGATATGATAAAAGTATTTTACATTTTTTTTTTCGGAAATCAAGAGAGAACTTTCGTTCAAATTGTAATGGGATAGTGGTACAGAAATCCCAAAAAATCCGTTACGTACCAGAAGAATTGGGCCTCTTGTCATGATTAACCTATTTGAATAGCAATACAAATCAGGTTTCCCAGTCAGATTTTCTCAGCCTCAGCTACTCGTGCCTTCTTTAGCCGACAGATGTGTCACTTATTTCCCTTCCCGTCGTGTGAATTGGACCTAAGAAATCCCATCAAAAGCGCAATCTCCTTTGATTCTCTGTCATATTTTTTTTTTGAATCTTTAAAAAAAAAAAAATTAACATTAATAAAAATCTGCGAAAAAAATTAAAAAATTTAAATTTAAATTTTTTTTCCCTTTTCAAACTGAAGGCAAAAACAAAGAAGGGAATTTTCCATTTCAACAAACGAAGTATAAAATGATTGTCACCAAAAAAATGAGCACACCAAATGGAAGCTTCACCGGTTCATCTGCACATTATATATTTGATAATTGGTTCACCCTTTATCAGATTAGATGGCGTCCTTGGTCTTTCGACACGATAATTAAGTTAGCATCCAGCCCCAAAAAAAAAAAAAAACAATAATGAAGTTGGCTGTATCTCACTATGATAAGATGAAGAATTGTGAGGCTAGCGTCGTTCAGGTTTTCTACTCTGTTGAAACTTTTGCTAACACGTCACAAAAATCCGAAGCACTTTTTCTTTGGCACTGGCATTTTGATTCGACACAAAATTATCAGATGGAAAGATGAAAACACAAATTCCAAAAGGTGGAGAACAACTACTTTTTTTTTTGTTTTGTTGGGATAGGTAAAGTGGAAAATTTTCATTAGGACCGAGAGAAGGAGGGGCCCGAAGTAAAGTAAAGCAGAACTATAATCAGTGTCGGTGTGGAAAATTTGGATAAGGTTGACCGTTGACCAAGAAAAAGAAGACCGCATTTAAGTGGAATGAAATTATAACAATATAAAATATAATTATAAAATAAATTACTTTGTACACAACTTGTTTATAATTATGCTATAAGGCTTGAAGCATTTCCATCTCTCTCTCTCTCCAACAACTTGCACATAGCAAGCTGTATATAATCATATTCATGTTATGCAACTGTTGTCACTGATCCAATGGAAACAGAAGTGCCTAAAGGGCAGGGTTGAGTGAATTCTTACAAAGAGAGTGTATTTATTTGCGAAGTCTGAAGTAACATCCAAAGTCCCTATTCATCTTCTTTCTGGAGAAGAGGAATGGCAGAGTCTGTTGTGTCCGGTGTGGTGACAAGGCTTAGTGACTTGCTCCTACAAGAAGCAATATACTTGATCGATGTGAGTGACAAAGCTCATGAGTTACAAACAGAGCTTATACGGATGCAATGCTTTTTAAAAGATGCAGATGCGAAGCAGAATGAATCAGCGTTTATAGAAAATGGCGTTGCAGAAATGAAAGATCTTGCATATGATGCAGAAGATGTCATTGCGACTTATGCCCTCACAGTTGCATCCAGAAAGGGTAGAGGCATACAAAAGGTCCTAAAGAGGTGTGCTTGCATCTTGGTTGAAGGAATTACGGTGCATCAGGTTGGGTCAAAGATTGATGCTATCAAGACGAGAATTTCTAATTTGAAACAGAGTTTTCAAGAATATGGCATAATGAGCAAATCAATCATTCAAGCTGGTGGGCTGAGTTCTTTGAATGAGCCACAACCAGAGCCAATAAAAACAGATCCTTATCCTGAAGTTGACCCTGTTGGGTTCAACGAGTATCTAGATAAATTGGTGGAGATTTTGCTGAAAGAAGACGAAGGCAATACTAGAGTTGCTTCCATATGTGGCATGGGTGGTCTGGGAAAGACCACTCTTGCCAGTATGGTTTATAACCACCCCAGAGTCAAGGAGTACTTCACTGGCGGCTGCGCTTGGGTATGTATCTCACAACAATGTCAAAAAAGACCTGTTTGGGAAGAAATTATGATTAAGCTTCTCCTAAAGGAAATATCTCAGAACGAACAAAAGGAAAAATCTCAGAACGATCGAAAAGAAAAATATCGAAACGATCAAAAGAAAGAAATTGAAGGGTGGAGTGATGAAAATCTTATCAGGAAACTTCGTGAAGTTCAGCAAAACGAAAGGTGTTTGGTTGTTCTAGATGATATTTGGAAAATTGAGCATTGGAACATTTTACGCCGAGTCTTCCCGATGAAAGATACTAAAAGTAAGATATTGCTTACCTCTCGTAATACTGACGTGGCTTTGAAAGCGGATCCTAGAGGCATTATTCATAACCTGGAGTGTCTAAGTACTGACAAGAGTCGGGAATTGCTTGAAAAGATCGCAATATCTTGGAGACCAGGTACAAGTAATATGTAGTACTACTTTATTAAATTTTCTTTTTTTGGAAATATTTTAATTTGAAGAAAATTTTCTTTTCGTTTTTCAAATTAATTTGACATAAAAAAAGAGTTGCGGAAGGTGTGATACTTGCATAAAACATATTTAGGGTATATATATAGTAGACTATAATAAACAAACACAATTAATTAATATAAAAGAATTTAAAAGACAAACTAAAAAATAACTTTATAATATTAAATTTTGCTAGTTCTAAATGAACACATATAAATATGTATGCATGTTTTTTTTCCTCTAATATCAATCTTTATTTGGAACTTGTGAATGTAGAAAGTAGAAACTTTTTAATCCCAAAATTATGAACAAAAATGTCGCCTCAAGGAAAAATAAAGGGTCTTGTTTCAAATTCATTTGGTATGGCTAAATTGCATTTGATGACATCAAAACATAAAATTTCAAAATGACGAATAAAAGATAGAGAAATATTTCTTTAAAATATTTGAGCAAGTGTACGTAAATGCTTGTTACATAATTTTAACAATTGATAAATTAATGCATATAAACTCGACAAACTTTAATTTAAAATTCTGTAAATAATTCTTGTCACTCCAGACATAAAATTGACAAATGGTCAAGCTTACAGTTCATATTTAAAGTAGATGCAAACCAACTAATGATAATTCCAGAAACTGAATACTAATGCACATAAAATGAAATTAAAAAAAATTCTGAATTAAGGGTCGATTTGGTTGGAGAAACGGAAAATTGTGGGAAGATGAAAAAGTGGGAGGATAGAAAATATTTTGTTTTCTCTCTAATGTGTTTAGTTGGAGGGGTGGAAAAGTGGGAGGGTGAAAAACTCTTTCTTTTGGTTGGAGAGAAAAAGGGAAGGATGAAAAATGTAATTTATATAAATTGACTATTATATCTTTATTATATAACATGTACATAACATGTGAGGGATAGGTGAAAGAGTTTTTGTGTAAAATGGACTTCTCATTACTTTTTTCTTATCATTTTCTTCTCAATTTGGGAGGATAAATAAAGTGGGCACAGGAGGAAAAACTTTCTCTCCTATTTTCCGTCTCTCCTATTTTCCTTTTTCAACTAAACAGTGAAAAACAACATTTTTTACCCTGTTTTCCATCCTCCTTGTTTTCACCCAACCAAATGCACGCTAAGTTTCGTTGGATTTCAAATCAATTTGTGAAACTGATATGGCCAAGCGCCTCTAGATTGGCCACCATATATTATTATACGCTATAAAGTAGTGTTATTGACACAATAGTTTTATAATAAATTCACAACAAATTAAGTCAATATAATAAGTTGTTACTAGTTTTCATCTTAGTCTATTACTAATATCTCTTATTTACCTACTATTAACAGCTTGTAAGAGGTGACACGAGCTTTAGCATGATGGTTCAAATGAACCCTTAAGTTGGCCAAAAAAAAAATAGATGCAATATTTTTTTGACCGCCTAAAATAAAATTTTAAACACCTTGAATATGATCGCCTTAGCAATTTATTTTTGCTAATAAAGTTACAATTAATTTATACTTTTGACCAAATTGGTGACAATGAGTGAAGTGGCTAAATTTGAATATGCTTTTAATTGTTATTTGTTAAGTGGGGATTGGGGCGTGGGCCAGTTAGTCAATCAGTGGTTAGCAAAAAGTTCACGCTAAAAGATAATTGAACAATTATTCAAGTAGTGATTCTAAATAAATAAAACAAATTAGGTAAGGGGCATGAGATAGGGTAGTGATTGAATGAAGTTAAAAACAAATGTTAATACATGAATGATTTTCTTAATAAAATTATAAAGACCAATAATTGTCAAAGTTGAGTTGAATTGTTAAATAAAATAATTGTAAAGAGTATATGTATTATATTTGGAGGTATTTTTAAGATTTGATTTTAGATGGGACAAAAATTACATTTGACACTCAAATTTACATGTGTACATATATGTATAGCAATTGAGAGTCTGAGAGACTGAGACTCATTAGAAAAACAAGAATGTGCATTCTCAAAATAAAAAATAAAAAAGACAATGAACTTTGAAATATGTACGGAGCATAAAATGAAAAATTTTGTCTTATGTCAAAATTTTGTTTTCCAATTGTTCATTTACTTTGGTATTAATTGCAAGTGATAACTAACGAAGAGGAATAAAAGTACTAAATGTTAAATCAAATCATTGTTTGAAAACACTTATCATCAATTTTAAATCTTTAAGAAAATAAGAACTAGAATAAGACCATGACTTTTTATTATTATTAATTTTCATTTATAAGTAATAGTTGCACTTCAAAACCTATATATTAGCAAATTACATGACCGATTTGATTTGCAACAAGAGTAATCTCAATCTTACAAATGTTTGACAACTTTTTTTTTTTTTTGTTTTTCCTGCCCCTTTCCTTTGAATGATTTCTTATCAGTATTTTTCCAAACTTAGTTTCCTTTGGGAAGTTATTTTCTTCTTTGAACAAATCATTATCAATATTTTAATTGAATGTTCTACCAACATGGAATAAATGAAAGTTAGATGTAACCTATTTCGTGAGCTCAAAATTGATAATGAAGATTGGAGATTAAAGTACGAGTCACAAGATTGTGGGACGTTTACAATCTAAAAAATAATGAATTCATTGATCTTTATATGGTTTTTATTTCTTAGAAGAACATGTTAGATATACATGCAATAATATGATATATATTTTTAAATATCAATTTAACTAGTATGTAACCCATGCTACCGCACGGGAATGGATATAATTTAATAAAATAATAAAAAAATATATATTGCATTTTATTATTTAAGTGATACTATTGGTTTTGTTTTTTTTTATTATTATTAATCATGAGTTTAGTCATATTTAAAAGACTTAGTTTATTCATGTTAATAAATCTTAATATTATGTAATTTTTTAACAAATATTTTTATCATACAAATTCTAAAGAAAGAATGCTACATAGATATATATATATATATATATATATATATATTCAAGGTTGATTCATAGACGGTACATATAGCTACAATTAAGTTGCTTTATCATAAAACAATTTTTAACAAAATATTTTAATCAAGTAAATATGAATCTCATAACATGCATCTCATAACAATATATAACAATAGAATAACGTGAATCTCATTAAAAAAAAATTTAATCAATTAAAAGTCACTAAAATTATGAGTATAAAACGTAAAGACAAACAAATAGGATAAGTGCTAATTGTATATACGATCTGCAATATAACTTGAGTTCATGTCTTCACCAATCGTATAAAAGTCTGAATTTTGATAAATAAAGATCTAAGAAGATTGTGGTTCAATCTTGAGAAGATTTCCATATTTAATAATTAAAAAAAAAACTATACATCTAAAGTCTACCTTTGCAGTAAACACTATATATCTCTTTAACACTCCAAAGAAAAAAAAAAAGCCCATTGTCAATCCTATAAACCAAAAATTCTTGAGAGAAAGAGATTGAGAACATAGGACGAAAATAAATAGATCTAATGAAAATAAAGAGTGAGAGCTAGATTATAAACTCCATAAAATTTACGAACAAAAAAATAATAATAATAAAAGAAAATCATATCTAATTAACAATTACCTTGCATATGAAGCCTGCTTTTGTAAAAGAGATATATAATTGATCTGCAAAATAGAGAGAGAGAAAGAGAGATTAGATTGAATTTTGCAAAGACGGAACGAAACAAAAAAAAAAATCTTGGTAAAACAGATTTAGTAGAGAAGTAGAAATTGAATTTTGCAGAAAGAGAGAGAGAAAGTGAGAGGAGGTTCGAATGAATATGAGCAGTGGAGGCGTGCTTTTTTTTTTTTCTTTTTGAGAAAAAATACATGAAATCAAAAAATTACAATAGGAATCTATGGAAAACATCTTCTTATATAGGAGAGTTGTATTAGAGATGGGGAGATGAACCTTGAAACATGCAGATGTGGGGAGATGAACCTTGAAACATGCAGATGTGCGGAGATGAACCTTGAAACACGCAGGTGTGATGAACCTTGAAATATACAAATGTGGGGAGATGAACCTTGAAATACGCAGGTGTGATGAACCTTGAAATACGCAGATGTGGAAAAAAAAAAGAACACATCGAAATTACAATTGATCCACTTAAATTTAGACAAATGGAACCACATGAATCTTGACACATGGCATAAAATTAGGAGTCTAATTTAGAATTGCAATTGGAGACTCTCTCTGCTTCACCTATTATATATATATATAGATTAGTGTGTTTTTTTATTAATTACTGATTGATTGCTTAAATCATGGTTATTTACGGCAGTAAAATACCTGCAACATTTAAATGTACATTTACGAAGCATTAAAAGAATGCCACATTTATGACATTAAGAGGAATTTTGGTGTTATTCCTAGTCCTAATACTTAAACGTTAAAGTAGTCTTTGTATAATATTTAATCATAAATTTACAAATATATAATACCCATGCAAAGCACAGGCCTACCACTAATATATATATATATATGAAAGTAGTAATCTCAGGCTCAATTGTTAAAGGAATCTCAGGCTCAATTGTTAAAGATTAATTATTTTAATTTGTGAGTTATAGTTAGCTAAATTGAGAGTCTCTAATTGTTGAATAAGAGATTTTGAGATCAATACCTGCCTGCACCAAAAATTGATTAGTGTCTTGGTCTGATAATAAAAATGTACAATAATCAGAAGTAGACGTCATAAGTTGAAACTCTATATATATAAAAAAAGAAAAATATAATTTAGTCTTCAACCTAATTAAGAATATTCATTTATTTCAATGTATTAATTATTTGTCACATGTTAATCGGGGTAAATAAATTTCTTTCATCACCGCGCATTCTTAGTGCAGTGGTCACTCCACAAGTATATATGCTTGTGGGATGTTGGGGGCAAAGGGCCGGGGCTCAAGTCTTTAAGAGGGAGTTTTGTACACATATACACTTAAATTAAATTAGAGTAGAAATTTTATCTTGTTTACAAAAAAAAAAAAAAAAAAAAAAAATTCTTTCTATGCAATGTATATTTACAGATGGTTTATCAATTATTTATATTAAAAAGATTTATTTGAAATACTTATTTTTAAAAACAAAAACACAATTTATTTGAAATTTGACATTCTTTCTTATAACAATAAGCAATACTACATTACCTAATAACTTTTATGAAGTTGATATATTAAAATTTGCAAGTTGGATTACGTGTTCTCTTGGTTCTTAGGATGCATGGCACATTTTGGGTGAATCAAATTTTGTTTACTATTCGATGCTTAAACTCATCTTTTATATATAATTTTAATTTTAAAAAAATAATTGAAATTAAAACACTCTTATTGATCTCAAATCATCTTAAAAATTTTGATATTTGGAGGGTGGAAGAAAAAATATATATAATCCGATGGTAGGTTTTTCTAAATTTGTATCCTATAAAATAACTTTTTTTTGGGAGAAACCTAAAAACTAAAATGAAGAGGCGTAAAATTACTTAAATTTTATCAAGTATAACTTTTTTTTATACATAAATATTTAGTATAACTTGAACCTTATTTATAGGAAAAATTTTAGCTAGGTTCAAAGCATAGTGAAATGGAGCTCTCTCCTTTCACATTCATAGTGAACTCCACCATGAATTTAATGAGTGGACCCCACCATGAATGTGAGAGAAGGAAAGAGAATTATCTTCATTTAGCTTTCCACTTCATCAAAACTTTAGAGTATGATACTTTTTATAGAAAAATATTATTTGGAGCATGATATTCTACTTCATATTTAGTTTTATTTATTTATTTTGAGATTAAAGATAGAATATTTAGTTTCTTTTTTTCTTTTTTTAGAAAAGAATAATTAGTTTCTTTGACAACAATAGAAACCAAAAACATAAAATATATATATATATATATATATATCTAGGGTCCTGCTAACGAATGCCCTTAGGGCATTGATTAACAATCAATTTTAGAAAAGTTTTTACACCACTTTTATGGAAAATGAAAAATACTGTCAAAACATTAATTGCTTTATTTCATTTTTCCATATATATATATATATATATATAATAATGATAATGACAGCAATAACAACAACAATAAAAGCGCATAAAATCATTGTATCCTTATATTTATGATTATATTTTTATGGATTTACTAAAGGACTATGTTTATAACTATAATTTATTAATCTTAAAAATTTATATTTCCAAACTTTTGTAATGACGTGTAATGTTTGTATGTGGGGGAAGGGTAGAAATAACAGTGTAGTAGCCTAATTATGTGCACTGTGAATATAATTAAACAAAGAATTAATGGGGTAAATGCATTTATTTTCATTAATTAATTATATATGTATATTGTTCAAATTAATTATTTCAAGTTTTTTTATGATGATTAATATTTCGTACACAAACTATGTTATAACATTTTTTTAAACTGCTAATGTGATTGTAAAAATGTTATAAAATAGTTTGTGATTATAACATTAATCTTTTTATAATTAGTTTTATAAGATTTTGTATCAGAAACAATTAATTTGGAAGATGAAATTCTTGCTCAAATTGAGTCGCTTTCACAATAAGTGAAATAAAATCTAAGAAATTATTAAAAAAAAGTTTTTAACAGCACAATCAAGAATATAAAAAATAATTGCATGCTTGCATTAGTGGAAGCAATTAACTATTTGTCAATTCACTCAAAAAATAGATTCATATTCTTAATAATATAAATTCTAACGATTTGCATTTCCTCTCACTTAAAAAAAAAAAAAAAGAAAGGCATTTTCTCACTTTCTAATCACATGTAAATGGTATAGTTTTCAAAAAAAAAAAAAATTGTATAAATAAATGAAATTTGATTCTGACCAAGAGTTTGTTGATGAGCAAAAAGCCATAGTATAGTCCATATGCAAGGAGCAAAGTTCCCCAAGTGGTTCATCTCAAGGCTGTCAAGTCTTAAAATATAGTTTTTTATTATTATTTTAGTTATTGATGTTGTGGTAATCGTTGTTCAAGAATAACAAAATTATTTTGTTTGTTGTTGGCTTTCTAGACTCTGAGACCAAAACTTATATGAAGAAGTTAGGGGAGGAAATGATTGGAAATTGTGGGGGTCTACCATTGGCAATTACTGTACTTGGAGGTCTTTTAGCAACAAAGCAAACACGGGAAGGATGGGAGGATGTGCATCAACATGTTAAATCATACCTTCATGGAGAACAAAACTTTCAAGTCAACAAGGTGTTAGCTTTAAGTTACAATGATTTACCTTCCCACTTGAAATCATGCTTTCTATATTTAGGTCATTTCCCTGAGGATTTTGAGATACCAACAAAAGAATTGATTCGAATGTGGATGGGTGAAGGTTTTATATCCCAAGTTCAGCACAGAGGAGGAAGAGAGGATACAATGGATGATGTTGGAGATCGATATTTAAGGGAGCTAGTGCAGAGATGCATGGTTTTAGTGGGGAAAAAGGGCTCATTAGGAAGGATCAAAACTTGCCGAATGCATAATCTTATGAGAGACTTTTGCGTATCAAAAGCCCAAGACGAAAATTTTCTCCATGTCACCAATACTCTTTCCATGAAACAGCGTGAAACACAAATTGGTAAAGTTCGAAGACTTGCTATAATATCAAAATCAGGTGATAATTTTATCGAGGGAATTAAATTTAATGAATATCCTTACCTTAGGCCTCTTCTCCACCTTTTGCCTTCGTATCAAAAATCTTATTTTAAAGAGTCCCGTTTCAAGAAATTCAAGTTGGTTAGAGTATTACATTTAGAATATTTTGAAAATCACCTAAGAAAATTACCTAAAGACACTGGATGTCTCATCCACTTGAGATATTTATCTTTGAAAGGAAGCAAAATAAATGGGGTGCCATCATTTATTGGCAATTTGAGGTGCTTGGAGACACTAGATTTGCGGATCCACTTCCACCCATCACATTGCATCTTAGTAAAATACATTTACGAAAATACCAGTTTATTGGACTCCATTTCCTACCCAAGACTGAGAGTGCCAAATGTGTTTAAGTATATGAAACAGTTGAAACATCTTTATTTACCCAATGAATATAGAGTACGTGGTAAGTTGGAACTGGCTAATCTTTCTTATTTGCAGACATTAGTCAATGTTCAGCCCCAAACCAATCAAATTCCCAAATGGTTTGAATTCAACCGTCTGCGGGTTCTTAAAGTGAGGAATAAAACCCAAGATGCAATGCAAATGCTAATATCAAAATGTCCACTTGTAGAAAAGCTAAATCTATATGACCCTGTAGAGAAGCTTCCAGAAGCTCACCGATTCCCTCCAAATCTTGCCAAGTTAACCTTAGTGTGTACTCGTCTTAAAGAAGACCCAATGCCAACCTTAGAGAAGTTGCCCAATTTAAAAATCCTCCGCCTTTCCACTTACTCTTTCAGAGGGACGGATATGGTTTGTTCTGAAGGAGGATTTCCTTTGCTTCAGTATCTTCTCCTTTATAATTTGAACTCCTTAGAGGAGTGGAGGGTGGAGGAAGGAGCCATGCCCAGTCTCTGCCATTTGATAATTGAAAGATGCAATAACTTGAAGACTTTTCCAGATGGATTGAGGTTCGTCACAACCCTCCGGGAATTGGAGATCGGAGGCATGTTAAACTCATTCAAACGTAGGCTTCACAAAGGAGGACTGGATTTTGACAAAGTCAAACTTGTAATCAGGTGACGATAATGGGAGTACAGTAATGAATTCTTGCATATTTGATAAATTTTAGGGCGCTTCTTTTCTTCTAAATATCTCTCTCCAATTAATTCAAAATTTCCCCCATAATATTAAGCAAAATATTTCCGTAATTTAAGGGTATTTCTTCTTTTGATTACAATGAAGCTCCTATCTAATTTTTTTTTTTCACTTATTTATTAGGTTTTGAACCCACAACCTATCTAATCATTATATTAGAAGCAAATTCTTTTCTGCTTCATCATGTGGCGGACTCTTAATTTTTGCCTCTGTTATCAATAAATTAAGCAATGAGTGTTTTTGACAGTTTTTCTTTTAAATATATTGGTTGACGGCACAAACACAGTTCTAAATGTTGCTTTAATGAGTTTTGCATACAGCATATTCATTTTAATTCGTTTTTGATGTTTTGTGCTTTAATCATTTTAGTTGGTTATTTTCCTCTATTCTCCTTTGCTTTTTTTTTTTGGCAGGCGAAATTATCCACGGAGTAAAAGTTTCTACTCTGCTTCAACTAATAAAAAATCAACAAAATATTTTCATTGCTTTGCAACTTTGTATGAGTTTGTGACAGTTTGGGGTCTTTAACTACTTTTGTTTTTTGGGTCCTACTTTTTCTTTCCATTTCAACAGCATGACTATATTGGTTTTCTAAATATAGTTCTAAATCTTACTGAGTTCATGCCTATAGGCTATAGCATATTTCATTTTAAATCGTTTTTTGAGCTTAATCATTTTAGTTGGTTTTCATTTTAGTTTGCGTTTTTTTTTTTTTTTGAGCAGGTGAAATCATCCATGGTGCAAAAGTTTCTACTTTGCTTCAACCCATGAAAGGTCAGCAAAATATTTTCACTACTTTGCAACTTGTACGGGTTGGTATCAGTTAAACAATTTGAAGAATTAGATTGCACAGACTCATAAACATATTTTCTGATGCCTATGTATGGTGCTGTTAAGAATTGTTTGTTTGTTTTATTATTGCTTTGCTATTATTGCACCCTTTGTTCATGTCTCATTGGAGGAGAAAAATAATTCTTCATTTAATTTGGGATTTTTATATTTCATTAAGCTATGTTTATCTCATGGCAGTTTAGATGCATATTGTTTATAATGAAGCTAGTTCAGTTTGTCCTTTCGTTAAATTGTAGCAGTGTATCTTGTTGAGCTGGGCAATCAAATAGAATGGATGGAATCAGTGTACTAAAACACTAGTTATGTGAAATTGAGAAATAAACAATGATGCAAACAAATTATGTTAGATGGAACTTTTATTTCTTTTAGATTTTATGCCATGATTGGAGTTCTTGACATTCTACATCATACATAATGGAGCAATCATTAAGAAGGAATTTGATTGTTCTTAGTAATAATTTAAATAGTTCTAGTTGAATAGAGTGTCAGGTGAATATGAATTGTGAAATTCTTCTTGTAAATAAGAAGCCCAGAGTTGAGGGTCATCTAGGTGATAATAGTGCGCTTAGTATTAGTTCGTATGCAAGATGTGTAATAAGGATACTATAGTGTGCAACTTGCCAAATATTTCATCAATCATGTTCCATCTTTCTTCACTCAAGAAACATGTACTAGCTAGCCCTGTTTCATTCTCATATGTTGCGCTTTGATTGTGGACCATGTACTGAGAAAAGATGCTCAATATGTGTAGTCTTTCTAGTGACCTTTACATTATAAGCTTAAGACCACAAACTAGTTAAAATTAAAGAAACAATGGAAAAAGTAAAAATTGAACTTTTTATCTAGATGATAAAAACTTGCCAAGTTGAGGAGTATCTTTTACCTGGAAATATTGATAGTCTTAATCTTTATGCACTGTCTTACTGCCAGAATCATTGAGGTCGCTTCAATGTTTTACGATTTAGGACATGTAGTTGTCCAAGAAGCTAATTTTACCAGCCATCACCAACCAAGGAAATCTGTATGTAGGATTTCCCATGCTAGCTAGTCAGACATACTAGATCCTTAATCTGCAGAATTCTGCATCTTCATCAAATCGAGAAGACATGAGAGTTCAAATTGGCAAACATTCAACTTATGATGAACTTATGCAGCTTAAGAATTGTTCGCTTGTCATTTTTTTTTTAACATTCATTTACTGAGAGAGCAAGTAGCACTATAACAGCCAAAGAAGATGATTATAAGTTCTTTTGGTTAATTAACACATTCACAGAGGAAAATAAAAAAAAATTCAATGACATGATTCATCTATAGTTCCTTGCTATTGAATCTATAGTTCCTTGATATTGAAGATTCATCTATAATTGTCTTTAAAATACTTGATTGTTATCATTCATACTTCAACTAGAACATCAAACAACTTATATTTATCTTTCCAAAATATAGGATATGCTTTTAATTACTTTAATTTAATCAGGTTATTCTACATAATGTTTTCCTGAAAATACTTGATATAATTTCGCACCTAAAGTTGAGATAAAGGCAAGACATATGCTTTTGATTACTTGTTGTTACCTAGAATATCTTCCTTTGCCACATGTCAACTGGATAGCTTACTCATGGATGGCTTTTTGCGGAGAGGAATTCTCATTTCCATGTACTGAAAGCATTGCTTCAATTTCACTAGTTGTGATTATCCTAAAATTTTAAGCAATTAGGAAATGGTGAATTTAGTCGTTCAACCATAATTTTAACAGTTGGTTAAAAAGACGACATCTTTATACTATTATGATTAGTGGGGAACCATAACCATTGCATATGTATGACAATTTTTTGAATTTTTTCTGTTGAGAGTAGTATCAATTGATTATTTATATTTTCCATTTCTTAGATTACCTATAATTGATGTTTAAGACAAGCCTTGAATTGATAACCATATGGAAGTTCAATTTCTTTCCAAACATTTTAGAGCTAATTGATGTTTTAGACAAGCCTTGAGATTAAAGATGAAGATAAAGCTAGGTGGTCTGCTACTAGATCAGGCTTCTACCCTTCTGCAGCCACTGGAAATGAACTTAGAGCTAAGGAAGATGAGGTGGAATGGTGGAGAATGTTGTGGTTTAGCCTTGCTATCCCATGGCTGCCTTTACAGGTTGGTTGGGAATCAAAAACAAACTGATAACTAGAGAAAGTTTAGCTCAAGGGGGCTATACTAGGGGTTGCTTGTGTGTGTTTTGAAGAGACTTTATAGCCATCCAAACCGCTGCCCAAACCGCCACTCAAAATTGAGAGAGAGAGAGAGAGAGAGAGAGAGAGAGAGAGGGAGCTTTTGTTGAGAGATGAGAGACTGAAGAGACGGAGAGAGAGGGGGTATTTTTCATTAAAATAATATATTTTCCTTTACCCTCAAACTATAGTAATTCAAATATATTAGCATTCACTGTTCATGATTGCTAAAATTTTTTAGCTATATCTACTAGGATAAAGCTCATGTTGGGCTTGTTTGGTTGTAAAATAGCAATTTGGGGGGTTTTACACCCCCCAATGCTAATGCTCTAAAGATTTGTTTGTTTGGTGATGGTACTCTGTGTTGTACTAATTTGTAGGGTGGCTTTTTTGCATTGTAGTGTATTTGTTTTCGCGTTGCTTTCTTGTTCCACTTTTATGGCTTTGCTATGATTGCACCCTTTGTTCATGTACCATGTTGAATTAAGGAAATTGAAGTATCATAGGAGGAGAAAAATAATTCTTCATTTAATGTGGGATTCCTCATATTTCTTTAACTTATGTTTATCTTACAACATTTTAGATGTATATTGTTTATAGTGAAGCCAATTTAGTCTGTCATTGTGTTAAGCGGTATCACTGCATCTTATTGAGTTGGGAATATCAATTAGCATGGATGGAAATCGCTGCTTTTTTTGTATCAATATGGTAACTAAAACACCAGTTATGTGCAACTGAGAAATAAAAAATTATGCAGACAAATTATGTTAGATGGAACATCTATTCCTTTTAGATTTTTATGCCATAATTGGAACTCTATAAATTCAATATCATACATAATCAGAGTAATAACTAAGAAGGAATTTGGTTGTTCTTAACAGGAATTTTATTCGTTCTAGTTGAATAGAGTGTTGGGTGAATATGAGCTGCAAAATGCTTCTTGTAAACTAGAAGATGAGGTTCTCATTCTATTGTGATTAGTGGGGAATCATAGCCACTGCATATGTAGGATATTTTTTTGAAAATTTTCTATTGAGAGCAGTATCAAATGATTATTTATGTTTTCCATTTCTCAGTATACCCATAATTAATGCTTTAGGCAAGTCTTGAGTTGATAATTATATGAGAGTTTTATTTCCATGCAAACATTTTTGGTGTTTACAACTTGGATAGCTCAGCATAGGTTCACTCTAACCTCAAGGATTGTAGAACTTTCTATGCCCCCATTGGCAATGGGAGGTGTGCAAGATTTTACCTCATGATAGGTATTTTTGTACTATAAAGGACCCACAAGATTTGTACATGGGGCTGCAAAGCTATCCTAAAACTTAGAAGTGAGGTTAGGTGGTTCATAAAGTTTGATGTTGGGGATGGTAGAAGGTTTTCTTATGACATGATAATAGGATCCTTTTCATGAAGTATAGCTTTAGGATTATGCATGGTGCCACAACTAAATCTGAGGTAAAGGTGGATTCTGTTTTGAAGAACAAAATAAAGGTTTCAAAACCTACAAGGTTTGAAGAATTGATCACCATACAATGCAAGTTGTGTTTGATTGAGCTTAAATATGATAAAGGTAGGTGGTCTGTTACTAGATCGGGCTGGCTGCTCTTGTGCAGCCATATGCAATAAACATAAAGCTAAGGCAGATGAGGTGGGATGGTGGAGATTGTGGTAATTTAACCTTGCTATCCCCTAGTTGCCTTTATCGGTTGATTAGGAATCAAAAACAAACTGACAACTAGAGAAAGATTATCTCAGTGGAGCTATACTGGTGGCTGCTTGTGTGTGTTTTGAGAGGAGAGATAATCTTTTCTTAGAATGTTATTTTGCCAAGAGAATCTGGGACACTGTCATTAGGCACTGGTAAGTTTCAGAGGCCAAGTGCAGCTGGCATGATCAAATGAGCTAGGCTATTACCAAGGGAGAAGCCTAAGATCATCTATTTGTAAGCTTGCCAATTGGGCCACTGTGTATTATGTTTGGTCTCGAAAAGTGCCATTATACATAATGGGTCAGTGTGGCCAAGAGCAGAATTTGAGAAGAACTTAGAAGGATGTTAGAGGTAGATAAGATTCCTGAACCAAATTCCAAATATCATTTCTAAACAATATTCTCTACTATGGGATAAATTCTTTTGTTATTCAAAATATTTGTGTGTATTACTGATGTTTAGGAGGTGATTTGTTTCGGTGTAAAAATTTCTGTAATTTGCTCTTACCTGAGTTTCTATTGTGTTAATTTGTAAGAATCTAGTCTTTTGAGATGAGTTTTGGGATTTAATAGCCTCTGTTCTCTTCTTTAGCCTAAGTTTCACTGTCCCTAGTTTCTGTAGTTTGCCTAGTGTTATCTTGTTTGTTCTCTATTAATAATATCCTTTACTAATTCATCCAAAAAAAAAATTAAACTAAGATTAATTGCATTATTTAGTCAATCTTAATATAGCATTTTTTCATTAGAAATATACATTCTCAAATTCTTGAAATTGTAGGAGCAGTCATGCTTGCTATTAATGTCCTGTGAAGTGTGAACTATTGTGTTTTTCTATCTTCTTCTGCATCTATCTTATTGAGCAACAAAAAACCTGTCAGCACTCCTTGCTCCTAGACTTCTATTGGTTGCCTCGATGGCCCTGATTGTTGTTTGTGTTTGTTCATTTATCTTTTTCATGTTTTCTTAAACCGCTAGGCATAAGATTCAAAGTAGATTGAATTTCAGTTTTTTATTTAAAAGAAAATATAGAAGAAAAAAAAAAAGAACTTCTCCGCTATTATCTACAAGGAGTAAAAAATGAATTGCAATTTATACACTTATTTATTAGGTTCTAAAACCACGACCTACCTATCTATTATATTACAAGCGAATTCTTTTCCACTTCATCTTGTGGTGGTCTCATAATTTTTGCCACTTTTATCAACATTTTCTTCTTTCTTTTTCTCCCCTTTTTTGGGGTCTCTCTCTCTCTCTCTCTCTCTCTCTCCCTCTCTAAATATATATATATATATATATACATATATATTTTGTGTTTTTGGAACCTACTTTCTTTTCATTCCTACAGCATAAACATATTGTTATATGGTATAAATATAGCTCTAAATGTTACTTTAATGAGTTCATGTCTACAATATATTTCATTTTAATTCGTTTTTTATGTTTTTGGGATTAATCGTTCACCTTTGGTTTTTTTGCAGTTGAAATCATCCATGGTCTGCAACTGGTACGGGTTGGTGTCTGTTATACAATTTGAGGAATGTGATTTTAGACTCATTAAACATATTCTCTAATGCCTATGGGTAGTGATGTTAAGAATTGTTGTTTGGTGATGGTACTCTATGTTGCGATATTTTCTTTGGTGGTTTGTTTGCATTTGTACTATTTATTTGTGCTGCTTTCTTGTTCTGTTTTCTGCTCTGCTACAATTGCATTTTTTGTTTGTGTATTCTGTTGAATAAAAGAAACCAATGTATCATTGGAGGAGAAAAATAATTCTTCGTTTAATGTGGGATTCCTCATATTTCTTCAAATTATGTTTATCTAATTGCATTTTAGATGGATTTTGTAACTAGTGATGCTAGTTTAGTCTGTCCTTGTGTTAAGCTGTTACCTTATTGAGTTGGAAATATCAATTAGCATGGATGGAAATTGTTGTTTTTTCTGAATCAATATGGTAACTAAAACCTAGTTATGTGCATTGTGAAATCAGCAATTATGCAGACAAATTATGTTAGATGGAGCTTTTATTCCTTTTAGATTTTATGCCATAATCAGAACACTAAATTAAACATCATATAAAATCAAAGTAATCATTAGAAAGGAATGTGGTTATTCTTAATAATAATAATTTATATAGTTCTAGTTGAATGGAGTGTTAGGTGAATATGAGTTGTAAAATGCTTCTTGTAAATTAGAAGATGATGTTCTTATACTATTGTGATTGGTGGGGAATCATAGCCATTGCATATGTAGGATATGCTTTTTTGAAAATTTTCTATTGAGCGTATCAAATGATTATTTACGTTTTCAATTCTTAGTATGCCCATTATTAATGTTTTAGGTGACCCTTGAGTTGATAACCATATGGGAGTTTTATTTATTTGCAAACATTTTAGAATTTATAACAGCTTAGCATAGTTTCACTTCAACCTCAAGGATTGTTGTACTTTCTATGCCTCCATTGGTACTGAGAGGAGTGCTAGATTTTACCTCATGGCAAGTATTTTTGGACTATAAAGGTCCTAAAAGATTGTACATGGTGCCTTGGAGTTGTCATAAAACTTAGAAGTGAGGTTAGAAGGTTCATAAAGTTTGATGTTGGGGATGGTAGAAGGTTTTCTTATGACATTATAATTGGGATCCTACTAGGATTCTTTTCATAACTTATAGCTTTAGGATTATCCATGGTGCAGCAACTAAATCTGAGGCAAAGATGGATTCTGTTTTGAAGAACAAAATAAGGGTTTGGAAACCTGCAAGGTCCAATGAATTAATCACCTTACAATGCCAGTTGTTTTTGGTTGAGCTTAAAGATGATAAATCTAGGTGGTCTGCGACAAGATCAGGCAGGCTGCTCTTGTTGAGCTATCTGCAATGAACATAAAGCTACAGGAGATGAGGTGGGATGGTTGCAACTCTGCTGATTTAACCTTGCTATACCCTAGTTGCCTTTATTGGTTGGTTAGAAATAAAAAACAAACTGACAAGTAGAGAAATTTGAAAATTTTGGAACAAAAATGTACTTGTTTTCAATATTCGACTATAAAGAATCTGTAAATTAGAAGGGAAAAGATTCTAACAAAAGATAGATTTGAAAATTTTTCATCTTAGATTCATTATTGATGTTTTAAAGAAATTAATTGGTATAAATATCTCTGAAAAATCTAAATCTTGTTCCTTGTTGAAAATCAGATTTCTAATTA
Source organism: Castanopsis chinensis (assembly GCA_032878915.1). Lineage (NCBI taxonomy): Eukaryota > Viridiplantae > Streptophyta > Magnoliopsida > Fagales > Fagaceae > Castanopsis > Castanopsis chinensis. The sequence goes on along the minus strand of JAVQMG010000104.1, from coordinate 5,891,520 downwards.
ATCAATCTTCCCATTTTTGGATTAGAATTTTGTAACTGTGATGTCAAGTATGAGAAAAAATGGAACTCGCTCCATCATTGACACCCAACCATTATTCTTATAATTCATGATATTGTTAAAATCCAAATTTAGTCACTTATGCTTCTGCTTTATCAATTATATGGATCCGTTTGGATAGAACTTATTGCTGAAAACACTGTAGCAAAATAATTTTTAAATTTGTGAATAGTATCGTGAGACCAATTTTTAATTAAATTTTTTTTTTGAATAAAGTGTTTGTGGGTCTCATGAACAGTGTGTAAACAGTAACCTTGTCTTCCACATGGTGTAATAATGTGCGTGAACGGTAATAGTTACTGTTCATGCACGCTGAAAAAAAAAAGAGAAAAAAATGGAGAAAACGCAAAAACGCAAAACATAGCAAATATCATCCGGATCCAAATGGTCACATGATCTTTATTTGTTTACTAAAGAATAAAAAAACTAGCCCTGCCATACGCATATACAAAAAATTAGGCAGTTTGCATGGACTGGTGTGTTTCCTTCTATTATGTTCATTCATGAATAAAAAATGTTAAGGTATGCCTGAGCAAAAAGTGCCAATATGGGTAGTTTCTCTAATGACCTTGACACTACTAAATCTGAAGATCATGGAGTAGTTCAAATTAAAGAAATGAAACAAATGAAAAATAATAATTTTTTGTCTAGATGAAAAACTCTTGCTCAGTCTCATTAAGGGTAACCTTTACCCGCAAATAATGCAAGTTTGTGGAGTGTCTTGGTGCCAGAATCATTTAGTTTGCTTGTGTTTAGGTATTAGGGCATGTAGCACTCCAGTAAGTTAACTAAAACTACCAAATCAGTGGGCAGGCGGCTCTGACTAGTAAGATTGCCAAGCTAGTCAGAACTTCCAAATCCCGAATGCTGGGACTTGACTAGTTTAAGAAGACATGAGATGGCGAAATGGTTGAAATTCAACATTTAAAGCATTTATACAACTAAAAAAGAGATTATTGTGACTATTTTGACATTCTTTTACACATTGGACCAAATACCTACCTTAATGCTACAGGGGACTTTATCAACAATAAGACACCTAGTGCACCCAAGTGTTCATATTCTTTTCACAATAATTAATTATAAGTTCTAGATTTAAATAATTAAAGCATTCACAAAAGAAAAATAATTCAACTAGATGAGATAGTTCATCTAGGATTCCTTGATAATAAAGATTCATCTATGAACCTCTTCTAAAAATATATGACTATTATTCACATCTATGTTTATGCTGTCATATTTATGCTTGGAATCATATACTTCAATTGTGTGTCTACAGTTGAGATAAATGCAGGACATGTGCTTTTATTTATTTGTTGTAGCCTAGAACATCTTCCATTTGCCATGCCGGCCCATGCGTCCGCCAGATAGGTCCCTTTTGAATGGTTTTCTGTTTAAACACAATTGCATTTCTATTTATAGAAAAATATCGTAGTTCAATTGGAATTGCTTTAGATTCACATGCTATTGATTGATTACTAGCTTCAGCTTCACATTGACTAGAAACCATTATTTGTTTATCCAGCTCTTGTGGTTGCTGTGACAAAGATGAGCTGATGAACTGGACGAGTTTGAAAATAGATTTGGGTTGTGAAGTAAGAGAATTCCATATGTGAGAAAGATGAGGCCCTGATATTATTGTAATTATTAGGGGCTTGCTATCCATTACATATGAATGACAGAAACACAAAATTTATTTAGTGAGAGTAGTATCTAATGATAATTCATCTTCTTTTATTTGTGGCAGTGATTAATGAGTGTTACTAGAGCTAAAGATATCACACCCCCAACCCTGCCTTTTATCTCTGATTATACCTATAGTTGACATTACTACATGCTTTGAGTTAATAACGGTGGGGGAGTTCAATTTTCTCTCCAAAAATTTAACATACAGACACTATTTAATAGTGTTTGATACTTGGAGAGCTCTGTAGTAGTTGTGCTTCAACAAGCATTGCTTCTTCATTTAAAGGATGTAGAACTTCCGATGCCCCTTATGTTAATAGAAGTTCTACATTTTTATTCTCATGACAGTAGTTGCATAGAATTTAAATCTCTTTTCTGCTTCCATTAGTATCTCATATATTTGCACAATCCAGGTATACATTTTCTTTAATCTCAGATTAACAATATCATCCAGTAATATTTCTGAATTATAAGTTTACATTATCAAATTATTGACGTTGCAAGACAGGTCTGGTTTACTATCATTGTCTTGTGAACTTAATGGGGTCTGCCATATTCATTTGTACATATCTTATTGAGGGACCAAAATGCTGTCAGGACTCCTTGCTCATATACTTCTCATGGTACCCTTTAGGGCCTTTATGTATTACTCAGACAAAGTGCGCATGTTTTGCTTTTGTTTCTCTTTTAGAATGCGAAAACTTGGTTTTGCCTATGTATTATAAATCAAAGTTTATTTGTAAGAATTTTGTCTGCCCAAATGTCTCCTTAATTTGGTCTACAAGGAGAGATCAAGGGAATAAAGACTTGAGACTGCCTCCCACAATAGTCAACTGATTAATTCTTAAGGTTTGTTCATTTATGGTGAAACTCTTTTAAGTCTCACAATCTGATACTTTGTGCATGGTTAACACAGAGTTAGTGTATGCTTTCCTTGACAAAGGTTACTAAATTGAAAGACATTCTAAATGCGATTAACCTCAGTTATTCCATAATGAAACCGTCATAATTCTTGCTTATATGGTCAAATTCCACAAAGTCACTTAGTCACATGACTTATTAGGATGGGCATTGTCTATTACACACAACACACACACATTTTAGTTTTTGAACTAAAATCATGACCACCTGAAGTCACTATTTCAATTCAAAAATTAAATTTTGTGTATGCACAATGTGTGAACTAATAATTACGATATTATGATATGGCTACGAAATGACTAATCAGTTATGTTCAAAAAAATCAAAAAGAAACTTTCAATTTTAGAAGCTCAGTTTTTTTTTTTTTTTTTAAGAATCAAAAAATGGGGGTCTCTATGGTCATATTATACCCTCGGGCAGGGAGCCAGTGGCCTCGGGGTAGGTAAAGCGAGGACATCGTAGGCAGACCACCTTGTACCCTCTATGTGGGAGTCATCTTATTTGAGTACATCCCTCCACCAAGTATGCCCACCAACGGAAACCTGCTGGTAGCGGGACTCGAACTTAGGTGTGTTGCATGAAGCGTCCGAACCTTACCAGCTGAGCCAAGCCCCCGTTGGCTAGAAACTCAATTTTTTGCCTTTAGCTTATGTACAGCTTTTTAAAATCTCAACTTTTCTTACTTTTTTGAAGTATTAGTGTATTTTAGCATACTTTAAGCGAAAATTTTTCAGCAAAATGTTAGATAAGTTGTTCCTTAATAGTCAAGTAAGTGTTCGATTGAGAATTACTTATTTTCAGTAGTTTATTTGCATAATATGAGGCAAAAAGCTAAAAACTAGCTTATTTTAAAAGCAATTCACTCCCTTCTCTTATTATTCTGGATAGAAGATGTACCATGAACCTATATTCTAGGCTTATTTTAACAGCCTCCCTTAACGAGTAAGAACTGAATTTCTTCTATAAAAAAATCTTATATTTAAAAAAGTTTAAGCTTGTATTATTTGAAATAAAATTGAGACAAAAGTAGTGTGGGAGCTAATGTAATGGATTATTTAAGCATAAAGTTTGCAAAAAAGTTTGCTGGTTTTGACATAGACACTAAAATAGAAAACATTTTTGGAGGGAATGATATATTTTCATGTAAAAAAAAAAAAAAACTTAGTATAAAAAGTTTAAAACGAATATATATATATATATATTTATATACATTTATAGACATGCGCATCCACACTAGCCTCATCTCACGCACGAAGTGTGTGTGATGTGGCTTCTTTTTAGCCAAAAGAAAAAAACTCTGTGTTTTTATTTTATATATATATAAAATTTTTATTTTGAGAATCTAATTTATAAGTGGATAAAATAATTTGAAAATTAATAGAAGAATAGTCTTATTTTTTAGGCAATATTTTAGTGGGAGTTAGAGTTATATTTTTATATAATTATTTTTTAGTTTTGTCTCTATTTAAATATAAAAGTATAATAATATTTTTAAGCTAAAAAAATTGAGGAATTCAAATAGGAAAAATCCTTAAATAATAACATAGATAAAAGAAAAAAAAGATCAACAATTGACAAAGACCGTTAGAAAGCAACCACCATGACACGTCAGCAGCAACTGGATGAGCAAAAATAATGTCTGTTTCTCTCCCTCGGTTTTTCACTCACTTCCACATCCTCTTCTTCTTCTTCTTCCTCTATCCTCACTTCTCTCTCTCTATCTCTCTCTGAAATTCCAATGGACGTGACTCTCTCTTCGAATCCCCAATCTCTAACCCTAATCTCATGCACTCCTTTCTCGTCTTCTTCTTCCTCCAAGCTCCGTTCCATCCGCAGAGAATTCCTCGGTTCCACACAAACTCTCAGGCCACTTCGCTCCCGAAATAACCACCGAAGAACAAAGCTAGGCCTTCTTCAATTCCAGTCCCCGAAATTTCTCATCCGAGCTTCTCTCGATTCTCGCTCCGTCCTCGTCCTCGTCGCCGTAGTCACTTTCTCCGCCGTCTCCGTCTTCTTCCTCAATCGCTGTAGAAGAAAGAACAACGATAGCGAGGTCCGTCAACTATGAATTATATATGCCTTTGAATTCTTTGCCTTAAATAGTTTATCTTATGCAAAATTGATGTATGTAATTATTGAAGAATCTCCCAAATGTTTGTGTTCGCAACACTCTTTGGATAATAAAGATGTAAGTCAGTGGTTGTTAAAAGTAAAAAGATTGATTTTTTAATAAAAAAATTACCGTAATTGCGTTATTTCTATTAACAGTATTATGTGCTAGTTGATAAGTTACCATATATGACAAAGTTTATGCAATTCAAAAATGGTGAATTTAGTGGGTTTCAGTTAGCTTGATTGGGAAAGTTTCTTCTTATTGAATAAGGAACATGGATTCAAATCCTGCCTACAATAAAAAGCTTAAAATTGGTATCTTGGGTTGTCGATAAATAACAATCATCATGAAGTGTTAATCTTATCATATTTATCCTTTTTTTTAAAGCTGAATTTAGTCAATTTACCTTTATTCTAACACTACCCCTTAGGTGGGTCCAAATTTCCCCGTAATAAGTGGGACTTAACACAGGAATTTTTGCTTTTTGAAAAGGACTAAGTAGAATAAGAAAAAAATTTGGATCCACTTCATTTGCAGTGGATTCATTTCAAGGTCTAGATTAAATATTGTGAATCTAATTGTGTATCTATTGCCACAACATTTAAAATTTTAAATAGTATGGCACTTTGTACATTGTCAAATCCAGAAAATAATATCTCTCCATTTCAAGCAAAATGGGTTTGAATTTAGATCACTTGACAAAGTTTTAAATTACTATTTGTCCCAAAAGATTAAGCTATTTATGATCACACTTGTAGTGTTTAAAAATTTGGCTGCTTTTTCGTTAGGTTCCTTTATCCACTTGGTTTCTTTGTGTTTTGGGTTAAATATAAAATAAGCACCTCTCTAGTTGATTGAGCATGGGAATATAGTTGTGATTTCCATTTATGGGTGTCTTCTGTGCTTGCTTTATGCAATAACCATCTTTCTTTTCTATGTTGATTATTGGTGCTAGAGCCTCTAAATTTAGTGTTATTAGAGCTCAATAGCATTGCTTGGTCTCCTTTATTAGAATAATTATGATTCAAATCCATTCCCCCCCCCCCCCCCCCCCCAAAACCCCCATGCTTAGAGGTCGCCCTTTGGCAAATCGGTGTTGTATATGCTGATGCAATGGGGAATTTGTGGATCATCTCCTTATTCACTGTCATGTGCCGAATTCTTTATGGATTTTTATGCTTCATGCTTTAGGTATTCAATGGGTCTTGCTTAGCTCTGTGGCAGAATTATTATTTTGTTAGAATCATTGGCTTGGGAAACATGATTCAGATATTTGGAATTTAATTCCAAGATGTTTGATGTGGACTGTATGGATGGAGTGTAATCGTCGGTCCTTTGAAGATTTTGAGAAGTCTTTGGTTGAGTTAATAGGCCTGTGTCAGAGAAGTATTTTTTATTGGTCTTGGTGCTGGGGTTTTACAAAATGTTCTTCTATTGTTCAGTTTTTTTCTTCTCTTAGTTTAGTCTCTTGATTGTTTTCTGTTTTGTTCTGTTTTGTGCTTTGCTGCATTCATTCTCATGAACACATTGTATGTTTCGTTTTAAATTTTCATCAATAATAATTCTAATATTACCTATAAAAAAATTAAGAAGAGAATTATCAAAAAAGAAAAAAAAGAGGTTTTTTTTTTTTTTTTTTTTTTTTTGTGTTTTAGTTAAATATAAATTAAGTACTTCTCTTTAGTTGATTGAGCGTTTGAATATATTTTTATCTTCAAAAAATAACAAAAGTTAATGTACTTTGGTGCTCACTATATGCTGATTATAGGTGTCAGGACCTCCAGATTTTGTGTTATCTGAACTAGGGCAAGATGTTATGAACTGGGTCTTTGAAGGTCTGAATGTGGGCTTTCAAGAGCAACAAAAGGAGGAAGAAAGCAAAGGGTTAAAGGATAAAATCAGAGAGAATGGCTATGCTTCAGGGGATGAAGAGGACCCATTGATTGTTCAGACCTCTGCTTTGATTCATGAAGAGGCTCTTGTCAGTAAACCGATACAGCCACCTGGTTCTGATGTTCTCACATCTAGTGCTAATATGTCTTTGCATTCAGATGAACCTGAAGTTAGTGCTCAAACTTTTTCACCCTGCAAATTTGAATCGGGTGTGCTACATCCTCTTACTTTGGGTAAAGAAACGACTGTGTTGCAAATGGAACGATCTAAAGAGGAAATTGCTTCTGATTCAGAGTTGCCTACACTATTGTCTAAAATTAAGCATAGTGCTGCTTCTGTTAACATATATGATCCACCTGCAGAAGTGAGTGAATTTAATAAGCCAAATGATGAGCTTGGTGAAGAGCACGAATCCATTAGCTATAATGCCTTTCTTGGAGTATCGGGTAGAGAAAAGATTTACATGTTTTATGAGACAAACAATTCTGTGGCAAAATCTACAGCAAATCCCAGTATTTTGAAATCATTTTCTCCTCGTGCCTCTCTTAACAATAAATATTCTTCATTGATGAGGAACACTGCCTAAAAGGAGCAGAATCAAGAACACAGGTTTCTCTTCATTCTGCAGGTAATGCCATCAGATAATATATATGAAAGTTTGATCTCATTTCTATTCATGTTGTGCTTTGAGCATTAAGTTTTTCGTCTGTCTCACTTCTCACTTCCTTCCATATTACTTCCCTCATTATACTGACTTTATGTAAAGGATGTGTGTTGATTCAGAATATGTTGAAGGAAATGTTCCGGTTGCTAGTTATAAAGAAGGCCTTCCCCACAGCAGAGAGGACTCTGGAAAAGGCAAAGGGTTTCCAAGAGACAGGGAGATGAAACATTTACCTAAAAAAAATTATAAAATTGCGCCCGTGTTCCCCCAACCAAATGGGATGCATGTTACTGACAATAGTCATCCTTCTGAACAACTTAGTGCTTACAATTGATTGCTAAAAGTTGGGAGGTAGCTTTCAATCTTTACCGCATCTGCTATTAAACTTTCAATCTCTACCACCGTTTCTTTGTTAAAGTAGTTTACTTTAAGAGCTTATACTTTGTGATATGGGGTATTAGGTTAACTGAGTGTGTAAAGTTGCTTGAAGATATGGAAAGAAGGGGTTTGTTGGATATGAATAAGGTAAGCTGTATCCTTTTAGTACTTTAATTGTTACTTAATGTAAGGTTTAAGATTCATCCAATTCTCTGGTTTCAGGTTTATCATGTAAGATTTTTTGAAGCGTGCAAAAGGAAAAAGGCTATTAAGGAAGCTTTTCGTTACACCAAGCTGATTCCAAATCCAACATTGAGTACTTTCAATATGCTTATGTCAGTGTGCGCAAGTTCTCAAGATTCTGAGGGTATGTTCTTGTATCATCATCCATTTATTTATTCTCATTTTCTTTTGTTGTTTTTATCAATATGCTTCAAGTTCATAATGTATGTTTGTTTCATTTAGGAGCTTTCCAAGTTCTGCAACTTGTCCAGGATGCTGGACTGAAAGTTGATTGCAAACTTTATACAACCCTGGTATCAACTCGTGCTAAAAGTGGAAAAGATGACACAATGTTTGAAGTACGGTATCTTCCTCCTTGGTTTCTTTTTCTTTAGATTTCCATAAATTCTTAGGGTCTTTAACTGGGATTTCCTACCTCACCTGCTGTCATTTTTAGAAAGTGTCTGTTGATACAATAAACTGCCTTCTTGATCTCTATCACATGATATCCTGCAAATCACCTGTTAGGCTCACAATCCTACCTTTCTTGTTTGCTTTATATCTTCTCCTCTTTGACCTCTTCATCCGTTTTTTAAAAGTATACTTGTCAACCTTCAATTCATCATTTATTATTTTTTATTTTTAAAAACTTGATCTTCTTCAACACTTCAAAATATTCTTCAAAACTTGGCACTATATTGTTGATCCCAAATTTATCTTTTCTTGATGGTTGAACATCGAATGCATCAAAATAATTCCTTGTGTATGAACATGTAGGTCAATAATCTTACTTCGTGTACGATAATATTATATCATTATCAAACGAAAAAAAAATTATCGCGAGCATCTTTTTCATCCTTAACCATGAATGAATCTGCCTTTATCCAATCAAATTATATGAAATTGTATTTGTTCCCACCAATCTAATGCGTACCAATTAAGCTTGCACAAAGAAAATTTAACCTTTTTCTCTTCAAAAATATCAATATATTCAAAGAAATTCTCTAGATCAAGTAACCAGTCAAGAAAGTCTTCTTTGTAAAACAACAATTGAATTTTGCAATTCTCTCATAAAATCTAGGTAAAAATTTAATTCACTAATCTTTGTTTTGGATCCTATCACAATTTAGTTCACAAACTTTCAAGTATTACATTTGATTCCCTAAGGTTTGAACTAAAATGAAGTTGTTAGTTTTCTGTTCAAATAACAGATTTTCAGTTTTTGGTTCAGCCGTATCACAATTTAGTCATGCAAACTTTTCAGTAATTATGCGTTCACTACTAAAGTTTGGATTAAAATGAACCCTAATCTCTATTTTGGTAGGAGGCCAAATGATTTATTTTTCAGTCTAAAGTCTAAACCTTAGGAAGTCAGATTTAGCATTTGAAAGTTTTGTGTATTAAATTTTCATATTGCCCAACCACAGGGGAGTAAATTATTATTTACCATAAAATTCATCATCTTTAAGAATATTATGAGACGAAATCTGCTTATCAATAGGTTTTGTGTGAGCTTTATCTCCGTGACAGTTATCCCTATTGTTAACACAATTCCAATTGTTGTTCAAATCAAAATAAATGAGCATATATTTAATGTCATTGTTAGCGTCACTATGAAAGCCTGCACCCTGTGATCATTGTCAAGAGGGTGTCTGCTCCTTGAATTCAAAAGGAAGAAATGTGGAATCCACCAGATGGGAGAAAATCAATTGACTAAAACTTTATTGATAATAGATTTCAAGTTGTATTTTATAGATTGCAACCCATTTTAAACGATCCATAAACCTCTAATTTGACTAGGAATGCCTTAAAAATACTTGAAATCAAGGAAATAAAACCTGAAATCCTAAAAAATAAAACAATTATATATATATATATATATATAAACAAGCAACAAAAATAAATTACCATATGATGTCCAGCATTAATATTATCAAAAAATCTTAATTTTTGCTTGCCACATTCCCTATATTCATTGAAGTTCTCTACGTAGGTGTTTCATAAGATGGTTAATGCTGGAGTGGAACCAAATGTTCATACATATGGAGCCCTTATTGATGGTTGTGCCAGAGCTGGGCAAGTGGCAAAGGCATTTGGTGCTTATGGGATAATGAGGTCTAAGGTAAGATTGTAGAAAGTATTTCTTTATTACTTATGTTAGTCTCCTAAAATGTTTACTTCTTAATAATTTTTTAAGCAAGGATGTGGTGGCATGTTTTTGTTTAGCTCTGCCTTGCAAGATCAATTAATTCCTCATTCTAAAAGGATGTTATATGCAGTAGAAAGTGAAGCCAGATCGAGCTGTAGTCAATGCGCTTATTACTGCATGCGGTCAATCAGGAGCAGTGGATCGTGCTTTTGATGTATTAGCAGAAATGGGAGCTGAGACACAGCCTATAGACCCTGATCATATCACTGTTGGTGCTCTGATGAAGGCATGTGCAAATGCTGGTCAGGTATGTTTGTCTTTTTATTACAGAAATTGTTAGGTCATTTTCATTGCAGTAATTAAGTGTTGTGTCTTCTAAGGATTTGAGGAGATGTCAGGGCTAAGGATTAATTTAGGAAAGTCTGAAGTGGTTCCAGTTGGGGAAGTGCCTAATCTTCATGAGTTAGTGAAGACTTTGGACTGTAGGGAGTCTGCTCTTTCGCTGCAATATTTAAGTCTTCCATTGGGTGCTTCTTTTAAAGATAAGACAATTTGGAATCCTATTTTGGAGAAGATGGAGCGAAGGCTGGCTGGTTGGAAGAGGTTGTATTTATCCAATAGGGGTAAAGTTACCCTTATTAAGAGTACTCTTTCTAGCTTACCTACGTATTTCCTTTCTCTTCTCCCTATTCCAGTTAAGGTGGCTAAGAGGATGGAGAAATTACAAAGAGACTTTCTTTGGTCTAGTTTTGGGGATGATTGTAAAATCCATTTGGTAAATTGGTCTAAGGTTTGTAGGCCAGTTAAGAATGGAGGGTTAGGCATTCGGTGCTTGAGAAGGTTTAATTCTGCCTTATTAGCCAAGTGGTTGTGGCGTTATGGTTTGGAGAATGATGCCCTTTGGAGAAGGGTCATTGGGGCAAAGTATGAGAATGAGTGGGGTGGTTGGTGCACCAAAACTGTGTCGGGGGCATATGGTGTTTGTTTGTGGAAGTTCATTAGAAGTGGCTGGTTGAAATTCTCCAAGTTCCTTCGGTATGATGTGGGTGATGGAACTCGTGTGAAGTTTTAGGGTGATGTGTGGTGTAGGGACCATCCTCTTAAGGAGGCGTTCCCAGATTTATATAACACTAGCATTTAACCCGCGCAATGCGCAGGGAACATTTTACACATTTAAAATACCATCAATTTGACATAAATATACAATAAAGGCAACAGTTAATATGTTTATTAAAGACTTTGTTTTAATAATGCCAATCAATTCAAAAGGCAAAAATGACAATTGTGGGATATAGAGTTAGGTTTAATAACATTGTCAAAAGTCCAAATTTCCCCATAGCAGAAAATAAAGTCTAAGAACTCATAACCCAAAAATACATTTAGTGAGCTAAGCCATATTCCAGCCCTGATGAACAGTAAGTGCCAGTTTTGTTTCACTTGGATGAATTGGGTCATCCATCATTCACTTGTAAAAACTATAGCACAATAGCACTTGGAAAAAAAAATGACAACAAATACATATCTTCTCACATACATTATTTTTTTATGTTGTTCATCTTGAACATGCCAACTACAAAGGTATACACAATAAGAACAAAATGAATTTTTTGGCGTACTAAATGGATGATTGTTGTCCACGTTTAAATGTAACCTCTGAAATGATAGAAGCTAATACAACCTTTTGAGCTCCACATTTCAAAAATTGTTTTTTTTTAGTAGAAGTGCACTTCTATTCGTAATCCACTCAAAAAATATTTTTGCTAATCTATAACAATCACGAAAACTAAGGAGAACGTATTCAATAATAATATAAGGTAAAATTCCAATGTATAAATACAAAGAAACAATATTTTAATATCTATTGGAAGAAACACTCTAAATTAAATTTATGAAAAGTTGAAAACCACAAAAGAACCTAAAACAAAATTGGAAAAAAAAAATAAATTCATATTTTTTATCTGCCAAGTTGCACTTGGCTCAATCTTTTGTAGTCTAAATTCTAAGAATACATCTTCTAATCCTAGCCACCAAATCTCCTCCATGGAAGTTTCAAGCATGTAATGGACATAAGCACTATAGCGTTAAGAAAATTTTTATTAAATTGATGTCCAAAGTTGAAACACATACATGTTGGAGGAATTGCAACTAAAATCTCATCTTTAACAAATTTAAACATATCAAGTAGTTCGGATATTTTCTATTTTCTTACACACACCATGTCTTCTATTCTTTAGTTTATTTCTTTCTTTTTGAACCTTTCCCACAAAAAATAAAAAATTTAGAATGCATAGTAGAAAGAAGAACACATCCATTTCTGAACAAACAACATTAAAAAGAAATTTCTCAGGTGGTACAAACTACTTTCTATTCTTCCAAAATAGCAATTAAATTAACATTTCCAGAAATTGGGTTTTATTAACATTTGACAAATTGAAAGCACTCAAATAAAACTTTCATCAACAGATTCAAAACTATTGATTCAGAATCTAACTATAATCATTCATGTTGACTTCTAAAAGTTCTACCAACCTTGAACTTACAAAGAAGCAATGTCACCATGATACCTGAAAACAATGACATACAAAATGCTAAGCACACTAAAGTAATCAAATATAAAGGTAATAGAAATACCTTGCAAAGAATCTGTTTGTCTCTTTAAATATCTTATTCTGATGTCATATATGTAAGCTCAATAGAATTTAGCAGCGTATGATCTAAATCAAGAACCAAGTATAGCTTCTTATGATGTAATAAATTATTCTTGTCTGCTTCTTTCCAATTGACAATTTCAACATTGTGAATAAAAATAAGATCACCACTATACTTATGCACCTATCATTCTTGAATAGGAATGGATTTATAAGTTCAAGGTTGGTTTACATCGTATGACCACTGGTCATGGAGGAATCCATTCAGCCTTGCAGTAATAAGTGCAACCAAATATCCAATAATGAAAACCCAATATGCAGTTTGGGATATTTTATCAACATAAAAGTAACATTCTAGGCAGCTAAAATCCAGACACCAAAAAACAAAACAACAAATGAAACATGACAAACATTAATTACCCTGCCATAATTCAAAATGAAGAGCACAAAAACAAATACCCAATTGAAACCAAAAGAAGGAAAAGTTCATATGTCTTCTAAGTTGCAAGTTCATGTTGCGTTTCCCACATTACTTGTTGAGTTTACACATCCTTGTCCTCCTCAAAACTCATTCTAACCTGAAAAACCTAAGTAATTCCAACCAAAACAAAAAATATATGTATGAATTTCAAAGAATATTTGCTGCAAACAAAAACTATCTGCAAAGCAACAGCCATAGCCCAATTGAAAATTAAAACCTATAAATTACAATTTGATACAAACCAAGACAAAAATATTATATTAATCATTGAAATGTCTTTAAAAGACACAAATACATTATCCGCGATATGGAAAAAATTGTTAATGTGGCATATATCGTATACATTTAAAAAAAAAAAAAAAAAACCGAAAATCTTCAAGACAATGTAAGCCTTGAGAGTTGAGTCATATTTATTTCTTTTTTTTTTTTTTTTTTGGGGTAAATGTTAGATTGCAAAATATAGATAAAAAATTTATAAAAAAAAAATTGAAGTCATATGGAATTACCCCTCCATGTGCAAGACCAATTGCCATGATAGTGGCAGTTGACCACATATATGAGACAGATAACTTTTCATTAAGCAAAACTCATCAAGGTTTGCAAAAAATTCAAGAATTTTATTCAACATGAAGCTAGAACCATCCAAAATTACAATGAAAGAAGTCCACAACTCAGAGATAAACAGTTGTACATAAGCTGTACAGAAACCCCAGTTACTTTACCTTGAAAAAAAATCTTTCATTAAGACCAAGCCACATAACACCAAGGGACAGCTGAACATAAAATATACCAAAAAAAATGAGGGTTCCTTGTTCATGAAAATTTTTCCTTGCAGCTATTAATTCAAACAAATATTTGGCCCTAAAGAAAAATACCTTTAATACCAGCCAAATTACTTTTGACTACCTAATTGAAATATGTGAATAATATACAGAAAATAGAAAATAAATGAAACACATTTACCTTGCTTTTTAATGTTTACAATCAGAGAATAAAATTGTTGGAAGCAAACCACAATACATATAAATAAGAAAAATATAAAGAACATAAGAAAAACTATATTTAACATAGAATTGAGCCTTTCCATCATAATGAAAATCACCTTATTAAATTGTTTATCAAATCCATTATTTCACCATGTTCGAAGTATAGACCAATATAGTCTCTAAAACATAAAATAGCTCAAATTGCGACAAACACATAAATTGCCCAGTGTATTTTAGAAGGAAGAGATGGACTTGCTCAACTAATTTGGAAAGAACAAAACACAATTTTTCAATGGTTCAGTCCTTATGACATTTTGCTGTAGCCTAACAATCAAATTATGGGTCTACTGAGAATTGAAAGCACTTGCAAAATGCTTAGCAACATGCCTGAGGAGCTCTAGATCACCGATGCTTAGATTTTGGGTTTACCAATCTTGTATTTTTGACAAAGGCGGATGATTATAGATGTTATCAAGAAACTCAAAACCTAAAATCAAAACTCTAAGTAGGGGTGGAAAAATTAAGAAGCAATTGGAATCTATATATCTACCAAAACTGAAAACCCAAGAGCGAGACACAAAAACCTGAATGGTCAATGTTCCAAAGAGAGAAAGAAAGAGAAACTAAGGTACCTGTGAAAGAGGAGATTGGTGGTGAATCAACAGCAAAACCGGTCTTCCAAATCAGAACCCTAGGGAAAAAAAAAAAAAAAAAAAAAAAAAAAAAAAAAACAGCTATGAATGGCATATATTAGAAAACGGATAGGTTGTGGGGTGCTGGCATATATTAGTAACAATTAGATAGCAAGGGCAAACACATTGAATATACCAAATATGAATATGTATGTAAAGCTTAAATAGAAACCAAAGCCCTGTAAACACAATTAGAAAATTTTCTGAAAATCCCTTTTCATCGATGGCAAACCAAAGCCCAACCATAGCCAGAGCAACCACAGACACAAACCAACAAAATTCCATGAACAATTGAAGCGGGGAGAGAGAGAGAGAGAGAGAGTAATATATAGAAAATAATATTAAAGTAAATTAAGGAGAGACAAAAACATGTTTTAATTACCTCAAAATAATTTGTCAACATAGAATATGATGGGCTAGGTTGGGCTACGAAGCAGAGGCAGAGAGAAATCAATGAAGTGGCGATGAGAGGATTTAAGTGTTGGGTTTTGATCTTGGGGGAAGGGGTGAGTTTTAGGTTTGGGGGAAGGAGAAGCCATGGGTATTTGTTTTGGAAAGGTTCTCAAATTGCTAGAGGAACATAATAATATTAAATTTTATTGATAGATTCTCCAAAGACAACTACAACAAAAAGTGAAAAAAGAAAGACTCATTTCACACGTCTTAGTATTTTCAATCTTTCCATGGTATATTTGAAAATAAGAATCCAAATGTTTAAATGTTCCTCATTTTTTGTTTAGCTACAACACTTTAATGGTACAAATACACAATATATACAACTTTTAACTACAATACTTGAAAAACTTAAAGCAGAAACCAAATGCAAAAAATATACAATTTCATAGAGGCAATAAAACAAAAATGATATACATAAATTTTCATAAACTTAGAAGAGTCGATGTCATCCGTCCCATAAACACACATTGCACATTTCTTGTAAAAACACTCCATGGCATATCTATCATTGTGACAGCCACCCTCAACTATATAGATTTTCGTCCATTTGCATAGTCCATTATGTCATTGTTTTGTCATTGGACCAGCCATCATTAACAGTTTAACACACACACACGCACACATATATATTTATATAGTGAAACTTATAGTAGCCATTTAATAGAACAAATAAAACAGCTATATAAAGGTGCTTGAATCCCAAACATACTAAATAAAAACCCACAATTATTCATAATTCAATTCCTACAATTTCTCAGTAACCCAAAAAAAAATCATTATTATTAGTATATAAAAAAAATTAAAAAAAAAAACCAATGACACAAATAGAGAGAGATGGGATGGAATGTAAATTTCTACATCTTGTTTGGGCTACATGTTTTATGTTAATTTAAAATTTCCAAGATTCCTTGAATTTCATATGAAAAGTTGCTAGTCTCACATCAAGGAATTTAGGATTTGAACATAATGTTGTAACAATGTACAAAAAAGAGGAATTATGAGAATGAAGAGAGCCTCACCTTGCATAATTAGCTAACATTACAAAAATCCTATTTAACTTTGGCTGGAATGAAATTGAATTTCCACTAATGAAATCCTCCTGCCAGAGTATAAAATATCAAAATAGCAGCAACTAAAAGTCCATAGCTATGAAATTTGGAGTTATAAAATTGCATAAGTACCTGCCCCAATGAATTGAAATTATTGGCAATTCTTGAATACCTTCTGTCTAGTCTCCTTCTGTGATCAAAGTTCTCGGCACAAACACCATAATTTTGTGAACCATATTCTTGGGCAGGAGCATAATACTGCTGCGTATATGATTGTTGGGGCGGCACATAGTTCTGACTTTCTTGGTCAAACGAAGACTGATATAATCCACCCCACGTATTAGAAGAAGAAGAAGTAGTCGAACGGATAGATGAAGTTTGCCTCCAACTCCCGGCCTTCGAACTCTTACAACCCATTCACTCAATTCTCTACAAAGAAAAGATTACCCAAAATTTCTTAACAATGCAAGCCAACCAAAAAAATCCCAAATTCAATAACAACCCCAATTCCGCCTAATTCTTGTCTTTCAAGATGCAATAAACTAATAGACCAAACCAAACCAACACCTAATAAGCAAGACCCACCAAAGAAATACACAATAACACACCCCCAAATCTGCCTACTTCTTTTCTTTTCACAATGAAAGAAAGAAGCGGATAAACCATCTCCCAAATTTGCCTACTTCTTTATTTCTTTTTCACAATGCAAAACACTAATAAACCAACCCAAAAAAAAGGCGTTTATGTAACTTAGAAAGCAAGACCCACCAAAGAAATCTTCTAGTGAACGCCGTTTGCTATTTTTATAGATTTTTTTTTATGTTAATAATAATCAAAGGCAATTCCTTTAGCGTAAGCTGTATATGACTTTATTACGACTTTATTATGTAATTGACTTATAAAAGTAAAAGAGCAAAACCCTCTAGCTTAAGCTTCATTGGATAAATACAAAAAATCCACTCATACAAAACACCATAATCATAACACGGCACAAACAAAAAACAATATTGTTACGTAAATTTTTTCAGAATTCCTAAAAAAATAAAACAAATAGAGCAAACAAAATTACATAATTCCCAAAAAAAAAAAAAAAACACATAAGAGTAAACAAAATTACAGGGGAGTTTGTTACTAACAACAGCAATCTCTTAATATAGAAACAGAATAGCCAAATGGGTCGGCGAGAAACACTGCAAAAGACACAATGCATTGGTTGGAGGTTTTGTGAGAAGAAAATAAGAGAGGCAGAGGCAAATTGTTGTGCGTACGTTGAGGCTGTGGTTGAATGGAGCCGGAGATAGGTGGTGCTAGCCTAAAAACGTAACCCCAAACCAAAATCAAGTCTTTTAAAAGACTAAATCATATTTAAAATTGAGGGAAAAAAACGTTTTGACAAAGAATTCAAAACCCCAAAACAAAAACGAATCAAATCTACACCTATCCAACAAAAAAACTCAATCAAAAGTAGCATTTCAAACGCAAATCTAAAAAATGGGAAAAAAAAAATGTATAGTGCCCAATCGATGCAATGTTTACCGTTCTGCCTCTTCCTCTATTTCTTTGTCCGTGTCCCAGGCCTCATCCTCTCTCTATTTCATCGTCTCTCTCTTTCTCGGCCTCTCTCTGTTTCATCGCCTCTCTCTATTTCTGAGACAAAATACCAATCTATTAATCAAAACCAAATCTGACCCAAAATACCAATCTAAATCATAATCAACACCCAATTGATTCTCCAAATAAAAACTGAAAACCCTAAATTTTTAAATTTAAAACAGAACTTTACCAGTAGTGATTCGGATAGTCGGGTTGTGAGTGGAGGCTTACGGTGATGGCCGAAGATTTCGGCGGCGCCTTTGTCTCCATCTCTACCTCTCTATTTCTCTTTCTCTCTTTTCTGTCGATATCTCTCTCCTTTCTCCGTGTAGCCATCTTTCTCTTGTTTTTCTTTTAAGCGGTTAGTTCCCCTTTATACCAAGAGTCTCTCAAACAGTGTTTTAACGCAACCAAATATTATAATTTATTATTTTAAACGGTGTTACAGTGGTACCAAACAATGTTTTTTAACTTAAACGTTTAATTAAAGTGAGTCATAACGAAAAGGAGTCTCTAGACGCACCGTACGGCTTTTTTTTTTTTTACTTACGTGTCATCACCGCCTTAATTGTAGCAAAAGGCTTTTGCTATTATATATAGTATTAGATTAGATTAGTAGGACAAGGGAGGCTTCGATATCTGAGGTTATGTGCTACACGAATGGGAGAGTTTCTTGGGACATTCAGTTTCGTCGTTTAGTGAACGAACAAGAGTCACTTTCTTTGGATTCGTTTTTGGTCTTGATTTATTCCACTAAGGTGCGGGGTGTTGGAGCTGACAATCTTTGTTGGATGCCAGCTAACAATCGAGGTTTCAAGGTTAGTGGGTATTATCATTCTCTTTCCCCTTCTATTGTCATACCCTTCCCTTGGAAAGTGGTGTGGCAATCGAAGGTTCCTTTTCGGGTAGCTTTTTTCTCTTGGACTGCGGCTTTAGGCAAGATTCTAACTATAGATAATCTTCGGAAGATGCACTTTGTCGTTCTTGAGTGGTGTTTTATGTGCAAAGGGTGTGGGGAATACTACTTTATTAGACCGCATTTCCGACCCGAGACTGAGAGTGCCAAATGTGTTTAAGTATATGAAACAGTTGAAGCATCTTTATTTACCTGTTGGATATGAAGTACGTGGTAAGTTGGAACTGGCTAATCTTTCTTATTTGCAGACATTAGTCAATGTTCAGCCCAAAACCATTCAAATTCCCACATGGTTTGAATTCAACCGTCTGCGGGTTCTTAAAGTGAGGAACGATACCCAAGATGCAATGCAAATGCTAATATCAAAATGTCCACTTGTAGAACAGCTAAAGCTATATTACCCTATAGAGAAGCTTCCAGAAGCTCACCAATTCCCTCCAAATATTGCCAAGTTAACCTTATGGTATACTCGTCTTGAAGAAGACCCAATGCCAACCATAGAGAAGTTGCCCAATTTAAAAATCCTCTGCCTTGAAGAATTCTCTTTCATAGGGAAGGATATGGTTTGTTCTGAAGGAGGATTTCCTTTGCTTCAGTATCTTCTCCTTCATTGGTTGCCCTACTTAGAGGAGTGAAGGCTGGAGGAAGGAGCCATGCCCAGTCTCTGCCATTTGATAATTAGCGGTTGCGAGGACTTGAAGACTATTCCAGATGGATCGAGGTTCGTCACAACCCTCCGGGAATTGGAGATCAGATACATGCCAAAGTCATTCAAAGATAGGCTTGACGAAGGAGGACTGGATTTTGACAAAGTCAAACTTGTAATCAGGTAATGATAATGTGGTACAGCAATGAATTCTTGCATATTTGATAAATTTTAGGGCGCTTCTTTTCTTCTAAATATCTCTCTCCAATTAATTCAAATTTTCCCCCATAATATTAAGCAAAATATTTCCGTAATGTAAGGATATTTCTTCTTTTGATTAGAATGAAGCTCCTATCTATTATTATTATTTTTTTCACTTATATATTAGGTTTTGAACCCACAACCTATCTAATCATTATATTAGAAGCAAATTCTTTTCTGCTTCATCATGTGGTGGACTCTTAATTTATGCCTCTGTTATCAATAAATTAAGCAATGAGTTTTATTTGACAGTTTTTCTTTTAAATATATTGGTTTACGGCACAAACATAGTTCTAAATGTTGCTTTAATGAGTTTTGTATACAGTATATTCATTTTTATTCGTTTTTGATGTTTTGGGCTTTAATCATTTTAGTTGGTTATTTTCCTCTATTCTCCTTTGCTTTTTTTTGGCTGGTGAAATTATCCACGGAGCAAAAGTTTCTACTCTGCTTCAACTAATGAAAAATCAACAAAATATTTTCATTGCTTTGCAACTTTGTATGAGTTTGTGACAGTTTGGGGTCTTTAACTACTTTTGTTTTTTGGGTCCTACTTTTTCTTTTCATTTCAACAGCATGACTATATTGGTTTTCTAAATATAGTTCTAAATCTTACTTACTGAGTTCATGTCTATAGGCTATAGCATATTTCATTTTAATTCGTTTTTTGAGCTTAATCATTTTAGCTGGTTTTCATTTTAGTTTGCGTTTTTTTTTGGCAGCTGAAATCATCCATGGTGCAAAAGTTTCTACTCTGCTTCAACCCATGAAAGATCAGCAAAATATTTTCACTACTTTGCAACTTGTACAGGTTGGTATCAGTTAAAAAATTTGAAGAATTAGATTGCACAGACTCATAAACATATTCTCTGATGCCTATGTATATTGCTGTTAAGAATTGTTTGTCTGTTTTATTATTGCTTTGCTATTATTGCACCCTTTGTTCATGTCTCATTGGAGGAGAAAAATAATTCTTCATTTAATTTGGGATTTTCATATTTCATTAAGCTATGTTTATCTCACGGCAGTTTAGATGCATATTGTTTATAATGAAGCTAGTTCAGTTTGTCCTTTCGTTAAATTGTTGCAGTGTATCTTGTTGAGCTGGGCAATCAAATAGAATGGATGGAATCAGTGTACTAAAACACTAGTTATGTGAAATTGAGAAATAAACAATGATGGAAACAAATTATGTTAGATGGAACTTTTATTTCTTTTAGATTTTATGCCATGATTGGAGTTCTTGACATTGTACATCATACATAATGGAGCAATCATTAAGAAGGAATTTGATTGTTCTTAATAATAATTTAAATAGTTCTAGTTGAATAGAGTGTTAGGTGAATATGAATTGTTAAATTATTCTTGTAAATAAGAAGCCCAGAGTTGAGGGTCATCTAGGTGATAATAGTCTGCTTAGTATTAGTTCGTATGCAAGATGTGTAATAAGGATATTATAGTGTGCAACTTGCCAAATATTTCATCAATCATGTTCCATCTTTCTTCACTCAAGAAACATGTACTAGCTAGCCCTGTTTCATTCTCATATGTTGCGCTTTGATTGTGGACCATGTACTGAGAAAAGATGTTCAATATGTGTACTCTTTCTAGTGACCTTTACATTATAAGCTTAAGACCACAAACTAGTTAAAATTAAAGAAATGATGGAAAAAGTAAAAACTGAACTTTTTATCTAGATGATAAAAACTTGCCAATTTGAGGAGTATCCTTTACCAGGAAATATTGCCAGTCTTAATCTTTATGCACTGTCTTACTGCCAAAATCATTTAGGTTGCTTCAATGTTTTACGATTTAGGACATGTAGTTGTCCAATAAGCTAATTTTACTAGCCATCACCAACCAAGGAAATTTGTATATAGGAATTCCCATGCTAGCTAGTTAGACATAATAGGTCCTTAATCCAAAGAATTCTGCATCTTCATCAAATTGAGAAGACATGAGAGTTCAAAATGGCCAACATTCAACTTATGATGAACTTATGCAGCTTAAGAATTGTTTGCTTGTCATTTTTTTAACATTCATTTACTGAGAAAGCAAGTATCATTATAACAGCCAATGAAGATGATTATAAGTTCTTTTGGTTAATTAACACATTCGCAGAGGAAAATCAAAAAAATTCAATGACATGCTGCATCTATAGTTCCTTGATATTGAAGATTCATCTATAATTTTCTTTAAAATACTTGATTGTTATCATTCATACTTCAACTAGAGCATCAAACAACTTGTATTTATCTTTCCAAAATATAGTACATGCTTTTAATTACTTACTCTAATTAAAACAGGTTATTCTATATAATGTTTTCCTGATAATACTTGATATAATTTTGCACCTAAAGTTGAGATAAAGGCAAGACATATGCTTTTGATTACTTGTTGTCACCTGGAATATCTTCCTTTGCCACATGTCCATTGAATAGCTTGCTCATGGATGGCTTTCTGCTGAGAGGAATTCTCATTTCCATGTACTATAAGCATTGCTTCAATTTCACTAATTGCGATTATCCCAAAATTTTAAGCTATTAGGAAATGGTGAATTTAGCCATTTAACCATAATTTTAACAGTTGGTTAAAAAGACGAGGTCTTTATACTACTATGATTAGTTGGGAATCATAGCCATTGCATATGTATGACAGCTTTTTGAATTTTTTCTGTTGAGAGTAGTATCAATTGATTATTTATATTTTCCATGTCTCAGATTACTTATAATTGATGTTTAAGACAAGCATTGAATTGATAACCATATGGAAGTTCAATTTCTTTCCAAACAATTTAGATCTAAGTGATGTTTTAGACAAGCCTTGAGATTAAAGATGAAGATAAAGCTAGGTAGTCTGCTACTAGATCAGGCTGCTACCCTTCTGCAGCCACCAGCAATGAACTTAGAGCTAAGGAAAATGAGGTGGAATAGTGGAGAATGTTGTGGTTTAGCCTTGCTATCCCATGGTTGCCTTTACAGGTTGGCTGGGAATCAAAAACAAACTGAAAACTAGAGAAATATTAGCTCCATGGGGCTATACTAGGGGTTGCTTGTGTGTGTTTTGAAGAGACTTTATAGCCATCCAAACCGCTACCCAAACTGCCACTCAAAATTGTTTATCTCACAACATTTAAGATGTATATTGTTTATAGTGAAGCCAGTTTTGTCTGTCATTGTGTTAAGCTGTAGCACTGTATCTTATCGAGTTGGGAATATCAATTAGCATGGATGGAAATCACTGCTTTTTCTATATCAATATAGTAACTAAAACAGCAGCTATGTGCAATTGAGAAATAAAAAATTATGCAGACAAATTATGTTAGATGGAACAGCTATTCCTTTTAGATTTTTTATTCCATAATTGGAACTCTATAAATTCAACATCATACATAACTAGAGTAATAACTAAGAAGGAATTTGGTTGTTCTTAACAAGAACTTAATTCATTCTAGTTGAATAGGGTGTTGGATGTATTTCAGCTGCAAAATGCTTCTTGTAAACTAGAAGATGAGGTTCTCATACTATTGTGATTAGTGGGTAATCATAGCCATTGCATATGTAGGATATTTTTTTGAAAATTTCTGTTGAGAGCAGTATCAAATGATTATTTATGTTTTTCATTTCTTAGTATACCCATAATTAATGCTTTAGGCAAGCCTTGAGTTGATAGTTATATGAGAGTTTTATTTCTATGCAAACATTTTTAGTGTTTATAACTTGGATAGCTTAGCATAGTTTCACTCTAATATCAAGGATTGTAGAACTTTCTATGCCTCCATTGGCAATGAGAGGTGTGCAAGATTTTACCTCATGATAGGTATTTTTGTACTATAAAGGACCCACAAGATTTGTACATGGGGTTGTAGAGCTGTCCTAAAACATAGAAGTGAGGTTAGGAGGTTCATAAAGTTTGATGTTGGGGATGGTAGAAGGTTTTCATGACATGATAATAGGATCCTTTTCATGAAGTATAGCTTTAGGATTATGCATGGTGCCACAACTAAATTTGAGGTAAAGGTGGATTCTGTTTTGAAGAACAAAATAAAGGTTTTGAAACTTGCAAGGTTTGAAGAATTGATCACCATACAATGCTAGTTGTGTTTGGTTAAGCTTAAAGATGATAAAGGTAGGTGGTTTGTAACTAGATCAGGCTGGCTGTTTTTGTACAGCCATATGCAATGAACATAAAACTAAGGCAGATGAGGTGGGATGGTGGAGATTGTGGTAATTTAACCTTGCTATCCCCTAGTTGCCTTTATTGGTTGATTAGGAATGAAAAACAAACTGACAACTAGAGAAAGATTATCTCAATGGAGCTATACTCTTGTGTGTGTTTTGAGAGTAGAGATAATCTTTTCTTAGAATGTTATTTTGCCAAGAGAATCTGGGACACTTTCATTAGGCACTAGTAAGTTTCAGAGGCCAAGTGCAGCTGGCATGATCCAATGAGCTAGAGTATTACCAAGGGAGAAGCCTAAGATCATCTATTTGTAAGCTCGCCAATTGGGCCATTGTGTATTATGCTTGGTCTCGGAAAAATGTCATCTATATATATCTAAAAGCTGAAGCGTAGCATTTATTGTTGCTACACTCCAGTTGAGCCACATCAGCGTCCACGTCATTATTGTTTTTCTTTCTAATTTTCTTATACATTTTTTTTAACATTTACTATTTTTTAAAATATTTACACTTTCTCTAACTTTTCTCTATCTCTTACCTTTTCATCTCCCCACTAACCTTTACCTTAATATCACTTTTCAACTCCCCACTACCCTCAATCTTATCTTTTCATCTGCCCACTACTCTCTACCTTAATATCACTCTTCATCTTTCCTTTCATCTTTTTTTTTTTTTTTTTGTCTTTTCTTATTTACACCCCCTTACTCTAAATTTGTCATTCTTTCTTCAATTCTTTACATAC
This sequence comes from Castanopsis chinensis, assembly GCA_032878915.1. Classification (NCBI taxonomy): domain Eukaryota; kingdom Viridiplantae; phylum Streptophyta; class Magnoliopsida; order Fagales; family Fagaceae; genus Castanopsis; species Castanopsis chinensis. The sequence goes on along the minus strand of JAVQMG010000104.1, from coordinate 5,866,786 downwards.
TTTTCGCTCACAAAAAAAAAAAAAAAGGTTCTCTCACTCTCTCTCTCTCTCTCTCAATTTTTTGGTGGATTTTATTTTTCTTGCATATCTACTTTAGGTTGATAAATTTTTATGTTCTTTAGAACTCTATATTAAGCTGATGTGATTTACTTTTGTGATTTAAGTTTTTTTTTCTCTTTTTAACTGTTAATTTCATTACGTGTGTTTTTCTTTAAACTCTTAGTTTGGGTTGCTTTGGATTCAGCTATTTAGTTGTTCTATATATGTTATTTTTGTACTACATGACATTTGTTCTATAAAGTTCCTTTCAAAATTGATATGTTATCTTTTCATTTTATTTTATTTTTCTCTCCTTATGTGCAGTGTTTGACTTCTAACAAAAACTATTCTATTTATATATTTAGAAATCAATATCTTCTTAATTCCAACAGTAAAATTTTGTATGGGTCATAAGGAACAAAGGGGTCCATAATGCATTCATGTTTACCTCATATCGTAATAAATCTGAGTAGTTGAATAGTATTGTTGTTTAATTTATCACTACTACACGTTTGTTTTTCTAAAAGCTACATACCATCGATTGTAACACCAAATAGATATTTCAAAGTTCTTTTGCTTGATTACTTTGCTGTATGGTGAGTTGAAACATTGTTGAGCAATGATGTACATTAGATTGTATGTGTAGCCTCTTGACTTGCAAAGGGTAAATACTGATTTATGCTAACTTTTTATTATTGGTATTCTTTAGAGCTATAATAGTTGATAGGTCTAATGAGGCTTCATTAATTTATGTGAGGTTTCATTCTCACCCACATGACAAGCAATAAAACAAGACAATTCATGTTTAGCTTTCAAGTTTATTCTTTTTATAAAAAAAATGCTTAGTTTTCTGGTAATCACAAATTCGTTTTGTTAAGGGCAACATCATAAAGTAACTTTAATTTAGCTATATGGATAGGGTTTATCATTTTTCGTGTTGCAATATATATATATATATATATATATATTTTCAAGCTAACATCAATAGCACTACTACAATTCACCATTTAAATACAACCATATCCTCCATATCCTTAAATTATTAATATTTTCTCTCATTTTTTTTTATTTTTAAAAATTAAACATATAATATTTTAATTAAATACAAATAAATAAAAATTTCCTTATAAAATCGTACTCATTTTTTTAACATTTACATTTTCTCCAACACTTCTCTTTTTTTTCACATTTTAGCTCCCCACTACCCTCTACTTTAATATCATTCTTCATCTTTCTCTTTAACTTCATTTATTTTGTTTATTCTTCCTCTTATTCTCCTATTATAATTTTTTCATTATCTCTTCTATCCTATATTTTTATGCATAATTTTCCCTCACAAAAAAGGTGATTTTTCTCTCTCAATTTTTGGTGGATTTTTTATTTTTCTTGCATCTCTGCTCTAGGTTATTAATTTTTTGTATTTTTAAGAACTCTACTTTGAGTTGATGCAATTTAGTTTTGTGTATTAAGTTTTTTTCTTTTTTGTTCTCTTTGATTGTTAAATGTTATCCTATTACATTACAAAAAATATAATATTATTTGATTTCATAGCATGATTTGGATAATTTTATCATATAAGGATTTTACATAAGTTACATAGATAATAGTAAAACAACAACAATAATAATAATGATAATAAAATATATATTTATGAGATAACTCTAAAAATATTATCAAGCGCAACGCACGGGTCTGCGACTAGTTATACATAATGGGTCAGTGTGGCCAAGAGTAGAATTTGAGAAGAACCTAGAAGAATGTTAGAGGTATATAAGATTCTTGAACCAAATCCCGAATGTCATTTTTGAACAATATTCTCTGCTATGGGATAAATTCTTTTGTTAAATATGTGTGTATTACTGATGTTTAGGAGGTTTTTTTGTTTCGATGTAAAAATTTCTGTAATTTGCTCTTAACTGAGTTTCAGTTGTGTTAATTTGTAAGAATCTAGTCTTTTGAGATGAGTTTTGGGATTTAATAGCCTCTATTCTCTTCTTTAGCCCAGTTTCTGTAGTTTGCCTAGCGTTATCTTGTTTGTTCTCTATTAATAATATCCTTTACTAATTCATCCAAAAAAAATTAAACTAAGATTAATTGCATTATTTAATCATTCTTAATATAACATTTTTTCATTAGAAATATACATTCTCAAATTCTTGAAATTGTAGGAGCAGTCATGCTTGCTTTTAATGTCCTGTGAAGTGTGATCTATTGTGTTCTTCTATCTTCTTCTGCACCTATCATATTGAGCAACAAAAACTTGTCAACACTCCTTGCTCCTAGACTTCTATTGGTTGCCTCTATGGCCCTGATGGTTGTTTGTGTTTGTTCATTTATCTTTTTCATATTTCTGTAAACCACTAGACATAAAGACTCAAAGTAGATTGAATTTCAGTTTTTTATTTTAACAAAAATATAGAAGAAAAAAGAACTTCACCGCTATCATACACAAGGAGTAAAAACTGAATTGCAATTTATACACTTATTATTAGGTTCTAAACCCACAACCTAACTATCCATTATATTACTAGAATTCTTTTTCGCTTCATCTTGTGGTGGTCTCTTAATCTTAATTTTTGCCATTTTTATTAACATTTTCTTCTTTCTTTTTCTCCCTTTTTTTGGGGTCTTTATATATATATATATATATATATATATATATTTGGGTCCTACTTTCTTTTCATTCCTACATCATAAACATATTGTTATATGGTGTAAATATAGTTCTAAATGTTACTTTAATGAATTCATGTCTACAATATATTTCATTTTATTTCGTTTTTTATGTTTCTGGGATTAATCATTCACCTTCAGTTTTTTTGCGATTGAAATCATCCATGGTCTGCAACTGGTACGGGTTGGTGTCTGTTGTACAATTTGAAGAATATGATTTCACAGGCTCATTAAACATATTCTAATGCCTATGGGTAGTGTGTAAAGAATTGTTTGTTTGGTGATGGTACTCTTTGTTTTGATATTTTCTAAGGTGGTTTGTTTGCATTTGTACTGTATTTGTTTGTGTTGCTTTCTTGTTCTGCTTTTCTGCTCTGCTATGATTGCATTATTTGTTTGTGTATTCTGTTGAATAAAAGAAACCAATGTATCATTGGAGGAGAAAAATAATTCTTCGCTTAATGTGGGATTCCTTATATTTCTTCAAATTATGTTTATTTCATTGCATTTTAGATGTATTTTGTAACTAGTGATGCTAGTTCAATTTGTCCTTGTGTTAAGCTTTAGAACTTTATCTTATTGAGTTCAGAATATCTATTAGCATGGATGAAAATTGCTGTTTTTTCGGTATCAATATGGTAACTAAAACCTAGTTATGTGCAATTGTGAAATCAGCAATTATGCAAACAAATTATGTTAGATGGAGCTTTTATTCCTTTTAGATTTTATGCCATAATCTTAACACTAAATTAAACATCATATAAAATCAAAGTAATCATTAAAAAGGAATTTGGTTATTCTTAATAATAATAATTTATATAGTTCTAGTTGAATGGAGTGTTAGGTGAATATGAGTTGTAAAATGCTTCTTGTAAACTAGAAGATGATGTTCTTATACTATTGTGATTAGTGGGGAATCATAGCCATTGCATATGTAGGATATGTTTTTTTGAAAATATTCTATTGAGAGTAGTATCAAATGATTATATATGTTTTCAATTCCCAGTATACCCATTATTAATGTTTTTGGCGACCCTTGAGTTGATAACCATATGGGAGTTATTATTTCTTTGCAAACATTTTAGAATTTATAACAGCTCAGCATAGTTTCACTTCAACCTCAAGGAATTTTGAACTTTCTATGCCTCCCTTGGTACTGAGAGGAGTGCTAGATTTTACCTCATGGCAAGTATTTTTGGACTATAAAGGTCCCACAAGATTGTTCATGGTGCCTCAGAGCTGTCATAAAACTTAGAAGTGAGGTTAGGAGGTTCATAAAGTTTGATGTTGGGGATGGTAGAAGGTTTTCTTATGACATGATAATTGGGATCCTACTAGGATCCTTTTCAAAACTTATAGCTTTAGGATTATCCACGGTGCAGCAACTAAATCTGAGGCAAAGATGGATTCTGTTTTGAAGAACAAAATAAGGGTTTGGAAACCTGCAAGGTCCAATGAATTAATCACCATACAATGCCAGTTGTATTTGGTTGAGCTTAAAGATGATAAATCTAGGTGGTCTGTGACAAGATCAGGCTGGCTGCTCTTGTTGAGCCATTTGCAATGAACATAAAGCTACAATAGATGAGGTGGGATGGTTGCGACTCCGCTGGTTTAACCTTGCTATCCCCTAGTTGTCTTTATTGGTTGGTTAGAAATCAAAAACAAACTGACAACCAGAGAAATTTGAAAATTTTGGAACAAAAATCTACTTGTATTCAATATTTGACTATAAAGAATTTGTAAATTAGAAGGGAATATATTCTAACAAAAGAGAGATTTGTAAATTTTTCATCTTAGATTCATTATTGATGTTTTTAAGAAATTAATTGGTATAAATATCTCTAAAAAATCTAAATCTTGTTCCTTGTTGAAAATCAGATTTCTAATTAATCAATGTTCCCATTTTTGGATTAGAATTTTGTAACTGTGATGTCAAGTATGAGAAAAAAGGGAACTTGCACCATCATAGACACCCCACCATTATTCCTATAATTCATGATATTGTTAAAATACAAATTTATTGAATTATGCTCCTGCTTTATCAATCATGTTCTCTCTTTGTTTACTAAAGAATAAAAAAATTGGCCCTGCTGTATGCATATACAAAAAATTAGGCAGTTTGCATGGACCGCCGTGTTTCCTTCGGTTATGTTCATTAATGAATAAAAAACGTAAAGATGTGCACTGAGCAAAAAAGTGCCAATATAGGTAGCTTCTCTAATGACCTTGACACTACTAGATCTGAAGATCATGGAGTGGTACAAATTAAAGAAATGAAACAAATGAAAATGAATAACTTTTTGTCTAGATGAAAAACTCTTGCTCGGTCTCTTTGAGGGTAACCTTTACCTATAAATAATGCTAGTCTATGCAATGTCTTAGTGCCAGAATCATTTAGTTTGCTTCTATTTAGGCATTTGGGCATGTAGCGGTAGCACTCCACTAAGTTAATTAAAACTACCAAATCAGCAGGCAGGCGGCTCTAACTAGTTAGATTGCCAAGCTAGTCAGAACTTCCAAATTTCGAATGTAGAGACTTGACTAGTTTAAGAAGACATGAGATTGAGAAATGGTTGAAATTCAACATTTAAAGTATTAATACAACTAAAAAAGAGATTATTGTGACTATTTTGACATTCTTTTACACTTTGGACCAAATACCTACCTCAATGCTTATAATGTACTGAACAGGGGACTTTAACAACAATAAGACACCTAGTGCACCCAAGTGTTCGTATTCTTATCACAATAATGAATTATAAGTTCTATATTTAAATAATTAAAGCATTCACAAAAGAAAAATAATTCAACTAGATGAGATTGTTCATCTAGGATTCCTTGATAATAAAAATTCATCTATGAACCTTTTCTAAAAATATGACTATAATTCACATCTATGTATATGCTGTAATATTTATGCCGGGAATCATATACTTCAATTTTGTGTCTACAGTTGACATATATGCAGGGCATGTGCTTTTAATTATTTGTTGTAGCCTTGAACATCTTCCATTTGCTATGCGTCTACTAGATAGGTCCCTTCTCAATAGTTTTCTGTTTAGACACAATTGAATTTCTATTTACAGAAAAATATCGTAGTTCAATTGGAATTGCTTTGGCTTCACATGCTATTGATTTATTACTAGCTTCAACTTCACATTGACTGGAAACCATTATTTTTTTATCCAGCTCTTGTGGTTGTTGTGACAAAGATGAACTGGTGAACTGGACGAGTTTGAAAATACATTTGGGTTGTGAAGTAAGAGAATTCCATGTGTGACAAAGATGAGGCCCTGATACTATTGTAATTATTAGGGGCTTGGTAGCCATTACATATGAATGACAAAAACACAAAATTTATTTAGTGAGAGTAGTATCAAATGATAATTCATCTTCTTTTATTAGTGGCAGTGATTAATGAGTGTTACTAGAGCTGAAGATATCACACCCCCAACCCTGCCTCGTATCTCTAAATATACCTATAGTTGACATTATTGCATGCATTGAGTTAATAACTGTGGGGGAGTTAAATTTTCTTTCCAAAAATTTAACATAAAGACCCTGTTTAACAGTGTTTGATACATGGAGAGCTCTACAGTAGTTGTACTGCAACGAGCAATGCTTCTTCATATAAAGGATGTAGAAATGTTAATAGGAGTGCTACATCTTTACTCTCATGGCAGTATTTTTATAGAATTTAAATCCCTTTTCTGCTTCCATTAGTATCTCATATTTTTGCATAATCCAAGTATACATTTTCTTTGATCTCAAATTAACAATATTATCCATTAATATTTCTGAATTATAAGTTTACATTGTCAAATTATTGACATTGCAAGATAGGTCTTGTTTACTATCATTGTCCTCTAAACTTAATAGGGTCTGCCATATTCATTTGTATCTATCTTATTGAGGGACAAAAATGCTGTCAGGACTCCTTGCTGCTATACTTCTCATGGTACCCTTTAGGGCCTTTATGTATAACTCCCACAATAGTCAACTGATTAATTCTTAAGGTTTATTCATTTATGGTGAAACTCTCTAAGGCTCACAATCTGGTATTGTGTGCATGGTTAACACAGAGTCAATTTATGCATTCCCTGACAAACGTTACTAAATTGAAAGACATTCGAAATGCAATTAGCTTTAGTGACCATCCAGCCATTTAAAGAATTGCATAGTGCTGACTGCAGAGGCAACACTTGAGATGAAAGGCAAGAGGACTTTGTGAACTACACTGTCCAAAAATGCTTTAAAATTTGTCTTGTAAAGTTGTACATACAGAGTAGAAGGACTTCAATTAATCTTGTCATATTTTATCATAAGGTAAAGATTGATGCAAAATATAAATAAAAGATCAATATGGACCATGGACTGACCTTCAATGAAACAGATATTCTCTTTTTAAGTTATTAAGTACTCTAAATTTAGTTGAACATAATCTTTTCACCATTGTCCAACAATTTAGTTTGCATAACATAACAAAGCCTTAACTCACTTTGATTCAGCTTTGTAATTTTTTGCTTATGTGTCAAAATTCAACAAAGTCACATGACTTTTAAAAAACTGTAAACATGCTAAATCAGTTATTACATAATGAAATCGTCATAATTCTTGCTTATTTGGTCAAATTTCACAAAGTCACATGACTTATTAGGATGGGCATTGTCTATTACACACAACACACATTTCAATTTTTGAACTAAAATCATGACTACTCGAAGTCACTATTTCAATTCAAAAATTAAATTTTGTGTACATACAATGTGTGAACTAATAATTACTATATTATGATATGACTATGAAATGACTAATCAATTATGTTCAACAAAATTAAAAAGAAAATTTCAATTTTAGAAGCTCAGTTTTTCACTTTTAGCATATGTACAATTTTTTGAAACCTCAACTTTTTCTCACTTTTTTGAAATACATGTACATTTTAACATATTTTAAGCGAAAAGTTTTCAAGAAAAGGCTAGATAAGTTCTTCCTAAATAGTCAAATAAGTGTTTGATTAAGAATTGCTTATTTTCAATAGTTTATTTGCATAATGTGAGGCAACAAGCTAAAAACTAGCTTATTTTTAAAAGCAATTCTGATGCAGGACAACTAGAACAAAACTAAAACAACAATAAAATAAAGGATATGACTTAAGAGTCAGCACCTAGGGCTTGCTTGAAGTCAGCACCAAGTGAGAAAACCACTAGGAATCAACACTTAGGGTAGACCTAGAGTCAGCACTAGACCAAAGAAAGACCAAACGACCATTTTTTCATTCATCAAAATATCAACTAACTTCTAAAGGAGTACAATAGGTTGTTTATAAAGGATTACTAAACCCTAGTTCTAATTGGCTAAGAAACCCTAATTGCCTTATTACGAAAATAATCTTACTTCCAAATTAAAATATTAATAGCCTAATAAACTACTAGGACCTAAAACATAAAAATACAATTGACTTAAAAACATATAATACTAAATAAAAATCTTCTTGAATCTCCTGCATCATTCTCCTTTGGTTGGAGAAAACTCAACGTCGAGTTTTAAATCATTGAAGGATTAGAATGCCGACAAGTAACACTTACTTCAAGTCTGGAATCACCTTAGGGAGCATAGAGAAAAGAAAAACCTTGAATTGCACCATGTCAAACTTTTCTGGAATAACAAAATCAATGTGTGGAATCAACATAATTTTATCTTGAACCAGTGGAAGCACTATGTTATCCACTTTCTCCACTTTAGCAAACTATGTCTTCATGTACTGTGGAAGGCTGAGCAAATGTAGATTCATTAGCTTCCAATATCACATCATGTGCACCCTCTAACCTAATACTCTCTGTAGAAACCATCTCTTCACCTTACTGCTCTTCAATAGATTCATTTCCTTGCACGCATGTTTAAGCAACACTTGTCGAGACATGTACGTTTGTGTCAACATTAGGCTTTAGTGGTGCTTGAGGATTCTCCACGATCAAGATATCATCATTAATGTTGTCTTCTATGGGGGCAACAATAATTTCATTGTGATCAATTATCCTTGGTTTTCCTATTAAATCAGTCCGAGTCTTCATTTACTTCATCTAAGCAATCATGTCTTGAACATTTTCCTGATCCTTTCAGATAACTCCTTTAATTCCTTGGTAGATTATTTAAAAGTGCACTGAGAACATGAAATGGAATGAGAATTCATCATATTTGCTTCAACTTGAAAATTACCACACTGAGATTGGGGTAAATATTTAGCTTAAAAGTATGATGACAAATACTCATCACAAAGCTTTTCTTTCATATCTTCCCACACATTAATGGCAAGTTCATAGTTTAAATAGCGGAAATATTCAAGCTTTTCCCAAAACCTTTGTGCTCCACCTCTTAACTTCAACTTTGCATACCTAACCTTTTTGTTATCTGCCTAATTTGCTTGCTCAAAGAATTGCTCCATCCTATTTCAGTAGACAAAATCCCATGGATTAGTTTTACAACCATCAAAATAAGGTGTTTCGGATATTACCATAATTCTCTAAAATAGTGCTTCAACAAATAGTTGGAAGTTGGAACAAGAACCTGGGTTGTTGTGATGTTTTTTGGACAGATCGTTGGAGTAGGCTCTGAAGACTATTCTCTCAAATAGTTGTTGTGATTTTTTTTTTTTTTTCAAAATAAGAAATTACACTGTGCTATGGATTTAAGACATTACAGACCTTAAAATAAACTCAAAACGACAAACTTTAAAAGAACTCAACCCACATACTTAAAAGAAAGACAACAAAAACTAAAGAGAAAAGGGCGGCGGAGCAAACACAAAGCGACGCCAGAGTCAACGGTGGAGAGGCAGCCTGGGCTCACTGGCATCACGATCAGCGGTGCTCGATGGTGCAGATCAAAGCTCGCTCGTCAGACCGCGGTGATGGAACCGGTGAAGCATGAAGCGGCACAGTGGAGCGGTGTTGATGGCGAGTCGGCGTAGGTGGTTCTCGGCAGCGCAAATCCGGTGTTGACATTGGCGGCTCTCATTGGCTTTCAAACTCCGTCTCTGGTCTAGTGGTCGATGGGCTTGCATGGGTTTTTGGATTGAGGTTTCTAGTGGGCTTCAAAATCTGGGTTTTTTTTTTTTTTTTTTTTCCTAATGGTGGCTAGCTTTTCTAGCCGCTGGTGTGGTGCTTCAATGATGGCCAAGATTGACAGATGTTTGGCAGAGATGTCGTGAAGGGATTTTGAAGGTGGTGTGGTGGCTGGACTTCTAGTGGTGGAAAATATATGATGAAAGCTTTTTTTTGGTTATGGATTGACTACGATGATGCTTCAAACAGATCGGAGTTTGCTCTGATACCAAAATTGACGCAGAACAACCAGAACAAAACTAAAACAATAATAAAATAAAGGATACAACCTAGGAGTCAGCACCTAGGGCTTGCTTGGAGTCAGCACCTAGGGTAGATTTAGAGTCAGCACCAGACCAAATAAAGACCAAACGACCATTTTTTTATTCATCAAAATATCAACTCACTTCTCAAGGAGTACAATAGGTTGCTTATAAAGGATTACTAAACTCTAGTTCTAATTGGCTAGGAAACCCTAATTGCCTTATTACGAAAATAACCTTACTTCCAAATTAAAATATTAATAGCCTAATAAACTACTAAGACCTAAAACATAAAAATACAATTGACTTGCAAGCATAAATAATACTAAATAAAAATCTTTTTGCGTCTCCTGCATCAAATTCACCCCTTTCTTATTAGTCTGGATGAAAAATGTACCAAGAACCTTTGCGCTAAGCCGATTTTAGCAACTTCCCTTTATGAATAAGAACTAAATTTCTTCTTAAAAAAAAAAAAAAACTTGTTTTAAAAAAAGCTTAAACTTATATTATTTAAAATAAAATTGAGACAAAAAGTAGTGTGGGAGCTAAACTAATGGATTATTTAAGCATAAAGTTTATTGATTTTGACAAAGACACTAAAATAGAACTTAACATTTTTGGAGCGAATGATATATTTTCATGTAAAAAATAAAAAACTAGAATAAAAAGTTTAAAACCAAAAATATATATATATATATATATATGTATATATATAATATTATATATATATATATATATATATAAAAGAAAAAAAAAAAAAAAAACAACAACAACAATTGTCAAAGACCGTTAGAAAGCAATCACCATGACACGTCAATAGCAACTGGAAAAACCATGTCTATTTCTCTCCCTCAGTCTTTCACTCACTCCCACAACCTCTTCTTCTTCTTCTTCCTCTATCCTCACTTCTCTCTCTCTCTGTCTCTTTCTCTCTCTCTGAAATTCAATGGACGTGACTCTCTTTTCAGATCCCCAATCTCTAACCCTAATCTCATGTACTCCTTTCTCCTCTTCCTCTTCCTCTAAGCTCCATTCCATCCGCAAAGAATTCCTCGGTTCCACACAAACTCTCAGGCCACTTTGCTCCCGAACTAACCACCGGAGAACAAAGCTATGGCTTCCTCAATTCTAGTCCCCACAATTTCTCATCCGAGCTTCTCTCGATTCTCGCTCCGTCCTCATCGTCATCGATGTTGTCACTTTCTCCGCCGTCTCCGTCTTCTTCCTCAATGGCTATAGAAGAAAGAACAACGATAGAGAGGTCCGTGAGCTCTGAATTATATATAGCTTTGAATTCTTTGCCTTAAATAATTTATCATATACTACCAAAAATTGATATATGTAATTATTGAAGAAGCTCCCAAATGTTTGTGTTTGCAACACTTTTATTGAAGGAGCTTCTTTTTTTTCTTTTTTTCTTTTTTGTTGAAAGGGCTTTTATTGAAGGAGCTGAAACTTTGGATATTAATGAAGATGTAAATCAGTGATTGTTAAAAGTAAAAAGATAGAATATTTAATAAAAATTACCTTAGTTGCTTTTTTTCTATTAACGGTATTATGTGACAAAGCTGATAAAGTTACCACCTATATGACAAAGCTAGTGCAATTAAGAAATGGTGAATTTTCTTATAAAAAAAATAGTGAATTTTCCATTTAAAAAGAATGAAGAAATAGTGAATTTAGTGAGTGTTTGTTAGCTCAATTATAGTGAAGATTTTTTTTTTTTTTAAAGAAAGAAAAAAACTTGTAAAGTTTCTTCTTATTAAATAGGGATAATTACACTTTACCCACCTGTAGTTTGCCTCTAATTTGACTTACCTACCCGTGGTTTTATTTTTGACACTTTACCCACCTGTGACTCCCTCTGTTACTTCTCTGTTACCCACCTCCAGTGCAGACGTTACTCTAATACATAAACTCATCAAAAACAAAACCTAAAACAAATCAAACACACTCACTCCCAAAATACTCTCATCCAACGTGCTCACCAAACTAAGATTACAATGCAGTATGCTTGAGATAATGGATTGAGAACCACCTGGGTTTTGATGGTGCAAGCAAACCGAGGAAGATGGATACATAGTGTTCATCTGTTTAGCTGTTGCAGGTAGATCCTTTTAATTTTTGAAACCTAGGGTTTTAAAATTCTTTTTCCGAAATTGGGTTTTTGCTTGCTATGCCTTCATCAACTGGCAATAGGTCTACAACTAGTGATTTCTACCATGCCTTAGATGGCCATTTATGTACCTATGAGAATTGTGCCCTACGAACAAGTTGAAAAGCTGGTAACTATGGAAGAATATTTCTCGGTTGTATTTCATTTGAATTGAATTGAATTATTAGTTGTGATTAATTGTGAACTGTGAAATTAACTGTTGTAATTGTAATAATCAGGTTGGTCCTAAATGTGGCTTCTTTTAGTGGGTGGATAATGAAACTTGTAGGAGTGAAACTACCCCACTTGTCTGTGAAAGGATAAGTATGCTTGAGAATGAACTGTAACTTGCAAATCAGAGAGAAATGAGAAGTTGGGAAATGGAAGAAAGATCTAACTAGAAGGAAAGAAAAGCTCATGAGCTTTATGTAGAAGCTAGGAAGGAACTTAAGAGGATTAGAGAGAGTGAGAGATTGTACAAGCTGGCACGAGTTTTGTCATGGTTATTTTTCATTTTTATGATGTTGTTGTGTGTGTGTTGCCTCAATGAACAACAATGTAAGGGTGAGGACCCTTAATCTGCTATGATGCTTAGGGGGTTGTAGAAATGTGGTTGGGTAATTAAATTAAGTCCATGATTATTGTATCCATCTCTTGAAATACAAATTGTTGTTTCTATGCAAATGTGTTGTAGTTTATTTATTTACTGTTTTTACTTCCTGCCCATAAATGGATCCATATATATTGATTTTAGTTCTATGCTACACATGCCCATAAATGGACCTATGGTCATGACATACACATGATTTGCTGTGTCAATACATACACCTGTGTAAATCCACCAAAAGCACAAGACAACCAAAACACATACTCATGTGTAAATCCACCAAAAGAAAAAACAAGCACAAGACATCAAAATACTTTATCCTGTGTCAATGCACATTAACATTAATAAAATCCTGATAATGTCATAAGCTGCCAAAAATGAAGACAGTCATTGTGACTTTATGTCACATGTAGACAGATTTACAACCAAAACCCAACTACTAGTCCACCACACATCAGACATACACATCTTCCAACCAAAATTGCCAATATTGTTTTTGACATTTGACCAAGTTAAATACTAGTTACATTATGTGTAGGAACTATAACAAAAAAAGTGGTTAAAACTTTAACATCTTCCATCTTCATTTACTGCTTTTAGTGCCCTTGCCAGCAGCCTTCTTGCCCTTTTCACCAACTGGTTGAAACTTTGTTGGCCTTGATGCATCAAACTTTCTGCCTTTAAACCCCCTAGCAACACCACCACCACTTCCTTGACTTGGTACACCACTAGTGCTCACAGATGCACTTGGCTGCATAACCAAAATCCAACAGTTAGCAAGATGGTTCAACAATAGCAAGTAAAAGGAAAAAAATAAACAAAATAGAAGAAAGTAAAGGTGCTTGAGATGGTGAAGAATCCCATGTCTCTCTAGGGGTATGGAAGCTTGGTTGTGAGGATGAAGAGAACTAGTTGGCCCTAGATGCAGTTGGAGGTTGAGTTGTTGCCTCAAATCTATTGTTTGGTGCAAGTTGAAATGCAGTTTGACCAAAAGCTCTGTATGCAAGCTGAGATCTAGTACTTGGTGGCTGAAATGCAGTTTGAGGTGTTGTAGTCTGCTTTGTTGTTGTAGATTTACTGCCTTGTGCCTACAAATATGGTTGTACAAGTTACATACACATGAAATATATGAGGAAATGACTTTAGTTCAAAGCATGGAAATACTTATAACTATTGATTTAGCAAGTCTATCTCTTCTCTGCCATGGAGTTTCACCAATGATGCCTGCCTTGCACCTTTTTGCATTATGTCTTTCTAAAACTTCCCACACTTGATTGTCTTGTTCATCCTAGAAACTCTATAAAGGCTCATTGGCTCTTCAAGTTATCTTTTTCTTTGCTTTGGTGGTCTGCCAGGTGGTTTATACATATGAGGAGCAACAAAAGCAGGTTGGTTAGTCTCAGCCCACTCAGACTGGCCAGACATTGGCTGTATTATCTCTTTGTAAGTTTCAACAAATGTCTTTTTCAAGTAACAAGGATGCACATAGTCCTCCACTTTCTCTAGGTTCTTAACAATAGCAAGGATCCCATGTTTGCAAGGAAGTCTTGTTAAATCCTAAATCCTACAGCTACATGCTTTCCTAACTAAGTCAACCACATGTTTCTCACAACCTTTATCAACCTCATACATGAACTTGTCTGATGGAGTAGCATTGAAAGGTATAGATTCACGTTTTAACTTCTCTAATTTGTCTTGAATATTAGGACACACTTCTCCAGTGTATTTTGCTATACCTTTCATCTTTTTGTATTGTTTGGTCATAGGCTTAACTCTGATCCACTCCAACATTGTTAAAATTGGCTTATCCCTAGCTTTTAAGATCATGGCATTAAAAGACTCACTCAAGTTATTAGCTAAACAGTCACACAAAGCTCTACTACTAAAGTGAGACTTAGACCATTGTGCAAGGTTATTGTCAACAAGATAATCTCATGCCTTAACATCCAAATCCTTCAGTTTCTGCGTTCTTTTCTCAAACTCCTTAATTGTTATGGCTCCAGCACATCTCCACAATGCATCATTCAACTCCAAGCCCTTATGATCCACTTTAAAATTATTATAGATATGCTTCACACAATACCTATGCTTACAAGTTGGGAACAACATCTCACATAGGTATAAGGCCTTAATTCATATACAAAACAGATCAAGTAAATATGTTAGTTAAACATGTTGAAATGAACTGAGGCATGTATTATTAAACTTTAAATATGTGGGTTAAATATATTAGTACAATTATAGGTCATACCTTTTGTCTATCAGCGATAAAGACCAAATTAAGTTGCTCTGGATTCCCAATGTCATCTGAAAACTGTTGCAAAAACCATACCCATGAATCTTTGTTCTCTTGCTCAACAACAGCAAATGTAACTGGGAAGATGTCACCATTTGCATCTCTAACTGTCGTAGAAAGTATTTGCCCCCCAAATCTCCCTTTCAAGTGGCACCCATCTAAACCAATGATTGGTCTACAACCTCCCAAAAAACCAACTTTTTATGCATTATACTTTATATACATTCTCTTAAATTTGGGCTGTGCATTTTCATCTTCCATTTCTGTTTGCAAAATAACCCTACTTCCTACTTCCTTTATCATTCAATCTTATCATCTCTGCATAATCCCTAAGCTTCCTATATTGCAACTGTTTATCCCCATTAATTAAGTCAGTAGCTTTCCTTTTTGCCCTATACACCTGACTGTAACTTATGTCAACTTCAAGTGTTTGCTTCACATGATGTTGAACACCAGCCACTTTCCAATTGGGATTTTTGTCAAACTCCTGCGTAAACTTCTTTGCAACATAACTTGCAGTCACTTAGCTATATTTGAAGGATCTAGGGCAAGTGCATTTTGGATTGAATGTTTTTATTTGGAATGTCAACTCCCCAGATAGTTGAGATGCATAACACCTCCATCCACATTCATTTTTGCAACAAATTGATATCTTCTTCTTCTCATTCAACTTGAACTTGATATCTACTGGCTTGTTTATAGAATATTCCCTCAATGCCTCTCTAAATACCTTAGAGTTTGGAAACTTCATTCCTTTCTTTAACACTAGTTTTCTCATGTCAGTTTGGACATTAAACTCAGGTTCTTTTGCAGCAGTTAGTGTTGGCTGATCATCATGAGACCCTACTACACTTTCCATGTCATCTTCAAGAGGTAGGTTAATCTATTCACCCTCTTCAAGAGGTGGGTCATTGTCAGCTGCAGTAGTCCTATGTGGGTCGGCATTGACATTATCTCCCTCAGAGGGCCTATGTAGGGTTGCTGCACTGCCACTAACTCCATCATGCGTAGATGGCCCATCATCTACATTTCCAAATACATCATCATCATAATCTGGCCCCTCAAACCCTCCTTCCAATCAATCAAAATCTTGTCCACCACCTCCTTCAGCATCCACATTACCTCCCTCATGCATCTCATGCATATCATGCACATCATCATCATTCTAACCCACCTCATGCACATCATCCCCATTCTGAGGTGCCTCATGCACATCACCATCATTAGCTACTTCCTCCTTAGCACATGGTTGTTCAACTACAAGTGGCTCCTCACCACCCTCAACATATAGTGTCATCTCATTTGTAGGCCATGAAGCATGAATCTCACACATATAAACTACATCATCATCTCCATTTATAAGCCTTAACCCTTGCTCCAAATTACCTCTAGGAATAAGATAATGAAATCTACTTGTACTAAATGCCCCTATATCACAACAAATATCTTGTATTTCAAAATAACTAAGTTTATCTAGGTTAACCTCATCAATAAAAGAAGCACTACCTCCTAAATATACCAAATCTAGGTTCCACACAAACTAGCCACCATGATGAATCTCAAAATTGAATGTCAAGTCAGCCATCTACACATAAAATACAAAAAAAATAAAGTATGAGATGGGCTTGATGAATGTAATTAACTATATACCAGCAATTGGGTATGTATCATGTGGTCCTATGATCCACACACAGCACAATACAGAAACAGACAATATTATTAAAAGTATTTGTTCTGTTTTTGGGAGACAAACCCATAGAAAGGGAAAGCAGAAAAGCAATAATTAATACTATTGCAAAATCATGAAAAGCAAAAATCAATGGAGCCCCACATTGATGAAGGAAGCCTATGGTCTAGTAGCTCCACATTGAAGAATACAAGCAAAAACCCAATTTTGAAAAAAGAATTTTAAAATTTCAATTTCCCTAACTATATACTAGCAAATGAGATGGGCTTGATGAATGTAATTAACTATAGAAACCACTAGTTGTAGACCCATTGCCAGTTGATGAAGACATAGCAAGCAAAAACCCAATTTTGAAAAAAGAAATTTAAAACCCTAGGTTTCAAAAATTAAAAGGATCTACCTGCAATGGCTGAACAAATGAACATTGTGTCTCCATCTTCCTCGGTTTGCTTGCACGATCAAATTCCAAGTGGTTCTCAGTCCATTATCTCAAGCACACTGCATTGTGATCTTAGTTTGGTGAGCATGTTAGATGAGAGTGTGTTTTGTGTGTGTGTTTGATCTATTTTAGGTTCTGTTTGTTATGAGTTTATGTGTTAAAGTAACATCTGCATTAGAGGTGGGTAACAGAGAAGTAACGGAGGGAATCACAGGTGGGTAAAATGTCAAAAATGAAACCACGGGTAGGCAAGTAAAATTAAAGTCAAACCACAGGTGGGTAAAGTGTAATTATTCCTATTAAATAAGGAACATTGATTCAAATCTCATCTACAATTAAAAAATTAAAGTGGCTCAATCATATCTATTTTTTCATTAGGTTCCTTTATCCAAAAGTGGCCTTCCTTTAGTTGATTGAGCATTGAAATATAATTGGGATTTCTATGTATGGGTGTCTTCTGTGCTTACTTTATGCAATAACCATCCTTCTTTTCTATGTTGATTACTGGTGCTAGAGTCTCTAAATTTAGTGTTATCTGAATTAGCGCAGTGGCTTTTTTTGAACACTTGTAGTGTTAAAAAATAAAAAAATTGGCTACCTTTTCAGTAGTCTCTTTTACACAATAGTGATTTAATTTGGGATTAGAGTCATATTTTTTGTCACAATTCTAACTAGTTCTGAGTGATGGAGATAAAATAATGATTAATGTGAAAATGATTGTTTACCATTCATGATCAATCACTATAACAAATTGTGGATGTAAAAGAAAAAATTAAAATTTCATCCTCGTAAAATAAAAAGTTGATGTACTAACATGAGCTCACTTTTTGTTGTTTGTAGGGGTCAGGACCTCCAAATTTTTTGTCATCCGAACTAGGACAAGATGTTATGAATTGGGTCTTTGAAGGTCAGACTGTAGGCTTTGGAGAGCTCCATGAGTGAACTGCCATGCTTTTGAGGATGAAAAGGCCCACGAGTTGATTTTCCAAACCACTGCTTTGATTCATAAAGTGGTTCTTGTCACTAAAACATTACAGTCACCTGCTTCTGATTTTCTCACATCCAGTGCTACTATTTCTTTGCATCGAGATGAACATGAAGTTAGACGTTGTTCAGGGTTTTTTCTTTTCATGCGCCACACAACGTGGTCTCTTTACGCAAATTATGCCACGTCAACAAAAGGCTTGAACCAATGGAAAATAAAAAATGTCCCAGTTCATTCAAAGCTAAAGGAAAAGCCCAAAAAGGTTTTTTTTTTCCCCCAATAATCTTCACATTCCAAAAGAATTGGGACTAAACATATTCATAATCGGAATGGGCTTGGGGGCCCATTATTTCTTGCTTCACAGGTTGGGCTTAAATGCCCAAACTTCCTCAGTAGACGAACTGGCCTTGAGGCTTTTGAGCAATATTTTTCCAAAGCATATATTACACGCATTGCGGTTACAAGCCCATTGGATTCGTGGCTGGACAGCTGGAGGAAACAACCAACAGTTGGACCAGTTATACTAGAAAGTAGAAAAACAAAAATGGAGGAGTTGATGTCATAGGTGTAGCGGTGCAGGACACACGTCCAAAGGAAAAAGACACCTTTTCTTTTCTTTTCTTTCCTCTTCTTTCCTCTCACTTGACAAAACCTTGGGAAGGCTAAAAGAGAAATTTTCGTTCTTGAAGTTTTAGAAAAGTTTGGGAAGCCCTGGCTAAAATTAATTACACATTTGTGACTAATTTAAGGAAGACTTAAATTAAAAAAGTTACCACATTTAGCAAATAACTAGGAAGAACGGTCAAAAACCTATACTCAATACCTCTCATGATTGCATTGCAGAGTCTTTTGGCTGAATATTGCAAAAAATTGAGTTTATTAGTAATATAGGTATTGTTCAAAGTTATTTGGAAAAATGAAGAAAGGGAGTGAATTTCAGCAATAGTGTTGTCGAAATTGCAAGAAAAAGTATGAGAGAGAGTAAAGATAAGTGATGTGATGAGATGAGGAGGGAGAAAAAATTGAATTTCGGTAATGAGATTATCGAAGTTCTTGCTGCCTGAAGATACTGCCCAAGTGAGTGTGAAGTGCTCAAAGGGAAACCAATTGTGGTAACCAAGTTGCTGAAATTGTAGGGAAGGGAGGAGAGAGAAAATATGAATTGTGGCAACCAAGTTGCCGAAAATGGGAGGAAAAAAAAAAAAAAAGAATTGTGGCAACCAAGTTGACGAAATCTTGGGGAGGAATTTTAAAAAAAAAAATTGTGGCAATTGATTTGTGGCATTTTATATAACTAAAATTGATTCCCTGGTTATTATAACACATAATAAATAATTATTATAATGCATTTCACATGGCATGGGACATGGCTAGTAGTTAATAAATATATATTCATGCATGCCATCGGCTAGTAATTAAAAAATATATATTCATTCACAAGACAAGTCAGACTATTCTAAAGCTTATAATGGTCTAAGGATTAGAAAGTAAGATAATATAGAAAAATAATAATTAACAAAATACATTTTTGTGCAACAACTATTGTGGCAATTGATTTGTGGCAATGCTATTGCTGAAATCAATTGCCACAATTTTTTTTAAAAAATTCCTCCCTAAGATTTCTGCAACTTGGTTGCCACAATTCATATTTTCTCTCTCCTCACTTCCCTACAATTTTGGCAATTTGGTTGCCACAATTGGTTTCCCCTTGGGCGCTCCACCTAGCACTAGCACTTCGAGCACTTTACACTCACTTGGACAGTAGCTTCGAGCAACAAGAATTTCGGTAATCTCATTATCGAAATTAAATTTTTTCTCCCTTTTGCATCACATCACTTATCTTTACTCTCTCTCATACTTTTTCTTGCAATTTTAGCAACACTATTGCTGAAATTCACTCGCTTTCCTCATTTTTTCAAATAACTTTGAACAGTACCTATATCATCAATAAACTCAATTTTTTGCAATATTCAGCCAAAAGACTCTTGCATTGCAAGTGAAAGGATATATATTAGAAATGAAAAGTCATTCCTTTGAATACTATGTTATATTTTACTGCAAGAAAACACACAAGAAAAGGATAGAATATTTACTATATTGTGTTTATCTATTACTAGTTTTTTCACATGAATATATAATTTTTTTTTTAATATTGAAATTCTACTTACAAAATGAATTTTTTAGTAGTCACATAAATACCAACGGCACTTTATGTAAATTTATATTGTTTTATGTAAATCGAAGATCATATAATCATCATATGTGTAACCTATTTGAATCCAACACATTTCTAACTTGTGCCTAGTTCGATCCATACATAAGTGGATCAAACTAAAACTTGGGTGACTTAATTTATTTGGCTTGTGTCTAGTGTTCAAGTATCAAGCACCACACAAACATGGCACTAATTCCAATGTATATAGGCATGTTAGGTAATTATCTTAGGCCCCAAATGTAAAAAGACCTGCAAGTATTAACCAATAAAGATGTATTTTTACTTGTAAGAGTATTAATTAAGCCCCTATTATTAATAGAACAAAAAATATTTTAAAAAAATGAAAGTGCTAAAGCTACCATAATTTTCTCAACCACCTAATAAATGATTTGACAGTAAATGTGATTGGTACTCCCCTAATATATATATTGTGATTTATGACACATACACTCTTATAAAAAAAAAATGCTAAATTCACAATACTTTCACAATAAATTATAAATAGTAAATTATTATTAATTTTAATTTGAACCTACCTTATAATTTTTTTTTTATCCACCAATATATAACTAATGGTTGGTTTTTTTCAGTAGAAGTTTTAAAGTGTAGAACTCATAGACTTCGACACATAAAAGCTAAAAAATCACTCACTCTCTCAACAAAATAAAACTAAAATCAACATATAAGAAAAAAAAAAAAAAATCTTAAACCTCATTTTTTTTGGTACTTATTTCTTGGAATTTTGCCACTGTCTCCATTTACAAGTATAAAATAAATAAATGTTTTAAGCTTCTTTGTAGTTGCGCTGGACCTTCTTCTCCGTTCCTTTCGGTTTGGCTCCACTTCAAATTTGTGTTAAAACCCTCTCCTACTTTGCCTTTTTTTTTTTAAAAAAAAAAAGGTGAAAACTAGTTTTACTTTGTGTTTATTTTACCCATGGTAGCATTCTAGAATGCAAACGTGATTTCTTTTTAAATTCCATAATTATGCAGGCGTTTCATGCCATTGTATATTACGGGCAAATGTAATGATAATGAAGATGGTGACCCTTACATTCAGCAGTTGGAGGAGATGATGTCCTTGTTGTTCTACTGTTACTGCCATGGATTTCTTCTCGCTCTTGTTAGGAGAATAAATTTTACCTTTTGCAGGTGCTTTTGGAAAGATTTGAACATGATAAACAAAAATTGGAGATTTTGATTTTTTGAATTTTTGGGTTTTCTTTGAGATTTGTGGGTTTCGACGTTTGTAAACTATTTCTGGGTTTTTTGAGTGTTTGATTTGTCGGTTTCGATGTTTTGGTAATTGCTAGGATTTGGTCTTACTCAAAAATTTATCTTTTGTTTTTATCTTAGTTAAATAATCAATAATGTGAAGATTGCTATGTGTTTTTGGATGCTTGGTTTGCTAAGAACATGATCATGAACAATCATGTTCTGGATAAAAACACGGAGAACATAAACACGTTTTTCCAAAAAAAAAAAATGAAGAGAAAAAATCTATAACTTAATTACTTAATTTAATGTTTTTTAAAATTACAAGTTCATAATATTGTTTTTTGTTTTTTCTTACATGACTTTTTTTTTTGGGTTAAAAAGGCCTTCATTCAATCAACAAAAGAGCTAATCAAATACAGAAGCCATACTGGCAGTAGCAAGCCTAGCATAATACAAGCCATTAATATCCTTAGCAACTAAGGCTTCAAGTTCAACAGCACAAGAAAAATCAAAAACAACAAATTCTTCTTTCATTGCACTACCCCATATTGCTAGCCAATCCGCGCATTTGTTGGCCTCTCTAAACACGTGGGATACCTTTGCTTGGGGAAATTTCACCATGAGAAACTTGCAATCGGCAAGCAGATGGCCATAAGCAAAATTAGAATTCTTATTTGAGTTTAGCAGCCCCACAATCACCTTAGCATCTAACTCTATTTCCAGTTGCCTTATTCCTAATTGATTCGCAAGTTTCAAACCATCTTTCAGAGTCCACAGCTCAGCAATGATGCTAGAGGTAAACCCGATTGATCTTGCATAACCCTTGACCCAAGCGCCTTGGCTATCTCTAATGACTCCTCATCCCCCTGCCTTACCTGGATTACCCAAAGAAGTGCCATCAAAGTTAAGTTTAAACCACCCTTCCCTTGGTTTGATCCATGCCACTGGTATAGCATATCTTGCAGTAGTGATTTTTGCTTTGCTTACATAGAAGTGGTATTCTCTAGCTGATTAATAGACTCAATGGGCAGCCTCGGGTTAGGAATAGAATTCTCAAAGGTAATTTTGTTTATGTTCTTCCAAATAGCCCAAATGGTGAATAAGAAGACTAAGTTCCAAGGAATACCATATTTGTGCTTAATGAAGTTCACACTATTATGTTGTAGCTAGTCATCCACACTTCCTGAGAAGGTGTGCACAAGGGCAGGAGGGACCTCAATACATCTCCAATAATTGCGGGTTAGTTCACAATTCCGGAGAATGTGAACAATGGTCTCATCATGCCTTCTGTAGACCGGGCCACTTTCCCTCACAGTTTATGCCCCTAGCAACCAATACACTCCTAACATGGACACTATTATGTGCACATAACCAAAGGAACATAATGATTTTAGGGACTATGCCAAGTTTCCAAATCCAATACCCCTTGAAAGTAATTCTAGGGGAATCATCCACAATACTTTGCAGGTAGGCTGATTTGGTGGAGAATTCCCCATCTCTAGTGAATCTCCACATAAGGAAGTCCTCTCTATGCCCAAAATCTTGGATAGGAACATCTTTGATTTTATTTTTTATGCTGCTTGGCAACTCAAAAGATATTAAATCCCAATTCCACCCACCCACACCCCTTAAATCTTCCACGGTGAGAGTAACTTCCCTAAGGCTTAAAGGTTTTTGAATCATTTCCTTTAGAAACTCACCCTTCAGCCATCTGTCTAGCTAAACTTTGGTCCTTGCTCCATTTCCAACACCCCAACAGATTCCACTAGAGAAAATAGGAAATCCGGTTTTGATGGCCTTCCAATTAAGGGAGGAAGGGAGCGCATCAGGATCCCCAGCTCTCAATCTAGAAGGGTGGCAATATTTCTTCAGTATGACCTTAGCCCATAATACCTCCTTCTCTTGGTACAATCTCCAGTTTAGCTTAGCAAGCAAAGCAATGTTCTTTGCTTTGGCTGCTTGGATTCCGAGACCTCCTTCCTCCTTAGGTTTCACAATCTTGTTCCAACCAACAAAATGCAGCTTCCTCTTTTCACTCGTGGATCCCCACAAAAAATCCCTATTCACCTTATCAAGTTTATCACAAATATGAGTTGGGAGGGCTATTTTATTTATTAAAATGCTGAAATTGCATTTTTTTTAACACCCAATAAATTTTTTAAATATTATTTTAATGGCAATGTTAGCTTTATGCCCACTAGTGATGCACCTCGTGTGTCACATAAGCAATTTATGTTAGTAAGATGATGGCAGAGACTAAATTGATAATGATATTTTGGCAACCAAAATAGAAAAAGAAAAAAAAGTAGAGTCCAAATTAAAAATCAGTCAAAAATGTAGAAACTACATTTTTTTTTTTTTTTTTTTAAGTCAAAATCTGCCAGGGTGCAAAGGCTTCTTCTACTCTTACTCATAGAACACCACCAAAATATTTTCGTTGCTCTGCGTCTCCTCCAAAGTTGCCCCAATTTTTAAAGGGTAAATTTCCATTGCTCAAACTCAACCAATATATCCGGCAGGTTAGGAATAAAGTGATTTTTGAAGAAGTAGAACCTGACCTTGAATCCCTTAAAATAGTGTTGGCAAGAATAGTAATAGTAATAGTAGCTGAGCACTTGTCCTTAGCTATTCCTCCAAACTTCCTCTACCATTTTAGAAGGCATATCTCTTGGTCTTTGCTAGCGCCAGGCACAATTAAAATTAATGTGGATGCAGCGGTAGGAACGGTTAACTCTCTGGTTGCATAGGTGGCTAGAGACTAGAGAGAAAGATTTGTATTTGCTTGTTCTAAAAGGGTAAACACCAGTTTTCCTCTCCAGGCCGAAGCTAGCTGAAGCTTTGAAATGGGCAGTGTCGTTAGCTCCATCATTCCCATGTGATTGTGAATAAGGCATAATAGAACGGAACCCACAAGGATGCATCCAAGCAATTCAAAATAATGGTCCTTTAAGACCGAGTTTGCTGGCTCTTTTGATATTTGTAATTGCCCCCCTGTTTGTCTGATATTTTAAAGGGAGGAAGCTTTTTCTTTTGCTGCTGTGCAGCTTCCAGTTTGTCGGTTGGAATAATATTTTTAGTTCATAACAAAAAAAAGGGATAATTACAGTAAACTCACCTGTGGTATGACCCGTTTTCACTTTGCCTACCTTTGCCCACGTGTACTTCAATCCGTTACCCATCCGTTACCCACCTCACCCTCAAACATTAGGAAAACACCTTTTTATTCAAAATTAGAACATAACACGGATCAAAACCCGAACCTTCAGTTTCTTTTCCTCACGAGCCTTAGAAACACGAAAATCCCTTGCATTGAGTTGCGTTTTGATTTTTCTGATCGTGCTTTTGTGTGAGGGTGAGATTCTGTCTATGGGTTGTCTTAAGGCATTGAATATTCGAAGATAAATCATCACCAGGTACGACATTTCTGCTTGAAGTTTTGAGGGTTGGGGTTTCAAGTTTTGATGGTAGCTTTGATTCACAGAAAGTTGATAATCGATGTCTTCTTCGAGTGGAAATTACCCAGGTTCAAGTGGGCATTTGTGTACATATGAGACTTGTGTGCTAAGAACAAGTCTGACAGTGGATAATTTTGGGAGAAGGTTTCTGGGTTGTAGCCGATATAAGGTAAGTATACTTTTTACTTAATCTAGTTGATTCACGTGAGATTGGAATGTCATGTGTTCAATTCATTTTATGAACAGGTTGGTCTGAAGTGCCCTTTCTTTAGATGGATTGATAATCTCACTTGTAGGCGTGGGAATGAAACTGCCCATTTGGTGCAAGAAAAGCTGGATTTATTGCAGAGGGAGCTGCAACTTGCACATGAAAGGGAAAGAGCAGGTACCCAGACAGCAGCAGAAGCTACCCAAATGGCAAAAATTGCTCAAGACAGGGCAGCAAAAGCCACTAATAGGGAGAGAAAGTTTCGAGCTTCCTCTATTCAAGCCAAGGAGATAGCAGTGAGAGCTTTAGAGCAAGAGAGAAAGTGCAGAATTGCACTAATTCTGTCATGGGTTTTTTTTTTTTTTTTTAATTTATTTTGATTATGTTGTTTTCATGTTTTAATTCAAGTGAGAATGTTGGAATTATAAGATTGAGTCTGTCTGGTGGGTTGTAATATAAGTTGGCACTCAATTGTATTGTAATAGAAGTATGTAAGGTTTTTTTAAGAATGAGAACTATGATGATGTTGGCTTGATGCCACCTTTTTCAGATAAAGTGTTATTTATGTTAGATGTTGTTGGTATTTTTGTTTAAAGTGAATTGGCTACTTGTGAGGTGTGAGCTGTTGGTGTTGGTGTTCTTTAGAATGGTGTGAGCTGTGCCAGCCAGGATTGTGCATAAAGTGCATTGTGTGAAGACAATTGTGTTTAAAGTACATGACAACTATCTGTCAACTTGCAAGAAAAGACAACAAATGCACACATACACCTGCTAGTCAACACATACACCTGCTGCTATATCATCCTCTATACACCTGCTATTCGACACAAACGGCTGCACACCTAAACAAACTCATATATGGAACTTCAAAAACAAAAAATTGCAATACTCTAAACAATAATTCTGAACACCTGTCATTAAGTTGGGAAATTGTATACATAATAAGGGTGGCATTGAATAGTCTTTCATCAACCACTAGTAAATATAAGGCATTTGGCACAACCACCAAAACAGTTGCACCTGCCTATTGTTTACAAAACTTACAAAAGTACATAAAATGTTTGAACAGGGCAATTTAAAACTATCTGCCCTAACACTACATAACCCTAATAGATAGCAACAAAAAAAGTGTCTTCAATTAGTCTTCATTTACTGCCCCTGCCTCCTCTCCCACCACAACTGGTCCTTCCAACTCTTGTTTTACATTTTTGAGTCCTAGCTGCATCACCCCTTCCTCTTAAAGCAGCTCCTCTGGTAGCAGGTATCCTTGTAGGTACTCTGCTGTCCCATGTTTCTGCAGGGGTGTGTGCTGCTGGCTGGCTTGAAGAGAACCAAGGTGCTCCTCTAACTATGTACCTGAAGTCTGAAGAGTACCATTGGCTCGGGTTCTGTGACCATGGAGCTGGTGGCTGTGACCATGGAGCTTCTGGCTATGGCTGTGGCTATGGCTGTGGCTCTGACCCTGCTGCCTAGTTGGATGAGGATGAGGCCATAGTGTAAGGCTGAGCTGAGGATTGGGTCTGTGATGAAGATGGGGCCTGGGATGAAGATGGGGCCTGGGATCCTTGTCTGCGTGTAGAAGGCCTTCCACTTCCTTACATATGAGCATTTTTTTTATAGTCAGTTATTGGCATTTTGCATTTCAATAAAAAAAAGTTTGTGACAACTTACAGATTTCTGCAATCTCTGCCTCCTCTCCCATGGTGTTTCACCAGTGACATTAGCCTTGCATCCCCTTGCATTGTGCCCTTCCTGTTGACACCTTCCACACCTTACTGGCTTGTTTGATCTAGACACCTTATAAGGGTTCCTTGGCTCATCAGCATCTCTCTTCCTCTTCATGGGTGGCCTACCTGGTGGCTTATAGATAACAGGTGCAATAGGCTTAGGTTGGCCACTTGACACCCACTCAGATTGGCCAGGCATGGGAGGTATGGGTGTCTTATATGTCTCCACAAAAGCATCCTTGTAGTAGCATGGATGGGTGTAGTCTTCTGGTTTCTCATGATTGACAAAAATGGCTGCAACTCCATGCTTGTAAGGGATTCCTGTCAAGTCCCATGCTCTACAACTGCATATCCTCTATACCAAGTCCACCACATGTCTTTCCCTCTCATTGTCAACCTCATACACAAACCTCCTAGATGGCATCGCACAAAAGTTCTTACACTCTAATTTTAACTTCTCCAACTTTTGTTGTATGCTTGGACACAACTTGCCACCATACTTTTCTATGCCAATCTTCTTTGTATACAGCTTGGTCATAAGCCTAACTCTGATCCACTCCAGCATTGATAAGATGGGCTTGTCTCTAGCCTTCATAATCATAGAGTTAAAACTCTCACTCAGATTGTTTACCAGACAATCTGTCAAAGCTCTTGAAGAAAAATGAGATCTGGTCCATTGTGCAGGCTCTATATCAGCCAGGTACTTCCAAGCTTCTTCGTCCAAACTCTTAAGATGGTCCATCCCCCTCTCAAATTTCCTGGCTGATGTTGTGCCAGCACACCTCCACAGTACACTCTTCAACTCCATCCCCTTGTGGTTAACCTTAAAGTTGTTATATATGTGCTTCACACAATACCTGTGCTCTACAGTTGGGAATAGAGTCTCCATTGCAGGTAGAAGGCCCTGCAATCAAGTAAGCATTCAATGTCAACAAGTAAGCATTCAATGTCAGCAAGTAAGCATGTAAAAAGATAAGCATGTAATGATAATACCTTCTGCATGTCACTAATGAATACTAGATTGAGGTCCTCTGGCCTACCAATGTCATCTGCAAATTGCTCTAAGAACCAGACCCAACTATCCTTGTTCTCTTGCTCAACCACAGCCATTGCCACTGGGAATATATTGTCATTTCCATCCTTGGCAGTGGCAGACAATAATTGTCCACCAAACCTCCCCTTCAAGTGGCATCCATCCAGCCCAACAAAGGGTCTACAACCACCTAGAAAGCCAACCTTCTGGGCATTGTACATAATGTACATCCTCTTAAACTTGGGTTCTGCATTCTCATTTTCCATCTCTGTTTGCAAAATCACCTTGCTTCCTACATCTGTCCTCCTTATCATTTCTGCATAGTCTCTAAGCAGACCATACTGAGCCTCTTCATTCCCTGTAATCAGTCCCCTAGCTGCCTTCCTTGATCTATACAGCTGACTAATACTCAAATCAACAGAAATCTACTGCATCACATGGTGCTTAACACCCGAGACCTCCCAATTAGGATTCTTACCAAAATCCTCCAAATACTTGTTTGCCACGTAGGCTGATGTAACTTGCCTATTTTGAAATGTAAGGGGGCAGGTACACTCAGGATAAAGTGTCTTGATCTCAAATGTGCACTCTCCAATCACCATTGAGGCATAACATCTCTATCCGCAATTGTTCTTGCAATGTACAGAAATCTTCTTCTTCTCATTCAACTTCCACTTGATATCAATGTGATTTTGAATCACATACTCCCTCAACGCCTTCCTAAACACCTTGGAGTTTGGGAACTTCATCCCTTTTACCAATCTAACATTTTCCATATCAATCCTCTCATTGAACTCCAAATTTCCAAGCCTCTGCTCATCATCAGAACCATCCAAACTTGCAATATCATCCTCTAAAGCTGGTTCAACCCACTCTTCATCTAAATCTATGTTTGGGGGAGGAACATTGCTTGGGCCAGGTGCATCTGTGTTTGGCTGAGGTGTATTAGTGTTTGGATGAGGTGTATCAATCGTTGGTTGTGGTGTATCAATGGTTGGACCAGTGTTAGATGGCACTGTGTGAGGTGGAGAAGACTCACCAAAAATGTCATCAGCAAAGTCTTCTCCTTCCAGACCTTTATTCAACCAATCAAACTCCTCCTCTACCCCCACACTACCATCACCTTGTCCTGTAGCACCCCCTGCAGTAGCCCTTACATCAGCCCCTGCAGCAGCCCCTGCACCCCCTGCACCAGCCCCTACAGCACCCCCTGCAGCATCAGGAACTTCAACTGCAAGTGGAGCATGACCACTCTCCATACACAGTATGATGGTGTCCCTAAGCTTGCACAGGGGCACCACATCTTGATCATCTTGTAGGAGCCTCAAGTCTTGCTCCAAGTTGCCCCCAGGACCTAAATAATGAACCCTACACGGTTCATCAATCCCCAAGTCCTCACATATACCTTGTATTTCAAAATAAATAAGCCTATCAGGATCCCTATGCACTATTTCAACTTTCCCTCCAAAGTATTCTAAATTAGGGTTCCAAATAAAAGTCCCCCCATAATGTACCTTAAATTTCACTATTTCATCATCCATCTGCAATAACAAATTACCATTTGATACGTACACAATTTAACAATTAAAGAATTGCAAACAATAGACACAAAAGAGTAAACACTTGCATGTTTCTGTTTGGCTTTTGGGATGCAACACACACATCAAAGGGACCACAGTGACCACATTCCTGCTTTGCTTTTGTTTCTGTTTTACTAAATACCACATGCATGCAAACACTAAAATTTCCCATTTGGTCCACTGTGAGATACAATGAACACAATAGACAAAATGCCCATAAACAAACACAAATCCAAATAACAGGTAACATTACATCAACAAACACAACCAATATTCTCATTACATTACATGTAACATTGACCACTGACTAATTACTCAAAAAACTATAAAACAACCACAAGCCCAAATTAAAAACTCAAACAATGAATGATTTCTTACTAGGATTTTAGTCCATTAAACAACCCGTTGCTCGTCTAGGTTTATATTTGCAGCGCGAACTCAATATCAGACGTAGAATGGGGTTTCTCCAGGGGTTTTTGTGTTTTTAGGGCTTGTGAGGAAAAGAAACTGAAGGTTCGGGTTTTGATCCGTGTTATGTTCTAATTTTGAATAAAAATGTGTTTTCTTAACGTCTGAGGGTGAAGTGGGTAACAGATGGGTAACGGATTGAAGTACAGGTGGGCAAAGTGTAAATGATTAAACCACAGGTAGGCAAATTGAAAATAGGTCATACCACAGGTGGGTTTACTGTAATTATCCAAAAAAAAACTCGTCCAACATATACTTCAAATTCCAATAGTCCAATTTTTACGCGTAGTGGTATTGTTCGGTTGGTCACAGACTCACGATGCCTTACATTGTACTATCTGGGTAGTTTGTTTATCACAAAGTGAGTTTATTAGAGCGTTCACAAGACAAATGTTTTTTTTTTTTTTTTGTCTATTTTAATATAAAAACTCATTTTTTATATTTTTGTTAGTTTTTAAAAATCTCATATTAGATTATATATTTTGCATTATATTTTATTAAAATATCAATTTTTTTAAAATTATTTTTGTTTTTTCAAACGTAATAACCGTCGTTCACTATCTTCCTTTATTATTGAAATATATTAAAAAAGAATAAAAAATTAAATATAAAATAAATAGTGATATTATGTTGAATAAAGCAAAAGAATTCCTCTTGTAACTGCCGGCCCAACCACTAAACTATTTTAGCAGTGGCCTAATAAGGCCTCAAGTGGAATAGGGTTATTTCTAGCCAATAAAAATATAAAATATATTATTTATCTCACATAATCACAGCACCAAAATTTTAATTAGGGCATCTCTATTAGCTAATAAAATGTATTATTTATTTGTCTTAAAGCATTTTAGCTATACCAAAACACAAAAAAGAGAATTGTAACAGTGGAGCTAAATGCAAAAATTTTACCTTCATTGCTACAGTACACATCTATATAAAGATATGTAATGTAGCTGAAAGCTTTAAAAAAAAAAAAAAGTAATTTTTTATTCTCCAACCAGATTAAAATAACATATGTTTGTTTATTTTTTTATATTCATTTATTCTCCAGCCAGATTAAAATCTTCTTTCCCTTTCCTCTCCTTTTCTCTCTGCAAATTACCGCCATCACCTGAGCATGAAAGACCCATCAATGAAAGCTTTATTCAACACAAGATTCCAAAGAAATCAAATCCAGTACCTCTCTCTTCTCTAAATCTATTACCCAGTAAGACAAGAATTAAAAGAATTAATAAAAAAAAAAAAACCCTGCTGTGAAAACAACTTTCCAAATCTATGAATGTTAATCATTATTAAATATAACAATATAAAAATCTGAAGACAACACAAAGATATTTCGCGTTTCAGATCTATGAATATGAATCATTACTTTGAAATCTGGTTTTGAATCATAGCCTGCAGCGTGGGTTGCCTTTTCAAATGCTCAACGACGACGGTAATGTTGTAGAGAGAAGTGGACAGCCAAAGATAGAAAGTAAGATGAGAAAAATAGAAAAGTTGAGTTGGCTTTTTTTTTTTAATAGTCAGATAAATTATGTTACTATAGTAGATATATTATTTTATTGTGTAGTTTATATATTTTATTGTGTTGAAAGTTAAAATAAAGCTATTGATGTTGGATGTTTTGTGAAGTGAGATGGTGGCGGCGGCGGCGACGGTGGTGGTGGCGGCGGCAGTAGTGGCAGCAGTGGCGGTGGCAGGTGGTTGTAATTGTTGTTTATTGTAGTAGATATATTATTTTATTGTAGTGGATATATTATTTTATTGTGATATTTATATTATTTTATTGTGTTGAAAGGTAAAATAAATCTACTGCTGCAAGATGTTTTGTAAAATGAATAGGTAAAATAGATAAAACAACTTTTTATAGTGCCAAATAGCTATATTTTTTGCTCAAGTACTGTGAATGCTCTTACACAGTAGAAATTTAAATCAAGACCCAAATATTATCCAATAAATGAAATTATTTTTAGAAATTATCCTCCCTTTTGAATATGAACTCTTTTTTGTAACCATTCATATTGCTCTTTTTGAAAATTTTATAATTTTCAATCTCCCAAATACAAATATAGTAGATGAACTGTCTCAAACTGAACATGAAAATCAAAATTTAAAATTTTCTTACATTTGTTTTTACCTAAATGTGAAAACAAAAAACGTTGCCAAGAGAGACAATGACTCTCTCTCTCAAAAAAAAAAAAAGATCAACATAAAAAACACACTTCATCTCCTTAAGTCCATCTTGATTCGTGAAGAAAATAAACCTTAACTTTTTTTTTAGGTCCAATTAGCGTCCTTAGAGCAATTGTTAACAAACCATTTTAATAAAATTTTGACACAACTTTCCTGAAAAATAAAAAAAAACTGTCAAAACATTAATTACTTTTTTCTTTTCTTTTCTCATTTGTTAGCATTACCCCCTTTTTTTGGCTCACTACTTAATCTCCTGTGTTGAATCTTCTCACCTTAATTTTTCTGTTATAGTATCTGGCCATTGCTTCCTTGTGCTTGGCCATTCGCTTCATAGTTCTTCTCTAACTTCATCAATTAGGTCCAGATTATTGTTAAGCTCCTGGTGATTCCTCTAGCCTTCATATGTTTTGACTCAGTAGCTCGTAAGTCCTACTTCCATCGGTATGACAGCCTTAGTGCCAAATGTTAGTTTGAATGGTGTTTCTCCTGTTGGAACTCTTATGGTCATCCTATATGCCCAAAGGACATTTTGTAGTTCTTCATGCCATGCCCCCTTTGCCCCATCAAGCCTAGTTTTGATAATTTTGAGCAAGCATCCCTTCGTCACTTTTGTCTAGCCGTTGGCCTGAGGGTGTCTAGGAGAAGAATAATGATTCTTAACTCCTAAGTCTTGGCAAAATTTTTGAAACTTGGGGTTGTCAAACTACTTTCCATTGTCTGATATTATGACGTGTGAGACTCTAAACCTGCAAATGATGTTTTTCCACACAAAGCTTATGACTTTAGCCTCTGTTATAGTCATCACTAGCTCTGCTTCTACCCATTTTGTGAAGTAATAAATTGCAACTATTATAAATCTAAGTTGTTCTTCCTTAGAAGGAATGGACCCATAATATCAATTCCCCATTGGGCGAAGGGCCATGGTGAGGAGATGGGTGTCATCGTCTCTCCTGGTCTCGTCTAGACATTTGCGAAGCGTTGACACTTGTCGCATGCTCTGACGATATTGTATGTATCTTTCTAGAGGGTTGGCCAGTAATATCTTGCTTCGAGCACCTTTCCTGCTAAGGATCTTGCCCTAGTGTGGCTTCCACAAGTTCCCTCATGTATCTCGCGGAGCACATAATCTACTTCTTTCAAATTGGCGCATCTTAGATATGGGAGCAAATATTCTCGTTTGTGCAGCACATCGTCAATAATGACGAATTGAGCTGCTTTGATTGGTATCTTCCTTGCTTTCATCTTATCTTCAGGGAGCCATCCTTCTTTAAGATAACGGACGTTGGGAACCATCCACTCGTCTTGTTCTTTTATCGTCAAGACTTGTTCAACTTCTGTGCTTGGCTGCCCCCTTATTTCTACACATAGTTTGGAGGTCGCATTATAATCATCTGACAAGGCCAATCTTGCTAGAAAATCAGCTTTTGCATTTTTGGATCGAGGGCTCTGAACAAAGTTTAAACTTTCAAAGTGTTGTAAGAGTTGTTAGGCGATCTTTTAGTACTTCTGCATCCTTTCTTCTTTGGCTTCATAATCTCCCTTCACTTGTCCTATTATTAGCTGAGAATTAGCTTAGACGATGAGACTCTTTGCTCCTAGAGCTTTTGCTAAGCTTAGCCCTATCAACAATGTCTCATACTTTGGTTTGTTGTTTGTTGCTAGGAACTACAATCTAACTGTAAATTTCAACATTTCTCCTTTTGGGGGTATAAGAACTACTTCTGCTCCTTCCACTTTCTTCGTGGCTGACCCATCTGTTTGGGCCATCCATATTTCCATGGGGGATTCCTCTTCCTTGCATGGGTAAGTGAATTTTGCAATGAAGTCTACCAACATTTGGGCTTTGATTGCTACTCAGGGCCAATATTCGATGTCAAATTGGCCCAATTCAATCGCCCATTGAATGAGTCGTCCTGCTGCATCTATCTTGTTCATTGTCTTTCTTATGGTTTAGTTCATCATGACGACGATGGGGTGTGCTTGGAAATAAGAACGGAGCTTTCTAGAGGCAATCAATAATTCGAAAGCTATCTTTTCCATCCTTAGGTAAACTACCTCTGCTTCTTCAAATGTCTGGCTGGTATAATAAACTGGCTTTCTGGACGCTTCCTTCTTCTCTGATTAATGCCTAACTTACTGCAATGTTGGATACTGCTAGGTAGAGATACAACTTCTCTTCCATCACTGAGGGACTCAACAATGGTGGCTTCGTCAAATACTCTTTCAATTTGGCTAGAGCTTCTTTGCATTCGTCAGTCTACTGGAAGCCTTCTTCAATACCTTGAAGAATGGCATGCACTTGTCTGTTGCCCTAGAGACGAATCTGTTCAGGGCTGTAACCTTTCCTGTCAAGCTTTGTACCTCCTTCATTGTTTTTGGTAATTTGACCTTGATTATTGCTTTTACTTTGTCTGGACTTACCTCTATTCCTTGTTGGGACACCATGAATCCTAAGAATTTTCTTGAAGCAATAGCAAAAACACACTTTGTAGGGTTTAATTTCATGTTATACTTACGTAATGTGCTGAAGGTTTCTTTGAGATCGTCTAAGTGGTTGGCTTTATCCTTACTTTTCATCAGCATATCATCCACGTATACCTTCACATTCCTTCCAATCTGGTGAGAGAACTTGCGGTTCACCAATCTTTGGTAGGTGGCTCATGTGTTCTTCAGTCCAAAGGGCATAACCTTGTAGCAGTATAACCCTTGGCTAGTGACAAACGAGGTCTTCTCTTGACTTTCTTCATCCATAATAAATTTAGTTGTATCTAGAGAATGCATCTATGAAACTCAAGAGCTTGTGTCCAGCAGTTGAGTCTACCAATTGGCCAATCCTTAACAAGGGGAAACTGTCTTTTAGGCAGGCCTTATTTAGGTTTGTGAAATCAACGTGGTTCTTTCCCTAATGCTAGGATAGCTTGATAGCATTCTTTTGCCAGAATTTGGTCTCCTTTGATTTCTCCTATTTCATAGGTTGTTAGAAATTTCACATTCAAGTGATTATTAACGTCACTGCTCTTAGTCTGTTGAGTGCAGGTCTTCCTAAGATGATGTTGTATGTTGAAGGGCAATCAACTATGAGGAAATCAATTTCCTTGTTGACCTGTGTTGGGTAAGTTCTTGCGATTATAGTTCGAGTAACGATGCCTTTAGGGATGATTCTATCCCCTGTGAAGCTTACTAGAGGTGAGGTGAGGTGAAAGGCCTGATCCTTTTCTTGTCCAGCTTCATCTGCTAAAACACAAGCAAGTAGACAGTATCTGTTGAGCTTTTGTTGTCAATGAGCACTTGGTGGATGTTGAATTCTTTTGCTCTGAGCAGGATTACCAGTAGATCATCATGGGGTTTTCTGATACAGTGACTATCTCTCTCTAAGAAGATAATATTGGGCTCGTCATTCTTTGGCATCTTCATTGGAGGGAGCCGTGACTGGACGCTGTTTATTTCTCTCCCTTGTGCTTTTTCAGAGACTTTAGCATTCCGCCTGCCGTTAGTCTTCCCGAGATCATCTTTATTTCTCCTGCAAAGGGTTTGCTATCCCTTAACTATAGAGTTCTGTCCTGGTCATCATTCTGTTGGTATCTGTGGGGCTTCATCTTTCTGACGTACCTCTGTAACTTCCTTGTCTAATTAAAGTTTCCTCCTGGTCTTTCAAATGCCTATAGTCATCGGTGTGTTGCTTGTGATCCTGTGGAAACTATAGTATTTATTCTTGTCTCTCCTTTCTACTAGAGTACTAATTGGCTTTGGCCATTGCAAGGAGGGATCGTCTCTTATCTGCATAAGGATCTGCTCAATTGGCATTATTAGAGAGAGTGAAGTTAGTGAACCTGGGTTTCCTTTCTAGAAGTTCCTTCTTTTTCCCTATGGTCTGCCTTACACTTTGTCTCTCCTTCTTCTTGTCATGATTGTTGCATGTTCCTTCGTCTCTCTTCCTTTTTCCTTTCATTTCCTTTGCGAGCACCACATCTTCTACATTCATGTACTTCTGGGTTTTACGGAGCAACTCTGCTACTGTTTTTGGTGGACTTCTAGTGATTAAGAAGAAGAAATATCTTGGCAGCAACCCTGCTTGGAAGGTTGTTAAGATGACTTGATCTCCAACTTTGTCTACTTGCAGTAACTCCTTATTGAACCGAGTGACGTACTGCCTTAGTGATTCTCCTTCTGCTTGCTAAATGTTGAGAAGATGGCCAGTTGGCTTTTTGTGCCTTTGCCCCCCAATGAAATGATGAACAAAACCCTTGTTGAGTTGTTCAAAGTCTGCAATGGTTCCTGGGTATATTGCTGAACCATACTCGGGTTACTCTTTTCAGTGTTGTTGGGAATGCCCTACACATCACTTCGTCTAGGGTCATCTGCAATAGCATTAGCGTCTTGAATGATTCAATGCGATCCAAGGGATCTTTGGAACCGTCATATGACCCCAACTAAAGGAGCTGGAATTTTGGTGGGAGGGGACGGTTCAGCATTTCAGTGGTGAAGGGTGAGTCCGTCCTTCGAATCAGCCCATCCAGACTCTTTCCGCCTTTGTCCTTCATAGCACTTTTTAGTTGTCCACCTCCTTCCTTATGTTGTGGAGCTCATTCTCCACTTTAGTGGAATATTCTCTTGAAGTTCTATCTCGCCTATTGGTTTGAGAATTTGATTCTTCTTCATTTTGGTTTTCACCTGTTTGCCAATGTTCCATGTTTTGAGACTCCATTGTTTTTCGCAGTTCTTCATTCTGGCGAGTCAGCTCTTTCATATTGGCTAAAAGGGCTTGGATTTATTGTTATTGCACAGCATCTGGTTGAGGTCCAATTTCTTCTTACATCTTGTACTTTGAGGAATTCTTTTGTCATCGGGAAAGATGGCTTAAATGATTAGCGTTCCTATAGATGGTGCCAAATTGGTGATGCAAAAAATTAATAGTTGAGCTCCTCGTCGTAACGGATGGACGATGCTGTGAATGTTGTCGTCTTTATAGATGAGAAACCTGCAAAATGAATTGAATGGAAGAGTAACACACTGGTGTGGTGTCAGCCAAACCGCCTCCGATGCTTAAGTCAGTAAGGGAGAAAGATTCCAGAGAGAAAACGAGTAGAGAGTAATTTCTAAAGTATTTGTGTGTACCTTTAGCTTCTATTATCTTCTCTTTTATAGTTGTGTGCCTCATTAATGGGCAATGGTACGCTGCATTTATGCTCAATGGCTAGTGCGTTATAAACTTTTTTTGGAGGCCATAGCTCATTCTGTGACCGTTGGTCTGTCAGTTATGTTTTATAATCAAAGATAGTAACAAATGCGTAATGTATTCTCTAAGTGAATGACGATCTTTGTATAATGATGACCATAAATTTTTGGTTAATCAGGAATCATGTTTATAACATCTAAGAACAAAAACCCAATGAACAAAAATGGTTAAAAAAAAAAACTGAAAATAAAAAATCCCAATTTTCTTTTGTTTGAAATTGTAAAAAAAAAAATGCATGAAAAATGTAATTAAAATGAAAAAGAGAGGGTATTTAGGTCTTACCAATACTTGAGGACAAAAACCTTCAAAAATTTGAGGTGCAAAATGACAAGAGAGCTCGGATTGGATCGGTCGAGAAAAAGAAAGGAGAAATAGGTAGAAAGAAACTTTTGAAAAGTGAAGAACACATGATAGACAAGGACCTATGTTTTCTTTTCTTTTGAATTTCAATCGGTCGAGTACTAATCGGGTACCAATTGAGCCAGGCAGAAACTATGCCTCAAAAATTTTAAAAATTTCGATTGGTTGAAAATTGGGTTCAATTAATTGAAAAACAGATTTGATTGATCGAGCACCAATCGAGCAGCAATTGAATTAGGCAGATTCCAGCTTTAAAAAATAAGGCATTTTCTATTAGTCGAAGAACACACTCGATCGATCAAAAATCTGGAAAAATTAAAATTTTGAAAAACAGCAAGAGTTTTATGCGGAAAACACTCAAACTAACTTATTTCATGAATGAAATGCATGAGTATGCGTTTAAAAGTTTTTCAAAAACACTTGATTTCAACCCAAATCTTCCAAAACAAGATTATGACACTTTTTGTCCCCAAAATTCAATCAATGAACATATTTTGTATCAAAATCAAAGAACATATAATCTTGGATGGTTAAACTAAAATCACACACAATTTCATGTACTAAGTTTAGCAAAGAATAACTTGTGTAATGTGTACAACTAGTAACAACATGAGATACATGTAAGGTGATATGTAGATAGTAATCAATCACAATTTCTACATTATTCATCACATAAGTTTGAAAGTGACTATCACCTAAAGAGTCACATCCGATAACTTTCACATCTCCTAGAAAACAAGCTTGTAATCATGTAATTTTTTTTTAGCCTTATAATGTACGCACCATTTTTATTATATTATTATTATTATTATTTTAGCCTTATAATGTACACACCATTTTTATTATATATTTTTTATTCCAAGGCTACGCTTTATTTTCTTTTTGTACATGTGCTACACTTTCTCGAGCACAAAATTTTACAATATGCACTAAGGTGTTTATGATTGGCTAGTAAACAATGGTGAGATGATTATTTATGCCTTTCTCTTAGGATTTTTTAGTCCTTACAATCAAAAGCATGTGACTTCAAAATCAAGATCATGTGATCAAAAACTATAAACAACTCCCACACAACTTGCACTACATAGTTAAAACTAACAAAGTGCAGAAAAACAAGCTCATCTAAACTAAGCAAGATACACAAGCATGTTATGTAAAAATAATATGGCCAACCTTAACTACAAATCCAAGATATGTAATACAAAACACATTCTTCCATATTCCTCTTTCTTTGTTTTTTTATTTTTTATTTTAAGAAACAAACCCAAACAACCTAATATGGAATACATGAATGTAATGCAATGCAAATCCTAAAAGCAAAAAGAAATAAAACTTCAAGAAAAGAATGGTCACAAAGGATTTTGAGATGAAGCACAAGGACCAAAAAAAGCCAAGGGTGACTTGGGACAAAGAATTACACCAATCACTTGACAAAGTGTCTCAAATTTACTTCTATCAAGAGGTTTGGTGAAGATGTTATCATTCTGACGTTTAGTAGGGATATATTCTAGAACCACAATCTTTCTTCCAAACAGATCCCTAATAAAGTGATATCTAATCTCTATGTGCTTAGTCTTAGAATGTTGGACAGGATTCTTAGAGATATCGATAGCATTAGAATTATCACAATAGATAACCATGGTGTCCTGTGATATCTCATAATCACCTAAAAGCTTTTTCATCTAAAGGAGCTGTGAACAACAATTTCTAGCAGCAATATATTCTGCTTCTGCAGTTGACAGAGAGATAGAATTTTGCTATTTACTCATCCAAGTAACTAGATTGGCCCCTACATAAAAACACCCACCAGTGGTTCTTTTTTTATCATCGGCATTGTTGGCCCAATCTGCATCTGAATATCCAACTAGAGACATATTTGACTCTTTGTTGTAGAACAAATCCTATTTACAAGTTCTACTAACATATTTTATTATTCTTTTAATAGCATTCAAATGTGAAACTTTAGGATTAGATTGAAACCTAGAGCATACACCAACACTGAAAGCAATATCTGGACGACTAGCAGTTAAATACAAAAGACAATTAATCATGCTTCTATATAATGTAACATCAACAAATTCATCTGATGGAACATTGGTTAGCTTTGCATTTGCAGCCATTGGTGTTCTAGCATGTGTAGCCTTTTCGAGTCCAAATCTCTTAACAAGGTGTTAGGACATATGTAGTTCAAGTTGTTAGCATATGTCGTTATTTTATGTAATTGGCTTATCCTTAGACAAAATGCACTTTACTTGTAATTGGGTAGATTGAGGATGCGTTTAACATTTCAAGAAACAGTGTTTCAAGATCCAGTGTTGAAGTCATCAAAGTCTGTCCAAGAAACAAACAAGGAAGTGCAAGTTTTTAAAGCTCGACACCTACCTCGACACATGCATCTATCAAGCTTTAAAGAAGCTGTTTTGCCCCGAGCCTCAACAGCCTCTCCACAGATCCTCGACACCTCTATCTGTCGAGAATTAAAAAAAAACAGATTTTTAGTTCTGTTTCAAGTCCAATCCGTGAATGTGTCTTTAGGACTTCTTTTCTCCTAACCCTAGACATATAAAAGGATTATTTTAAGGGCCGTCAAGATGATGCAAGTTGCACATTCATTCAGAACTTCTTGTTCATGCAATTTGTGATCTGAAAGACAAAGTTCGTGCCCTAGTTCATCTCTGATGATTTGAAGAACTTTGCAGCCATCAACTCTCTCTCTAGTTGGTGTTTGAAGTCGCGTACTGGGATCCACGCATCTGGTTAGTCACGTACTTGGGAGCCGTGCATTGAAAGGAGAAACTGTCACTACAGAACAAGTCCAATTGGGTATTGGGGTAAGAGTTCAACTGTAGGTTGGTAAGGTACTGGGATTCCTTGCTTGTAACTGCTTTTGTGATAATAGTGGAGTTTCGGGAGTGGTGACCTTAAATCACCCGGTGGGGTTTTTGCCGTAAGGTTTTCCCCATTCGTAAACAAATCACCGCATTATTTAATTTCTGATGCTTAACTTAGTTTGGTGATTTGTTTGTGCTACCACATGATATTGCATGATTAATTTGATTAATTAATAACTGGGCTAATTAATTAATTTAAGTTATCACAAGGGGTCAACGCGTTTGTGGCCTGGCAAGTGGTATCAGAGCAAGCACACTCTGATTAGGGTTTAATCCATTGTGTGTGATCCATTTGACCCCTGCTGTCATGGATAGAGGACAATCTCTTATTATACCTCCTTTATTTGATGGCACTAACTATGCATACTGGAAAGTACGCATGAGAGCTTTCTTGCAGTCTTTAGATGAGAAGGTGTGGTAAGCTGTGGAGATAGGCTGGACCAAGCCTACAGAAGTGCCGGCCAACTGGGATGATGCTAAGATCAAGGCGGCAAACTTCAACAGCAGCGCATTGAATGCCCTATTCAGTGCAGTCACCAATGAGGAGTTTAAGAAAATTTCCTCAACCGAAACTGCTAAGGAAGCATGGACCATCCTCCAGACAACCTATGAGGGCACTAAGGCTGTCAAAGATTCAAAGCTACAGAGGCTCACCACACGCTTTGAAGAGATTAAGATGGAAGAGGATGAGTCGTTTGATGAGTTCTATGCCAAGCTTAAGGACATAGTAAACTCAGCCTTTAATCTTGGGAAAACCATCCCTGAACCCAAGATAGTGAGGAAAGTGCTCAGATTGCTGCCCGAAAGATTCCATGCTAAAATCACGGCGATCGAGGAGTCAAAGGATATTGACAGAATTCCTCTGACTGAGCTGGTTGGAAACTTGCAAACCTATGAGTTAGGGCTGACTAGGTTACGCAAGTCAAGTAAGGGCAAGAGCCTGGCACTAAAGGCTAAGAGCAGTGATACGGATGATTCTTCAGATAATGAAGATTCCAAGATGAAGTCCTATATCACAAGGCAATTCAAGAAATTCATGAAGAATGCAAATGGAAAGGGCTTCAACAAAGACCGTAGACAATCTAGTTCTTCACAACTCAAGAATTCTGATAAAGGGAAGAAGGACGTCAAGAATGGCGGTCAGTACACTGTTCCCGCTGGACCAAAATGTTTTGGGTGCCACAGTTTCGGACATATGAAACAAGAGTGTCCTACGTACCTTAAGAGCATAGGGAAGAGCAAGGCACTTGCTGTTACCTTAAGCGACACGGAGCCCGAGGACGATTTTGAAGATGAAGACGACGAAATCTTGAATGCCTTCACTGCCACTGTTAATCCTACTGATGGGGTTACTGAAGAAGTGGATAAAGAAAAGGAATTGGTGGATTCCAAATGTGAGATTATGGATGATCAAGATGATATCCATACCGCCTATAAGAAACTGTACAAGCTTTCTGAGAAGCATGAGAAACTCTATAGGCTGGCCACCAAGAATCTCAGTAATGTGGAACTCAACCATAAGGAGCTGTCAACAAAAGTTGATGAAACAAATCAGACCATTGGAGCACTGAGGTTCGAAAACAATTTCTTGGTTGAGAGGACCAAGAAGCTTGAAGCAGAGCTGTTTCAAGTCAGAGCACAATTGGAGAGGACGTCAAGTGCAAAACTGGACGAGATGCTGAGTGCTCAGAAATATTCTTCAGATCGTACTGGATTGGGATATGAATTCTCTCTCTCTAATACTCCTACTGCTAGTATTACTGTGTTTGTTCCACCTGCTAATAACATTGAAACTGAAAATAAGAATGTTAAAACTGATATAGCTAGTGAGAACGTAGACAAGGGCAAGTCCATCCTAGGAGCACCCCCTAAAAGTGAGACAGGGGAAACTAAAAACCCTTGGACTAAGAAGACTAACTCTCAAAAGGCCAAACAGAAGAAGCCACATCTCTGTTATCCTTGTGGTGTTGCCGGTCACACTTGACCAAATTGCTATAAGTGGCGTGCCACTCAACAGAGCAATAGCACAATAGCATCTAGAAGTCAGAATCAGCTTCAGTCTTCTCTCGCTCCTCTTGGAGACATTCTTAAAGCCCTCATGTTCCTTTCGAACTTGAACGGTTTAAACTCTTCTCCTTCATCACCGATTCAAGAGTCAACCAAAAGGAAAAGTTCTTCCAAGGTGTGGAAGGCAAAGGGATCTAAGTGATTTTAGACACTTCTTTTTCTCTCTCCTGTTTTTGTGTGTTGCATTACTTGTGTGTTTCTTTACTGTTTTGAGTCAGTCTAGTTTTATGCATTGTTCTGCTTTACATGTTTTTGTTTGTGTGTTTTTAGTTTTGTGTTTTATTTTTTGCTTCTCTGATAAAAATAAAAAAAAATTGAAAAATTGAAAAATACAAAAACAATGTGTGTTTGTGTGCATTAGTTCATGTGAACTTTTAAA
This sequence comes from Castanopsis chinensis, assembly GCA_032878915.1. Classification (NCBI taxonomy): domain Eukaryota; kingdom Viridiplantae; phylum Streptophyta; class Magnoliopsida; order Fagales; family Fagaceae; genus Castanopsis; species Castanopsis chinensis. The sequence goes on along the minus strand of JAVQMG010000104.1, from coordinate 5,823,513 downwards.
ATGGCCATTGAAACAGAGTTTTCTAAATTTTGTATCACCTGTAGCTTAGATGAGCATTCTTCTGCACAACTAAGCAAGTGAGCTTTGTAGCTCTTTGTTTGTGATGAGTAAGGTTAAGTGATCTCTTCTTCTTAACACTCGTATCACTCTTTTTGACGGGTTGAAGTAGAAAATTCTAAGAGAAAGGCATAAATAACCATCTCACCACTGTTACTCGCCAATCATAATATGACATCTGTATGCTTCGGCATAGCAAAAGTGCAATGTCAATGACATCTGTATGCTTCGGCATAGCAAAAGTTCAATGTCAAAAGCTTAACATAATTGGGTATCTCTTTTCTTTCTCTTGTATGCCCATGCAGGATATGTTTGTTAAAAGAAAATATGCAAAGATATAAAAAGCAAAAAGATCAAAAATGCTTTAAAATATGGTTGCAAGCGTGTTTTTTCTAGGAGATGTGGGAGTTATAGGATGTACCTCGAAGGTGATAGTCCCCATCAAACAGTTATGATTGTGTGTGAGTTAAAGTGATTTTCTCATATCTCAAATCGTCATAACTTTGAGACACTCATGCAATCTTGCGATGTTTTCACACACGACACGCAATACTCTTTGCTATTCTTGATACATGTGCAGGTACAATGTGATTTGGCCATCACAAGGTTTACATGCGTTAATGTATGCTCACTAAACTGTCTGGACTTGTTTTTGAAATATAAAATTGGTTAGACTTGTTTAGTGTGCGTGTGTGTGTTTTGAGATACATGTGCATCAAAATTCTTGTTGAGAGATGTTTTTGAGAGCTTAATGTGTTGCTTGGATCTTTAGTTGAGTTGCATGCATGATTGCATTCATGTCTGTGTTTTTCTTCTTCTGAAAAACTGTTTTTAAAGGCATCTCGACACCTCCTCGATACCTCTCGACACATAGCTGTCTGTCGAGCTTCTTAGACTTTTTCTTATCGCAGTCTCGATAGATACCTCGACACCTGCTGGATCGATCGAGAAACTTTCTGTTTGCTCGATAGCTTCTCGATAGCTTCTGGATCGATCGAGGTTCCTTCTTGGTTGATTCTTCCTTCTCGACACATGACCTCGATAGCTTCATCTGTCAAAGTGCTTTTTCTCGATAGTTGTCTCGATAGCAATCTCGACACCTCTCGACACCTGCAGCTGTCGAGAATTACTGAAGGTATATATATTGGTTCTTCGCGATTTCTGTCTCACTTCGCTCGAACTCTCTCGCTCGACATCTCCTTTTATCTCTTCCAAAACATTTCTCTCTCCCTCCAAACCTTTTCCCAAGGCTTTCTCAAGTGTTTGTCTCGATTCTCATCACTTGGTAAGCATATTCTCTCTCATTTTCATCATTTCATGTTTTCTAAAACCCTAGGTTTTGTGTTTTTTGAAAATTTTTGGGATTTTTCAAAATTTTTAAGGTATTCATGAAATTGTTAAGTTGGTTTTAGAGATTTGATCTTCAAAACCACATGCATTGCATCACATTCACATTCTAATTGTATTTTCATGCATTTAGATGTGTGCCTATCTATTGTGTGCTGTTAGGTTTGGATTGGGCTGAGCCCATGATGTTTTTATGTTGCATGTCACATGTTCATGCATTTTTCATGCACACGTTCTTTCTTTCAGTATATTCTATCTATATTGAACTGTTTGGAACCTTTCTGCTTGTTTCTTCTTCTTTTCCCTCTCTATGGTTGCGTTAGTAGTATCTATGGCACCTAAGCGTAAGTCCATTCCATCCCAGAACCCTCTGCGTTCTAAGGGACAGTCTTCCTCAGATTCTACTCCTCTTTCTGTCCGGTTCCGTGATGAGAAAGCCCATAAGGACTTCTCGGAGAACTTTTCTAAACGAGGTGTTCATTCGGAACGCCACGTTGTCCTGGCAGACTTTGCCGACACTGACCTTCCTGATGTCATACACAGTCGGGCTTGGGAGCCACTGTGTGACGTCCTGGTCACATGTCCACTCGTGTTGATACTGGAGTTTTACTCCAACATCCACGGGATCGATTCTTCAATACCTCTTTTCTACTCTTGCGTTCGAGGTACGCGCTTTGCTGTCACCCCAGAGTTAGTCTCTGAGGTTCTTTATGTCCCTAGGGTGGATCATCCTGATTACCTTAGCTGTGAGCGTCTCTGGACTGTGTCCAAAGACGAGATGATCTCGGCGTTTTGTGAGCGTCCTTCCTCTTGGGGAGATCATATGTACACACCATGTCGACCTTTTGCTAAAGGTCCTCATTTCCTTAACATGGTGATGACTTTTTTTTTGCACCCACTTTCTCACTACAACTCTATCACAGAGCCTTGCGCTCAGTTTTTGTTGTCCCTTCTAGAGGATCTTTTTATAGACTTTCCTTCACACTTTATCTTTTCCATCATAGATGTCTATAGAGATACGGCCACCGTGATAAGCTCATTTTCCCTTCTGCTATCACGAGGATTCTTAGCCGTTTTTCCGTCCCATTCCCTTCGTCCGATCCTTACCATGTCATGTCTGCCATAGACGCCGTTACCGTAAAACGTAGCGAGGCACAGTTTAGATCGAGACAGTCCGGCGGTGCCACTCCTTCCACCTGTCCGACCTCCTCCAAATCCGCTCGAGCATCTGCTTCTTCTTCTTCGAGCGACATCACCTTAGAAGACATTATGGCGCAGCTACAGCGCATGGATGCTCGCCTAGATACACTCTCCACAGAGCTGTATCAGGTGAACGTTCATGTTGGTCGCATCGCCAGGCGACAGGCGACCATGGGCGGCTTTGCACCAGAGGCTTCTCCTCCGCCACCTCATGTGTCGACTGAGACTAAGGCTGATGATGATGGCGATGACGATGATGCTTTTGATGATGATGATGATGGAGATGTGAGCTCTTCGGATGAGATGTCTACATGACCTACCCTTTGTCACTCGTGACAAAAAGGGGGAGTAGTTTGGTCTGTATGAGAGTAGTCATGCTTAGGGGGAGTGTGAGTATAGGACATTTTTGTTAGGGGGAGTGTGGCTTGAGGGATGTAGTGAGGTGATCATATGTATTTTTGTTCTTTTTCACCCTTTTAGAGATACATTGATCATGTATTGACATACATTGTATTTATTCTCTTCTTATATATGATGATGTATGTTTTTTCTTTCACCTACCTTTACATGTGTTGTTTCTTTTTTGTCTTTATACACATGTTTCTTTACTTGTATGCAATCTATTATTTCTATTTCACACAAAGATGCCTTGATGTGTTTTGTTTATAAGTGTTTCAGAAATACAGGTTGTCAAAGTCTACTTGTCATAAACTCTCTTCTTGCAAAGTTTTTCAAGAGTTTGTGTTAGGATAGATTTTACTGTATGTAACAAGTGAGTATGAGTTGAGTGATTTATGACTTCTCTCATATTTTCATTTGTTGGTTGTGGTTTTGTCACGGATTGCCAAAGGGGGAGATTGTTAGGACATATGTAGTTCAAGTTGTTAGCATATGTCGCTATTTTATGTAATTGGCTTATCCTTAGACAAAACGCACTTTACTTGTAATTGGGTAGATTTAGGATGTGTTTAACACTTCAAGAAACAGTGTTTCAAGATCCAGTGTTGAAGTCATCAAAGTCTGTCCAAGAAACAAACAAGGAAGTGCAAGTTTTTAAAGCTCGACACCTACCTCGACACATGCATCTATCGAGCTTTAAAGAAGCTGTTTTGCCCTGAGCCTCGACAACTTCTCGACAGATCCTCGACACCTCTATTTGTCGAGAATTAAAGAAAACAGATTTTCAGTTCTATTTCAAGTCCAATCCGTGAATGTGTCTTTGGAACTTCTTTTCTTCTAACCCTAGACATATAAAAGGATTATTTTTAGGGCCGTCAAGATGATGTAAGTTGCACATTCATTCAGAACTTCTTGTTCATGCAATTTGTGATCTGAAAGACAAAGTTCGTGTCCTAGTTCATCTCTGATGATTTGAAGAACTTTGCAGCCAACAACTCTCTCTCTAGTTGGTGTTTGAAGTCGCGTACTGGGATCCGCGCATCTGGTTAGTCACGTACTTGGGAGCCGTGCATTGAAAGGAGAAACTGTCACTACAGAACAAGTCCAATTGGATATTGGGGTAAGAGTTCAATTGTAGGTTGGTAAGGTACTGGGATTCCTTGCTTGTAACTGCTTGTTGTGATAATAGTGGAGTTTCGGGAGTGGTGACCTTAAATCACCCGGTGGCGTTTTTGCCGTAAGGTTTTTCCCATTCGCAAACAAATCACCGCGTTATTTAATTTCCACTGCTTAACTTAGTTTGGTGATTTGTTTGTGCTACCACGTGATATTGCATGATTAATTTGATTAATTAATAACTGGGCTAATTAATTAATTTAAGTTATCACAAGGGGTCAACGCGTTTGTGGCCTGGCACAAGGTTTCTAGCATACTTTACTTGGTTGATGTAAGTTCCAGAATCAGTTTGCTTTTCCTACAATCCTAATAAATAAGTCAGTTCACCAACCATACTCATTTCAAACATCTTCTTCATTTCATCTACAAAAGATGTAGCAAGAGAATCATTAGTAGCACCAAAAACAATGTCATTAACATAAATTTAAGCTATTAAAAAATAGTTCTTATCCTTTCGTATGAAGAGAGTTGTATCTGCAAATCCTCTTTTAAATCCATGCTCAATGAGATAGGCAGTTAACCTATCATACCATGCCCTAGGAGCTTGTTTCAACCCGTAGAGTGCTTTCTTCAACTTGTAGACATCATCCAGTCTCTGAGGATCAACAAAACTTTTTAGTTGTTCAACATACACCTCTTCTTGCAACATTTTACTCAAAAATGCACTCTTAACATCCATTTGATACAACTTGAAATTCAAATGACTTGTTATTGCCAAGAGTATCCTAATGGATTCCATTCTTGCTACTGGTGCAAAAATCTCATCAAAGTCAATCCCTTCCAATTGTGTGTATTCTTGAGCAACAAGTCTTGATTTATTTCTAATAACTGTTCCATGTTCATTTGACTTGTTTTTGAAAATCCACTTATTTTTTATCACATTCACTCCATTCGGCCTGGGAACTAGCTCCCACACATCATACCGAACAAATTAATGAAGTTCTTCATGTATAGAATTAATCCAATCAGCATCTCGAAGTGCTTCATCCACTTTCTTCGGTTCGAATTGGGATAGATAGCATAAGTGAATAATTACATTCAAGTCTTTAGACCTCAATCTCATGTTATCATTTAGACTACCCAATATGTTTATAGTAGGATGATTTAACTTTACTCTAGTAGATGGACCTTTGAACTGAGATGTTCAGGTACCTTTTTGTTCAGATGAAGAATTAGATTCACTTTGTTCTTGTTGAGTTTCATGAACATGGGTAGATGGTTCTGAAACAGATGGTTTTGAAATAGTGTCATTCAATAGTTGTAGTTCTTCATCGCTATGCTTCACGAAAAGAATCTTCAACCTCCATAGTCTTCTCTTGAACCGGAAGAGTGTCTTTTGAATGAGATTCTGGACATGGTTAATCATTGATCACCACATTTAAAGACTCCATGACTATTTTAGTTCTCAGATTGTACACCCTATATGCTTTACTAGTGGTGAAGTAGCCTAGAAAATTTCCCTTGTCACTTTTTACGTCAAATTTTTCTAGGTTCTCCCTATCATGAAGAATATAATAGTCACTTCCAAAAGTCCTGAAGTATTTTACAACAAGCTTTTTCCCTCTCCAGAGTTCATATGGAGTTTTCTTGGACTCAGGTCTAAAATTCACTCGATTGAGGGTATGACATGCAATGTTAATTGCTTCTCCCTAGAAAGACTTGGGCATCTTCTTGTTATGTAGCATGACACGATCCATTTCTTGAATAACTCTATTCTTCCATTCCACTATTCCATTCTGTTGTGGTCTTTTGGGTGAAGAAAACTCTTGATGTGTGCCTTAATCATTGCAGAAGGTAGCCAGTTTTGTGTTCTCAAATTCTCTCCCATGATCATTTCTAATTCTGGCTATCACAGTACCTTTTTCAAGAGCCTCGGCCTTATCTTTTAAAAGCACAACCCAAGTACATCTAGTGAAATCATCCACAACAACTAAAATGTACCACTTTCCACCTAAACTCTGAACTCTAGCAGGACCCATGAGATCAATGTGCAACAACTCCAAAGGTCTTGAGGTTTAAACTTCAGTTATATACGGATGCTTGGACTTCACTTGTTTATCCATTTGACATGGTCCACATATGCTCTTCTCTTTCTTCTCAAACTTGGGCAAACCGATAACTGCTTTACACTTGGAGATCTTTTATAATTGCTTGTGACTTGCGTGTCTAAACCGTTGATGCCAAAGGTCTACTTGAATGATCTTTACACTGAAACACTTGTTAGTTATACTTGGTGTTATACCATAGCAGTTATCAACAGTCCTGACACCAATACACATGCAGTCACCTCCTCTAGCATCTCACATTCATACTTGGTAAAGTGAACATTCAACCCATTGTCGTAAATCTGACTGATGCTAAGTAAGTTAGCTTTCAGCCCATCAACAAACCAGACATGTTTAAATATCGGCAACCTTTGGAATGTCCGCAGTTCTAATGCCTCTGATCACAGATTTGCTCTCATCTCCAAACGTGACTGTTCCAATCTTTCCTTCAAATAGTGTCTTGAATAATGTTTTATTTCCTATCATATGCCTGGAACAACCACTATCCAAATACCAAAGACAAGAATCACGTGCCTTTAAGGCAGTTAAAGCATTGTAACACACATAATTATCATCACATGTAATTAAACCAAGATACTCAAGAAAAGACTTAACAAATGCAACAAGCCATATGATCCAAAAATAGAAAATTTGGATTCTTAACAAAAAGAACTTTAAAGAATCCATGACAACAGGGGCCAGGGATCAACTCTTAGATCAAAATATCTAAACACAAGAGCTAACCTGCTCTGATAACACTTGTAGGTTTTTGGACCCCTTAATACAAGTTGTTTAACCTAGTTATTTAGCCAAGTGATTACTTAGATAAAATATTCAGTTCTAGGTTAACACAATAATATCATATCATGCAAATAAAGTGGAAATATAAAGAACACCATGATATGATGACCCAAGAAAACCTAATCGATAAAAAACTTGGGGATGATTTAACCTAACTATCCTCAAGGTAAAAACAGATCTACTATGAAAGAATTGAAGTTTTTACAATAGAACCTAGACCATTAACATCCTATTGCTACCTTGAGTAGAAAACTTACTACCACGACCACGTAATAGCTCCGAGTCCACAGACTACTTCTTTCTTTGACTTGCAGCAACCACAAGTTCTCCTACTTGCAACTTTGAGACTCCACTCAAAGGTTTCAGATCTTCTTTAATGTTCTTTGTGCAGCAACTAAAGAGATCATCAAGTTCTTGATGCAGATCTTGATCTTGATAACTCTATATGTGTGTATGAAGGTAAACACCTCTAGATCTCACAGAAGATTCAACACACAACTCTCAAAGATCTCTAAAACGTAGCTAGGGTTTTTTCCTTTTATACTTAGAGTGAAATACAAAACCCTACACGTTATATGGGCTTGGGTTGAATTGGAATTTCTGCAGAAAATCAAATTTGCATAAGTTACGATCGATCAAGTCTAATTTTCAATCGATTGAGCCTTGTAGATTTTGTCCATAAATCCTGCAATCACTCGATTCTAATTTTACATTAAATCAGACTTTAAGCAAGCCTAAACCTAGACTCTATGTTTTGATCATGGTTTGCCAACGTAATACATAGTAAAGTTTTAATACGTTAGTTTCTAAGCCTTAGAACCTAACATGTGTCATAAAAACTATTTGTGAGGAATAAATTTTTATGATTAGTCTCATAAGATTTTTTATAAGAAATAATTGATTTAAAATATGATATTCTTTTTCAAATTGAATTTCTTAAGCAATGATTGAAATAAAATCTATTAAAAAATAAAATAAAATTTGACAACAAACAATCAAGAGTATATAAAATAATTGTACACTTACATTAGTGGAAACAATTAATTTTTTTTTCAATTCACTTAAACAAAAGATTCATATTCTTAATAAATTAATTTTAACCATTTGTAATTTCACTCTCTTAGTGGGAAAAAAAAATCCTTTTTTTTTTCACTTTCTAATCCCATGTAAATGGTTTAGTCCTTAAAAAATGTATAAAAGTGATATCGACCTAGAGTATGTAGTTGAGCTAAAAGCCTTATATTAGTACAGTTCATACGAATAGAGCAAAGTTCTCCAAGTGGTTTATCTTTAGGCTTTCAAGTCTTAAATTATAGTTTGATGTAATCTCTCTCTCTCTCTCTCTCTCTCTCTCTCTCTCTCTCTCTCTATATATATATATATATATATATATATATCAAAAAGCTAAAATATAGTATTATTGTTACTACATTTTTATTGAGCCACATCTGCATAGTCTTTCGTTTCATTTGATCTAATTCAGTGATGCTTTGGGAGGAGATGTTTGTGTAGAAAGAGGATCCACTTTATTGACAATTATCTCACTTTCTCAATGTAATGTTGATAGTTTCTGATAAATTTACATATTTTTTATGTTATTAACGTCTTGTTTTTTTTTTTTTTTTTCTAATATCAGTGATAAATTTACTTATATCTACTTCCTCTTTAAACCATTCAAGACTTATAGAGGATGAATCGTTTGTAAAGAACACTTGAAACAAATTTTAACAACACACTACATTATTTACAAAATATCTCACCTTGTATAATAATTGAATGCAAAATGTATCATGTTTGCTTTAAAAAAAAAAATTCAAAGAACAAATATAGAGAGCTTAATTTACAAAACCTAATATATTGTATCAGCTATATTTTATTTCCATAAAAAGAAACTATATTTTGTTAGAAAATAATTACATCATTTTTAGAAGGATTTAAGATTAACACTTATAAGTCTCACCTACTATATTCATTTTTTACTTAAGAAAAAAAGTCATCAAATTTGTAAGCACATTGCAGGGTTCTATGACTAGCTATTTTTATTGCTAACGTTGCCAGTTGTGGTGGTATTTCAAGAAGAAATTATATTAGTTTTTCATTAAAAAAAAAAATTGATATTAGTGTTTTGTTTGCTTTTGGTTTTCCAGACTCTATAATGAAAACTAATATGGAAAAGTTAGGGAAAGAAATGATTGGATATTGTGGGGGTTTACCATTGGCCATCACTATACTTGGAGGTCTTTTAGCCGCAAAGCAGATAGAAGAATGGGAGGATATTCTTAGACATGTCAAATCATACCTCTATGAACAACCAGACTTACGACTCACCAAGGTAATGGGATTAAGTTATGATGATTTGCCTTGCCATTTGAAACCATGCTTTTTATATTTAGCCCATTTCCCAGAAGATTTTGAGATACCAAGAAAAGAATTGACTCGTATGTGGATGGGAGAAGGCTTTATATCACAAATTCAGCATAGAGGAGGAAGAAAGGATACAATGGAGGATGTGGGAGAGAGATATTTGCAGGAGCTAGTGCAGAGATGCATAGTTCAAGTGGGGAAAAATGGTTCACTTGGAAAGATTAGAACTTGCCGAATCCATGATCTTATGCGAGAATTTTGTGTATCAAAAGCCCAACGGGAAAATTTTCTCCAAATCACCAATATTCCTTCCACAGAAGCAAGTAATGCACGTATTGGTAACATTCGAAGACTTGCAATCAATTTGGAATCAAGTGATAATTGCCTTGAGGGGATTAAATTCAATAAATATCCTTACCTTAGGTCTCTTCTCTACTTTGTGCCTCATGACAATAATTTGTATCTTAAAGAATCTTATTTCAAGAAAATCAGGTTGCTCAGAGTCTTAAATCTAGAAAATGTTCAATATTATTGTGGAAACTTACCTGATGACATTGGATATCTCATCCACTTGATATTTTTATCTTTGAAAAATACCAAGATAGAAATTGTGCCATCATCTATGGGCAATTTGAAGTGCTTGGAGACACTAGATTTGCGGACTCAAGAATATGGTATGAAAGTGCCAAATGTGTTTAAGAATATGAAACAGTTGAGGCATTTATATCTACCCATTTATTATTGGGTAAGTGAGAAGTTGGAATTGTCTAATCTTCATTATTTGCAGACATTGGTGAATGTTATCCCTGAAGGTATCCACATTCCCTCAAGTTTTAGATTCAACCGTCTTCGATCTCTTCGCACGACGACTTTTTTAAATGAATGGGAATGGGATTCAGATGTAGTACAAGTAGTATCAAGTTGTCCTGATATATATAAGCTAAATCTACACCGCTTAATAAAGAAGCTCCCAAAAGCTCACCAATTCTCTCCAAATTTGGCCAAGTTGACCTTATGGAGAACTGGTCTTGAGGAAGACCCAATGGCAACATTAGAGAAGTTGTCAAACTTAAAAATCCTCCGCCTTCTTTTTAATTCATTCTTAGGAAAGAATATGGTTTGTTCTCAAAGAGGATTTCCTTTGCTTCAATCTCTTGTCCTTTCTAAATTGAGATATTTAGAGGAGTGGAGGCTGTATGAAGGAGCCGCACCCAATCTTTTTCATTTGGAAATTAGAGAATGCTGGTGCTTGATGACAATTCCAGATGGATTGAGTTTCATCGCAACCCTCCAAAAATTGGAGATCAATGACATGCCAAAGTCATTCAAAGATAGGCTTGACAAAGGGGAACCTAATTTTTACAGAGTCCAACATGTCCCTTCCCTTGTATTTCAACAATGTGACAGAGAATGATAATCTTTCGCTAACAAGGTACATCAATGAATTCTTGCACTCACATTTTTGAAATATTTTATGGTGCTTCTTTTGTTTCAAGTCTCTCCCCAATTAATTCAATTTTTTTCCTAAATAATATTGGAAAAGGTTTATCTCCAAACATGTTTGGAGCCTTGGGCTTCAACCACAAATAAGAAGATAATACACCGCCATATATAATATATATAATTCACTTGGTTGATTGAGTTAAGTGAGTCAAGTGTATTGCACTTGATAAGGATTAATGACACTTGGTTGATTGAGTTAAGTGAGTCAAGTATATTGCACTTGATAAGGGTTAATGACATCTTCCTATTAGAAGCCCAGGACTCCAAATATATTTTGAATCAAACTTTGTCCAATAATATTTAACTAAATTTTCCCTAATGCAAGGGTACTTCTTCTTTTGATCAGAATGAAGGTCTTGTCTATTCCCCCCCCCCCCCCCCTTCAATTTACATACTTATTTACTTTCTTTTCCGCTTCATTTTTGTGGTGGACTCTTATTTTTTGCCATGTTATCAATAAATTAAGCAATGAATTTTTATTACAGCTTCTTCTTTCTACTTTTTTTTGGGCCTTCCTACTTTCTCATTTCATTTCCATAGCGTGAATATATAGGTTAACTAAATATGGTTCTAAAACGCGGCCATAGGAATGGGCTGAGGCCGCGTTTCTAAAACGCGGCCTTTTTCCTAGGGATAAAGCCACGTTTTTAAAAAAGTGGCTTTAGCTAAATCTATGGCCGCGTTTTTGACGCGGCTAAGTTGCTCCTCTGGGCACTTATGCTTGACCTATAGCCACGCTTTAAACGTGGCTATAGATTGACGTATAGCCACGGTTTAGAAAACGTGGCCATTGATGGTGGTCTATAGCCATGGCTAGGAAAACGTGGCCATAGGACCTGGCCTATGGCCACGGCTAAAAAAACGTGGCCATAGACTCGTCAGGCCTGTAGTTACGCGTTTTAGGCCATGGGCAAAAACGTGGCCTAAAAAAACGTGGCTATAGACCAAAACATGCTATAGTCACGTTTTTTGGACCTATAGCCGCATTTTAAAAACGCGGCTATAGAACGATTTTTTTGTAGTGTATTCAGCTGATTTTTGTTACTATTCATGAATCTCACTGCACTTTTGATACTATTTATGGATTTCACTGCATTATTTCAGTTAGCTTTTATCTTTACTTACAATACTTTCAACAAAAAAGTTTTCAATTTTAGCAAAATAAGCGAATCCTAAGTGTTTTTTAATGAGTTCATGTCCACAGCATACTTCATTTTATTTTTTATTTTTATTTTTATGTATTAGGCTTAATCATTTTAGTTGGTTGTCTCATTTCTTTTTCTTTGGATCATATGATCCATGGTGCCGAAGTTTCAGCTCTGCAACTTGTACAAGTTCTGTCTATTATACAATTTGAAGAACTTGGTTTCGTAGACTCATTAAACATATTCTTTGATGCGTACATGCAGTGGTGTCAAGAATTGTTTACTTTGTGATTGTACTCTATGTTGCATTATTTTTTATACTATTTATGGGTCTCATTGTACTATTTTAGTTAATTTTTACCTTTATCTACAGTACTTTCAGCAAAATAAGCGAATCCTAAGTGCTCTTTAATGAGTTCATGTCTGCAGCATACTTCATTTTATTTTTAATTTTTTTTTTATGTATTGGGCTTAATCATTTTAGTTGGTTGTCTCATTTCTTTTTCTTCAGGTGATCTGATCCATGGTGCCAAAGTTTCAGTTCTGCAACTTGTACAAGTTCGTGTCTATTATACAATTTGAAGAACTTGGTTTCGTAGACTCATTAAATATATTCTCTGATGCGTACATGTAGTGGTGTCAAGAATTGTTTACTCTGTGATTGTACTTTGCATTGCATTATTTTGTATAGTGGTTTGTTTGGAATGTTGTGTGTTTGTTTTAGTGCTGCTTTCTTTTTCTTTTTCTTATTTTGATAAATAGTGCGGCTGTTTTTTGTTCCTCTATGATTGCACACTTTGTTCATTTATTCGGTTGAATAAAAGAAACCAATGTATCTTATTGAGCTGGGAATTGTTATAGACTGCAACCTTGGCCTGCTGGATTTTTATATTAGGCCAGACCCATGCAAATGGATGAGATCGTGCTTCAAGTTAGCTCATTATTGATTGGTTACCGGCTTTAGCTTAAGATTGACAAGAAATTGTTGTTTGTTTACCTTGCTCATGTTGTTGCTGTGATAGTAATGAATTGTATTCAGTCCGAAAATACATTTGGGTTATGAAGCAAGAGAAATTCAAAAGGGGTAAAAATAGAGGTCCACATAGTATTGTAATTAGTAGGGACGTGATAGCCATTACATATGAATGGCATCATGAGTTCAAAATATTGTAAAAACTTGACATCCACACACACTATTTTGCAATAATGTTTGTAAGTTGTAAGTGGGAGAGCTCTGTAGTAAGTCTACTTCAGTGCCTCGCTTATTCATCCAAAGGTTGTAAAACTTCCTACCTTTATGTCTCTCAAGCTAATGTCAAGAGTGCTACATATATACATATTTACCCTCGCGTAAGTAGTTGCACAGAATTTGAAAGAGGTGACTCTCAAACGATGTCCTATTCCACAAGTGACTAAATGCCTTCGACTAAACGATGACGTGCTAGAAAAGAGCTTGGGGAAATGTTGTGGTAGTGATGAGTAATCAACTTAAGTCAGTCACGTGTTTATTACGTGCTTTTGTTAACATAAAGATAGGTCTGTCCACGGGTCAGTCCGGGTCGTGTTTGTGCCCAACCCAGAACCGATCCGACTTGATCAGATGGCCAGAAATTCAACCCGCCGCTGACCAGCATGGTTGATCGGATCGGGCGGATCGAACCTTCAATGGACGGCGATCGGTTTGGTCGGATTTGGAGATTTGAAAATCGGCCAAAATCTGGCTATTTAATGGTAAATCGGCGAAATTTTGGTGATATTTTCACTGGATTTTCTTCGAATTTGTCAAAATATCATCAGATTGGAGAGATCTCACCAAATCTAGTGAGATCTCATCAAATCCGGTAAGGATTCCATGGATCTAGCTGAGATCTCACTAGAAATGGCTGAGATCTCGCCGGATCTAAGTAACTTCGCTGGGAAATGCTAAGATCTCGATTTGGTCGGGTTTCTTCAGGTTTTGGAGAGAAAACCCACCGTTTTTGGGTTCTAGAGGTCGAGATCCGCCACCGACTGCTGGAATAGTAGGGTCGGCCGGTTTCTGATCGATCGCCGGTCGAGTCCTCCGAGTGGGTCTCGGATAGGTCTAGACAAGCCTACATAAAGATTACTTTAGACACGTGGTTTATCTTGAGTGGTTGTAACTGATGATTTATGGGTTTGTTTTAACTACTAATTAGGAGTCCGTTACCCTGTATGATAAAGCATCTTATATGCTTTTCATTTTTGATCAATGAGAAAACCAATTTTATTTGGAAGAATCAAGTATTCTAAAAGTGGAGGCCGAGCCCCCTAGCCCTATTTTTTTTTTTCATTTTTGTAGGTGGCTCCTTCTTCTAAAACTTTAGTGCCTTTCTCCCTAATCAGCCTAGCCAGCTTAGCACAATTAGCAACTATCTAGTCTATCCAACCCAAAAACTTAACAAAAATAATAAAAGCATTCACAATGGTGATTGTATTTTAGCAACCAAAAAAAAAAAAAAAAAAAAATTGATCACCAAAGAACCAAAAAACCATGTTGTTAGGTTCTAAAGATTTAGATTTAAATATTTAGAATCATTGTTGTATTGTGTTGGCAAACCGAAAATAAAACATGTCTAGTCTAGGTGTTTAGGCAATGCTTAAATAAGGTCGTTTCAAGTTTTAAAGTCCAGCTGATTGCAGAAAAGGGAGTGTGATTTTGCCTTCCTCTACCGATCGAGAATTCGGCCCGACCAATCAAAAATCCCAAGCATAGTTTTTTTTTTTTTTTTTTTTTTTTTTTCTGTAGATTTTTAAACAAGCCTAAGCTTGTGAAAATGTTTAGGGTTTCATCTAAACTTCTCCACATATAAAAGGAAAACTCTAGCCATGTTTTGAATATGCTAAAGAAGCCTTGTGTGTTACTCTTTGTGAGATTTGAGAGGTTTGTTAGGATATGTGCCCTTAAATCCTATTGTATGATGCTATATATGATATTATGTATGACATTATATTGTAATTAATAAAGTTATTTTATTGTTGTCTAAAATAATGGTAACATGAACATTTGGACATTATCATATAATCCATGAAATGCATAGTATGTGATTTAGTCACGGAAGATATAAATTCCAAATTCTTTGTAAACTCAGAATTTTAGTTCTTAGTCAATGATGAAATGGGACATTTTATCTATAAAGATTGTAACAGATCAACTAAGATGGTTTGTCTTCATCATGGAGGTGGAGACTTCTAATTGATATGTGGATATGTTTTAAGAGTTAAGACATATTAAACTAGACCACTGTGAAATTTATTATTATACTAATGACTGTCGAATAAATAATAAATTTTACGACTTTTATTTACATCAACTCTTAATCCTAAGAGAATAATGAATCTGATCATGAAGCGTAGATTACTTTGATATATCAAGAGTGAGATCTAAAGTCACAATCAAAACCTCAGTATGTTGGGCAGCTACATTTAGTATTCAAGGAACATATATTTCCAAGATGGAATTCATAATCTCTTAACGAAGATATAAAATCCCTTGAGATAAGTTTAATGGGTTTGATTATTCAGAGTGTTAGGCCTAACCACTTTAGTAAGGAGTTACTAAAGTATATATTTATGAAATTGGATTTCATAAATATATGATGAATAACTTAAAGGATTAAACTGGGTACTCAAAGATTAAGATGTAGTAATCTTCAAAGTGGCAATCAATATTCATGACTTTGTATTATTACGAATATTTTGATGAAGGAGTTGAATGTATAATAAAGTCTTGGGATATAATTTCATAACTAAGCCTAGAGTGCAACTATATTCATATAATAGTATTAAATATAGTTAATGTCAATTTTGGGCTTTTCAAGAGTTGACAGATAGGCCCAAAACCCATTGGAGCTAGCGTCTTATTTGTCCATTTTGGTCCCACTCTAAGCCACATACTAAAGACCAATTGGAATTGCTCAAAATGCTAGTCCAATTAGATAATCAGTTATGTATAAGAAGAGAAACATACAAAATTTTGTAAAAGATTGCAAGATCTATGAAATGGTGTGTATGTGAGCGTAAGCCACTCTCTTATTCTCCCATGGACTAATTGAGAGGCCACACTTTTTGGGCATAAATGGAATTGGAATGAAGATTAAAAGAGTTCCTAAGTACTTCTAATCTGTGGTTTTGACTTTCACCGCATTAAGGTACGCTCTCTTGTTCTTAAATTCTTAAATTTACATAGTGTATGTTATCAATTACGAATGAAGTAGATTTGTTAATTTTCCACTGCGTATGTTTGTATGAAATACAAACCATGTTTTTCTTGGTATCAGAGTGGTCTTCAATTTTGAATTTGTATAACATGTTTTGTGAGTTTTGGAATCAAAGATAGTAATTTCATGATGTTAGAAGATTTTACAATCAATTTTCTGCGTGGTTATTGAAATTATTGTTTGATAAAAAAGATTGAACTTTAAGGCTATAGCATCAATGGAATTCAGTTTTGATCTTAAACTCTATCTATTATGTTCATATGATGGTAGTTTATTCATGAAAAACCATTGAAAACTATTTAGTGAAATTCTAGAAAAATTCTGTTTCTTGAGTTTCGATCGATCGAAAATTCACTTCAATAGATCGAATATCCCTTTCGATCGATCGAACAGGAATCGAAAATCAATCGAGTCAACCTAAAAGTTTATGATGAATTTCTTTAAATTTTTGACCGATCAAGAATTACTTTCGATCAATCGAGTTTGCCTTTTTGATTGATCGAATAGGAATCGAGAATCGATCAAGTCATCCAGAAAGTTTGGTAAGATTTTCTTCATAATTTCGATCTATCAAGGGATACATTCGATCAATCGAAAGATGTGAATTTTGAATTTTCACTAAGTGTTTTCACATTCAAAAGTACAAGGCTATGTGTGATGAGATTACACATGATTTGTAATTTAAAACCTTTCTTTTAAAATATATAGTGAGAGAGAAATACAAGGGTTAGATCTCACGGCCTCCATTACCAGTTCATAGTAGTGTGGGTAAGCACCTCGTCTTGGCGTATATGCCTCGCGATCCCAAATGAGGGTGTTTACTTCATAGTACTACAAGATTGAACTTACCCTTTTAAAGTAGTGTAAACAAGCACCTCGTCTTGGAGTATATGCCTCGTGATCTCAAAGGAGGGTGTTTTATTTCATGGTATTACAAGTTTAAACACTATAAGGGAGATAAAATGGTGCTACACATGATTCTAGATAATGATGTACATTAGACTAAGTGTAATGTTAACCTCTCAAAAGAGCTATGTCATTATTACTTAGAGGCTAAAGTTAATACAACATATTATTAGTGTTTGATTAAGAGTTATCATGATAGCACTAATAATGAGAATAATTCTCAATCAATCATGGTGTTTATAATATACTTGCTACCAAGGAATTATAGACATGGATTGGGTTGTCGTTGCATATTTTATGTTATGGTTTTATTAAGGTTCCATACCATATGTTTATTTGCTAAATTGATATTTTTTAGTTTACTTATTATATTTATGTTTGTTATTTTCAGATTTAAATAATGGTATCGTTTAGCCCACTTGTTACTATTCTTAATCAAAACATACTGATTGGATCCAACTATGTTGACTGGAAAAGAAATTCGAACATTGTTCTAACTGTTGAAGAGCACAAGTATGTGCTTAGTCAACCTTGTCTAACTTTCCATCATTAGATGCTCCTCTTGAGGAAAAACAATGATATGATCATTGACAGAAATCTAATGAGATGACCAAGTGCTATATCCTAGCATATATCTTAAATGTTCTATAACATCAAATGCAGGATGTAGAACTAGCTTTGGACATAATGCTAAGTCTGAAGGAGATGTTTAGTGACCAAGGCCGTTCTGTAAAGCAAGAAACTATGAGACAAATTTATAATACCAAAATGGCTGAAGGTACTTCAATGAGGGAGCATTGTCTTAAGATGATCTCTCATCTGAATTCACTGGAAGTTTTAAGTGCCGACATTGATGGAGAATCCCAAGCGAATATAATATTCCAATTACTGCCAAAATCATTCAAGGAATGCAGACTTAATTATAACATGAACAAAAGATTTATAATTTATCTAAATTAATGAATGAATTGGTGGCAACGAAAGGCATTCTTAGTATAGAAAATGTTGAAGCTAATATGGTTGAAGCTTCTTCTTCTCAACCTAAGTCGAAAGGCAAGGGTAAAATGAAGAAGAAAGACTTCACCAAGGAAGATGGTAAACAAACTACCTTAGGAGTTGCCAACAAGGGAAAAAAAAAAAAAGGACTACACTAAAGGAAAGTATTTCCATTGTGGCAAGAAAGGTCATTGGAAAAGGAATTGTCCAAAATTCAGAATTGCCAAAAATAAAGATATGAAATGTCCATTCCTTCTTGAAATATGTTTAATACAAAATCCACGGATTCCTGGTGTGTGGATTCAGGTTGTACTAATCATATCTGCAATACTTTGTAGGGGTTCCAAGAGACCAGAAAGCTGAACGAAAGGGAATTGTTTCTTACTTTGGTTTATGGGAGTAGAATTATAGTTGTAGCTGTTGGAGTGTTTAATTTATGTTTTGGTTCTAGAGTTTTAAGATTGAAAGACTGTTTGTATGTACCTAATGTTTGTAGGAATTTAATTTCTGCAACTTATTTAGGTAAACATGGATATTATGTTTTCTTGAAAGACAATGTTGTAATAAAGAAGGATAAAGTGTTTATCTGTCCTAGCAATATTGTTGATGATCTTTATATTTTAATTCCTAATAAGCATGAATTATACAATCTGAATTAGACAATAACTCTCATGTAAAATCATTAAAGAGAAAATTCCCTTCTACTAATGATGCATATCTTTGGCATTTACCTTTGGGTCATATTAATTCAAAGAGAATTTAAAGACTGATCAAAGATGGACTCTTAGAGCCATTGGACTTTGATGAATTTCTAGTTTGTGAATCTTGTTTTGAGGCTATAATGACCAAACAACCTTTTAATGCAAAAGGTAGAAGGGCCCAAAAGTTGCTTGAATTAGTTTATACGGATGTATGTGGTCCTACGTCAACCCAAGCAAAAGGAGGTTATAAGTACTTTATCACTTTTACGGATATATGGTTATGTGTACCTAATGAGACGAAAGTTCGAAGCTTTTGAAAAGTTCAAAGAGTTTAGGGCTAAAGTTGAGAATTAATTGGATAAATGCATAAAGACCATTTGATCTAATTGAGGTGGCGAATACCTTCTTGGGGATTTCAAGGATTACTGAATTCAAAATGGGATTGTATCCCAATTGATTGCACTTGGAACTCCTTAACAAAATGGTGTAGTAGAGAGAAGGAACATGACCCTTTTCGAAATGGTTAAGTCCATGATGAGTTATTCAACTTTACCAATTTCCTTTTGAGGATATACACTAAAATCTTCAATGCATATTTTAAATTTAGTTCCATCAAAATTAGTTCCCAACACACCTAAGGAATTGTGGAGTGGGCGCGAGCCTAGTATGAAATATCTCCACATTTGGGGATGTCCAACACATGTGTTGAAAGGGAAGTTTGATAAGTTGGAAGCAAACATAGAAGTACGCATGTTTTTACGGTATTCAAAGGAAACTAAGGGTTATTTATTTTTTAATCATAAAGATAATAAAGTGTTTGTTAGCAACAATGCCAAATTTTTGGAAGATGATTATGTAAATAATTTTAATCCTAGAAGTAAAGTTGTTTTGGCTGAAATAGATGAATTTGTAATTGAACAACCAATGGATGAAACTAGGGATGATGTAACTATATTAGATACACCACAAGATTCTACTCATGAGATAACTAGTACACAAGTGCCTTGTCATAGTGGGAGGATTGTTAGACCACCTATAAGATATATAGGTCTAGGAGAAACTTATGAAGTTATCTTAGCAGAGGATGAATTTGATCCTTACACTTATGAAGAGGCAATAAAAGATATAGATGCACATCATTAGGTCAAAGCTATGAAATCTAAATTGGATTCAGTGTATTCCAATCAAATTCGGGATCTTGTAAAAGTGTCTAATGGCATTAAACTTGTTAGTTGGAAATGGATTTATAAGAGGAAGAGAGGAATATATGGAAAGGTTGAAACCTTTAAAACAAGACTAGTGGTGAAAAGGTATACACAAAAGGAAGGTATTAATTATGAAGAAACCTTTTCACCAGTAGAAATGCTTAAATCTATCAGAATTCTCTTATCCATTGCTGCTCATTATGATTATGAGATTTGGAAAATGGATGTCAATATTGCATTTCTAAATTGAAATCTTGAAGAAGAAATCTATACGATGCAACTAGAAGGTTTCATAGCAAAAAACCAAGAGCATATGGTATGCAAGTTGAAAATGTCCATTTATGGATTTAAGCAAGCATCTAGATCATGGAACATCAGATTTGATCAAGCAATCAAATCATTTGGCTTTGAACAAAATCTTGATGAACCATGTGTGTACAAAAGACATCAAGATAAAGTAATAATGTTCCTAGTGCTTTACGTTGATGATATTCTACTCATTGGAAATGATGTAGGGATAATGCCATCAGTAAGGATTTGGTTGTCAAGCCATTTTGATATGAAGGACTTGGGCGAAGCTAACTATATTCTAGGGATCAATCTTTGGCGAGATCAAAAAAATAGAATGTTAGGTTTGTCACAAGCTGGATATATAGATAAGGTTCTAGAACGGTTTAGGGCAAGTGGTAGATTTGTTAGGATATGTGCCCTTAAATCCTATTATATAACATTATGTTGTGATTAATAAAGTTGTTTTATTGTTGTCTAAAATAATGTCATAAATAGCATCATACAATAGGATTTAAAGGGCACATATCCTAAAATTGTTGTCGTGATCAGGAATAATCATCTTAAGTCAATCACATGTTCATCACGAGCTTCAATTAATGTAAGGATTAGTTCAGATTGTAATTTTGCTCACTATTTTTTATCAATGTGAAAAACCATTTTATTTGGAGAGTCTTGTACAGACATAGAGTAGAGAGTCTTCAATTGATCTTATCGTATTCTACCATAATGTAAAACTTGAAGAATGATATTAATAAAAGATCAAAATGGGTTATGGACTGCCGTTCAACAACACAACTATTTTCTTTCAGTTATTTCTCTAAATTTAGCTAAAAATAATCTCAGCATATTGTCTAAACATATAAAGTTTTCCTAACACAAAAAAGCCTCAACTCCTACTACTACTTTGAATCTAGAACTGATGCATACAAAACAAAAATAAGAAAAAAAACATTTACTGATACATAAGGAACAAGTTCACACAGTTTCCACATAAATGAGCATAAGGCCAAAGAAAGAGGAATAAATTTTCTTAGCTCAATTTAACAATCAAAGATAAAATGGGAAACTAGAATAAATTCCAATGATAAACAAATCATAGATTTCATTTATAAATTTGAATGTAAATACAAAGAACATTAAAACCCAAATAAAAGTAAAGTAAGAAAGATTAATATGATAAATGAGAAAGATGGCGAAAATAGCCAAATATCATGTTTTGGCATAATTTGTGGCAAACTAGCACTGTTTCAGAAATATTTAGCAATCTTCCACCTCTTTAGTACTTGAGTTTCATAAAATCGAGTTCCAAATAGTACTCAAGTTCAGTGAACTCGAGTTCCTAGGTGAGTCGCCAGCATGGCACTCCTGACCTAGAATTTGTGCAATCAAAAGAGTAATATGGTACTCGATATTTATGAAATTGAGTACTTCTTTATAGTACTCGAGCTTAACAAAGTCGAGTACTTTTTTTTTTCCCCTTTTTCTACTTTTTGTTTAGTAAAAAGACTGCACTTAGTCCTCACTTTCTCTGGGACTTCACTTCTTGCTCACTAGCCAAATGGCCTCTCCTTTTATTTTTTCATCCTTTCATTCTTTTCTTCCTTTCACACTCATGACATCAAAT
Organism: Castanopsis chinensis; assembly: GCA_032878915.1. NCBI lineage: Eukaryota > Viridiplantae > Streptophyta > Magnoliopsida > Fagales > Fagaceae > Castanopsis > Castanopsis chinensis. Next base: position 5,801,515 of record JAVQMG010000104.1, on the reverse strand, counting down.
CACAATATATGCAACTCACTTGCCTTGACTTTGCTTTAGCCACTTGCCTTAATGCATCAACCCCTTTCTTTTCTTCTTTTTCTCCTCACCATGTCCAACACACCTAAGTCACTACCCATGAAGAAAATAGGTTGACTTTTGTGGCTTGTCCAACCACCTCTCTAATGAGGTGTGTTATCAAGTGTGGGCTGGACCCATGGTGTTATGATGCACCCAACATGGTGGACATAACGATCACAAGTAGTTGAAGATGTAATCAGTAAGAGTTTTACACGAAACAATAAGTAGAAAAAAAAAAAAAAAAACAAGGTACTCGACTTTGTTAAGCTCGAGTACTATAAAGAAGTACTCGATTTCCGCAATATCGAGTACCACATTGTTTTTTAATTCCTCAAATTCCAAGTTACCAATGACACATTGGCAACTCGCTTAGAAACTCGAGTTCACTGAACTCGAGTACTATTTAGAACTCAATTTTTTGAAACTCAAGTATTAAAAAAGTGGTACATTGCTAAATATTTCCGAAACAATGATAATTTGCCACAAATTTTGCCAAAAAGTTGCATTTGGCTATTTTCACCTGAGAAAGATTGCAGAATTAGATATATTCTTGAATTTATTCATCCTTGAAGAACGCACACAAAAGAAAATGGATGCAACATAGTTGAGTTTCCAAGTAAGGTATCACAACAATTAAACAAACAAGACAAGAAATTTATTTAAAATGGAGAAAGGGAGTTGTTCTTCTGTTTGTACGGTCCGACAGTGAATCTATAATTTATTTATTTTTATTTAGGGAAATGTTTTGCACACAGAGAGATCGCTTAAAGCATAGGGAAACTTCCTTTATTCTTCTATCCCTATCACAACCGTCTGCAGCTTTTTCTTCAAGTTGTTTTCAATATTCAATTTATAAGCTCCACATCTCCTGTGATAATAGCCAAATACCACGTTTTGGCAAAATTTGTAGCAAACTAGCACTATTTTAGAAATATTTAGTAATGTATCACTTTTTTGGTACTCGAGTTCAGTGAACTCGAGTTTCTAGGTGAGTCACCAGTGTGGCATTGCTAACCTGAAATTTGAGGATTTAAAAAAACAACGTGGTACTCGACATTATAGAAATCTAGTACTTCTTTATAGTACTCAAGCTTAACAAAGTCAAGTGCCTTGTTTTTCTTTTCTTTATTTCTTTTTTCTTTTCTACTTTTTGTTTCGTACAAAACTTTTACTTATTTCATCTTTAACTGCTTGTGATCGTTGTGTCCACCATGTTGGATGTATCATAGCATCGTGGGTCTAGCCCACACTTGATAAAACACCTCACTAAAGAGGTGGTTGGACAAGCCACAAAAGTCAGTCTATTTTCTTCTTAGGCAGTGACTTAGGTGTGTTGGACATGCTGAGGTGAAAAAGAAGAAAAGAAAGGGGTTGATGCATTAAGGCAATTGGCTAAAGCAAAGTCAAGGCAAGTGAGTTGCATTTATTGTGATTTGATGTCATGAGTGTGAAAGGTAGAAAAGAAGGAAAAGATGAAGAAATAAAAGGAGAGGCCATTTGGCCAGTGAGCAAGAAGTGAAGTCCCAGAGAAAGTGAGGACTAAGTGCAGTCTTTGTACTAAACAAAAAGCAGAAAAAGAAGTACTTGATTTCAGTAATATCGAGTACCATATTACTGTTGGATAAAATTCTGGTTTTGTATCACATACAAAACACACAGCGGAAGCAACAAACAAGGATCTATTTCATTCATGATTGACAACATGCACTATATAAATTTCAAAATTTAAGAGCAAGATAGCGTACCTTGGTGTGGAGAAATTCAAAACAAAGATTTGAAGCACTTGTGAAAACTTTTAATCTTCACTCCAATTCCACTTTACGCCCAAGATGTATGGTCTCTCAATCAGTTTCCAAAGGGAAAATGAAAGTGTGTCTCACACTCTCTCTTTTTCTTTTATTATTGGATTCTTTTCTTCAAAAAAAAAATTCTGTATGTTTTTCCCTTTATAACTAACTGATTATCTAATTGGGCCGGCCTATTGGGCCTTTCCAATTGGGCTTTAGTGTATGGCTTGGAGTGGGACCAAAAAGGACCAATAAGACACTAGCTCTAATGGACCTTAGCTTTTTTCGTCAACTCTTGACAAGTCCAAAGTTACCATTAATTATATTTAATACCACTATATAAATATAATTGCACTCTAGGCCTTATTAATAAATTATATCCCAAGACTTTATTATACACGCAACCCCTTCATAAAATATTCATAGTAATACAAAGTCATGAATATAGACTGCCACTTTGAAAATTACTGCATCTTAATCCTTGAATACCCGGTTTAATCCTTGAATACCCGGTTTAATCCTTTAAAGTTATTCATCATATATTTATGAAATCTAATTTCATAAATATATATACTTTAGTAATTTCTTACCAAAGTGGTTGGGCCCAACTATCTGAATAACCAAATCCATTAAACTTATCTCAAGGAAATATTTTATATTTCTGTTAAGAGATTATGAATTCCATCTTGAGAATATATGTTCCATCAACACTAAATATGGCTACCCAACATACTGAGATTTTGACCGTTACTTTAGATTTCACTCCTGATATATCAAAGTAACCTACACATCATGATCAAGTCCATTATTCTCTCAGGATTAAGAGTTCATGCAAATAAAAGTCGTGAGATTTATTATTCATTTGACAGTCGTTAGGAGAATAATAAATCTCACAGCGATCCAGTTCAATATGTCTTAACTCTTAAAACATATCAACATATCAACTAGAAGTCTCCACTTCCATGATCAAGACAAATCATCTTAGTTGATACGTTATAGTCTTTGCAGATGAAATGCCCAATTCCATTACCGATTACGAACTATAAATTCTGAGTTTGCAAAGAATTTGTGACTTTTCACATAAATCACATACTATGCATCTCATGGACTATATGATAATGTCCAAATATTTACGTTACCATTATTTTAGATAAAAAATAAACAAATTTATTAAACACAACATTAAGTCATACATAATGTCATACATAGCATCATACAATAGGATTTAAGGGCACATATCCTAACAATTACTCTTTTGATTACCATAAATTACAGGTCAGCAGTATTACGCTGGCAACTCACCTAGGAACTCAAGTTCACTGAATACTATTTAGAACTTGATTTTGTGAAACTCAAGTACTAAAAATGTGGTAGATTGCTAAATTTTTCCGAAATAGTGCTAGTTTGCCACAAATTTTGCCAAAATGTGGTATTTGGCTATTTTTGCCCCACATCTCCTCCATCTTCTCCTTGATAGACACTGCTACCTTCAGTTTATCTCTCACTTGTCCTCCTTTCGTAAAAGAGAAATGGTGGAGTCTGTTGTATCCGGTGTTGCAGAAAGGCTTGGCAACTTGCTCTAACAAGAAGCAAACTTCTTGTCCGGAGTGAGTCACCAAGTTGAGATGCTACAAAATGAGCTCAAACTGATGCAAAGCTTTCTAAAAGTTGCAGATACAAAGCAGGATGAATCAGATCTTGTAAGGCAGTTGGTTGCTCAAATAAGAGATCTTGCTTATGATGCAGAAGATATCATTGCTACATATGCTCTCAAAGTTGGATCCAGAGGCATTAAGAGGTGCGCTTGCATCTTGGGTGAAGGAATTATAGTGCACCAGGTTGGCTCAAAGATTGATGTTATCAAGACAAGAATTTCTAATTTGAAACAGAGTTTTCAAGACTATGGCATAGAAAATCAACAATTCAAGCAGGCAGGCTGAGTTCTTTGAAAGAGACGCAACAAGAGCAAAGACAAACATTTTCTCATCTTGAACATGACGTTGTTGGGTTCAAGAATGGTCTAAATAAATTGGTGAATTTTTTGTTGAAAGAAGAGGGAGGCAAAAGAATTGCTTCCATATGTGGTATGGGTGGTCTGGGTAAAACCACTCTTGCCAAAATGGTTTACAACGACCCCAAAGTCAAGCAACATTTTAGCTGTTGTTCTTGGGTATATAACTCACAACAATGTCAAAGAAGACCTGTTTTGGAAGAAATTCTGATTAACCTTCTCTCTCAATTTCAAAAGGATGAAATTCGAAAGTCAGATGAAGTAGATAATATTAAGAAACTAAAGGATGAAATTCGAAAGTTAGATGAAGTAGATATTATCAATAAACTTTACCAAGTTCAGTTTGATCAAAAGTGTTTGGTGGTTTTAGATGATATTTTGAATGAGGAGGATTGGAACAAACTATGTGAAGCCTTCCCAAAGGAGGCTACGAACAGTAAAATTTTGCTTACCTCTCGTAATCAACAAGTGTGTCAGCATGTAGATCCCGGAGGTTTCCATTACCAATTGCAGCATCTAAATGACGTTGAGAGTTTGGAATTGCTTGAGAAGATAGCAATATCTGGAAGAGAAGGTACATGTAATATCTAATCCTACTTTACTTTATTAATTTTTCTTTTGTGATAATTAATTTACAGAATTTGTTTAATTTTATTTTTTAAAAATGGGTAAATAAATTGAAGAAAAGGAAGAGTAGATGAAGATGTTACAAGCATAAAACATCCTAATTAATCACTAATTTGTACAATGCATGAAATATTTTTAGATCAAATGTTAACCAGTTTAGATTTGGTTTCTCCAATTTCAACTCTAGCAAAGCTGGATTATTCTACATATTTGGTAACAAATTCCTTTAAAGGTGCATTTTAAAGAATATCAGATATTTAATTATCAACCGGAATGCACAAGTTAAATAAAAATAAGATACATTTATACATTGGTTGTACAAAGAGATAGTTAGATGTACCTTTCGTAATATTGTATTTATATAGATAAATACGTTTGATTAATAAGTTAAACTCTTTTTATTTTATTTTTTATAACAGGTTAGAATAAATAAGCTAAACTTAGAAAAGCATAATAAGCCCAAATAATAACATATAGTATACTAAACTGCTAATCTAGAGTTCATACACGCAATTGATGTAGAAATTTTAGTGATTGGTTAAGACTTCAATGATTTGAGTGGCATTAGAACACTAGCATTAGGTGTGCCAAATACCAAATATTTAACATTTGGCACACTAAACAAAGAAAAGCCCACCATTATCAGATGTTTTAAATCTCAAAATTTTTTGCATTGAGCTACAATGACATTCTAAATTTGAGACATTACGGATATATATGCTAAAAATATTTATTTTTATTTTTATTCATCTCTCTCTCTCCTCCGTACTCTCTTTCTCTCTTGTCTTATCTCTCTCGCCTGTGTTCTTTTTGTCTCTCTCAACCCACCTCCATAGCAACAACAATCAAAGATTCACCTTCAACAACACCTTCGCCAATCACCACTGATTACAGCAAATAAAATCACTGGCAAAAACCACCAAGCACCATCTTTAACCACAAAATCCACCAAACCCAATCACAAGCAAAACGCACTGATCACAACATGCTCAATCACCAGCCAAACCCATCGATCCCAGCAAACCCAATCACCGGAAAACCTCACCCATCACATCAAACAAAATTGCAACCAAACCCATCACCGGCCAAACCCATTGCCTCTTTCTTCTCTTACTGAGATCGACCCTCGCTATAAGAGGAGATCAACTGGTGGAGACTGGCATGGAGCAGCTTAGCTAAAAAATTTTCCTCCGGTGGTGGTGAGTTTCAAACATGTTTTAAGTTTTTTTTCCTCCCATGGTGGTCACCAGAGAGTTTTATACAAATTGTGATTTGTGATTGGTTGTTGGTGGAAGTGGGTAGTGGGTTTAAGGTGGTGGTGGTGATCAGGTTTTTTTTTATTTGGTGGTGGTGACTGGTGAGTTTCAAAGAGAAAGAGAGAGAGAGATTAGTGAAAAGGAGATAGAAGAGAAAGCATCATAATTTTATTTTAGAGAAGCTAGCAGAGAGCAAGAGAGAGAAAGAGAGGGAAATAATTAATGTTATTTTAATATATGTATATATTATTTTAATGTATAAAATTGAAGAATAGAACATGTGATGGTGCACAAATTGTAAAATGGTGTGTTAAAATAACATAATTATAGAACATCTGATGATGATGATGCTTAGTACCTCCCTTTAACATGTGCATTAAGAACTCTCTCCAAAAAAAAAAAAAAAAAAAAGAAGAAAGAAACCATGTGAATTAAGGGTGTGCATGAGTTAGATTGAAGAATTTTTTCAATCTAATCCAACTTTGTTACGTTGAAAATTCTCAACTTAACCCAACTTACTACGTATGTTAAAAACAACCCAACCCAAGTCAATGGCTGAGTAGGGTTGGTGGGTTATGCTTAAAATGTTTTTATGCCTTGTAAAAAATGGGGTTTTCATAAACTATTTAAGTCTACTTTTTCAATAAAATTTTAGAATTTACATTATATGCCTAAATTATATTCCAAATTTTTAACTTCTCAAAACTAATTCTCAAAATACTAATATAAAGCAAAAAAAAAAAAAAAAAAAAAAAATTATATATGTCAAGTTAGCTTGGGTCAATTGGGTTGAAAACCTATTGACCGAAATCCAACCCAACTTGAGGTTAAACAAAAGGTCCCAATTTAACCCACAAACCCGTGAAAAATCATCCTGAAGTGTTGGGTTCGGTCAGTTTCGTCAAGGTGGTGCACACCCCTACCATGCCTATAGATAAGAGATGGAATAAAAAAAGAAAAAAGATAATTGGATGAAACTAATAAATTTTTTATTAAACTTCAACTCAAAAATAATATAATCATAAATAATAGATAGAATTCGTAATTCGCAATTGCCCAAACAGTTGATATGCACATGAAATACATAGCCAACTATTGTGTGAAACTCAAATTTTCCACTTTTAAAAACAAGTATATATTAATCTAAAACTAAAAGCAAAACAAAGTGACAAAGAGAGATGACCTATGATGAAAAATTAAGACATTGAAAAATGCATAGGCCAAAATAGATTTACCACCAAAAAAAAAAAAAACAAAATTCAAGAGGCATGAGCACAAATTAGAGTTGCAAATGGAATAAAAAATCCATCATATAAATAACATAACCAATTATAAATCAACGAAAGGAAAAAAAAATTGAATAAATAGGAGGAGTAATCACCTTTTGGTTTTGTTGTGTGCAAAAATGGAATGAATGAGAGAGAGAAAGAGGTGAACAGAGAGTAGTAGAAAATTTATGTTGAAAGATGGAAAATGAAGCTTTGTTGTAAGAGTAAGAATAGGGTGTGAAATTATGGGGGAGGAGAAGAGTAAAAAAGAATGAAGAGGAAGGCAGAATAGAGTGCAGAGGTAAGATTTGGATTGGATTAACAAAAAATTAAAGAAGAAATGAATTGATTTTCCAATGACGAGGTGCAACAAGAGTTTAGTGAAATTAAATCCTTAATTATTAAATATTGTATAGATTTAGTGTGAAATGAACAATTATGGTTAACTAGTATTTGAAGACATAAAGAATAAAAATGTTCAAATAAATAATGGTAAAACATAGAGAGAGATTTCTCTAAATTTTATGACCAACAGCACTTAGGTTATAAGCCCAATGGGTTGGTCTAATACTTTCCAAGATCTCATGAGGTTCATATGATACTGGGTTCAAATTTTTAGCTAAGATCTTAAGGCCACTTCCAATATATTCCTTCTTGTAATTACCAAGTTTGTGTGGAACCGTGAACTTATACACACTTACATTCTATTTGTTTCAATGGAAAACCTTTTGTAAAGACAGTTTTCAATGTTTTCCAGTATTTGGTAGTATCAGAAAAAATGAATTAAAGAAAAACTATTTTTGGCCAACAGAAAAAGTATGGCTTATTTTAGAGATTGTTTTCCATTAAAGTTTTTTTGGAAAACAACTCTATCTCACAATAAGCTATATAAGGGAATTCGAAGACTGTTTTTTTAACTCATTAAAGGTTGCTACCAAATATAGGAAAATGAGATAGTTTTATAAAAAAAGTATTTTTTTGAAAAATGACTCATTTTCTATAATAAAACATTATTGCCGAAACAAACAGAGGGTTAAGGGTTTCTCAAAAAAATACTACTGTAAGGATGTAATTGGTGCCTAGGCCCAACAAGAAGGAAGGTATAGACCCAAAGAGGTTAAAATAATAAATTTATAGAGTATGGGTCAGAAACTTTGTTTCTAATGAGCTTACACAATAACAACAATGACCCAAGATTACAAAACAATAAGGATGAATGAGTTTATATGATGAAATTTATCCTTGGACTCAAGCCAAGAACTAGGTGCTTATATTTCTCCTCACTTAAAGATTAATTACCAACGTCTAGTCTATAGTCTTCTTCTTTCTATCTCTCAATCCCCCTTTCTCTAGAGCCTCCCTCCTTCTTATACTTCATCCCCCTCTTCATCCTTGCTCTCCACGTGTAGATCTAGCATGCAAATATGGATACTTGTCCCATCATCCTCTTTCTGAAGTCTTTAAGTAATAGTTGTAAGGCTGAAAATCACTGTTCAAATATCACTTCCTCATTAATATAGCCAGAGACTTAGGTACAGAGCATTCAATGCGGTGGTAGTAGCTTTCTCTGAGATATTTCCCAACCGCCCTTACTCTCTGTGCCCTTATGAAAGATGTCTTTAACCCCGAGTCCTTCTAAAATATCATTCTAGTCAACATAACGTACCACCTGATCCTTATTGCACTTAGCCAAGGATCTACTCCTCCTTGAATTATCTACATTCACTTTCGTCCACCATATTTGCTCTTGGGTCCATAAATTTGATATCATTATTACCATCAATCCATCCTCGGACAAGTCAGCGTTCTAGGACCAAGTCCATGGCCCAAAAAACATATCTTGGGTCTTTTATCCCCACAATAGCCCCTCAAAATTTCATTTTTCTCCCCCATCCGAGGAAAAAATTGGGGTTTTGACCCAACACAACAACTTCTACATGCTTCTTAAAATTCCACATGAGAGAATGTAATTTTTCACTTTTGAAACTGTTTCTAACACTTTGAAGCCCACAATACTCCCATTAAATACTCCAAGCGGCGCTCTGTCCCACACGTTCAACGGTGGGATGTAAATCCAACGGTCATAACTTCTCCTTGAAATTTGAGGGGGATAACTATCACTCAATCCCGGCTCTCATATAAAACGTCTGGGAGATCATAATTCTTCCATTATTTTGTAAACTGGTTAGCCCTTAAGAATCCCTCACTTTTCTAATTCTCACGAAGCTCCTACAAAGTCATTTGTTCTTTCTCTCGTAAGTTTTTCACGCTCCTAAATTATTTTTCTCCTTTGTCATTCTCCTCGGCCTCTTAATCTTTTTCAATTTTTCAAAATCTTCATTTCTATTTTATTTAAATAGGTAGATTCAAAGACCTAGTAGACACTCCTACTGGTATAGAAGGCTTTAGAGCCAAATACCACATTCCCCCAGGAGTTGGTTTGAGATATTGCGCCCCAGACCAAATATATACTGATAGGAAAGAAGGAGAAGTTGTCATTCCCATAATTGCATTCATAGAAGGAGGAATGACAATTCCCATAAGGGGTGTAACTCGAGATTACCTGTATAACCATAGGTTGTACCCGCACCAATGTGCACCTAATGTATTTAGAATCTTAGGTAGTGTCGACGCTCTTAATGAGCAAATGAGTTTGAGACTCACATGGCACGACATTGTCCATATGTATGAGTGTCGTTCACTTACTAACTCAAGGTATTACCTCAAGTCCAGATCTAATGTCATTAAGCTTGTATCATGTCTTCCTAAATCTAACAAGGGCATGAAGGACGACTACCTAATCACCTCTAGGGAGTGGCACAATGGTCTTCATTGCCCAGCCGAGGAGGGAACACCAGGTGTGACTCTATAGGGTTAGGGCCCTTGGCACGGGGTTTAGTTCTTCTAACTTTATCATTCATATTTTTATTGTACATTAGTTTCCTTTCGGTGGGGGATGTTATTGGTCTGACCATGATTGGCTTCTCGGATATTTTTGTAGACAGGCAACACGTAGCGCCCTGCTTGAGCCTATCCAACGTCAGAGACCTCAACAGAGTTTTAAGGTCTGAGGTGTTTGTGAGTGAGGATGGATAGTTGAGGGCAGTCCATCTCATCTTGGGCTTTGAGCCTATATCAATGACCTTCAAAGACATAGGCAATGCAATCATAGCGGGTGACTGTAGGTGTAGAAGAATAGACATCTCTAAAGCAGGATTTCTTGCCTCACTAGAGCTGCCTGACGATCCTCCTCTCCTCCTTCTCGCACGCCCAATAGCAGCAATCCCCCCTGTATGCCTCGAAGTAGCAGCCTCCAGGGAGGAATCTACCTCCTCACACTTGTCACTGAAGGAAGAAATAGACAAATTCCAACTAAAGAAGGAAGAAGAGGAGCGGATTAATCCTATCAACCTCTCAGAATCCGAGAGTGAACCCAATAGGTCAACAGCCAAATTTCCTCCTTTGATAATCGTCGAGGTAGATAACGAGGCCGAGAAAGAATCAATGGCTTTGAATCCGAGGAAGGGTTTAAAGGAAATAATGACTGGTAGGCAAAAAGGTTCATCATGCAAAGAGGCCCCTCAAAAGGAGCCAAACAACAAAAAAAGGACAAAGATAAAAAAAAAGTTACTCCTACAGATAATAGGGAGGAGACAACTGCTCCAGAGGTACGGCAACATAGCGTTTGGGCTCTTCGACTGGAGGTAAAGGGGGCTGCCATCCCATTGAACGTCTCCATTAGAGAATTTCAAAGAGGGCATTCAGCTTATATCGCTGAAGCCCTAGAGCAGCCTCTACTCCTACCAAAGGACATGGATGCATTGAAGCGTATGAGGCAGCCAAACCTCTTCCTGTCACTGAAAAGACACCTTGCTATGGTAAATCCCACCATCATATTAGTTCGATAAATGCTAAGACACTTTTTATCATTATATTACTTTTTTTTTATCTTTACCTTTTTCCTTTTTTATGGAAGTTTACTATTCTTGTGCAGGCTATCCAAGAAGTCTTCATTGTAGAGGAGTGGATCAAGGACGCTAAGAAGGAGACCAACGCCGAGATCCAAGCCCAAAATGAGACCATCAAGGCCCTAGGGACTTTGTAGGAAGAGAAAAAGGAGTTGGTCGACAAATTGATTGTTGAGGAGAGAAGGCGGAAGAGTGCTGAATCTAGCATAGAGAGTGCTCAAAGGCAGGCTGAAGATCAATGCAAACAACTCCATTTCAAAGAGATAGATCTCGTCACTCAGCAGAAAATGGTTTTAGACCTTAAGGCTAAGTTGGAGAAAGCCAAAGCCACTGCTTGGGCATCAGAGGAAACTACGGAGGCAGCAATACAAGCATCCTACACCAGTAGGATAGAAGAAACTGAGATCCGGCTAGCTAAGGAGCTAGCCGAGGTGTGTAGAGATTACTACAAGGAGACTTGGGAGAAAGCCCTTAACCTTGCAAAGGTCTCTGCCTCTTTGGAGTTTAGGCAATCGGGGAAAGTGTATTACCATCCTGATATTTGTGAGATCTCGGTTGCCTACGCCATTGTCCCAGAATCTTCTATATAGCCCTTGGCTACACAGGGTCTTCCTCCACCCCCCAAGCCTCTAAAGGATACTCCTAGACCAGTGACGAAGGTCAAAAAGGTGAAGTGGGCAAAGATAAATGCAAAGGCAAAGAAGTTAAGGCTCCTTCAGAAGCCAAAGATGCTGCCAAGGCTAAGGATGATACCAAAGCCAAGGAGGATGCCAAAGCCAAGGAAGTAGCTAAAATGAAAGAGGTGGAGGCGAAGGAAGATGACCCCCCTCCTAAATCAAACAAGAAAGATGACCCTACCCTTGCATCCAAGGTTTAGACTCCTAGGGTTTTTGTTTTTATTACTTTTTTTTTAGTGAATTCCCTTTGTTTTTACAACTACATAATTAGATTTTTGTAAGCAAATTATCTCTTATCAAGAATTAAATCAATGAAAATTATAGGTTCCTTATTCGTGACAATTATGTCTACATCCTTTCCTAGTGTAATTCCTTCTTTTTTTTTAATACTTAACCTGGGGGGATAATAAGACATTCCCCACTTGGTTGTCTACATAAGGGATAAAACCCTCCCATCTATATGACAGAATCAAAAATTAACAAATCAACAATAATGTCTAAATCACAAATATATACATGTCATGCTTATGAATGTTTTAAGTGATGCTCATGGACTTTCAATTATCCAGATCACTGTAATGAGAATCCTTAATATATCCAATCAAAGGGACAAACCATGATCAATATGAACTTAAACATTTAGAGAACTAACTTAAAGTGTTACTTTACCTAAAGTAAGTGATCTGAGGAATCAAACATAACTAAGGGTTTGTTCAATACTTAGAAAAATGTTGGATGATATCAATTTTCCCAAGGTATGTGGTCTGAGGAGTCAGGTATAGCCAAGGTTCTGTTTGATACTTGGAGATAATGGAAGATATCAATTTTCTCAAGGTATGTGGTCCGAGGAGCCAGGCATAGCCAAGGTTCTGACTGATTCTTAGAGAAACAATGGAAGATATCAATTTTTTCAAGGTATGTGGTCTGAGGAGCCAAGCATAACCAAGGTTCTGTTTGATTCTTAGAGAAACAATGGAAGATATCAATTTTCTTAAGGTATGTGATCTGAGAAGTCAGGCATAGCTAAAGTTCTATTTGATTCTTGGACAAATAATAAATGTAACGCATAAAGTAATAGGCTATATAGAACTGAAAAATATTTCATTAATAATAATACCTTCACAGGTTATTTACATTTCAGGGACGTGGTATAACCTTTTCATCTAGATCTTCAAGATAATAAGCCCATATTCCAGCTACTGAGGTGACACAATATGGCCCTTCTCAATTTGGTCCTAGTTTTCCCCAAGCTGGATTGCCATGCCCAAAACTTTCCTTAACACTAAATCCACTGGCGCTATTGGTCTTAGCTACACGTTCGAGTTATAACCTTGTTTAAGCTTGTGCTGGTAATATGCTAACTGAACCATAGCATTTTCTTTTCGTCCTTCAACCAAATCCAAACTTTTCTCTAACAATCCGTCATTGTTGTTCGGACTAAAAGAACTCGACCTTAGCGTTGGGAAACCCATCTCCAGAGGAATTATGGCTTCAGCCCCATAAGTCATTGAAAAAGGAGTCTCTCTAGTGGACCTACAAGGTGTAGTTCTGTAGGTCCAAAGGACATAAGGTAGCTCTTCTACCCATCTCCCCTTAGCATCATCCAACCTCTTCTTAAGCCCATTAACAATTACCTTATTAACAGCTTCGGCCTGTCCATTCCCTTGCAGACAAGCCGAAGTGGAATATCTATTTGTAATACCCAGATCGCAGCAATATCTTCTAAAGGCCTTACTATCAAACTGAGCACCATTATCTGAGATGAGGCTATGAAGAATTTCAAACCAAATGACAATATTTTTCCAGACGAATCTTCTTGTATCCAGATCTTTAATAATTGATAGTGGCTCAGCTTCAACCCATTTAGTAAAGTAATTTGTGCTAACCAGCAGAATCTCTTATTCCTTGCTGCCTTAGGGAAGGGTCCTACAATATCCAAACCCCATTGAGCGAAAGGCCAAGGACTAGATAGAGGGTTGAGAACTGCACAAGGTTGATGAATATTGGGAGCAAACCTTTGACACTGGTCACACTTTTTTACGTACTCCAGTGCTTCCTTCTGCATATTAGGCCACCAATATCCTTGAGTAAGAGCCTTATGAGGCAAGGATTTTCTCCCTGTATGACTTCCATAAATCCCCTCATGCAATTCTTCTAGAAGCAACTCCGTTGCTTCAGGGTGCATACATAGCAGATATAGTCCAGAAAAATAGCGCTTGTACAACTTTTGATCCTCGAACAGCCAAAACTGAGGAGCCTTTCTACGTACTTGTCAGCTTTAGACTTTTCCTCAGGTAAGATACTCTCTTTAAGATACAACACAACAGGGTCCATCTAACTAGGTCCCATTTTGATATGACAAACACGAACTACGTCTACATTTATCTTAGTAGGTGTATACAAATCTTCCACTAAAAATAACCTGAGGTAAACTCTATGCCAAGAACGTTGCCAAGGTGGCTAGAGTGTCGGCATGAGTGTTCTTGCTTTTGGAAATTTACACTAAAGTGAAAGATTCAAAATTTGATTGCAACCGTCTAACCTGACTTAAATATTACTGCATCCTCGAGTCTCTAGCTTCTAGCTCCTCTTCCACCTGGCCTACAACCAACCTTAAGTCCGAGAACATCTTCACATTCTTCCCTCTTATTTTCTAAACCATAGTCATCCCTATTAGCAGAGTTTCGTACTCGGCTTCATTATTAGTGACCGAAAAACCCATTCTCAAGGACTTTTCAATGACGATCTTGTCTGGAGAGATTATAACCAGCCCCACTCTAGATCCTCTTTGATTTGCTGCACCATCCATGTACACCTTCCACGATAGAGATTCCTTCAGGGAGATCATGCCAACTGATTTTTCATCCGTGTCCGACCTCTTCGTATGTTCTTCTAATGAGGGCTTAGCGAACTCAGCTACCAAGTCAGCAAGGACCTGACCTTGCACAGAGGTGTGTGGCATATACTTTATATCAAAAGCCCCCAGAATTGTTCCCCACTTGGCAATCTTTCTCGTATAATCAGCGCTCCGAAGTAGAGACTTGAGCGGGAGTTAGGTTAGGACCACAACTGTGTGAGACTAGAAGTAATGGGGAAGCTTTCACGTGGCATGTATCACCGCCAAAATGACTTTTTCCAGTGGTAAATAGTGGATCTCAGCTTCGTGCAACGACTTACTTACATATAGACTGGCCTCTGAACACCGTTGTCAACCCTTATTAGTACCAAACTGACAGCATCGGAAACTACAGCAATATAAGCAAACAATACATCATCTACCTCAAGCCTAGACATAATAGGTGGCTGAGAAAGGTATTCTTTGAGCTGTTGAAAGGCCAAAGCACACTCCCCAATCCATTCAAATCCTTTCCATTTATTTAGCAACTGAAAGAAAGGCCTACATCTATCTGCGGACCGATAAATAAACTGATTTACAGCAACCATCATTTCTGTCAATCTTTGAAATTTCTTAGGATTACGAGGTGGCTACAAACTGTTAATCACCTTAACTTGGTCAAAATTAACTTTGATTCCACTATGTGTAACCATGAAGCCCAGAAATTTACCAAATCCCACACCAAAAGAGCATTTGGAAGCATTTAGGCGCAACTTATACTTTCTTAGTGTCTCGAAGACATTTTCAAGATTCCCAACATGCTTAGACACCACCTTACTTTTTACCACCATGTCATCCACATAAATTTCAATGCTCTTCTCCAATTGCAACTCGAACATCCTAGTCATTATCCTTTAGTAAATAGCCCTTCATTCTTCAAATTGAAAAGCATTACCTTATAATGATAGTTTCCAGTAGGCATGATGAAGGTTGTTTTCTCTTGATCGTCCAAAGCTAGAGGTATTTGGTAAAAACCTTGAAAAGCATCTAGGAAACTCATCCGAGGATGCCTAGCCGTGGCATCCACCAACTGATCAATGCGAGGCATGGGGAAAGGATCTTTGGGACATGCTTTATTCAAATCAGTAAAGTCTAGCATATCCGTCATTTGCCATTCTTCTTCTTAACCACCATCGTATTGGCCAACCAATCAGGATAAAACACCTACTTGATAGCTGCTGCCTTCTTGAGCTTAATTACTTCTTCTTTAATAGCTTTAGAATGCTCTTTAGATGATCACCGAGGTGGTTGCTTCCTTGGTACCACAACGGGATTGACATTCAAATAATGACAAATAAAGCTCGGATCGACCCCCGGGGCCTCATAAGTATTCCAAGCAAAAATATCAAGGCTTCCCTTATAGAACTTCACCAATTCCTCTTTCTCCTGAGGAGGCAGCTGAGCGCCTACCTGAAAAGACTTTTCTTTATCATCACTTATAGCAACTCGCTCTAAAGCTTCACATTCTGGTTCCACCGATAGACCTGCTGATAACTCTGGCTTCTTTAATTGCTACAAATTATGATCATCTGATGCTGAGGACCCTACTCTAGACTGATGTCTAATTGCAACCACCATTCACTGCCTCGCCGTAGACTGGTGTTAGGACATATGTGGTTCAAGTGGTTTCAAACATATGTCATCATTTTATGTAATTGGCTTATCCTTTGACAAAACGCACTTTACTTGTAATTGGGTAGATTTAGGATGTGTTTAACACTTCAAGAAACTATGTTTCAAGATCAAGTGTTGAAGTCATCAAGTCTGTCCAAGAAACAAGCTGGAAAGTGCAAGTTACTAAATCTCGACACCTAGTCTCGGCACATGCATCTATTGAGATTTAAGAAGCCGCTTCAGCCCCGAGGCTCAACAGCTTCTCGACAAACCCTCGACACCTCTATCTGTTGAGATTTATGGAAAACATATTCTAAGTTTTGTTTTGATTCCAATTTGTAAATGTGTCTTTGTGACTTCTTTTCTCCTAACCCTAGACATATAAAAGGATTATTTTAAGGGCCGTCAAAAGGAGCACAAGTACACAAGTTGCACAAGCATTGAAAAATCCTTGTTCAAGCTATTTGTGATCCAAGACAAAGTTCATGCCCTAAGTCATCTCTTGTGAAGAAGTTGCTGTGTATGTGCACCGTAGGGTTTTGTAATCGAGCATTTTCTTGATCTTCATTGTGTGGATGAATTGAAGAACTTTGCAGCCAACAACTCTCTCTCTAGTTGGTGAATTGAAGTCACGTACTATGATCCGTGCAATTGGTTAGTCACGTACTTAGGAGCCTTGCATCAAAAGGAGAAACTGTCACTACAGAACAAGTCCAATTGGGTATTAGGATAAGGGTTCAACTGTAAGTTGGTAAGGTACTGGGATTCTTTTACTTGTAACCGCTTATTGTGATAATAGTGGAGTTTCGAGAGTGGTGACCTTAAATCACCCGATGGGGTTTTTGCCGTCAGGTTTTCCCCATTCGTAAACAAATCACCGTGTCAATTTTATTTCTGCTACATACTATGGTTATTGGTGATTTGTTTGTGCTGCCACGCTGTTTGCATGATAATTTGATTAATTAAAAAGTTGGTCAATTAATCAACTTAATTTATCACAAGAGGTCAACGTATTTGTGGCCTATCAAGTGGTATCAGAGTGGGCATACTCTGATTAAGGTTTAATCCTTGTGTGTGATCCATTGACCCTTGTTTGTCATGGATAGAGGTCAGTCTCTTATTATACCTCCATTGTTTGATGGTACTAACTATGCATACTAGTTAGTACGCATGAGAGCTTTCTTGCAGTCACTAGATGAGAAGATGTAGCAAGCTGTGGAGATAGGCTGGACCAAGCCTACAAAAGCGCTGGCCAATTGGGATGATGCCAAGATCAAGGCGGCTAATTTCAACAGCAGAGCATTGAATACCTTATTCAGTGTGGTCACCAATGAAGAGTTCAAGAAGATTTCCTCCACAAAAACTGTTAAGGAAGCATGGACCATTCTCCAGACAACCTATGAGGGAACTAAGACTATCAAGGATTCGAAGCTACAAAGGCTCACTTCAAAGGCTCACTACAAGTTTCGAAGAAATTAAGATGGAGGATGATGAGTCATTCGATGAGTTCTATGCAAAGCTCAAAGACATAGTGAACTCAGTTTTCAATCTTGGGGAAACCATTCCTGAACTCAAGATAGTAAGAAAAGTGCTCAGATCTTTGCCCGAGAGATTCCATGTTAAGATCACAACAATAGAGGAATCAAAGGATATTGACAAGATTCCTCTGACTGAAATAGTTGAAAATTTGCAAACCTACGAGCTAGGGTTGACTAGAATGGGCAAGTCAAGCAAAGGCAAGAGCATGGCACTAAAGGCCAAGAGTAGTAATACAAATGAGTCTTTAGACGATGAAGATTCTAAGATGAAGCCCTACATTACTAGGAAATTCAAGAAATTCATGAAGAATGCAATTGGAAAGGGCTTCAACAAGAACCGTAGGCAATCTAGTCCTTCTCAGTTCAAGAGCCCAGATAAAGGGAAGAAGGATACCAGGGATGGCGGTCAGTACCCTGTTCCCGTTGGACCGAAATGCTTCGGGTGTCAAGGCTTCGGGCACATGAAACAAGAGTGTCCTAGAAACCTCAAGAGTGTTGGGAAGAACAAAGCACTTGCTGCTACCTTGAGTGACACTGAGCCCGAGGATGATTTCGACAATGAAGATGACGGAATCTTGAATGCCTTCACTGCCACTGTTAATCCTACTGAAGGGATTACTGAAGAAGTAGATGAAGAAAAGGAATTGGTGGATACTAAGTTTGAAACTATGGATGATCAAGATGATATCCATACTGCCTATGAGAAATTGTACAAGCTTTCTGAAAAGCATGAGAAACTCTATCGGTTGGCCACCAAAAAGCTCAGTGATGTGGAACTTGACCGTGAGGAGCTTTCCACTAAGATTGATGAAGCAAATCAGATCATTGGGTCACTGAGGTTCGAGAACAATTTCTTGGCTGAGAAGACCAAGAAGCTTGAAACGAAGCTGTTTTAAGTTAGAACACAATTGGAGAGGACATCAAATGCAAAACTGGATGAGATGCTCAGCGTTCAGAAATCTGCTTCGGATCATACAAGATTGGGGTATGCATTCTCTCTCTATGATACTCCTTCTGCTAGTACTACTGTTTTTGTTCCTCCTGCTAATAACATTAAAACTGAGGATAAAAATGTTAAAACTGAATTAGCAAGTGAGAACTTAGACAAGGGCAAGTCCATCTTAGGAGCACCCCCTAAGCTTGAGAAGAGGGAAACTAGAAACCCTAAGACTAAGAAGGCTATCTCTCAAAAGCCTAAACAGAAGAAGCAGCATCTCTGTTATCATTATGGTGTTGCCGGTCATACTCGACCAAATTGCTACAAGTGGTTAGCCACTCAACAAAGCAATGGCATGATAGCATCTAGGAACTAGAATCAGCTCCATACCTCTCTTGCTCCTCTTGGAGATATTCTCAAATCTCTCATGTTCCTTTCGAACTTGAACTGTTTAAATTCTTCCCCTTCATCACCGGTTTAAGAGTTGGCAAAAAGGAAAGGTTCTTCCAAGGTATGGAAGGAAAAGGGTTCTAAGTGATTTAGTTCACTTATTTTCTCTCTCCCGTTTTGTTGTTTTTGCATTACTTGTATGTTGCTTTATTGTTTTGAGTCTGCATCTAGTTTTATGCATTGTTTTGCTTTCTTCAACATGTTTTTGCTTGTGTGTTTTCAGTTTTGTGTTTTATTTTTACTTTTCTGATAAACATAAAAATAAAAAAAATTTAAAAATACAAAAACAGTGTGTGTTTGTGTACATTGGTTCTTGTGAACTTTAAAATGGCCATTGAAACAGAGTTTTCTAAACTTTGTATCTTTTGTAACTTAGATGAGCATTCTTATGCACAACTAAGCAAGTGAGTTTTGTAGCTCTTTGTTTGTGATGAGTAAGGTTAAGTGATCTCTTATACTTAACACTCATATCACTTTTTTTGACGGGTAGGACTAGAAAATCCTAAGAGAAATGCATAAATAACCATCTCACTACTGTTACTCGCCAATCATGATATGACATTTGTATGCTTCGATATTGCAAAAGTGCAATGTCAATGACATCTGTATGCTTCGGCGTAGTAAAAATGCAATGTCAAAAACTTAACATAATTGGGTATTTCTTTTCTCTCTCTTATATGCTCATGCATGATATGCTTAATAAAATAAAATATGCAAAGAAATAAAAGCAAAAAGATTAAAATGCTTTAAAATATGATTACAAGCGTGTTTTCTAGGAGATGTGGGAGTTATAGGATATACCTCGAAGGTGATAATCCCCATCAAACAGTTATGATTGTGTGTGAGTTAAAGTGATTATCTCATATCTCAAATCGTCATAACTTTGAGACACTTATGCAATCTTGCGATATTTTTCACACACAACACGCAATATTCTTTGCTATTCTTGATATATGTCCAAGTATAATGTGATTTGGCCATCACAAGATTTACATACATTAATGTATGCTCACTAAACTGTCTTAACTCATTTTTTTGAAATATAAAATTGGTTAGACTTATTTAGTGTGTGTGTGTGTGTTTTGAGATCCGTGTGTTTAAAATTATTTTTGAGAGATGATTTTGAGAGCTCAATGTGTTATTTGGATCATTGGTTGAGTTGCATGTGTGATTGCATTCATGTTTGCGTTTTTCTTCTCTTAAAAAACTGTTTTTTAAGGCAATCTCGACACCTCCTCGACACATCCTCGATACCTGGCTGTCTGTCGAGCTTCTTAGCTTTTTCTTATCGCAGTCTCGACATTTTCTCGACACCTTGTGGATTGATCGAGAAACTTTCTGTCTGCTCGATAGCTTCTGGATCGATCGAGACTCTTTTGTGCTTAATCTTTATCTCTCGATACCTTTCCTCGATAGCTGTACCTATCGAAGCTGTTCTTCTCGACACCTACCTCGACACCTCTCGATACCTTCATCTGTCGAGAATTACTGAAGGAGTATATATTGGATCTTCGCGATTTTTCTCTCATTTCTCTCGATCTCTCTCTCGATACATTTGGTTTTTTCCCTCCCAAAACCTCTCTCACTCACTCCAAACCCCTTCCTAAGGATTTTTCAAGCTTTACTTAAGATCTTCCTCACTTGGTAAGCCTCAATCCTCTCATTCTTCATACATTTCATGTTTTAAAACCTAAGTTTTGGGGTTTTTGAAAAATTTTGCGGTTTTTCAAAATTGATGAGTGTTTATTGAAATTTTTGGGTTGGTTTTATAGATTTGATCTTTAAAACTACATGCATTGCATCACATTAGCATTCTAATAGTATTTTCATGCATTTAGATGTGTGTTTTCTGCTTGTGTGCTGGTAGGATTGGATTGGGCTGAGCCCATGATGCTTTTTATGTTGCATGTCACATGTTCATGCATTTCTCATGCATACGTTCTTTCTTTTCAATATACTCATCCTATATTGAACTGTTTTAGGACTTTTTTGTGTGTTTCTCTCTTTCTCTCTCTCTATGTTTGCGTTAGTAGTATCTATGGCACTTAAGTGTAAATCCATTCCATCCCAGAACCCTCTGCATTCTCGGGGCTCTTCTTCTTCTGATCCTACTCCTATGTCTGTCTGGTTCCGTGATGAGAAAGCCCAACAGGACTTCTCGGAGAACTTTTCTAGACGAGGTGTCCATTCGGAATGCCAAGTTATCCTGGCAAACTTTGCTGACACTGACCTACCCGATGTCAGTCATAGTCGAGGTTGGGAGTCACTATATAACGTCCTGGTCACTTGTCCTACCGTGTTGATTCAGGAGTTTTACTCCAACATCCACAGGATTGATTCTTCAGTACCTCTCTTTCATTCTCGCGTTCGAGGTACGTGTTTTGCTGTCACTTTGGAGCTGGTCTCCGAGGTTCTTCATGTCCCGAGGATTGATCATCCTAATTACCCCGGTTGTGAGCGTCTTTGGACTGTGTCTAAAGACGAGATGATCTCTGCGTTCTGTGAGCGCCCCTCTGATTGGGGAGATCATCAGTACACACCATGCAGGCCTTTTGCTAAAGGTCCTCGTTTCCTTAACATGGTGATGACATTTGTTTTGCACCCACTCTCTCACTATAACTCCATCACAGAGCTTCGTGCTCGATTTTTGTTGGCTCTTTTAGAGCATCTTATTATAGACTTTTCTTCACACTTCATCTTCTCTATCATTGATGTCTATAGGGATACAACTACCCGTGATAAGCTCATTTTTCCTTCTACTATCACGAGGATTCTTCGCCGTTTTTTAGTCCCTTTTCCATCGTCCAACCCATTTCATGTCATGTTTGCCATAGACACTGCTACTGTAAAACATAGTGAGACACAGTTTAGGTCGCGATAGACGGATTCCACAGCTCCTTCCTCCCGTCCGGCTCCATCCAGATCTGCTCGAGCGACATCTGCTCCCTCCTCTTCCTCGAGCGACGTCACACTTGGAGACATCATGGCGCAGCTTCAGCGCATGGATGCTCGCCTTGATACACTCTCTACGGAGTTGTATCAGGTGAATGTTCGTGTTGGTTGCATTGTCAGGCGACAAGGGACCTTGGGCGGCTTTGCCTCTAAGACTTCTTCTGCACCTCTTCATGTAGCTTCTAAGACTGAGGATGATGATGGTGATGACAATGATGCTTCTGATGATGATGATGGAGATGCAAGCTCTTCCGATGAGATGTCTACTTGACACTTTACCCTTTGTCACTTGTGACAAAAAAGGGAAGTAGTTTTGGGTTATGAGAGTAGTCATACTTAGGGGGAGAACTTGTATAGGATATTTTTGATAGAGGGAGTGTTGATATAAGGGATGTAGTGAGGCCTACATGTATTTCTTTTCTTTTCTTTCTTATAGAGATACATTGTTTATGTACCTCGGTCTTGTGACCATTTATTGACATACATTGTTCTTATTTCTTGATATATATGTTGATATATGTTTCTTTCACCTACCTTTCCATGTGTTGTTTCTTTTCTGTCTTTATACATATGATTCTTTATTTGTATGCAATTTATTATTTCTGCTTCACACAAAGATGCTTTGATGTGTTTTCTTTAAAAGTGTTTCAGAAATACAGGTTGTCAAAGTCTACTTGCCATAATCTTTCTTCTTGCAAAGTTTTTCAAGAGTTTATGTTAGGATAGATTTTATTGTATTCAACCAGTGAATATGAGATTGAGTGCTTTATGACTTCTCTCATATCTTCATTTGTTTGTTGTGGTTTTGTCATGGATTGCCAAAGGGAAAGATTGTTAGGACATATGTGGTTCAAGTGGTTTCAAACATATGTCATCATTTTATGTAATTGGCTTATCCTTTGCCAAAACGCACTTTACTTGTAATTGGGTAGATTTAGGATGTGTTTAATGCTTTAAGAAACTGTGTTTCAAGATTAAGTGTTGAAGTCATCAAGTCTCTCCAAGAAACAAGCTAGAAAGTGCAAGTTACTAAATCTCGACACTTAGTCTCGACACATGCATCTATCGAGATTTAAAAAGCTGCTTCAGGCCCGAGGCTCGACAGCTTCTCGACAGATCCTCGACACCTCTATCTGTCGAGATTTATGGAAAATAGATTCTAAGTTCTATTTTGATTCCAATCCGTGAATGTGTCCTTAGGACTTCTTTTCTCCTAACCCTAGACATATAAAAGGATTATTTTAAGGGCCGTCAAAAAGAGCACAAGTATACAAGTTGCACAAGCATTGAGAAATCCTTATTCAAGCTATTTGTGATCTAAGACAAAGTTTATGCCCTAGTTCATCTCTTGTGAAGAAGTTTCTGTGTATGTGCACTATAAGGTTTTGTAACCGAGTGTCTTCTTGATCTTCATCGTGTGGATGAATTGAAGAACTTTGTAGCCAATAACTTTCTCTCTAGTTGGTGAATTAAAGTCGTGTACTGGGATTCGCGTAATTGGTTAGTCAAATACTTGGGAGCCGTACATCAAAAGGAGAAACTGTCACTACAGAACAAGTCTAATTGGATATTGGGATAATGGTTCAATTGTAGGTTAGTAAGGTATTGAGATTCCTTTACTTGTAACCGCTTGTTGTGATAATAGTGGAGTTTTGGGAGTGGTGACCTTAAATCACCCGGTGGAGTTTTTGCCTTTAGGTTTTCCCCATTCGTAAATAAATCACCGTGTCAATTTTATTTCCGCTACATACTATAGTTATTGGTGATTTATTTGTGCTGCCATGCTGTTTGCATGATAATTTGATTAATTAAAAACTTGGTCAATTAATCAACTTAATTTATCACAATGGGTCAACGTATTTGTGACCTATCAACTGGCTTTCGATCAGCTCTTCAACCCCGAATAAGGGACAGCCCCTATGGCATGAAGCCAGGGTCTCGCCACAATGGCTGTGTATGGAAAATATGCATCCACCACTATGAAGTTGACCTCTACAACTTCTGACCCTATTTGTACCACCAACTTGACTTGTCCCATTGGTATAACCATCTTCCCATCAGAACTTACTAGAGGTAAATCATAACTAGTCAAATCTTTTGGTTTTAATCCTAAATCTCTATACAAGTTGGGATACATAATTTTCGCCTCATTACCTTGATCCACCATAACAAGCCTCACGTCATACCCCTCTATCTTGAGTGTGACTACCAGAGCATCATCATGTAGTTGTATAGTTCCAAATTTATCCTTCTCCGGGAAGCTCAATGCAAGCTGTAGTGCAACCTTAGCTCTTTTCAACCCATGATTAGAGTTCTCAAATAGTGGCCGAGTCATAGTCATTACTCGGGAGGGACACGAATCCACCATTCCAAGAGTCATAAAAATGACATTAGTGGTGCCCAACAAAGGCCTCGAAGAGGTGTTCCCTTGAGTACCTAAGCCTGTATGACCAACTTGCCCATTGGGCCTATATAGAAACTGTTGCAACCTTCTCTCTTTAACCAATTGCTCCAAATGATACCACAAATTTCTGCAATTCTCAGTTGTATGTCCGCGCTCTTGGTGGTACTAACAATAAAGGTTCTGGTTACTTCTTATGGGGTTTCCATTCATCTTGTTAGGCCATTTGAAGTATGGTTCATTCTTGATTTTCTCTAGAATCTAATGAATTGACTCTCGGAACACCATGTTGATGGCTTGTGGCACAATACCAACCCCAGTTTGCCTGGTGAAGTCTCACTGAGGACGATTATCATTATACTTGTTTGACCTGAAGTCCTTTTTATCTTGAGAGCCCACCTTCGTCTTTCCTTTACCTAACTGCTAGTCCTTTTCAACTCGCTTATACTTATCAATCCGGTCCATAAGCTAGCGCACACTACTAATTGGTTTCCCAATTAAGGACTTCCTCAAACCATGCTCGGCTAGTAAGTCGACCTTGAAAGTTCTAATGAACACATCATCAAAGTCCCCATTAATCTCATTGAACATCTCCCAATATCAATCTGTGTGCGTTTTTAAGGTTTCACCCTCTTGCATGGCCATAGACAACAAAGAATCCAAAGGCCAAGGAACTTTACTACATGTAATGAAGCGAGATCCAAACACCTAAAAAAGTTCCTTAAAGGAATTAATAGACTCTAATCCTAGGCCATCAAACCACCTCATCGTGACGGGCTCCAAACTAGATGGGAAGACCTTGCACATTAAAGCCTCGTTCTTGGAGTGCATAGCCATCCTTTGGTTGAAATGGCTTATGTGTTCCACAGGGTCAGTTTGACCATTATACAAGGTGAATGTTGGCTGAATGAAATGCCGAGGAAGCTTTCCCCCTTCAATCTTACGTGTGATGGTTGACTTTGAAATTTGATTCAGCGCCTTACACATGGCATCAGTTCCTAAGCCCTTGGTGGATGAATTCCTATTCCTGCAATTATGGGGGCTATTCTCTTCAAATGAATAAGACTCACTAGGAGGAGTTCTAGACCTTGGCCTATAGCTGTCCTCCTCGTTCTCATTCTCGCCATAAGAAGAGTCAGAGATAGACCGAATCCGCCTCTATCGTTCGTGACGTAACTTTCTCCTCAAACGGTCAATCTCCAACTGCATGGCCCTAGCATTCTCCTCATGGGAGACTCTGCTTCCATCTTGTGATTGACTTTTGCTAGTATAGGTTGTATGTACACTTCCCTCCCGATCTCCACATTGTTCAAGATTGTGGAAGTCATCTTGACGTTGAAACCCCCTAGACTCTACCTGGTATGGACTTGAATTTGCTATAAACAAACTTCAGACTCATTAAAAATCTAAGATTTCCCGAAGACGGTGCCAATTGTAAGGACACAATTGGTGCCTAGGCCCAACAAGAAGGAGGGTATAGGCCCAAAGAGCCCAAAACAATAAATTTATAGAGTATGGACCAAAAACCTTGTTCTAATGAGCTTACATGATAACAACAATGGCCCAAGATTAGAAAATAATAAAGATAAATGAGTTTATATAATGAAACTTATCCTCGGACTCAAGCCGAGGACCAAATGCTTATATTTCTCCTCACTCAAAGATTAATTACCAACGTCCAGTCTACAGTCTTCTTCTTTCTTTCTCTCAATCCCCCTTTCTCTGGAGCCTCCTTCCTTCTTATACTTCATCCCCCTCTTCATCCTTGCTCTCCACGTGTAGATCTAACTTGCTAATATGGATATTTACCCATCAGCTCTTTCTTGAAGTCTTTAGGTAATAGCTGTAAGGCTGAGAATCACTGTTCAGACATCACTTCCTCATTAATATAGCTAGAGACTTAGGTACAAGACATTCAATGCGGTGGTAGTAGCTTTCTTTGAGATATTTCCCAACCGCCCTTGCTCTTTGTGCCCTTATGAAACATGTCTTCATCTCCAAGTCCTTCCAAAATATCATTCTAGTCAAAATAACGTACCACCTTTCTCACTGCACTTAGCCAAGGATGTACTCCTCCTTGAATTATCTACATTCACTTTGTCTGCCATATTTGCTTTTGGGTCCATAAATTTGATATCATTATTATTATCAATCCGTCCGTCCTGGAACAAATAAGCATTCTCAGACCAAGCCCATGGCCCAAAAAACATATCTTGAGTCTTTTATCCCCACAACTATGTTGAACAATAATTGAATTAATGCTACACATTAAAACCCATTGTACAAACTTAAACTTGAACATATTATGATTAAAAAAAAAAAAAACTTGAACATATTATGTATAACAATATATCCAATTAATTTTGACATTTAATGGGGTTTTGCACGATAGCCCACTTTTAACTCTCTTAGTGGTTTCAATAAAAAATAAAAGAAATTACTGTCTTGGTGGTAGCCGTTGCCTTGGGTTCAAACCCTAACTTCACCAATATATTACTTACCCAAAAATAAAGGGATTACTTTCAATTCCTTGTAATAAATGCAAATAATTAAGTGAGTGAACATCATCAAACTTTTAGACAGACGTCACAGACCTAAAGTTCGCATTAAAATTTAAACCTTGCGCCAGCAAATGATAATTCTTTACTAGTCTTACTCAATCCGTGAGACAAACTTGGATAATTTAAAATATAGCCAAATAATGATTGTTTTTGGGTTTTTAATCTAGTGAAAAATTGGTGAATGTTTCCAAATTACTTAAGTATAATATTACCGCACATAAAATGAAATTAAAACTTGTGATTTAAATTAAATTCATTTTAAATATTTTTACAAAATTTAAAATTAAGCAATGGCAATAGTTTTATTTATTTATTTTTTTGCTGAACAAGAGTAAGAATAAAAAATATAGTATGGTCCATATGCATGGAGCAAATTTCTCCAAGTGGATGTAGCATCAATGGTTCATCTCTGGGCTTTCAAGTCCTAAAATATAGTTTCATTTTTTGTTTATATATATATATATATATATGTATATATGTAGTTTCATTTTATTATTTTAGTAGTTGATGTTGTGGTTCTTGCTGTTCAAGGAAAAAAATTGTATTATTTTGTTTGTTGTTGGCTTTCTAGATTGTGTGACCAAAACTAAAACTAATATGGAGAAGTTTGGAAAGAAAATGATTGGATATTGTGGGGGTTTACCGTTGGCAATCATTGTCCTTGGAGGTCTTTTGGCAGCAAAGCAAACACAAGACGAGTGGGGTGATGCGCTTAGACGTATTGAATCATACCTTCATGTAGAGCAAAACTTACGAGTCAACAAGGTTTTAGCTTTTAAGTTATTATGATTTACCTTGCCACTTGAAACCATGCTTGCTATATCTAGGCCATTTCCCAGAGGATTTTGAGATACCTACAAGAAAATTGATTCGAATGTGGATGGGAGAAGTTTTTATATCACAAATTCAGAACAAAAGAGAAAGAGAGGATACAATGGATGATGTGGGAGACCGATATTTAGGAGAGTTAGTGCAGAGGTGCATGGTTCTGGTGGGGAAAAGAGGCTCACATGGAAGGATTAAAATTTGTCAAATGCATGATCTTATGCAGGACTTTTGCATATCAAAAGCCCAAGAGGAAAATTTTCTCCATTTCACCAATATTCTTTCCATGAAACAACGTGTAGTGCAAATGAAATCAGGTGATAATTACATTGAGGGAGTTAAATTCAAAGAATATCCTTACCTCAGGTCTCTTCTCCACTTTATGCCTAGTCGAAATTATTCTCAATTTAAAGAGTCCTGTTTCAAGAAATTCAGGTTGTTTAGAGTCTTTAACGCAGGAGCATAACCAAAAGTTATTTCAATATTTCATTTTAGATTTTTAGTGGATAATTTCAAATTGTAACATAGTTATTTGTTTAGTTTGGATTGATATTTGAGTTTGGTTAGGATTAGTTCATCATTATCCTTTATTTAGGATTTATCGGATTAGTATTTGAAATTATTTAGGACTATCAGATTAATATTTGAAATTGTTTAGGATTTGTTTAGGAGAGTTTATCCTTATCTTTGTGATTCCTGGAAGCTGTATATAAAGCTCCAGATGGTTCCTTTTGTATTTTACAGACTATTATTATTATTATTGAGATTATTTGCAGAGATTGCATTAATTTGTTTGGTGGTGATTCCAAACACTTTAGGTGGGAAGCCTAGGGTTTTATCGTAGGATTAATCTAGGTGAGAAGCCTAGGTTGTCCTGCGTCAGTCTTATATCTGGAAAATTTTAACAAAGACAACAAAAAATTACCCAAAGACATTGGATGTCTCATCCACTTAAGATATTTATCTCTCAAAGATAGCAATATAAATAATGTGCCATCATCTATTGGCAATTTGAGGTGCTTGAAGACAATAGATTTGCGGATCCAGTCAGACGACTCATACGAACCGGTAGTGCCAAATGTGTTAAAGTATATGAAACAATTAAAGCATCTTTATTTACCCTACGTTTTTAGGGTACGTTTTGAGTTGGAACTAAGTAATCTTAGTTATTTGCAATCATTGGTTAGTGTTGATCCCAAAACCATCCAAATTCCCACATGGTTCAAATTCAGCCGTCTTCAGCTTCTTAAAGTGAGGATTAATAAACAAGCCCAAGATGCAACACAAATACTACAAATACTAATATCAAGGTGTCCACATTTAGAAAAGCTAAATATATTTAAACCCATAAAGAAGCTTCCAGAAGTTCACCAATTCTCTCCATATCTATTCAAGTTGATTTTATGGGGGACTAACCTTGAGGAAGACCCAATGGCAACGTTAGAGAAGTTGCCCAACTTAAAACTCCTCCGCCTTTTTGGTAGCTTCTTTCAAGGGAAGAATATGGTTTGTTCTGAAAGAGGATTTCTTGTACTTGAAACTCTTGTCATTGGTTTTTGTGACAACTTAGAGCAGTGGAGGGTGGAGGAAGGAGCCATGCCCAGTCTCTGTCGTTTGAAAATTGAATATTGCAGAGAATTGAAGATGATCCCTGATGGATTGGGGTTCGTCACAACCCTCCAGGAATTGGGGATCAAAGGCATGCGAAAGTCATTCAAAGATAGGCTTGACGAAGGAGGACTGGATTCTGACAGAGTCAAACATGTGACACAGAATGATAATCAGGTACAACAATGAACTGTTGCACATTTGATAAATTCAAAATTTATCAATTAATTCAAAATTTCCCCGATAATATTGAGCAAAATATTTCTGTAATGTAAGGGTATTTCTTCTTTTGATAAGAATGAAGCTCTTATCTATTATTTTCCGCAATTTACACACTTATTCATTAGCTTCTGAACCCACAATCAATCTCTCCATTATATTACAAGCAAATTCTTTTCTGTTTCATCTTGTGGTGGTCTCTTGATTTTTGCCACTGTTATTAACAGTTTGTTCTCCCATTTTTTTGGGGTCTTTCAACTTTATTTTCATTCCTACAGCATAAATATATATTGGTTGGTGTTAGTTATACAATTTGAATAACATGATTGCACAAACTCATTAAACATATTCTCTGATGCCTATGTGTAGTGATGTAAAGAATTGTTTGTTTGGTGATGGTACTCTGCCTTGTCATATTTTGTTGGCTGGTTTGTTTTTGCATTAGTGCTGCTTTCTTGTTCCGCTTCGCTGGTTTTGCAATGATTGCACTCTTTGTTGATGTATTCTGTTGAATAAAAGAAAAACAATGTATCATTGGAGGAGAAACATGATTCTTCATTAAATGTGAGATTCCTCATATTTCTTTAATGTGAAGCTAGTTCATTCTGTCATTGTGTTAAGCAATAGCACAGCATCTTATTGATATGGGAATATCAATTACCATGGACGAAAATCGCTGCCTTTTCCGTATCAAAATGGTAACTAAAACACTAGTTATGCTAAATGGAACTTCTATTCCTTTTAGATTTTTTGCCATAATTGGAACTCTATAAATTCAACATGATACATAATCAAAGTGGTAATTAAGAAGCAATTTGGTTGTTCTTAACAGTAATTTAAATAGTTCTAGTTGAATAGCGTTCGGTAAATATGAGTTGTAAAATGCTCATTGTATACTAGAAGATGAGGTTCTTATATAGTGATACTATTGTGATTAGCGGGGAATCATAGCCTTTGATTTTGTAGGATATTTGTTTTTGAAAATTTTCTATCAAGAGTAGTATCAAATGATTATTTTTGTTTATCCATTTCTTAGTATACCCATAATTAATGTTTTAGGCGAGCCTTGAGTTGAAAACCATATGGGAATTTAATATCTTTGCAAACATTTTAGTGTTTTTAACTTGGACAGCTCAGCTTAGTTTCACTCTAACCTTAAGGATTGTAGAACTTTCTTTGCATCCATTGGCAATGAGAAAAACGCTAGACTTTACTTGATGGCAGGTATTTTTGGAGTATAATGGTCCCACAAGATTGTACATCGGGCTGCAAAGCTGTCCTAAAACTTAATAGTGAGGTTAGGAGTTGCATAATGTTTGAAGTTGGGGATGGTAGGAGGCTTTCTTATGATATGATAATTAGGATCCTGCTAGGACCCTTTTCATGAAGTATAGCTTTAGGATTATCCATGGTGCAACAACTAAATCCAAGGCAAAGGTGGATTCTGTTCTGAAGAACAAAATAAGGGTTTGGAAACCTGCAAGGGCGAAAGAATTAATCACCATACAATGCCAGTTGTGTTTGGTTGAGATTAAAGATGAAGATAAAGCTAGGTGGTCTGTGACTAGATTAGGTTGGTCGCTCTTGTGTAGCCATTTGCAATGAACATAATGCCAAGGCAGATGAGGTGGGGTGGTGGAGATTGGTGGTTTAACCTTGCTATTCCCTGATTCTGTTTATTAGTTGATTAGGAGTCAAAAACAACCTGACAACTAGAGAAAGATTTGCTTAGTGGGATTATACTGGTGGCTGCTTGTGTGTGTTTTGAGAGTAGAGATCATCTTTTCTTAGAATGTTCTTTTGCCAAGAGAATCTGAGATGCTGTCATTATGCACTGCTTAGTTTCAGAGGCTAAGTGCAACTGGCATGATCTAATGAGCTAGGGCATTAACAAGGGAGAAGCCTGAGATTGTCTATTTGTAAGCTTGCCCATAGGCCAATGTGTATTAGGTTTGGTCTCGGAGAAATGCCATTATACATAATGGGTTAGTGTGGCCTGAAGAGCAGAATTTGAGAAGAACTTAGAAGGATGTTAGAGGTTGATAGGAATCTAAAACCAAATTCCAAATATCATTTTTGAACAATACTCTCTGCTATAAATTTTTTTGTTGTTCCAAATATTTATGTGTATTACTGATGTTTAGGAGGTGTTTTGGTGTGAAAGTTTCTGTACTCTGTTCTTACCTGAGTTTCTGTTGTGTTAATTTTTAAGAATCTAGTCTCTTGTGATAAGGTTTGGGACTTAATAGCCTCTGTTGTATTCTTTAGCCTTGGTTCACTGTCCCTAGTTTATGTTGTTTGCCTAGCTTTTGTCTAGTTTGTTCTCTTTTAATAGTATCCTTTACTAATTCATCCAAAAAAAAACTAAGATTAACTGCATTATTTAGTCATTCTTAATATAAATTTTTTTAATTATAAATTTACATTCTCAAATTGTTGAAATGGTAGGAGTCATGTTTGCTGTTAATGTCTTGTGGACTATTGTGTTCTTCTATCTTCTTCTACATCTATCTTATTGAGCAACAAAAAAACCTGTCAGCCCTTGCCCCTAGACTTCTACTGGTTGCCTTTATGGTCATAATGGTTGTTTGCGTTTTGTTCATTTATCTTTTTCATATTTCCGTAAACCTATAGGTACTCAAAGTTAATTGAAATTCAGTTTTTTATTTTAAAAAAATTCAGAAAAAAGAACTTCATGCTATCATTTACAAGGAGTAAAAATTGAATTGCAATTTATGCACTTATTTATTAGGTTCTGAATCCACAACTTACCTCTCCATTATATTACAAGAAAATTCTTTTCCACTTCATCTTGTGGTGGTATCTTAATTTTTGCCACTTTTATTAACAGTTTCTTCTTTCCTTTTCTCCCTTTTTTTGGGGTCTTTCTTCTTCTTCTTTTTTTTCCAGGTCATTCTACTTTCTTTTGATTCCTACAACATAAATATATATTGGTTGATGGTGTAAATGTAGTTCCAAATTTTACTTTAATGAGTTCATGTCTACAGTATATTTAATTTTATTTCATTTTTGATGTTTTGGGCTTAATCATTCTCCTTCCGTTTTTTTGCTGGTGAGATCATTTATGGTCTGCAACTAGTACAGGATGGTGTCAGTTATACAATTTGAAGGATAAGATTGTATAGGCTCATTAAACATATTCTGATGCGTATTGTTTATCTCATAGCATTTTAGATGTGTATTGTTTATAGTGAAGCTAGTTTAGTCTGTCCTTGTGTTAAGCAGTAGCACTGTATCTTATTGAGCTAGCAATATCAATTAGCATGGATAGAAATTGCTGATAGATAATCGGAACACTATAAAGTCAGCATCATACATAATCAAAGTAATCATTAAGTAGGAATTTGGTTGTTCTTGATAATAATTTATATAGTTCTAGTTGAATAGATTCTTAGGAGAATATGAGCTGTGAAATACTTCTTGTAAACTAGAAGATGAGGTTCTTAAACTATGATTAGTGGGGAATCATAGCCATTGCATATGTAGGACACTTTTTTTTTTTTTTTTTTCCTGTTGAGAGTAATATCAAATGATTATTTATGTTTTCCATTTCTCAATATACCCATAATTAATGTTTTGGGCAAGCCTTGAGTTGATAACCATAATGAAGTTCTATTTCTTTGCAAACATTTAGGGTTTATAACTTTCCAAGAGCCTTGTAGCTCAATTGGTTGGCACCTCCTAGTGTGTCCATGACATCTAGAGTTCAAATCTTCCTTCCCTTGTTGTAACTATTGAACCATCATTTTGGTATTTATAACTTGAACAGCTTAGCAGTAGTTGCCCTTCAGCCTCAAGGATTGTAGAACTTTCTATGCCTTAATTGGCAATGAGAGGAGTGCTAGATTTTATCTCATGGCAGGTATTTTTGGACTATAAAGGTCTCATGAGATTGTACATGGGGTGGCAGAGCAGTCCTAAAACTTAGAGGTGAGATTAGGAGGTTCATAAAGTTCAATGAGGAGGATGGTAGAAGGTTTTCTCACGACATGATAATTGGGATCCTATTAGGATCCTTTTCATGAAGTATAGCTTTAGGATTATCCTAATGCAGCAACTAAATCTGTGGCAAAGGTGGATTCTGTTTTGAAGAACAAAACAAGGGTTTGGAAACCTTCAAGGCCCGAATAATTAATCACCATACACAGCCGGTTGTATTTGGTTGAGCTTAAAGATGACGATAAAGCTAGGTGGTCTACAACTAGATCAGGCTTCTACTCTTGTGCAGCCATCTGCAATGAACATAAAGCTACGACAGATGTGGTGGAATGGTGGAGATTGGTGGTATAATATTGCTATCCCCTGGTTCCCTTTATTAGTTGATTAGGAATAAAAAACAAATTGACAACTAGAAAGAGATTAGCTCTGCAGGGCTATAGTAGTGGCTGCTTGCGTGTATTTTGAGTGTAGTTAGCATTTTTATTAGAATCTTGGACATTGTCACTAGGCACTGCTTAGTTTCAGAGGCTAAGTGCAATTGGCATGATCTGATGAGCTAGGGCATTACCAACTTGAGAAGGGAAAGCCTGAGATCATCTATTTTTAAGCTTGCTTTGTGGGTCATTGTGTATTATATTTGGTCTTAGAGAAATGCCATTATACAAAATGGGTCAGTGTGGTCTGAAGAGCAGATTTGTACAAGAATTAAGAAGGATGTTAGAGGAGATTAGAGCCCAGAACTAAATTCCAAATATCATTTCTGAACAATATTCTTTGCCATATATTCTTCTACTCCTCCAAATATCCATGTTCTGTTTTGGTGCTCTGCTTTGGTGTAAAAGCTTAGGTAATATGTTCTGACATGTGTTACTGTTGTGTTAATGATGTAGGACCGTTAGGAAGTTCAACACTATACTAGGTTTCTTGATGAATTCTTGAATAAGGATCGATGTTTAAGAGTTTAGGTTAGAAAAGAATGAATGTTGACGGCAGTTTGGGGCTGAAGCAGAGGATAAACAAAAAATAACATAAATAAAACACTAGGCAATCACACCTAAGGTTCCTTGGCATCACACAAATAAAGCTTAAAATAAGCTACTGAATTTTATTAATCAATCACAATATATATATATATTTTTTGGTAGAAATCAATCACAATATTCTGAAATAACATAACTACAGAAGAGCCTTTATACAGAGGCTATAGTTATCATTTTCCTAGTAGGACTTGGACTCTAAATAACCTATTCCTAGAATGAATAGGAATACTAATAATAATTAAATAAAAGACTTATTAATACATAAACATAAAATAAGACTCATGGGGCCTTTGGTATTGCTACAATTCCAGATTTCTTGAAATTACCAAATTGCCCTTATTCTAATAAAACTTAATTAAAACTGATCCAGCAACTTCTCAACCTAAAAGACTCAATACTAATAACTAAAATGACCTATCAAAGGTGCTAAGAGGGTCCAAAATCAAAACTAGACCACAATTCTTGAATTTTGGTATATTTAATATTCCTTTTCCTTGAGCTCTTCCTTGTCCTCATCAGTTAATTTGTAGCAATCTAGTCTCTTGAGATGCATTTTGGGTTGAAATAGCCTCTGTTGTATTCTTTAGGCAAGGGTTCGCTCTCCCCTGTTTCTGTTGTTTGCCTTGCTTTGTCTTGTTTGTTCTCTATTATTAAAATCCTTTACTGTATCAGAAGAAAAAAAACCGTCGGATTAATTACATTATGTAGTCATTCTTATTATAGAACT
Organism: Castanopsis chinensis; assembly: GCA_032878915.1. Classification (NCBI taxonomy): domain Eukaryota; kingdom Viridiplantae; phylum Streptophyta; class Magnoliopsida; order Fagales; family Fagaceae; genus Castanopsis; species Castanopsis chinensis. Next base: position 5,766,133 of record JAVQMG010000104.1, on the reverse strand, counting down.
TTAGCATTATAAAATTTGATCTCTTTTCTGCTTCCAATAGTATTTCATATCCTAATCCATGAATACATTTTGTATAATCTCAGATTCACAGAATTAGCCAATTATTCTTAAATATTTCTGCATTATAAGTTTAAATTCTCAAATTCTTGACATTGCAAGACAGGTCATGTTTATGATCAATGTCCTATGAACTTATTGGGGTCAGCTATATTCATTTGCATCAATCTTTTTGTGTGAACAAAACCCCATTAGGACTCTTTGCTCCTATATTTCTCATGGTACCCTTTTGGGCCTTTATTTATTGCTCGTACAGTTTGTGCATGTTTTGCTTTGTTTTGCTTCTGCATTGTAAGTTAAAATTTGTTTGTTAAAATTTTGTCTCTACAGATGTCTGCTTAGAATAGGTTTCCAAAGAGAGATCAAGGGAGTAAAGACTTAAGACTTCCTGCCACAACACTTTAACTAATTAATTCTTCATGTTTCTTCATTTACGCTGAAATAACTGAATGGTTGAAATCCATAGAAAAGGAATTTTTCCCTGATAATATTGAGCTAAATGAAGCTATTATCTATTATTTTCTTGAAATTTACACACTTATTTACAAGAAAATTCTCTTGTGGTGATATCTTAATTTTTGCCACTGTTATTAACAGTTTCTTCTTTTCATTTTCTCATATTTTTTGGGGTCTCTTTATTTATTTATTTCTTTTTTGGTACTTATACTTTCTTTTCATTCCTACAGCTTAAATATATTGGTCGATGGTGTAAATATAGCTCTAAATGTTACTTTAATGAGTTCATGTCTACATAACATTTCATTTAAATTTGTTTTTTTATGTTTTGGGCTTAATCATTCTCCTTCGGTTTTTTTGCAGGTGAAATCATCCATGGTCTGCAACTGGTATGGGTTCGTGTCAGTTATTCATTTTGAATGATATGATTGCCGAGACTTTTTTTTTTGATAAATAACGTAAGAATATTATTAATAATAAAAAGATTGCCAAGCCAACATTGGACATGATATGGGGGCACAAGAAACAAAACAGGAAGAAAATAGAAAAGAAAAACAAGAAAAATGGGAAAAACACACTCAATCAAAAAGAGTGTGTAAGAAAAAAGACTTAATCTCCAGTAATGGACCGCTCACAATCCTCAAAGCATCTAGCATTCCTTTCTCGCCTAAGACACCAAAATAAGCAATGAGGCACCATTTCCAAATCATATATTGTGATGACGCACAAATTGCCAAGCCCAAACAATCAACAAATCCAGTACCCTCTGAGGCATAACCCATTGAATACCAAACAAGCAAAAAACCAAAGCTCCACATCTCATAAGCTATGGAGCAATGAAGGAGGAAGATGATCTACCGACTCCCCACACCTCTTACACATATAGCACCACTCAAGCACAATCAAAGTCTTTTACGAAAATTGTTTGTTGTTAAGATCTTGCCTAAGGAACAGACCAAGAAAAAAAGGCTACCCTTGGGGGAACCTTCGATTGCCATATCATTTTCCAAGGAAAGGTAGTGGTAGTGATGGGGGGGGGGAGGGGGAAGGAATTGTAATAACCTCTGACCTCAAACCTCTCCTTCCTTGCTAGCTTCCAACAAAGCTTATCAGAACCTAACCCCGCACCTTTGTGGAATAGATCAAAGCCCCATAAACCGAATCCAAAGGTTCTCTTCCCAATCATTGAGGTGGACAACAAAATTGTAGATTCCAGTGAAACCTCCCAGCATAGCACCCATAACCTTGAGACCGAGGAATCCCTTTTGATCTACTAATATTGAAAAGCTCTGGAAAGGCCTCTTGGAGAGGACTATCCCCACACCACACATGCTTCCAAAATTTCACTCTAGTACCATCTCCCACATCATAGACAAGCAATTGGAAAAAGTTCAGCCAACCACTTCTAATGGATCTTCTACAAGCAAACCCCATAAGTCTTGTCACCTTTTCGTACACCAACCACCTCAGTGTTCCCATATTTTGCCTCAATAACCCTTCTCCAAAAGCATCATCTTCACACCATAACTCCACAACCATTTGGCTAATAAGGTCGAATTAAACCTTCTCAACCGTCTTATACCTAGCCCCCCATTTTGCATTGGCCTACAAACCTTGGAACCAATTAACTAAATGAAGTTTACGTTCACCATCAATCCCATTCCACAAAAAATTTCTTTGTAATTTCTCCATACGATTAGCCACCTTAACTGGGATAGGAAGAAGAGAAAAGAAAGTATGTAGGTAAGACAGTGAGTGCTTAATGAGTGTAACCTTACCCCCTTTAGATAAATACAATCTCTTCCAACCAGCTAGCCTTCGCTCCATTTTTCCAAATAGGATTCCAAATAGTAATCCTTAAAGGTTTTGCAACCAATGGTAGACCTCAAATATTTCAAGGGCAAAAAGACTGCCCACAGCCCAAAATCTCCACTAAAGCCTCCAATTGGGCACATCTCACAACAGGAACCAACTCAGACTTTCCAAATTAATATTTAGCCCTGACACCTCTTCAAATCTAGAAAGAATCACCCTCAAAGCTGTAATATGATTAATGTCAGCATCACAAAAAATCAGAGTATCATCTGCAAATAAAAGGTGAGACACCGTCATCATGGAAAGCCGTTTGCATTCCCCATAGAAAAGCCCGAAAACTGTCCTGCCGCCGTAGCAGCACATCCAACATACGGCTCAAAGCCTCCATCACAATATCAAAGAAAAATGGAAATAGGATCACCTTGCCTTAGCCCTCTAAAACTCCGAAAAAAGTCAATTGGGCTAGCCATTGATCAAAATGGAAAACTTTAACAGTTGATATGCAACACCTTATCCACTTTTCCATTTGTGAGAAACCACAACGCTGCAACCATAACATTAAAAAATCCCAATTCACGTGGTCATACGCTTTCTCCACATCCAATTTACATACACCCTGAAACTCCTGCCTTCAATCTGCTGTCAAACATTCAGAAGCAATAAGGAATCCAAAATCTAACGACCTTTTACAAAGGCATTTTGTGAGATTCTGAAATAATACCCTGCACCACCCTACGCATACGATTAGCCAACACCTTAGCAATAATCTTGTAAATCCCTCCAACTAAGCTAGATCGGCCTATAAGTCTTTTACATCCACAGCATCAATTTTCTTAGGAATAAGAGCAAGGAAAGAAGCATTGATACTCTTTTCAAACACAGCCTGATTATGGAAATTTACGAATACACATCCATAATTTATGTTTTCAAAACACCCCAACAAGACTGGAAGAATGCCATGGAGAAGCCATTCGGGCCAGGTGCTTTATCCCCATTACAATCATGGATCACTCAAACACTTCATCCTCAAAAAGGCCTGTCTAGCCAACTCGCATCTTCCATCGAAATGCTAGAAAAACACCTCATCTAAAACAGGTCTGTGAGCCACCTTCTCAAAGTATAATTGCCTATAAAACTGAGAAATACTCTGCTATAGCCCTTGGTCTGTGGATAACTCTCCATCCACCATAAGCCTATCAATGGTATTAACCCTTCTGTGAGAGTTAGCAATACGGTGAAAAAATTTGGTATTTATTGTCCTTCCCTAACAAAAACTCTAGATTTCTGCCTCCAACATATTTCTTCCAACAGAGTAGCTTTTTCTAGCTCATCACCAATTCTTCCATTTCACCCTTTCCTCCGCTAATAATCCGCCTCTCCTCGATATTCCAAACACTTGAGGTCCTTCCACAATTTTTTACCCGAACATAACATGACCAAACACCTCCACATTCCATCTTTTTAAATCAATTTTAAGGAGCTTTAGTTTATTGGCCAAAATAAAACTCTGAGCACTGTGAACTTGGTAAGAATCCCACCAAGACCGAACCCTCTCCACAAAACCTTCATCCTTAAGCCACATATTCTCGAATCTAAATGGCATACTCTCTCCAAGAAAAGATCCACCCTCAAGGACAATTGGAAAATGATTGAGCACAACCTAGACATCTGTCTTTGAGAAACTGTTGGAAACTTATCCTCCCAATCTGCAGAAAACAAAAATCTGTCCAGCCTAGCCTTCGAAACAACTTCTCTAGAATTTGACCAAGTGAAATTTACCCCCAACCAATGGCAGATCAATAGACCCTGATTTGAGATAAAGGCTGGAAAACTCCCTGATAGCAGTAGTGAAAGAATTAGACCCCAATCGTTCGGAAGGGAAACCTAACCACACATTAAAATCACCACCCACACACCATGGGACACTCCACCAGCTATTCAAGCCACAGAGTTCCTCCCATAACAGTCTCCTATCTGGGTGCAAATTAGGACCATAAACACCAGTAAACGCCCAAACAAACTGATCTGACACATTTGTAAACTTACAAGAAACTGAAAACCTCCCCACTGCTTCATCCATTTTATTCACTACCCGATTGTCCCACATCACTAACACCCCACCAGAAACACCACAAGAACCTAAATAAGAGCAGTCAACATGTTGGCCACCCCACAAACTACGGATCACCGCTCTATTAATCAGTCCCATTTTGGTTTCTTGAAGACAAACCACATCTGGCCCCCATCTCCTAATCAAGTTTCTCACCCTGAGCCTTTTCTCCTGCTCATTCAACCCTCTAACATTCCATGAAATAATCTTCACATTCATTGATAAGACACAACAGCCCGCTCAAAACTTGCACTCCTTGCCTTATTTGTATCAAACCCAACATTCAAAGATGACACCAAATTCTTCAGTTCCCGCTGACCTTTCATTCTTGACTTGACCAACTTCGTCTGATCACCCGCCACAGGTTTCTTTTTATCTTTCTTTCTGGCCTCTATGGCTAACAATAAACCAGTAATCTGCTCCTCAAAACCTTCCAACGAGGTGCCCACAAATTTCTTGAAAGCCTTTATCCTATTGGTTACCCATTGTGAAATTTGACAGTTATCCACACTCTCCTTACACCCAATCTCCTTCGTAGGAGTAGACACCAACTCCACCGGACCTTCAGTAACCAAAGGTACCACAACTAAGGGCTCATCACTTCCCTCACAAGACCTCAACCTTTCATCAGATTCCCACAGCTCACTCACTAACCCAGTAACCACAGTCAAAGAGTCTACTAGCCCCTCACTCTCATCAGCCCCACTAACCCTCTGCCCTTCATTAGAATTGGAAACATTACCTGAAACACAGTCTCCCTCCAAACTTGAGCAAACTGACATACAATCTGAAGAACGATACTGTGACAATGGGAGCACTAATTTCCTGCCATCACTCAACTGTAATATCCAATCTTTGGAATTACCCCAGGACTTATCCAAATCTCTGACCAAATCCCTTATATTTGGGCCAGGTAAGTGAACTCCCTCACAATCAGAAGCAGCTGAACCTTCCAACCCCACAAAATCCTCTTCCCCAGCCTCCGATGCCACTGAAGGAGTCAAAGACACCAGCTCCGACACTATCGGTACAGCAAAACTCCTTACCGGCTCTAAAATCATGGTCGATGACACCTCCGGCACCAACTTCGACCCACCCGAAGCACTGATCGGCAAGAACTGATCATGGGAGACTTGGGCCACCACCGCCGGACCTATCGGCTCATTGGGTGGCTGATCAAGACGAACCGAGCTAGACAGACCACCCTGAAGTTCAGCTTCCGCCACTGCTGGGTCATGGTCCATCGGTACCTCCGGTGCCGTCGCAAGTGGTTCCGATGTGGTGGATGTGACCATCGGAACCTTCGGCGACGTCGCAGGTTGCTCCGCTGCAATGGGTTTGACTGATGAGCACGCAAACTCCTTCGTGGCATAGATTTCACCTCCACCTGAACTTGGCTGCGTGAGTCCAGTCTGATAAGAAGGCTCCATAGTCCTTGGTCCACTAAAGGAGGGCTCTCCAGCCTCAAAAGTAGATGGGCTTAACAAACCCAGGCCCAAAATGGGCTCTTTAATTCCCATTGAGGCTTGGGCTAGAGAACTCTATCTAGAGAACTCTATCCACCCCTAGAGAACTCTATCTAGCACAACATAGAGTTCTCTAGGGGTGGATACATTGCTACTATGATCCTTTTCATAAAGTATAGCTTTAGGATTATTTATGGTGCAGAAACTAAATTTGAGGCAAAGATGGATTCTGTTTTGAAGAACATAAATAAGGGTTTGGAATCTTGCAAGGTCCAACTATTTAGGTATCAAACAATGTCAGTTGTGTTTGGTTAAGCTTAAAGATGATAAAGCTAGGTGGCCTGCAAACTAGTTCAGGCTGGCTGCTCTTGTGCAGCCATCTGCAATGAACATAAAGCTAAGGCAGATGAGGTGAGATGGTGGAGACTGTGCTGGTTTAACCTTGCTATCCCCTGGTTGCCTTTATTGGTTGATTAAGAACCAAAAAAAAAACCTGACTAGTAGAGAAATTTGAAAATTTTGGAACAAAGATGTATTTGTAATCAACATTTGACTATGGAATACATTCGACTATAAAGAATCTGTAAATTAGAAGGGAAAAATATTCTAACAAAAGAGAGATTTGAAAATTTTGCATCTTAGAATCATTATTAATGTTTTTAAGAAATTAATTGGTATAAATATCTCTGAAAAATCTAAATCTTGTTCCTTGATGAAAATAAGATTTCTAATTAATCAATTTTCCCATTTTGGATTAGAATTTGGTAACTGTGATGTCAAGTATGATAAAAAAAGGGAACTAGCACCACCATAGAGACACCCTACTATTATTCTTATAATTCATTATATTGTTAAAATCAAAATTTATTTAGTTATGCTCCTGCTTCATCAATCATGTTCTCTCTTTGTTTACTAAAGAATAAAAAAATTGGCCCTGCTGTATGCATATGCAAAAAATTAGGCAGTGTGCATGGACTGCCGTGTTTCCTTTTGTTGTGTTCACTAAAGAACAAAAATGTTAAGGTATGCACTGTGCAAAGATGCTCCTATGTGGGTAGTTTCTCCGATGAAGGTCATGGACTGGTTCAAATTAAAGTAATGAAACAAATGAAAAATAATAATTTTTGTCTAGATTAAAAACTCTTGCCAGGTCACTTTCTGGGTAACCTTTACCTACAAATAATGCAAGTCTATGCAATGTCTTGGTGCTATAATAATTTAGTTTTCTTCAGTTTTTTATGTATTAGGGCATTTAGCTCTCCACTAAGTTAATTAAAACTACCAAATAATGAAATTAGCAGGCAGCTGCTCTGACTAGTAAGATTGCCAAGCTAGTCAGAAATTCCAAACCCTGAATGCAGAGACTTGACTAGTTTAAGAAGACATGAGATGGAGAAATGGTTGAAATTCAAAATTTAAAGCATTTATACAACTAAAAAAGAGATTATTGTGATTAATTTTAACATTCTTTTACACTTTGGACCAAATACCTACCTCAATGCTTATAATGTACTGAATAGGGGACTTTATCAACAATAAGACACCTAGTGCACCTATGTGTTCATATTCTATCACAATATTGAATTATAAGTTCTATAATTAAAAAATTAAAGCATTCACAAAAGAAAAAAAAAAAAAAAACAACTAAATGAGATTGTTCATCTAGGATTCCTTGATAATGAAGATTCATCTATGAACCACTTCTAAAATATGTGACTATAATTCACATCTATGTTTATGCTCTCAAGTTTATGCCTGGAATCATATACTTAAATTTTGTGTCTACAGTTGAGATAAATGCAGGACATGTGCTTTTAATTATTTGTTGTAGCCTAGAACATCTTCCATTTTCCATGCGTCCACCAGATAGGTTGTCTCTGAATGGTTTTCTGTTGAGACACAATTACATTCCCATTTACTGAAAAATATCATAGTTCTATTGGAATTGCTTCAACTTCACATGCAATTGATTAATTACTAGCTTCAGCTTCACATTGACTGGAAACCATTATTTGTTTATCCTGCTCTTGTTGTTGCTGTGACAAAGTGAATGAGGCCCTGACACTATTGCAATTATTAGGGGCTTGTTAGCCATTACTTATGAATGAATGAAACATAAAATTTATTTAGTGAGAGTAGTATCAAACAATAATTCATCTTTTTTTATTAGTGGCAATGATTAATGAGTGTTACTAGAGCTAAAGATCTCACACCCCCACCCCTCTTATCTCAAAATATACCTATAGTTGACATTACCACAAACATTGAATTAATAACCATGGGGGATTTTAATTTTCTTTCCAAAAATTTAACATAAAGACACACTGTTTAACAGTGTTTGATACTTGGGGAGCTCTGCAATAGTTGTACTTCAACGAGCATTGCTTCATCCAAACGATGTAGAACTTCCAATGCCCCTTATGTTAATAGGAGTGCTACATTTCTACACTCATGACAGTAGTTGTATAGAACTTAAATCTCTTTTTTGCTTCCATTAGTATCTCATATTTTTCTGCATAATCCGGGTATACATTTCCTTTAAGCTCGGATTAACAATATTATCCAGTAATATTTCTGAATTATAAGTTTACATTGTCAATTTGTTGACATTGCAAGACAGGTTATGTTTACTATCATTGTCCTATGAACTTAATGGGGTCTGCCACATTCATTTGTATCTATCTTATTGAGGGACCAAAATGCTGTTAGGACTCCTGGCTCCTATTCTTCACATGGTACCCTTCAGAGCCTTTGTGTATTACGCTGACTGTTTGCGCATGTATTGCTTTTGTCTCTCTTTCAGAATCCATAAACTTGGTTTTGCTTATGTATTATAATTCATAATTCATTTGTAAAAATTTTGCCTCCACAGATGTCTCCATCTAAATTTGGACTGCAAGTAGAGATCAAGGGAAGAAAGACTTCAGATTGCCTCCCACCCACAACGGTTAATTAATGAATTCTTAAGCTTTGTTCATTTACACGGAATGGTGGGACTCCATAGAGAAGGGATTATATATGACAGGCTACCTATAAATATTTATCACCTCCAGGCCCAAATGTCCAAGTCATTCATCTTGTAAAGATGTTTTTTCCTTCTTGTATCTTCATCTTAATCCCAAATAGCCAAATATTTGTATACAAGGCTTTGCCTCACCTTAATTGTAGGAAGCCAATTGTGTACAAAGCTCTATCTCACCCACAGATTTTGAAGACGTGTTGGAATATGAGAACTCTTGAAAAAGATTAAGTTGTCAGAACTAGTTTATTGAAATTGATCTGAATTAGAGTGCATAATTTTAGGCTTTCAGCTAAGCCAGCTATGCTAAAGCTACAAGTCGTGTGAAGTTGTCTTTGTCATCTTTCTTAAACTACAAGTAGTTTGTTATTTGGGTTGTTAGTTTGTTAGAATTTTTCCCGCTCTGATTCTTGTATATAAGAGCAGAATGTATCTATTATTCATTATGCAATATACAGAGGAATTTTCAATATAGTTAAATTAGATAGAGAAATTCTCTGGTAGATATAATGAATTTGTTCAAGGGCCATTGAAAATAGCCTTATTAATTTAACTTACTAGCTGTTACAATTCCTAAACTGAATTAACAACAAACTAACTCTACAATTAATCAAAGCTGTACACGTTTTTACAGAAAATCACGTGATAAATTAGCGTGTAAATAAGTACGCTGGGATCCTTAAGATTGTCGCCAATACGGCACCGTTCCACTTAAATGTAACAGTGCACTTTGATGATTAGTGAGTCGTATATAATTAATAAAGATTGAAATTTCCTTATTATCCCCTCAATCAGTCCGTCCTCTTCATAACCCCACACACAATAATGAAGTCTGCTGTATGTCACTATGAAAAAGATGAATAATTGAGGCCAGCATCGTTCACGTTCTCAACTTTGTTGAAACTTTTGCTAACACGTCACAAAAGTCCAAAGCACTCTTTCCTTGGCACTGGCATCGAATTGACACAAAATTGTCAGATTCTGGGATGGAACTAGGGTTCAACTTGGCCAAAGTTTAAAACAAATTTTTTTTTTTATAAAAATAAAAACTAACATCTATTTCATATTTAATAAAATACTACATATAAAATAAGTATTTCTTAAACATTTGATATTATAAAAATATCAACAAAGTATAACATATAAAATAAGTATCTTTTAAACATTTCAACACATTTATCAAAATAAAATTTGACGTTATTTCATATTTAACAAAATACTATATATAAAATAAGTGTTTCTTAAACATTTGATATTATAAAAATGTCAACAAAGTATAACATATAAAATAATTATTTTTTAAACATTTCAACACATTTATCAAAATGAAATCCGACGTTATTTCATATTTAACAAAATACTATATATAAAATAAGTGTTTCTTAAACATTTGATATTATAAAAATGTCAACAAAGTATAACATATAAAATAATTTTTTTTTAAACATTTCAACACATTTATCAAAATGGAACTCGACGCTATTTCAGAAAATTCCAAATATATATATATATATATATATATATATATTTAAGGGCAAATCTTAATTTTTCAAATTACAAATGTATACCAGTTTTTTTTTTTTTTTTTTTTTTTTTTGAATTGGGGGAGCTGTTAGGACCAAAATTTAAAATTTCATCGCATATATATACACTAGTGTTTTTTTTTTTTTTTGGAGGGAAAGGGAACCCCCCCCCCCCCCTTGCCCTAGTGTAGGTCCGTCCCCCTGGTCAGATTACAAGATGAAGGAAACACAAAAGCCAAAAGGTAGTGCAAAACTACTCTTTTTTGAGTTAGGTGAAGTGGAAATTTTTCATTGTGGAAAATTCGAACACCGTTGACGAACCAAAAAACAAAAAACAAAGATTGAGTTTAAGTAGAGTATGTGCGAAAAGGGAAGGTCTGAGTGAAATTATACAAAGAGTGCAGATTCATTGTGAGCTGCTACAAATTGAGCTCAAACTAATGCAAGGCTTATTCAAGGATGCAGATGCAGGGTAGAATGAGTCAGAGCTTGTTAGGTAGTGGGTTGCTGAAATAAGAGATCTTGCTTATGATGCAGATGATATCATTGCCACTCATGCCCACATAGTTGGATCCAGAAAGGGAGGAGGTGTACAAAAGGTCCTCGAGAGGTGCAGTTGCATCGTGGATGAAGTACTTACAGTGCACCAAGTTGGGTCAAAGATCGAAGATATCATGAAAAAAATTTCTATCTTGAAAACAAGTTTTCAAGGCTATGGCATAAGGGAATCTATGATAAAAGGAGGTGGATCCAGTTCTTTTAATGAGAGGCAAAGAGAGCAAAGGCAAACATTTTCTCATCTTGAACATGACGTTGTTGGGTTTGACGATGACTTGAATAAATTGGTGGAGTTTTTGCTTAAAGAAGAGGAAGACAATAGAGTAGCTACCATATGTGGTATGGGTGGTTTGGGAAAGACCACTCTTGCTAAGATGGTTTATAATTACCACAAAGTCAAGCAACACTTTGATTGTCGTGCTTGGGTATATATTTCACAACAATGTCAAAGAAGACGTGTTTGGGAAGAAATTTTGATTAGCCTTCTATCTAAAGATCGAAGGGATGAAATTCAAAAGTTGAAGGATGCAAAGATTGTTGAGAAACTGTCAAGTTCAATGCGAGAAAGAGTGTTTGGTGATTTTAGACGATATTTGGAACATTGAGGCTTGGAACAACCTCCAGGAAGCCTTCCTAGTGAGGAGTACTAGTAGCAAAATATTGCTTACCTCTCATAATAAAAAAGTGTGTTTGCATGTTGACCCCAGAAGTTTCCTTTGTGAGTTGCAGTGTCTAAATGAAGAAAGGAGTTGGGAATTACTTGACAAGATAGCAATATCTTGGAGAGAATGTACAACTAATATCTAATCCTACTTTAATAATTTTTCTTTTTGGGTAATTAATTTAATGAATTTTTTTTTGTTTTGTTTTTTTGGTAAACAAGGAAGACGTAACAGATGCCTTTATTTTTTTTTGCTTGCTAGGTAATTATAGGGGATAGAACCCCCAAGCTCAAGGTTACAATGGAACTAGGTACCACTAGGCTACAAGGTCCAGTGGTGTAATAGATGCCTTTAAAGACGTTACTAATCACTAAGCTGTATAATGCATGAAATATTTTAAGATCAAATGTTAATTAACATGTCTAGATTTAATTTCTCTAATTTCAATTATTGGAAAGCTGAATTATTCTACATATTTGGTAATAGATGGCTTTAAAGGTGTATTTTAAAGACAATCATATATTTAATTATCAATTAGGAATGCACATTTTAATAAACATAAATACATTTTGTCTATACATTGCTTGTACAGGGAGATAGTTTTTTTGTTTTTGTTTTTGCGTTGAGAAAGTACAGGGAGATAGTTATTATGTACACCTTTTGTAAATTCGGAAAAAAGGAAAAGAAAAAGGAAATTGGATGAAACCTATAACCATTTTATCAAAATTAGCCTCAAATAGAATAGTCCTACGTACATAAGAGTTTTTTTTTTTTTTTTGGGAGAAGAGATAGATAGATTTTGTAATTGATACGCTCATTGAAATAGAAAATCAGCAATTGTGTGAAACTCAAAATTCCACTCTCAAATTAAACAAGTTAATATTAATCTAAAACTAAAAGCAAAATAAAGTGATAAAAGAGAGATGTCTTATGATTGAAAAATCAAAACGCCAAAACATGCATAAACCAGAACAGATTTACCAAAACAGCAAAATGCATTAGCTCAAAATATGGTTAACTAATATTTGAAGACAAGAATAAAACATAGAGAAAGATTTCTCTAAATTTTAGCAAAATTAAATTGTTGAATGTTTCCAAATTATTTAAATAAAATATTACCGCACATAAAACGAAATTAAAACTTGTGATTTAAATTAAATTCCATTTTAAATATTTTAACTAAATTTAAAACTGAGCAAGATTAAGAGTTAAAAGCCATATATTAGTACAGTCCATATGCATGAAGAAAATTTCTTCAAGTGGTTGATCTCTAGGCTTTCAAGTCTTAAAATATAGTTTCACTTTATCATTTAGTTGCTGATGTCTCGTTGTTCAAGAAAAAAAAAATGATATTATTTTCTTTGTTGTTGGCTTTTTAGACCGTGTGACCAAAACTTACATGGAGAAGTTTGGAAAGGAAATGATTGGATATTGTGGGGGCTTGCCATTGGCCATCACTGTACTTGAAGGTCTTTTAGCAGCAAAGCAGACACAGGAAGAATGGGAGGATGTGCTTAGACATATCAAATCATACCTCCATGTAGAACAAAACTTAAGAGTCAACAAAGTTTGAGCTTTAAGTTATAATGATTTACCTTGTCATTTGAAGCCATGTTTTCTATATTTAGGTCATTTTCCAGAGGATTTTGAGATACCAACAAAAGATTTGTTTTGGATGTGGATGAGAGAAGGTTTTGTACCAGAAGTTCAGCACAATAGAGGAAGAGAGGATACGATGGATGTTGTGGGTCACTGATATTTAAGGGAGCTAGTGCAAAGATGCATGGTTCTGGTGGGGAAAATGGGCTCACTTGGAAGGATTAAAACTTGTCAAATGTATGATCTTATGTGAGACTTTTGTGTATCAAAATCCCAAGAGGAAAATTTTCTCCATATTACCAATATTCTTTCCTTGAAATGGCGTGAAGCACAATACGGTAAGGTTCGAAGACTTGCTATCATTTGGGAATTAGATGATAATTACATCACAAGAATTAAATTCAGTGAATATCATACCTTCGGTCTCTTCTTTACCTTTTGCCTCCACCTTATCAAAATAATTATATTCAAAGTTATTCTTATTTTAAAGAGTCATGTTTCAAGAAAATTCAAGTTGGCTAGAGTCTTACACCTGAAAAATTTTCGAAAACACGATTGCAAATTACCTAAAGACATTGGATGTCTCATCTTCCTGAGATATTTCTCTCTCAAATATAGCAATATACAAAAGGTGCCATCATCTATTGGCAATTTGAGGCGTTTGGAGACACTATATTTGCAGGTCTCCTCCAGACCGAGATTGCCAAATGTGTTCAAGTATATGAAACAGTTGAAACATCTTTATTTACCCAGCAGTTATAGGGTATCTTGTAAGTTGGAACTGGGTAATCTTAGTTATTTGCAAACATTAGTGAATGTTCAACCCAAAACCATCCAAATTCCCACATGGTTCAAACTCAACCATCTTCAGGTTCTTAAAGTGAGGAATAATAAACGGGCCCAAGATGCAATTCAAATGCTAATATCCAAGTGTCCACTTATAGAAAAGCTACATCTATATAAACATTTAACGAAGCTTCCAGCAGCTCACAAATTCTCCCCAAATCTAGCCAAGTTGACTTTATCAGGGACTAAACTTGAGGACGACCCAATGGAAACGTTAGAGAAGTTACCCAAATAAAAATCCTTTGCTTCCGTCATGCGTTAGAGGAGTCATCCTACTCAAGAAATGTATTCGTTGGATGTGGGAGCTTTAATGGGAAGAATATGGTTTGTTCTAAAAGAGGATTTCCTCTGCTTCAATCTCTTCTCCTTTCTCACCACTACAAAAAACGCGTTTTGTAGCTGCGTTTTTAGAAAACGCAGCTACAGACGATGCGTATGCTCAGGTGTTTGGTCCAGATCGCCCTGGACGAGTACGTGGGGTGGGATTTGGAATCACCCCATCTAGACGAAGTGCCACAAATGTTTCACGATTTACCTTGACTCCATCGTCCTCAGTAAGCAGAACAACTAAAAGGATTTCGAAGTTGGAGAACAACTCCTCTGACCTTAGGGGGCAACTAGCCCAAGTACAAGAACAACTCTCCCAATCAGAAGCAAGGTACCAAGAACAACTTGCCCAATTTGAAGCAAGGAACCAAGAACAACTCACCCAATCTGAAGCAAGGCACAAACAGCAAATGCACACAGTGATAACGAGCATGAATGCAATGTTCGCCAATGTAGTGGCAGTATACATGATTTGGATATATCTGAGGTATGCCACAAATGCTATTTAGGAAAACACAACTTTTTTGTATAAATTGTTATTAATACGGTGCCTTTAATATATTCAAGGTGACAGTGTTTGATGGGGACTCTCCATGGGAATAAAACTGTGAATCTTCAGGTAAAACAAGTACAACTTGTAGTTATAACATATACAACGATATTGAGAAAAAAATAGGAAAAAAATCACATATAGGGGACTGCCTTTGAAGGTTCCAACTTGAAGGTTCCACATCAGTACATATGAAGCAAGAAGTAAGAAAGTAGATGTACTAAAGGACATAAAATGAAATTAGAAAATTTCAATTATGAATGTAGACAGGATTGTATTCCAATTCCAAAAACCTTTTCAAGTGAACATGATATACATGCCATTTTTGCACTTGCTAAATGTAGCTGATAGAAAAACGATGCATAGGTATCCATGCATCGTTTTGAAGTGTTCCAAGCTTAGGGATTATTGCAAGCCTAATTACATATCAATTTTTGGTGTTCTCATTGTCACAGGTAATTAGCTGTAGCTATGGGCATTGGACTGACTGATCAAGTACCATGATGCTTGCTTAAAGTGAATTTTTTGTGATGTACAAAATCCTTGACAGATATGCATTTTGTTAAGTGAAAATGGATTGTTGGGAACTTGTTTTGGGAACCTACATCTTTTGGCAATGAAGTTATGTTGTTTGCTGACAATTGTTGAGTGTTGGCATGAACTATTTGTGTATTGGGCACGACGGATTTGCATTTTGTGATGTGAAAATGTATTGTCTATGTGAAAATGCATTTTGTTGGGAACTTGTTTTGTCTATGTAAAGCTCAGTGTTGAGGAGGAAATATGTGTTTATTGGGCAGGAAATATGTGTGTATTGGGTAGGAATTACAGATTTAGCATGTATAAAAAAAAAAGAAAGAAAAACCTATAGCCGTGTTCTTAAAAACACGGCTATAGGAAAACCATTGTAGTGCAATGCCGTTATAGTGGACCTATAGCTGTGTTTTTTTAAAAAATGCAGCTACAGATCCCTTCTTATAAGGTGCAAAAAACACGGCTATAGCCCCAAAAAACGTAGCCCCAAAGGGGTCTATAGTCGTGGTTTTTAAAAAACGAAGCCATAGATCCTTTCTTATAAGCTGTGAAAAACGCGAGTATAGCCCCAAAAAACGTAGCCATAGGGGGACTTGTAGCTGCGTTTAAAAGACGCAGCTATAGGTCCAACCTAACGTCGCGTTTCAAATGCAGCCCCAAGGGGGTCTATAGCCGCGGTTTTTAAAAAACGCAGCTATAGACCCCTTCTTATAAGGTGTAAAAAACGCGGCTATAGCCCCAAAAAACGCAGCCGTAGGGGGACCTGTAGTCGCGTTTAAAAAACACAGCTATAGGTCCAGCCTAACGCCGCATTTCAAATGCAGCCCCAAGGGTGTCTATAGTCGCGGTTTTTAAAAAACGCAGTTATAGACCCCTTCTTATAAGGTGTAAAAAATGCGGCTATAGACCCAAGAAACGCAGCCATAGGGGGACCTGTAGTCGCGTTTAGAAAACGTAGCTATAGGTCCAGTCTAACGCCGCGTTTTAAACGTATCCTTAAGGGGGTCTATAGCCGCGTTTTTTATAAAACGCGGCTATAGACCCCTTCTTATATGGTGTGAAAAATGCGGCTATAGCCCTGAATAAACGTAGCTATAGACCCCCGCAGGGGGCTATTGTCACGCGGATAAAGTCACGTTTAAAAACGCGGCCATAAAGACGCAGCTTTTGTCCTCTAGCTGCGTTTTTGGGGTCTATAGCTGCATTTTTAAAACGCAGCTAAAGCCCCATTTTTTTTGTAGTGCACCTATACTACTTAGAGGAGTGGAGGGTGGAGCAAGGAGCCATGCCCAGTCTCTGTTGTTTGGAAATTGAATTTTGTGGTAGTTTGAAGACGATTCCTGATGGGTTGAGGTTAATCACAACTCTCAAGGATTTGAAGATCAAACGCATGCCAAAGTCATTCACAGATAGGCTTCATGAAGGAGGACCAGATTTTGACAAAGTCAAACATGTGCATTCCCTTGTATTTTAATCTTTGGCTAACAAGGTACAGCAATGAATTCTTGCACTTGCATTTTTTATAAATTTTATGCTGCTTCTTTTGATTAGAATGAGGCTCTTATCTATTCTTTGCAACAATTTACATAAGGTTCTGAACCAAAAACCTATCTCTCAATCATATTACAAGAAAATTCTTCCTTGCTTCATCATGTGGTGTTCTCTTAATTTTTCCCACCATTACTAACGGTTTCTTCTTCCTTTTTCTCCCTTTTTGGGGTCTTTCTATTTTTGTTTTTATTTTTAATTTTTGCCACCTCTTTTCATTCCTATTGCATAAATATATTGGTTGATGGTGTAAATATAGTTCTAAATGTTACTTAAATGATTTCATGTCTACAAAATATTTCATTTTAATTCCTTTTTTATGTTTTGGGCATAATCATTCTCCTTTGGGTTTTTTTGCAGTAGAAATCATCCATGGTCCACAACTGCTACGAGTTGGTTGCACAGACTCATTAAACATATTCCTTGATGCCTATGTGTAGTGATGTAAATAATTTTTTGTATGGTGATGGTACTCTGTGGTGTGATATTTTGTTGGGTGGTTTGTTTGCATTAGTGTGTTTGTTTTGGTGTTGCTTTCTTGTTCAGCTTTGTCGGCTATGCTATGGTTGCACTCATTGTTCATGTTTTATGTTGAATAAAAGAAACCAATGTATCATTGGAGGAGAAAAATAATTCTTCATTTAGTGTGCATTTGTTTAGCAACGCGTCTACGTTGCTTCTGTGTTTGCATTTTTTGGCTGGTCCCACGACACTGTTCATGAACCAGCCAAAACACAAAAATGCGCGATCAGTGTTTTCCCATTTAAAAAATATTTTGCTATAGTATTTTTAGCAATAAGTTTTCAGTTTTCATCAAATAAACAGTATCCAAATAGACCCCTTAACGTGGGATTCCTCATATTTGTTTAAGTTGTGTTTATCTCATAGCATTTTTTATGTGTATTGTTTATAGTGAAGCTAGTTCAGTCTATCCTTGTGTTAACCAATAACACTGTATCTTATAGAGCTAGGACTGTTAATATGCATGGACAAAAATTGCTGTTGATAATCGAAACACTATATATTCAATATCATACATAATTGAAGCAATCATTAAGTAGGAATTTCGTTGTTCTTAATAATAATTTATATAGTTCTAGTTGAATAGAGTGTTAGTTGAATATGAGCTGTAAAATACTTCTTGTAAACTAGAAGATGAGGTTCTTATACTATTGTGATTAGTGGGGAATCATAGCCATTGCATATTTAGGACACTTGGTTTTTTTTTTCCTCTCGAGAATAGTATGAAATGATTATTTATGTTTTTCATTTCTCAATATACCCATAATTAATGTTTTGGGTAAGCCTTGAGTTGATAACCATATTGGAGTTCTATTTCTTTGCAAACATTTTAGTGTTTATAACTTTCCAAGAGCCCTGTAGCTCAATTGGTTGGCACCTCCTAACATGTCCATGACATCTAGGATTCAAATTTCTCCTCTCCTATTGTAACTATCAAACTATCATTTTAGTGTTTATAACTTGAACAGCTCAGCAGTAGTTGCCCTCAGGGGCGGAGCTAGGGGGGGTCGAGAGGGGGCAATTGCCCCCCCTGACCTCACCCAAACCCCACCCCCTATATATATATATATATATATATATATCTTTCTTTTAGATTTAGTGTTTGCTTTATATATGTTTCTGTTTGCTCTAAGCTTATGGTCTTCAACTCTGCATGTAATTGTGCTACGAGGCTGTCACTCTTGGCTCCACTTTTAATACACTTTTCTTGGCTGGTGATTAGTAAGAAGCTCCTTTAACTTGGTATAATAATGACTATATATGTTTATAAAAGAAATGACTATATACTAATTTTTTTTTTAAAATCTTTTACTTATTTGAAAAATATACTTATAGTCACCTATGAAGTATCTTAAGTACAAGAACATTATACTAAATCTAACGTTATGCACGAGGGGGAAAAAAAACTTAACACTAACATTATATTTTATATGTTAATCAAATTTTTTGTTTAATTAGTTAAGTTTTTTTTTAATTATACTAATTAAAAAAATTGAAATTGATTTTGTCTTCAACTCTTTATTTTCATCTTGCCCCCCCTAAATTAAAATCCTGACTCCGCCACTGGTTGCCCTACAACCTCAAGAATTGTAGAACTTTCTATGCCTTAATTGGTGATGAGAGGAGTGCTAGATTTTACCTCATGGCAGGTGTTTTTGGACTATATAAAGGCCGCACAAGATTTTACATGGGGCGGCAGAGCTGTCCTAAGACTTAGAAGTGAGGTTAGGAAGTTCATAAAGTTTGATGTGGGGGATGGTAGAAGGTTTTCTCATGACATGATAATTGGGATATATCCTAGAACAGTCATGCTTGCCATTATGAATTGTCTCATTTTGCACTTACCTTATAGAGCAATCAAAAACCCGTCATAGTCGTCACTCCTAGACTTCTCTTGGCTGCCTTTACAGCCCTAATGGCTGTTTGTGTTTTGTTCTTTTCTCTTTTTCATATTTCCATAAACCCCTAGAGGTTGATTTTTTATATCGTTAGATTTATTGCTAAAAATATGTATAGTGTATCTAATGATTCAAAGCAATTCTGTCTACCATATTGGAGGAATGATTGAAGTCTCAGGCCAAGGATGAAAGCAAACTAAGGTTGATTTAATTTTTAGAAAATCATGTCGGTTGTCATTATTATTATTATTATTATTATTATTATTATTATTATTATTATTATTTTGGCTTTTTATTGGCAAAAAACAGTTAAATGGTAGATGGCAATGTTTTTTGACATTTGGTTTTTCTCATAAAGGGGACTGTTAAAAGGACATTGGAGCCATGTATGATGTATCTCATGGGTTATGGAATCCACATGTACAATGACACATTTTGTACCCTCATAGATACTTGATAAATTAGGAACAAAGACGTACTTGTATTCAACATTTGAGTAATAAAGAATCTGTAAATTGGGAGGGGAAATACTCTAGCAAAAGGGAGGTTTATAATTTTTTGCATCCTAGAATCATTAATGAAGTTATGAAGAAAGTGATTGGTATAAAAATCTTTAAAAAATCTGGATCTTGTTTCTTGATTAAAAATGTTATGCATATACAACAAATTAGGCAGTGTGTGCGGACTGCCTCGATTCTATATGTTATGTTCACTAAAGAATAAAAATGTTAAGGTATGCAGTGAGCACAGATTAATTAATTTAAAGACCATGGATTAGTTCAAATTAAAGAAAAACAAAATTACTTTCCTGAACAATACATGATGTATAAGAATGAAATTTTAAAAAGGAAAAAAAATTCCTTTATGTCTTCAAAATTGGATCCACTTTTTATTTTAGTAATTGAAATTTTAAAAGTTCATTTTTTATTCTAAAAAACTTACAAACGTATTAAATTAGTCATTCCATAATTTTACTGTTGTAGTATTGCGCTTATGTGGCAAAATTAGACAAAGTCACATGACTTATAATGATAAAGTTGTGGAATTTGAAATTTTCATTATTTATTTCTTTAATTTTAAATTTAACATGTTTATAATTCCATAGACTTTTTTTTTTGTAAAAATAAAATCGATAAGGCCGTGAAATTATTAACATTTTACATTTACAATTTTTTTTTTTTATGAAACACTTACAATTTTTTTTTAAATACAAAAGAATTTTTTAAATTTTAGAAATTAAATTAGAGCTTACCAATTTTTGGACCAATGATATATTATCATGTTAAAAAGAAAACAAAAACTGGTATAAAAAAAAATGTTAAAACGAAAAAAAATTGAAAAAAAGAAAAAGAAAATCCTCTCAATTCTCACTGATCTGTGTATACTTGTTCTTATACAGTACACATCAAATTATTTTAGAAAAGGGTTTTTTTTTATTTATTTATTATTATTTTTTATTTATTTAAGTACTGAACCTAAGTAGTTAGAGTTAAGGCATTGTTGTGTTAGGCATACTTTATTTGTTAAGACAAGGCGTTGAGATTATAGAATATTTGTTTCATTGCATATTAGTCCATAGCCCATTTTGATATTTTATTTAAATTTTGCATCAATTTTTACCTTATCATAGAATATGATATGATTAATTGAAGGCTTTCTACCCTATGTATGTACAAAACTCAAAATTTTAAAGCATTTTTAGGCTAGAGTAATTCACAAAGTCCTCTTGGCTTTGATCTTAAGTGTTGCTTCTGCACTACAGCTTCCTGTGACTGCTTGTGCATTGTGCAATCTTTTAAAATGGCTGAATGGTGGCTAAAATGTATAAGTTGACTCTATGTTGACCATACACACAATATCAGGTTGTGAGGCTTAGAGAATTTCCCCATATATAAGCTTCTGCTGCCTCATTATTGACCAGAGATCTCCGCAGGTAAGCTAACTAGTTCCCAGGACTTGCTCTTTTTCAGTGCTCTCATGGTCCACCAACGCATGGCTTCCTCCTGTGTGGATTAGACAGAGCCTTGAGCACATTTGGCTTCCTACCTTATATACAAATATTTGGCTATTTGGCATTAAAGATGAAGATACAGGGGGGGAAGAAAAAACAACTTTCTTAAGTTAAAGAATGACTTGGACATTTAGGCCTGGAGGTGATAATTGTTGCTAGGTGGCTTTCTTGTTGAATGTCACATATAATTCCTTTACCTTGGAGTCCCACTGTTCAGTGTAAAGGAAGAAACATGAAGAATTGATTAGTTTATGAGAGGCGATCGTTAGTCTTTGCTGCCTTGATCTCTCTTTGAAGATTGAATCTAAAATGGAGACATTTGTAGAGACAAAATGCTTGCAACTTTATGGAAGTCATTTTTCACAGGCCTTTAAAATCAAGTTTACAGAATTGTGAAAGAGAGAGAGATAAAGCAAAACACGTACAAAGTGTCACTAATATATAAGGGCTACCAAGAGAAGTTTAGGAGCAAGGAGTTCTAACTGTAAGGGGTATTTTGTCACTCAATAAAATAGATGCAAATGAATATAGAGCTGACCCCAATAAGTTTACAGGACATTAAAAGTAACATGACTGTTTTTGCAAGTTCAAGAATTTGAGAATGTGAAGTTATAAATTCTGAAATGTGATATTTAGAAAAGAATACATAATGCTGTTAATATGAGATTAAAGAAATGTATACCTGGATTATGCAGATATATTCTAAAGTATTGGAAATTAGGAACAAGGGAATTAAATTCTGTACAACTATTTCCATGAGAGTGAACAATTAGCAGTCCTTTTTCATGAGAGCTAGGCATTTTTTAGGACTTTGGAAAAAGAAGTGATGCATAGAGGTTGAAGTACAACTACTGCAAAGTTCTCCAGGTTACAAAGACTGTTTTGGTAGGATTTTTATTGAAAATATCTGTTGACAATATGATCTACAATATGATTTATATATTAGGTCATTTGTAAAGAGAGAGCCAGATCTTGAAATTTCCAGAAAATCCGTAATCTAGGAAAGCTCGCTTGAGATAAACCCATTTTTGCTCAAGTGAAACAGTAAGGTTGCACAAGAAAACTTCATTCTCGCTCAGGCAAATCAATTTGACAACCAATGGTTTGCTTGTAACTCGCTCTAGTCTCGCTCAAGAGAGACAGTCATATATTGTTTTTATAAAACACAACTTGTTGAGCAAGACGTGCACAATTTCTTGCATATATTAAGGCAAATCTTACTCAGTTAGTAGGCAAACCATTCTAGAAAACTTTGAAGAGCCTTCCTTGCTTCCAACCTCCCACAGTTTGGTCTTGTTCTTGTTCCAAGCTTTACATTCTCATGGCATACCTTTAATTAAGAACTTCAGCAAGATCCAAATTTTATTGAAACCTTATTGAGCATTATGTAACTTTTGTTGCCTGAATTTTGACATGATAGCTAGGATCCTCTCCATTTTATGGTTCAGACGAGCTAGGAGAACTGTTTTGAAGTTGTTTGAGAACATTTTTAACTGTTTTGATTTGTTCCTTGACATTCGTATTTACATTAAGAATCCCACCCCACAGACCTGAGACCACAAGTATGTGCTGCTTACACCATCATGCGAATATCCAAAATTCCTTCACTCAACCGATAAGTGCAAGTGTATTCTATCCTTAGGTAGCAAAATAATCTCTGCTAGAAGTTGTAATAATATAGCTTGTAAAATGCAAAGTAGACTTCTGATAAATTTCTAGGTCCTCTTTCTTTTCCTTCTATCCCTCTTTGCATGTTGGTTGCTGAGGAGTCATAAGGCAAAGCTTGTTTATTTTCATGAAAATTGCTTAGCAAGAATTAGGTAATTAAAAAATTAGGTGTCCTGTCGTGCATATCTAATGTAGAAGATCAATTGGTATGGAATCACTGTTTTCCCATATCAACCCAGTCACAAAAACTCTAGTTATGATTAATTAGGTGAATTTGATTTGTAAAATGCAACTTGTTAACTAGAAAGTCACCCTTTGGGATTTGTCAGTATGCAGGTTTTATGAAATAATCATATTATTATAGTGCACAACTTGCCAAATATCAATTTCTCTTCCGCTAGGCTTCAACATTGCGGTTCTCTCTGTTAGTTCACACAAGAACCATGTAATAGCTGGCCCTACTGTGTGGCATATACTACAATTTGGCACTGTGCATATGCTGCCATGCATGTTCTATTCTCATATGTTACCCTTTGACTGCGGACCATTTAGTGAGCAAATATGCTCCTATTTGGGTATGTAGTCTGTCTAGTTAGTATTCTTTACCCGCAAATATTACAAGTCTTAATCCTTAAGCACTTACTACCAGGGTCATTTAGGTCGATTGCTTTGATGTTTTATGACTTAGGACATGTAGTTATCCTATAAGCTAATATTTCCTGCCAGATCGCCAATGGTATATTTAAACTTAGTGCTGCTTCTGTTAACATATATGATCCTCCTGCAGATGAATGAATGCGATAAAGCAAATGGTGAACGTGAAGGCATAAAGGAATTAGTTGTAATGTCTTTCTTGGAGAATTTGGTAGAGAATACTTGTTTTTCAGGCAAGTGAGTCTGTGGCAAAATGTAAGACAAATTTAAGTACTGTGAAATCGTTTTCTCCTTACGCCTCTCTTATTGAATAGCAATGAATATTCCTCATTAACGTCATGATGAGGAAGAGGAACACTACACTGATAAAAGTCTCAAAAGAGCAGAATTATCCGACTATCCCCTTTTAAAGACATATCAATAAATAATAAATTATTTTTTTCGTTTAATATTTTAAACTTCACATGTAAATTTGTCAAGTTTATGTAATAAATTTTGAAATTCTGTTGGCATCACTATTTTAATCAACTACCCTGTTTTTAAATTTTTTTAATCAAGTCTGTCTTTTAATTTACTTTTTTACTTTTTTCTCCCAAAAGTAAATAAAAATCATTGAGTCTCATTTAAATTTAAAAAAAAAAAACATTTTATCAAATCAGATATTGTTCAATTCAATGAGAGGCTAGAGAATAGAGAGAGACACGTAGGGAAGTAACCTCCACATTTCCTTACCCCACCCTCTATCCCTTTCACATATCACATCCATATAGGATGGCTTTGGATAGAGCAGCTGGACGTCCAGCTGCTCACGAGTTTCCTCTTTTTTTTTTTTGAGGACACGGTGTGCAGTGTGCGCACTGTGTGCATATTATGCATATATTTTTTCTGCAATTTTTTATTAAAAGTGAGTCTCACAGTACTATTTATACATTTAAAAATTAATTTGTTACAGTGTTTTCAATTTTTAGTTTTCAGTAATAAGCTCTATCTAAATGGATCCATAATAAACAAAGCAAAAATGTTAATGGGTATCCTAGCATTTGTTAGTAAACTAATTTTTTTTAAAAAATTATGAGAGAAAAAATATTGATTTTTTGACAACTTTTAATATAAAAGTGATATTAATTTTTTTTTTTTAAATAACTTATTAACAAATACCCTAATAAGACACTTCATAAGGTTTTAGATTTTTCTAGCATCTATGTTATCCAACTACCCTGTGTATCCTTTTATGGGGACCAGTGTGTGAAGAATTTTCACTCTTGAAAAAGAAAGAGAGACATGGAGAGAGGTAAGGTAACCTCCACAGTTTCCTTATTAACCATAGCAAGCTGTATATTCATAACAAATATACACTGATCCAATGGAAACAGAAGTGCCTAAGGGGTAGGGTTGAGTGAATTCTTACAAAGAGAGTGTAATTTCTTGCAAAGTCTGAAGTAACATCCAAAGTCCCTATTCATCTTCTTTCTGGTGAAGAGGAATGGCTGTGTCTGTTGTGTCCGGTGTGGTGACAAGGCTTAGTGACTTGCTCGCACAAGAAGCAATATACTTGTACGGTGTGAGTGACAAAGCTCATGAGTTACAAACTGAGCTTACAAGGATACAATGCTTTTTAAAAGATGCAGATGCGAGGCAGAATGAATCAGCGTTTGTAAAGAATAGCGTTGCAGAAATGAAAGATCTTGCTTACGATGCAGAAGATGTCATTGCGACTTATGCCCTCACGGTTGCATCCAGAAAGGGAAGAGGCATACAAAAGGTCCTAAAGAGGTGCGCTTGCATCTTGGATGAAGGAATTACGATGCATCAGGTTGGGTCAAAGATTGATGCTATGAAGACGAGAATATCTAATTTGAAACAGAGTTTTCAAGACTATGGCATAATAAGAGAATCAACCATTCAAGCTGGTGGGCCGAGTTCATTGAATGAGCCACAACCAGAGCAAAGAAAAACATATCCTTATCTTGAGGATGACCCTGTTGGGTTCAACGATTATCTAGATAAATTGGTGGAGATTTTGTTGAAAGAAGAGGAAGGCAATACTAGAGTTGCTTCCATATGTGGTATGGGTGGTCTGGGAAAGACCACTCTTGCCAGAATGATTTATGACGACCCCAGAGTCAAGCAGTACTTCAATGGCGGCCGCACTTGGGTATGTATTTCACAACAATGTCAAAAAAGACCTGTTTGGGAAGAAATTATGATTGACTTTCTCCCAAAGGAAAAATCTCAAAACGATCAAAAGGAAAAAATTAAAGGGTGGAGTGATGGAGATCTTATCAGGATACTTCGTGAAGTTCAGCAAAACGAAAAGTGTTTGGTTGTTCTAGATGATATTTGGAAAATTGAGCATTGGAACATTTTATGCCAAGTCTTCCCGATGAAAGATACTAAGAGTAAGATATTGCTTACCTCTCGTAATACTGACGTGGCTTTGAAAGTGGATCCTACAGGAAGAGGTATTCATAACCTGGAGTGTCTGAGTCCTGAAAAGAGTTGGGAATTGCTTGAAAAGAAGGCAATATCTTGGAGATCAGGTACAAGTAATATGTAGTACTACTTTATTAAATTTTCTTTTTTGGAAATATTTTAATTTGAAGAAATTTTTCTTTTCGTTTTTCAAATTAATTTGACATAAAAAAAAAAAAAAAAAAAAAGAGTAGCGGAAGGTGTGATACTTGCATAAAAAATATTTAGGGTATCTTTAGTGGAACATAATAAACAAACACAATTAATTAATATAAAATAATTTAAAAGACAAAATAAAAAATAACTTTATAATATTAAATTTTGCTAGTTCTAAATGAAAACGTTATGCGTGTTTTTTTTCCTCTAATATCAATCTTTATTTGGAACTTGTGAATGTAGAAAGTAGAAACTTTTTAATCCCAAAATTATGAACAAAAATGTCGCCTCGAGGAAAAACAATGGGTCTTATTTCAATTTCATTTGGTATGGCTAAATTGCATTTGATGACATCAAAACATAGAATTTCATTATGACCAATAAAAGATAGAGAAATATTTCTTTAAAATATTTGAGCAAGTGTACGTAAATGCTGGTTACATAATTTTAACAATAGAGAAAAATTAATGCATATAAACTCGACAAACTTTAATTTTAAATTGTGTAAATAATTCTTGTCATTCCAGACATAAAATTGACAAATGGTCAAGCTTACGGTTCATATTTAAAGTAGATGCAAACCAACTAATGATAATTCTAGAAACTGAATACTAATGCACATAAAATGAAATTAAAAAAATAAAAAATCTAAATTAAGGGTCCATTTGGTTTGAGGAATGGAAAATTGTGGGAGGATGGAAAAGTGAGAGAATAGAAAATATTTTGTTTTCTCTTTTATGTGTTTGGTTGGAGGGGTGAAAAAGTGAGAATGGAAAACTCTTTCATTTAGTTGGAGAGAAAAAAATGAAAGATGGAAAATGTAATTTATATAAATTGACTATTGTAGGGCCAATGGACCCAAAATATGCGTTGGGCCAGCCCAAGAGTGCTTGTAAAGTTGAAAACCCAACCCAACAATACAACTGGTCCGAGGACATGAGAAGCTTCGCTCATGAAGTAACGTAAAAGAAGAAAGAAGTCATGTCCGGCTAAAACATTCTAGGGCATTATGTCCGAGGATGTTCCCACTGGCAGCTGAGGACGAGAAGAGTGATCTGACAATTCGATGACACTATTACTGAAGACCTTGAGTACGAAGGCAAAAGAAGTCAAGGTAAAAGGTAAGGAGAGGATACACAAATATCTAGGGTAAATTTGCTACCACCGCATTGAAGGCCCTGCACCTACCTCTCTGGCCGCATTAATGGGAAAGTGACGCCTGAGTATTAGAGTGCAGCCTTATACCTTTCACCAAGGACTTTGGTAAAAAGGTGTGATGGAACAAGTATCTAGGTGGAGCATCTGATCTACACATGGAAGAAAAGAGGAGAGGAAGGAAGGCCTATAAAAGGCGAAGGAAAAAGAAAAAAGGAGGGCAGAACACACATACACAAGAGGGAATTGTAAGAGAGAACCAAAGATTGTCCTCGACATCAATATACAAGATAATTTTCATTTACATACAGACGTTATGCATGTGTTTTGTGATCTAGTTTAACTTTCATGTTATCCAACGCCCATAGACCTAGATTCGAAGCCCACTCTCTATAAATTCATTGTTTTGGGCCCTTTGGGTTGGTTCCCTTGGTGCAACTGAGGTCCAGTACTATTTGTGTCCCTACAATTAGCGCTGTATGTGGGAAATCTTGTGTTCTAGCATGGATAATGTGATGGCAAGTTTAGGTCCACACCATGCATAATCTTTGGGGTCTCAATATGAAGATCATTTTCAACACTTAGAACAAATAGAAGATCGATAGGGCAGTGTGCACACAGGGCTCATTGCTAGCAATCACTCACGGGGTGGAAGCAGAATCCTCCGCGAAGGTGGTACTAAGGCCATGGAGAGAGAAATTGACCATTTGAAGAGGAAGCTACGTTGTGCGAAGCGGAAACGAACACCCTCTGTTTCTGATTCTTCCTCTGATGACTCCTAGAGTAGCAGTTATAGGCCCAGGTAAAGAACCCCCCTAATGAGACCTTTTCGTAGGAGACGGGGAATCCTCACGACAGGATAAGTCAGAAATCTTCTTCTAGGAGCTTGGGTGGCGATGCCATGGGAAAGGCGTTGCACCAACTTTCCAAATCACTTTTCACATGTAGGATAGAGAAAGGAAAACTTCCTCGCCGTTTTACTTAGCCAAACTTTACCATTTACAATGGCCGAACAAACCCGGTGGAGCATGTGAGTCATTTTAACTAGCGCATGGCTGTTTATTCTAAAAATGAAACTTTGATGTGCAAAGTCTTCCCCTCGAGCTTGGGGCCTATTGCGATGAGGTGGTTTAATGGCTTGAAGGCAAACTCTATTGATTGCTACATGGAGCTCACGATGGCATTTGGGTCCTGTTTTGTTACCTATAGTAAAGTACCTCGGCCTTTGGATTCGTTATTGTCCATGACCATGAGAGAAGGCGAGACCTTGAAAACATACTCAGATAGGTACTGGAAAATGTTTAATGAGATTGATGGTGATTTTGATGAAGTGGCAATTAACACTTTCAAGGTCAGCCTTCCAGTTAAGCACGACTTAAGGAAATCTCTGACCAAGAAACCTGTGAAGAGTGTACGTCGGCTCATGGATCGTATTGATGAATACAAGCGAGTTGAGGAAAATCAACAGCAGGGTGAAGGGCAGATGAAAGTTATCCCTTAGGAGAGGAGGGATTTCAGGTCGAAAAGGTACAATAACAAGTGGTCACGGAGGGATTTTACTGGCCAATCTAGGTCGGCTCCTTCTCAAACAGTGAATGCTGTGTTTTGCGAGCCTGTGCAGTAGGTGCTGGAAAAAATTCGTCATGAACCATACTTTAGGTGGCCCAATAAAATGATAAGAGACCATATAAAACGTAATCAGAACCTCCATTACAATTATCATCAAGACAAGGGTCACACCATGGAAAACTGCATGACCCTATGAAATGATCTGGATCAGTTGGTCAAAGAAGGAAAGTTGAGAGAGTTTATGATCCGGCCTAATGGGCAAGGCACACAATTTGGTTCGGTGAATCAGGGTAGCAACACTTGACCTCCATTGGGCACGATAAATGTCATTTTCGCTGCTCCAGGTCGGACTAGGTCTTGCCCTACTAGGGTAATGTCGGTATCGTGACTTCCTGTCGAGAACCTTAGTTTTGAGCCAAAGAGGATCAAAGGGAACCCTCCACCCATTCTAGGTTTTTCTAAAGAAGATAAGGTTGGAACTATCCAGCCACATGACAATGCATTAGTTATCATGCTGAGAATAGAGGGCTATGATGTGAAAAGAGTAATGGTCGACCAAGGGAGTGGGGCTGATATCATGTACCCGAATTTATTCAAGGGGCTTAACTTGAAGCCTGAAGATCTTACAGCTTATGATTCACCGTTGATAAGTTTTGAAGGGAAAGCTGTTATTCCGAAAGGGCAGATTCGGTTGCCCATGCAGTCAGGACCAGTGGTGGTGGATGTAGAATTCATTGTAGTAGATGCTTATTCCCCTTAGGTGTCATCTCTTCAATCCTGCATGTTAAGGCGAAGTTCCCATATGGGGATTCAATTGAAGAAATAGTCGGAAGCCAGTCTATGGCAAGACAATGCATAACAACAACAATTACACATCAGGCCAGGTAGGAGTCCCAGGCCTCGGCAAGGAGAAGTTTATAGTAGTTAACGTCTTCGGCTAAGCCAGAGGTGGTCGAGGTCGAGGAGCCTGTGTGTGAAGAGTTGGAGAAGATACTTATTGCCGACGATGTGGAAAGGTTTTTTCAAGTGGGGAGTCAATTGCTGCTCCAAGAAAAAGAGGAATTGGTTATGTTTCTAAAACGGAACATTGATGTATTTGCATGGAACGCTTATGAAGCTCTAAGGGTTGACCCGAATTTCATCTGCCATCACTTGAATGTTAATCTAACGGCAGTGCCAAGAAGGCAACCACCTTGGCGCTCATCCAAGGAGCATGTTGATGCTGTTAAGGAAGAGGTACTGAAGCTCAAAAAGGTAGGTATTGTCAAAGAGGTGTTTTATCCAGAGTGGTTGGCGCATACAATGGCAGTGAAGAAGAAGAATTGGAAGTAAAGAGTGTGCGTGGATTTCACAGACTTGAATAAGGCATGTCCCAAAGACTCATTCCCAATGCCCTGCATAGATCAGCTGGTGGATGCTATTGTAAGGCATTATCGGATGAGTTTTCTAGACGCTTTCCAAGATTACCATCATATACCTTTAGCTCTAGAGAACTAGGAGAAGACAACTTTTGTCACCCCTATAGAAAACTACCACTACAAGGTAATGCCTTTTGGTCTAAAGAATGCATGGGCTACTTACTAGAGAATGATGACGAGAATGTTTGAACCCCAACTAAGAAAGACGATTGAGGTGTACATGGATGATATGGTGGTAAAGAGTAAAACGGTTTCTGTGCATATATTAGACTTAGATGACACCTTTTAAACATTGAGAAAACACAAGTTACGTCTAAATGCATCCAAATGTTCCTTTGGAGTAGGGTCTGGTAAGTTCTTGGGCTACATGGTGACTCATAGGGGGATCGAGGTCAATCCCGCTCAGGTCAAAGCAATCAATAGCTTACAGCCACCTCGAAATTCAAAAGAAGTGCAAAGATTGACTAGAATGACTGTTGCCTTCAACAGATTTATCTCACGGTCCGCAGATCAATGTAGGCCATTTTTCCAGTTGTTGAATAAATGGAAGAGATTTGAATGGATAGAAGAGTGTGCCATCGCTTTTCATCAGCTTACGGAATATCTATCACGTCCACCCATTATGTCTCGGCCTGAGGTTGATGAAGTTTTATTCGCGTATATCGTAGTGGCTAACCGTGCTGTAAGTTTGGTGCTGATACGGGTTGATGGAAACATGCAGAAACTAGTTTACTATATGAGTAAGTCCTTACATTAGGCTGAGGTGCGTTATTCACCATTGGAAAAGGCCATTCTGGCCGTGGTGCACGCTACACGTAAGTTCCCCCATTACTTTCAATCTCATACAATGGTGGTCTTGACTCAACTCCCTCTCAAGGCAGTGTTACGGAGCGCGAATTGCACGAGTAGGATTGCTAAGTGGGGAACCATTTTGAGCACTTTTGTCGTCAAGTATATGCCTCGCACCTCAGTGAAGAGCCAAGTGTTAGCTGATTTAGTCGCAGAATTTACTGAGCCTACAATAGAAGATAATGTTAAGAGTATGGACATTGATGAAAAATTAGTTGGCGTGATCACGTGCAAGGAACCTTCAGTGTGGAATGTTTATGTTGATGGGGCTGTAAATCAAAGGGGATTCGGTGTGGGGTTGGTAATTATAACCTAGAGGGGCTTACGTTGGAAAAGTCCCTGAGATTAGGATTTTCGGTTACTAACAATGAAGCCGAGTATGAGGCTTTAGTAAAAGGAATGGATATGGTTCAGAAAATGGGTGGAAATGTGGTACAAATATTCTCGGACTCGCAACTGATTGTAGGCCAAGTAGAGGGAAAGGTGGAGGCTAGAGATCCAAGGATGCAGGAATATCTAATTTAAGTCAGGCTTTTACAGCTCAAATTCGAATCCTTTACCTTGTTGCATGTTCCCAAGAATAACAATACACATGCTAACTCTTTGGCCACTCTCGCCACATCCTCGACACAGAGTTTGCCTCGGGTCATTCTTGTGAAAGACCTATGTAAGCCTATTAAAATCAGTGGAAATATTATCCAAATTCATCAAATCAGGGTAGGGTCCAGTTGGATGGATCCCATCGTGTCTTTCCTTAAGGATGATGTCTTGCCAGAAGAAAAGGCTAAGGTGGATAAGGTGCGTAGGAAGGCACCTCGGTTTTGGTTGTCCAAGGATCAAAAACTGTACAAACGATCTTTTTCTGGGCCATACTTGCTGTGTATACATCCTGAAACAATGAAGTTGCTTTTAGAGGAATTACATGAAGGAATTTGTGGAAGTTATACGGGGGGAAGATCTTTGGCTCACAGAGTTCTAACACAAGGATATTGGTGGCCCAATATGCAACGAGAAGCTCAGGACTATGGGAAGAAGTACGATCAATGTCAAAGGTTTGCACCCAACATCCATCAGCCTGGAGGTGAGCTTAATCCTCTGACAAGTCCTTGGCCTTTTGCACAGTGGGGTTTGGACATTGTGGAACCCTTCCC
Source organism: Castanopsis chinensis (assembly GCA_032878915.1). NCBI lineage: Eukaryota > Viridiplantae > Streptophyta > Magnoliopsida > Fagales > Fagaceae > Castanopsis > Castanopsis chinensis. The sequence continues at coordinate 5,733,540 of JAVQMG010000104.1, read as the reverse complement.
AAAGGCATCCGGGAATAGGAGGTGGTTGATTATGGGTACAGATTATTTTACCAAGTGGGTAGAAGCTGAACCCCTATCCAATATTAGAAATGTTGATGCGAAGAAGTTCTTTTGGAAGAACATTGTCACTCGGTTCAAAGTCACTCATACCCTCATCTCGGACAATGACTTGCAATTTGATAGCAAAGACTTTAGACGATATTGCTGTGACCTCGGCATAACTAACAGGTATTCTACTTTCGCTTATCCATAAGAAAACAGGCAAGCCAAGGCAGTCAACAAAGTTATTATTAATAAGCACAAGAAAAGGCTGGATGACACCAAAGGTAGATGGGTGGAGGAATTGTCCCATGTTTTGTGGACGTATCGGACCATACCACGAAGATCCACGGGAGAGACACCTTTCTCAATGACTTATGGCGCTAAGGCTGTGATTCCTCTAGAAACTGGATTCTCGACGGTGAGAACAAGTTCCTTCACTTTCGGCAGTAATGACAGGTTACTAGAAAGGAACCTAGATCTGGTCGAAGAACGGAGGGAGAATGCTTTGGTCCAATTGGCTTATTATCAGCAAAAGCTGAAGGAAGGGTACGATTCACATGTGAAATTAAGGCCGCTTGCTCCTAGAGATTTGGTATTGAGGAAAGTCCTGGGTACTGCCAAGAATCCAGCATGGGGAATGTTGGGACCTAATTGGGAAGGACCGTATCACATTACTTCAGTAGCTGATATCGGGGCTTACTATCTTGTAGATCTAGATGAAAAAGCTGTAAAACATCCTTGGAATGTAATTAACTTACGAAGGTACTATTATTAATGAAAGGCATTTCTGTCGTCTTTGTTCTATTGTTGTCATGATGCAAATGGTGTTATATTTATGTTCGAAAGTGTTAAACAGAACCAAGGTTACGTCGGATCCTCGGATCTTCTACCTTGGGGAAATTAACATCTCAATACAAAGTGTTAAATAGAACCAAGGTTACGTCGGATCCTCGGATCTTTTACCTTGGGGAAATTAACATCTTAATATAAAGTGTTAAACAGAACTAAGGTTACGTCAGATCCTCGGATCTTCTATCTTAGGAAAATTAACATCTCAATACAAAATGTTAAACAGAACCAAGGTTACGTCTGATCCTGGGATCATCTACCTTGGGGAGATTAACATCCCAATGCTAAGTGTTAAGCTGAAATCAGGTTACGTGGACTCCTCGGACCATATACCCTATGGAAGTAGATATCTTACCAAGTGCCCAATAGGTATGTGATCACAAAGGGTCCCTTAAACTGTGGGCTTCATAAAACTTCATATTTTACTAGTTGTCAGGTATAGCATTTGAGTTACCTTTGGTTCAAATACAAATCATTTCAGAGAACTTAGTGTTCCTCATCCTGACATCTTTTATACGTTAGTATGATGTTGATTCTTGAATAGGTCTTAACTGAATTGGTCCTATATATATGATTTACTCTTAAATGTTTTATTCATCACCAGAACTGAATAAAAATTCATGAACATCACTTAAAGCATTTGCAAGTATAGAAGTCTTACAAATTTTGTTGTCCTTACTTGGTTATTGACATGGAACTATCAACAAATATAATGAATATAAACTGTTACTTTATCACACCGCACAAATAACAAATAGAAAGGCATGCTAATATCAAATATAAATCAAAACTGCGATTCAAGTTATAAGTTCTTCTCATTAACTGAAAATCTTTGTAAGTACATTCACAACCAAATCGTTGGATTACAACAAAGGGAAAGAAAGCTAAAAAAAAAAAAACTAGCTAAAACGGAAAGGAAACTACAATAACAGAAGGAAGGGCCATCAATGCTTTGATTGTGTTTGCTCTTTGGGGTCAGTAGGAGCCATCATTGGAGCTGAGGACCCTTCAGCTATCTCTTTGCCTTTGGGACCCCCCTTTGGCACTATAGGCATAGTTGCCAGGATGACCTCCACAGTCCCACTAGCTTTTGAGTCTAGGGGTAACTCCTTTGGTTCATTGGGAAGCTGGGTGTCCTTAAGCTCCACCCCTTCAACTTGCGTTAGGGGGGGGATGCTCAAGAGAGATAGTGTCTGCAATGACCTCTCCTGGCTGCACTCCTGCTGCGGAGGAGCCGGTACCATCCTCGGCCTGGACAGAAGTGGAGGCACGAATAGCCGGGGGTACATTGGCATTTTCTTCCTTCCATAGATGAGAGGAAACATCAACCCCAGCTTGGGATAACACTTCCTTCCACACTTGGAAGTAGTAATCCCTACATACCTCCGACACTTGAGCTTTAAAATTTCGGTGGTTTTTGCCACCCCCACCTCATAGCCACTCTGTTCAGCTTGGTCAACTGCATCCTCAGCCTCTCGCGCCTTAATGATGGCCTCCTCCTTAGCCTTAATGGCTTCTTGCTTAGCCTCCTCAAACTTTTTTAGATCTTGCTTGAGGCCTTCAATCAGTTTCTTTGCTGCAGCAAAGTTCTCATCAGCGTGCCTAAGTTGCAGCCTTTGCTCCTCGGCTTGCCTCTCAGTGGTCTTCAGTTGGGCCTCCAAGTCAAACTTCTCGCTTTCTGCCTTGTTCAAACTGGCAGAAACTTCTTGCAGTTTCTTGTCCTTTATCTCAAGGATCCTCTGAGCATTATCGAGTCTCACTTCTCCAGCCCTGAGGTACTTATAGGAGTTGGCAGCAATTTCCTTTGCCTTGTGAGCAGATTGAACGGCTTGCATGCAGAGCATGGTATGTTAGTGATGTACAAACATAAGTTTCATTGAAAGAAAAACACACGGATGTAAAATTTTTTTAACTAAAACCCTTACCATAGCAAGTTCTTTCTTCAAAATCATGAAGACGTTTTGATCCTTTATTCTCCTGAGCTCACCCATATCCTCGGGTAACAGCAATGCTTGCTCCACTGCATCTATAATGCATGCAGCAGTGCCCTCATCGGAGCCCTTGATAGACGCATCAGAAGTGACTGCTTGGTTATCCATAGTCATTTGGGGGGCCCAAATGGGTGCATGTGAGACGGTATGGGACTTGGCTCGTCTATCCGATCTAGTCAGAATGAGGTGAGCCTGTTTTCCTCCCTTTTCATACTCTACGTCCTTGGCAGGGAGATCTCTTTTGCCTTCAACTACATCCTTCCCCTTTTGGTGATCCATTTTCCTTTTATGATCAGTTGGATCAACGCGTTGGGACTGGGTTGAGGGGAGGAGAGAGAGTTTTAGTGGGGGAACCTTCTCGGTGCCTTTGTCTTTGGTCTTCGCCTGAGGCACCTTAGAAGGCTCTTGAACTCCTACTTGAGCCCCCAGCACATCCTTGAGACTTTGTTTTGGCATACATTGGATACCCATTGCTTCGGGTTGCTGAGTGGTGTCTTGTGAGGTTAACAGAGGTGTGCCGAGGACAGAAATTTGATCTTCAGGTGAAGGAAGTTAATCAAAAGCTTCGAATTCTCCTTCTGAATCCGAGACTTCAATAACCTCCTCTTCTTCTTCCTTTATGAATGGCTGAGAAGAGGACCCCACACCCAATGCGAGTTACGTTGAAGAAGCGATGAGAAGAACGCCTTCGGGAACGAGTTGCACTGGTTCAATGACGAGAGTGCCTTATGGAATGGGAGCACCCTCGGGGAGAAGGAAGCCATCAACCGCAACACTGATCCAAGGCAGCCGAGGATCTCTTGCCTTGATTACACACTTCGGCGCTTGAAAGGCTGTTGACATCGGATCATATCCGAGAATTAGGTGGGCAGCCCTGAGTTGATTGTCCGAGTGAATAAACACCTCGGCTTTCAGGATCCTGTCTAGGCGAGCAAAGTCCACGAGATGAGCGTGACGAGCAATTGCACGGGGATCTGCACAATTTGTTAAGGAAGAGTAAGGTAAAATTAAAAATATATATATATATATAATAGAAAATAATAATAATAAAACTGCAAACAAAAAAATAATAATAGAACTAATGCTGTGTAGGTATTCACTTGGTTCCCCCTCCTTCATCGGACAGGAGAGACCGTCATGCCAATCTCCAGATATTATTAAGAAGTCTTTATTTAGACCTTTGTTTGAGTGAGGGAGACAGTGAATTAGTCTAACCTCCGCATACCTAGACTTTAAATAATACCCTTGCCCCTTCAAATGGTGGAGGTTGTAAACCAATTCACGTCGTGATGGGTGAGTCCTAACCCCATCTTTTCATTTAGGGCATCTACGGCACCTAAAATCCTAAACATGTTTAGGGCGCACTGTGTGAGGGATAACCTAACCGCTCTCAGATAACTCCTAGTAATCGGTCTCATTGGGATTCTCATCCCTCCCTCTATGAAAGCTATCATGGGGATGACTACCTCGCCGGTTTCCCTCTTAGAGTGCCATTCTCCCTCCTCGCAATATTTGATGGACACTCCCTGTGGGATTCCATATTTAGCCTTAAACTGCTCTATTTTCTCAGCATTGTCTACTAGGGGTGCGAATCTACCCATTTTCTAAGAGGAAGGGGTGGATATGGCGAAAGGGTTGAGAAGTATAGATGGCCGAGGATGAAGAAACACAGAATAACCAGAAAGGAAGAGTAACAATAAAGCAAGCAGGAGGTTTGGAAAACTTACTTTAGAATGATAAGGTCACTTCGTCTTAGATCTTAGAAGGTAAGAAGACGCATGTAGAGTGCAAAGGTGGCTAGATTCGTTGTACAAATTCTGAAGTAAGCAGAGGACTTTTAAATGGGTAATATTTATATCGATGAAAGTCATAAAGTGGAAGATTTCCCGCCTATGTCCCTACGCAACGCTCATCCGTTGGATGGGCATCGCGTGGTTGAGCGTAAGGGACAAGAAACTGCCAACATTTAATTAAAGCGTGTTCTGTACACCGAAATTCTAGGAGCTTGTTGTTTAGGGTATGTGTCGAAATCCTCATTCCTCCAAAGGAGGTAGAAACGAGGATCTCGAGGGGCTATTGTAGGGCCAATGGGCCCAAAATATGCGTTGGGCCAGCCCAAGAGTACTTGTAAGGTTGAAAACCCAACCCAACAATACAACTGGTCCGAGGACATGAGAAGCTTTGCTCATGAAGTAACGTAAAAGGAGGAAGAAGTCATGTCCGGCTAAAACATTCTAGGGCATTATCTCCAAGGATGGGAACATCCTCAGTACTAGTGGCCGAGGACGAGAAGAGTGATCTGACAATTCGAGGGCACCATTACTGAAGACTTTGAGTACGAAGGCAAAAGAAGTAAAGGTAAAAGGTAAGGAGAAGAGACACAAATATCTAGGGTAAAGTTGCTACCACCGCATTGAAGGCCCTGCACCTACCTCTCTAGCCGCATTAATGGGGAAGTGACGCCTGAGTGTTAGAGTCCAGCCTTATACCTACCGCTAAGGACTTTAGTAAAAAGGTGTGTTGGGACAAGTATTTAGGTGGAGCATCTGATCTACACGTGAAAGAAAGGAGGAGAAGAAGGAAGGCCAATAAAAGGCGAAGGAAAAAGAAAGAGGGAGGGCAGAACACACATACACAAAAGGAAATTGTAAGAGAGAATCAAAGATTGTCCTCGGCATCAATATACAAGATAATTTTCATCTACGTACAGTCGTTATGCATGTGTTTTGTGATCTAGCTTAACTTTCATGAAATCCGATGCCTGTAGACCTAGATTCGAAGCCCACTTTCTATAAATTCATTGTTTTGGACCCTTTGGGCTGGTTCTCTTGGTGCAACTGAGGTCCAGTACTATTTGTGTCCCTACAACTATTATACCCTTGTTACATAATATGTGAGGAATAAATGAAAGGTATTTGTGTAAAATGGATTTCTCATTACTTTTCCCTTCTCATTTTCTTCCCAATTTGGGAGGATAAAAAAATTGGGCACAGGAGGGAAAATTCTCTCTCCTATTTTCATTCCTCAACTAAACAATGGAAAACAACATTTTCAACCCTATTTTCCTTTCCCTATTTTCCATCTTCCTTGTTTTCACTCCAACCAAATGCACCCTAAGTTTAGTTGGATTTTAAATTAATTTGTGAAACTGATATGGCCAAGCGCCTTTAGATGGGCCACCATATGTTATTATACGCTATAAAGTAGTGTTATTGACACAATAGTTTTACAATAAATTCACAACAAATTAAGTCAAGATAATAAGTTGTTACTAGTTTTCATCTTAGTCTACTACTAATATCCCTTATTTACCTGCTATTAACAGCTTGTAAGAGGTGACACGAGCTTTAGTTCGATGGTTCAAATAAACCCTTAAGTTGGCCAAAAAAAAATTAGATACAATTTTTTTGACCCCCTAAAATAAAATTTTAAACACCTCGAATATGATCCACTTAACAATTTATTCTTGCTAATAAAGTTACAATTAATTTATACCTTTGACCAAATCAGTGACAATGAGTGAAGTGGCTAAATTTGAATATGCTTTTAATTGTTTTTTGTTAAGTGGGGATTGGGGCGTGGGCCAGTTAGTCAATCAGTGGTTAGCAAAATGTTCACCCTAAAAGATAATTAAACAATTATACAAGGAGTGATTCTAAAATAAATAAAACAAATTAGATAAGGGGCATGAGACAGGGTAGTGATTGAATGAAGTAAAAAACAAATGTTAACACAAGAAAGATTTTCTTAATAAAATTATAAAGACCAATAATTGTCAAAGTTGAGTTGAATTGTTAAATAAAATAATTGTAAAGAGTATATGTATTATATCCGGAGGTATTTTTAAGATTTGATTTTAGATGGGACAAAAATTACATTGGACACTCAAATTTACATGTGTACATATATGTATAGTAATTGAGAGTCTGAGAGACTGAGACTCATTAGAAAAACAAGAATGTGCATTCTCAAAATAAAAAATAAAAAAGACAATGAACTTTGAAATATGTATGGAGCATAAAATGAAAATTTTTATCTTATGTCAAAATTTTGTTTTCCAATTGTTCATTTACTTTGGTATTAATTGCAAGTGATAACTAACGAAGAGGAATAAAAGTACTAAATATTAAATCAAATCATTGTTTGAAAACACTTGTCATCAATTTTAAATCTTTAAGAAAATAAGAACTAGAATAAGACCATGACTTTTTTTTATTATTAATTTTCATTTATAAATAATAGTTGCACTTCAAAGCCTATATATTAGCAAATTACATGATCGATTTGATTTGCAACAAAAGTAATCTCAATCTTACAAATGTTTGACAACTTTTGTTTGTTTGTTTGTTTGTTTTTGTTTTTTTTTTTGTTTTTTTTTGTCCTGCCCCTTTCCTTTGAATGATTTCTTATCAGTATGTTTCCAAACTTAGTTTCCTTTGTGAAGTTATTTTCTTCTTTGAACAAATCATTATCAATATTTTAATTGAATGTTCTACCAACATGGAATAAATGAAAGTTAGATGTAACCTATTTCGTGAGCTCAAAATTGATAATGAAGATTGGAGATTAAAGTACGAGTCACAAGATTGTGGGACGTTTACAATCTAAAAAATAATGAATTCATTGATCTTTATATGGTTTTTATTTCTTAGAAGAACATGTTAGATGTACATGCAATAATATGATATATTTTTAAATATCAATTTAATTAGTGTGTTTTTTTTTGAATTACTGATTGATAGTTTTATTCAAGGTAATTTACGGCAGTAAAATACCTGTAACATTTAAATATACATTTATGAAGCATTAAAAGAATGCCACATTTATGACATTCAGAGGAATTTTGGTGTTACTCCTAGTCCTAATACTAGGGCACGTTTGGTAGACTGTAATAATGATTACATTGGAATAGGAATAAGTATTACAAGAAATGTAAGATGCTGTAATGTAATAATTATTTCTATTTAGTTGTTTGGTAATCCTATAGTAATAGAATCTTGAAACTGTATTCCACATGTTTGGTACAACATCTTAAAACGATGTAATAAAAACTTTTTAAATCAAATTCCCTAAAATGCCCTTATTATAATAAATACATTTTTTATAAGGATTACTTTAATATTCCCATATATATAGATCTCTAGTAGCAGTAAAATAAAATTTTAGAGAGGAGGGAGATAGAAAATTTAGGAAGGTGATGAAATTTTGGTGAAGATGAAGGTGGTGAGGGATTTTGGGAATTTGCTATCAGAGCAAGGAGAAGGAATTTGGAAAGAATGCGGGGAATGGGGGATTTTTGTTAATAGAGCAAGGAAAAAGAAATTTTGGAAAAGATGCGGGTAGCTGGGGATTTTAGGAATTTTGTTTAAGCAGAGCGTATTACATTTAGCAAGGAATTGAGATTCAGCACTTTTAATGAGGAATTTCTATTCCTCATTTTAAGGAATAGGGATTCATATGGAATGGTTATTACATGTAATAAAACTATTATCAAACAACTGTATAGCTAAACTATAGGAATAATTATTACATTACACTGTTTATTACAGTCTACCAAACGTCCCCTTAAACGTTAAAATAGTCTTTGTATAATATTTAATTATAAATTTGCAAATATATAATACTCATGCAAAGCACATGTCTACCACTAATATATATATATATATATATATATATATAAGTAGAAATCTCAGGCTCAATTGTTAAGGATAATTATTTTAATTTGTGAGTTATAGTTAGTTAAATTGAGAAAGTCTCTAATTGTTGAATAAGAGATTTTGAATTCAATACCTGTCTGCACCAGAAATTGATTAGTGTTTAGTTAAAGAGTACAATCATCAAAAGCAAACATCATAAGTTGAAACTCTATATATATAAAAATAAAGAAAAATATAATTTAGTCTTCAACCTAATTAAAAATATTAATTTATTTCAGGGTATTAATTATTTGTCACATGTTAATCAGGGTAAATAAATTGCTTTCACATGTTAATTAGTTATTTATATTAAAAAGATTTATTTGAAATACTTATTATCAAAACCAAAAACACAATTTATTTGGAATTTGACATTCTTTCTTATAACTATAAGTAATACTACATTACCTAATAACTTTTATGAAGTTGATATATTAAAATTTGCAAGTTGGATTACGTGTCCTCTTGGTTCTTAGGATGCATGCCACATTTTGTGTGAATCATATTTTGTTTACTATTCGATGCATAAACTCATCTTTTATATATAATGTTAATTTTAAAAAATAATTGAAATTAAAACATTCTTATTGATCTCAAATCATCTTAAAAATTTTGATATTTGGAGGGTGAAAGAAAAAATATATATAATCCGATGGTAGGTTTTTCTAAATTTGTATCCTATAAAATAATTTTTTTTTTTTTTTGAGAAACCTATAAAATAAAATTAAGAGGTGCAAAATTACTTAAAATCTTATCTTGTATAACTTTTTTTATACATAAATATTTGGTATAACTTGAACCTTATGTATAGGAAAAATTTTAGCTACTTTCAAAGCATAGTGAAATGATGTTCTCTCCTTTCACATTCATAGTGAACCCCACCATGAATTTAATGAGTGGACCCCACCATGAATGTGAGAGGAGGAAAGAGAATTGTCTTCGTTTAGCCTTCCACTTCATCAAAACTTTAGAGTATGACACTTTTTATAGAAAAATATTATTTGGAGTGTGATATTCTACTTCATATTTAGTTTTATTTATTTATTTTGAGATTAAAGATAGAATATTTAGTTTCTTTTTTTCTTTTTTTAGAAAAGAATAATTAGTTTCTTTGACAACAATGGAAACCAAACAAAATATATATATATATATATATATATATAATGATAATAAGAGCAATAACAACAACAATAAAAGTGTATAAAATCATTGTATCCTTATATTTATGATTATATTTTTATGGATTTACTAAAGTACTATGTTTATAACTATAATTTATTAACCTTAAAAATTTATATTTCCAAACTTTTGTAATGACGTGTAATGTGTGTATGTGGGGGAAGTGTAGAAATAACAGTGTAGTAGCCTAATTATGTGCTCTGTAAATGTAATTAAACAAATAATTAATGGGGTAAATGAATTTATTTTCATTAATTAATTATATATGGGTATTGTTCAAATTAATTATTTCAAATTTTTTTATGATGAGTAATATTACGTACACAAACTATTTTATAACATTTTTACAAACCACTAATGTAGCTTAAGAATTTTTCAAATAATTATTGGTAAGTAAAAATGTGATATTAATAGTGGGTTTGGTGGCCCAGATTAGAATTAGTAAGAATTTGCCACATTAATAATTTGTAAAAATGTTATAAAATAGTTTGTGATTGTAGCACTAATCTTTTTATAATTAGTTTTATAAGATTTTATATCGGAAACAATTAATTTGGAAGATGAAATTCTTGCTCAAATTGAGTCGCTTTCACAATAAGTGAAACAAAATCTAAGAAATTATCAAAAAAAAAAGTTTTTAACAACACACAATCAAGAATATAAAAAATAATTGCATGCTTGCATTAGTGCATTAGTGGAAACAATTAACTATTTGTCAATTCACTCAAAAAATAGATTCATATTCTTAATCATGTAAATTCTAACGATTTTCAGTTCCTTTCACTTAAAAAAAAAAAAAAGAAGAAGCATTTTCTCACTTTCTAATCACATGTAAATGGTATAGTCCTCAAAAAAAAAAAAAAAGAAGTATTTTCTCACTTTCTAATCACATGTAAATGGTATAGTCCTCAAAAAAAAAAAAAATGTATAAATAAATGAAATTTGATTCTGACCAAGAGTTTGTTGATGAGCTAAAAGCCATAGGATAGTCCATATGCAAGGAGCAAAGTTCCTCAAGTGGTTCATCTCACGGCTGTCAAGTCTTAAAATATAGTTTTTTGTTATTATTTTAGTTATTGATGTTGTGGTAATCGTTGTTCAAGAATAACAAAATTATTTTGTTTGTTGTTGGCTTTCTAGACTCTGAGACCAAAACTTATATGAAGAAGTTAGGAAAGGAAATGATTGAAAATTGTGGGGGTTTACCATTGGCAATCACTGTACTTGGAGGTCTTTTAGCAACAAAGCAAACACGGGAAGGATGGGAGGATGTGCATCAACATGTCAAATCATACCTTCATGAAGAACAAAACATACAAGTCAATAAGGTGTTAGCTTTAAGTTATAATGATTTACCTTCCCACTTGAAACCATGCTTTCTATATTTAGGTCATTTCCCTGAGGATTTTGAGATACCAACAAAAGAATTGATTCGAATGTGGATGGGTGAAGGTTTTATATCACAAGTTCAGCACAAAGGAGGAAGAGAGGATACAATGGATGATGTTGGAGACCGATATTTAAGGGAGCTAGTGCAGAGGTGCATGGTTTTAGTGGGGAAAGAGGGCTCATTTGGAAGGATCAAAACTTGTCGAATGCATGATCTTATGAGAGACTTTTGCATATCAAAAGCCCAAGACGAAAATTTTCTCCATGTCACCAATACTCTTTCCATGAAACAGTGTGAAGCACAAATTGGTAAAGTTCGAAGACTTGCTATAATATCAAAATCAGGTGATAATTTTATCGAGGGAATTGAATTTAATGAATATCCTTACCTTAGGTCTCTTCTCCACCTTTTGCCTCAGCATCATGAATCTTATTTTAAAGAGTCCTGTTTCAAGAAATTCAAGTTGGTTAGAGTATTACATTTAGAATATTTTAAAAATCACCTAAGAAAATTACCTAAAGACATTGGTTGTCTCATCCACTTGAGATATTTATCTTTGAAAGGGAGCAAAATAAATGAGGTGCCATCATTTATTGGCAATTTGAGTTGCTTGGAGACACTAGATTTGCGGATCGACTTCGAAAATACTATATTGGACTGCATTTACGACCCGAGACTGAGAGTGCTGAGAGTGCCAAATGTGTTTAAGTATATGAAACAGTTGAAGCATCTTTATTTACCCGTTGTATATAGAGTACGTCGTAAGTTGGAACTGGCTAATCTTTCTTATTTGCAGACATTAGTCAATGTTGAGCCCAAAACCATTCAAATTCCCACATGGTTTGAATTCAACCGTCTGCGGGTTCTGAAAGTGGTGAATAATACCCAAGATGCAATGCAAATGCTAATATCAAAAAGTCCACTTGTAGAAAAGCTAAAGCTATATTACCGTATAGAGAAGCTTCCAGAAGCTCACCAATTCCCTCCAAATCTTGCCAAGTTAACCTTATGGAGGAGTCGTCTTGAAGAAGACCCAATGCCAACCTTAGAGAAGTTGACCAATTTAAAAATCCTCCGCCTCTTATGTTGTTCTTTCTCAGGGAAGGATATGTTTTGTTCTGAAGGAGGATTTCCTTTGCTTCAGTATCTTCTCCTTTCTGAGTTGTTCTTCTTAGAGGAGTGGAGGGTGGAGGAAGGAGCCATGCCCAGTCTCTGCCATTTGATAATTGATGGCTGCTATGAGTTGAAGACTATTCCAGATGGATTGAGGTTCGTCACAACCCTCCGGGAATTAGAGATCAGATTCATGCGGAAGTCATTCAAAGATAGGCTTGACGAAGGACTGGATTTTGACAAAGTCAAACTTGTAATCAGGTAATGATAATGGGGTACAGTAATGAATTCTTGCATATTTGATAAATTTTAGGGCGCCTCTTTTCTTCTAAATATTTCTCTCCAATTAATTCAAAATTTCCCCGATAATATTAAGCAAAATACTTCCGTAATGTAAGGGTATTTCTTCTTTTGATTAGAATGAAGCTCCTATCTATTTTTTTTCCACTTATTTATAAGGTTTTGAACCCACAACCTATCTAATCATTATATTAGAAGCAAATTCTTTTCTGCTCCATCATGTGGCGGACTCTTAATTTTTGCCTCTGTTATCAATAAATTAAGCAACGAATTTTATTTGACAGTTTTTCTTTTAAATATATTAGTTGACGGCACAAACATAGTTCTAAATGTTGCTTTAATGAGTTTTGTATTCAGCATATTCATTTTAATTCATTTTTGATGTTTTGGGCTTTAATCATTTTAGTTGGTTATTTTCCTCTATTCTCCTTTGCTTTTTTTTTGGCAGGTGAAATTATCCACGGAGCAAAAGTTTCTACTCTGCTTCAACTAATGAAAAATCAACAAAATATTTTCATTGCTTTGCAACTTTGTATGAGTTTGTGACAGTTTGGGGTCTTTAACTACTTTTGTTTTTTTGGGTCCTACTTTTTCTTTTCATTTCAACAGCACGACTATATTGGTTTTCTAAATATAGTTCTAAATATTACTTACTGTGTTCATGTCTATAGGCTATAGCATATTTCATTTTAATTCGTTTTTGAGCTTAATCGTTTTAGCTGGTTTTCAATTTAGTTTGCGTTTTTTTTTTTTTTTTTTGGTAGCTGAAATCATCCATGGTGCAAAACTTTCTACACTGCTTCAACCCATGAAAGATCAGCAAAATATTTTCACTACTTTGCAACTTGTACAGGTTGGTATCAGTTAAACAATTTGAAGAATTAGATTGCACAGACTCAAACATATTCTCTGATGCCTATGTATAGTGCTGTTAAGAATTGTTTGTCTGTTTTATTATTGCTTTGCTATTATTGCACCCTTTGTTCATGTCTCATTGGAGGAGAAAAATAGTTCTTCATTTAATTTGGGATTTTCATATTTCATTAAGCTATGTTTATCTCACGGCAGTTTAGATGCATATTGTTTATAATGAAGCTAGTTCAGTTTGTCCTTTCGTTAAATTGTAGCGGTGTATCTTGTTGAGCTGGGCAATCAAATAGAATGGATGGAATCAGTGTACTAAAACACTAGTTATGTGAAATTGAGAAATAAACAATGATGCAAACAAATTATGCTAGATGGAGCAATCATTAAGAAGGAATTTGATTGTTCTTAATAATAATTTAAATAGTTCTAGTTGAATAGTGTTAGGTGAATATGAATTGTGAAATTCTTCTTGTAAATAAGAAGCCCAGAGTTGAGGGTCATCTAGGTGATAATAGTGTGCTTAGTATTAGTTCGTATGCAAGATATGTAATAAGGATATTATAGTGTGCAACTTGCCAATATTTCATCAATCATGTTCCATCTTTTTTCACTCAAGAAACATGTACTAGCTAGCCCTGTTTCATTCTCATATGTTGCGCTTTGATTGTGGACCATGTATTGAGAAAAGGTGCTCAATATGTGTAGTCTTTCTAGTGACCTTTACATTATAAGCTTAAGACCAAAAACTAGTTAAAATTAAAGAAACGGTGGAAAAAGTTAAAAACTGAACTTTTTATCTAGATGATAAAAACTTGCCAATTTGAGGAGTATCCTTTACCGGGAAATATTGCTAGTCTTAATCTTTATGCACTGTCTTACTGCCAGAATCATTTAGGTTGCTTCAATGTTTTACGATTTAGGACATGTAGTTGTCCAATAAGCTAATTTTACCAGCCATCACCAACCAAGGAAATCTGTATATAGGATTTCCCACGCTAGCTAGTCAGACATACTAGATCCTTAATCCACAGAATTCTGCATCTGCATCAAATCGAGAAGACATGAGAGTTCAAATTGGCAAACATTCAACTTATGATGAACTTATGCAGCTTAAGAATTGTTTGCTTGTCATTTTTTTTAACATTCATTTACTGAGAGAGCAAGTAGCATCATAACAGCCAATGAAGATGATTATAAGTTCTTTTGGTTAATTAACACATTCACAGAGGAAAATCAACAAAATTCAATGACATGATTCATCTATAGTTCCTTGATATTGAAGATTCATCTATAATTTTCTTTAAAATACTTGCTTGTTATCATTCAAACTTCAACTAGAACATCAAACAACTTATATTTATCTTTTCAAAATATAGGATATGCTTTTAATTACTTACTCTAATTAAAACAGGTTATTCTACATAATGTTTTCCTGAAAATACTTGATATAATTTCGCACCTAAAGTTGAGATAATGGCAAGACATATGCTTTTGATTACTTCTTGTTGCCTAGAATATCTTCCTTTGCCACATGTCAATTGGATAGCTTACTCATGGATGGCTTTTTGCGGAGAGGAATTCTCATTTCCATGTACTGAAAGCATTGCTTCAATTTCACTAGTTGTGATTATCCCAAAATTTTTAGCTATTAGGAAATGGTGAATTTAGTCATTCAACCATAATTTTAACAGTTGTGAAAAAAAAGATGACGTCTTTATACTATTATGATTAGTGGGGAACCATAGCCATTGCATATGTATGACAATTTTTTGAATTTTTTCTGTTGAGAGTACTGTCAATTGATTATTTATATTTTCCATATTTTAGATTACCTATAATTGATGTTTAAGACAAGCCTTGAATTGATAACCATACGGAAGTTCAATTTCTTTCCAAACATTTTAGAGCTAATTGATGTTTTAGACAAGCCTTGAGATTAAAGATGAAGATAAAGCTAGGTGGTCTGCTACTACATCAGGCTTCTACCCTTCTGTAGCCACTGGCAATGAACTTAGAGCTAAGGAAGATGAGGTGGAATGGTGGAGAATGTTGTGGTTTAGCCTTGCTATTCCATGGCTGCCTTTACAGGTTGGTTAGGAATCAAAAACAAACTAACAACTAGAGAAAGTTTAGCTCAATGGGGCTATACTAGGGGTTGCTTGTGTGTGTTTTGAAGAGACTTTATAGCCATCCAAACCGCTGCCCAAACCGTCACTCAAAATTGAGAGAGAGAGAGAGAGAGAGAGAGAGAGAAAGAGAGAGAGAGCTTTTGTTGAGAGATGAGAGACTGAAGAGACAGGGAGAGAGGAGTTATTTTTCATTAAAATAATATATTTTCCTTTACCCTCAAGCTATAGTATTTTGTATATATAAGCACTCACTGTTCATGATTGCTAAAATTTTTTAGCTATATCTACCAGGATAAAGCTCATGTTGGGCTTGTTTGGTTGTAAAATAGCAATTTGAGGGGTTTTACACCCCCCAATGCTAATGCTCTAAAAAATTTGTTTGTTTGGTGATGGTACTATGTGTTGTACTAATTTGTTGGGTGGCTTTTTTGCATTGTAGTGTATTTGTTTTAGTGTTGCTTTCTTGTTCCACTTTTATGGCTTTGCTATGATTGCACCTTTTGTTCATGTATTATATTGAATTAAGGAAACTAAAGTATCATAGGAGGAGAAAAATAATTCTTCATTTAATGTGGCATTCCTCATATTTTTTTAACTTATGTTTATCTCATAGCATTTTAGATGTATATTGTTTATAGTGAAGCTAGTTTAGTTTGTCATTGTGTTAAGTAGTAGCACTGTATCTTATTGAGTTGGGAATATCAATTAGCATGGATGGAAATCGCTGCTTTTTCTGTATCAGTATGGTAACTAAAACACCAGTTATGTGCAACTGAGAAATAAAAAATTATGCAGACAAATTATGTTAGATGGAACATCTATTCCTTTTAGATTTTTTTATGCCATAATTGGAACTCTTTAAATTCAATATCATACATAATCAGAGTAATAACTAAGAAGGAATTTGGTTGTTCTTAACAGGAATTTAATTCGTTCTAGTTTAATAGAATGTTAGGTGAACATGAGGTGCAAAATGCTTCTTGTAAACTAGAAGATGAGGTTCTCATACTATTGTGATTAGTGGGGAATCATAGCCATTGCATATGTAGGATATTTTTTTGAAAGTTTTCTGTTGAGAGCAGTATCAAATGATTATTTATGTTTTCCATTTCTCAGTATACCCATAATTAATGCTTTAGGCAAGCCTTGAGTTGATAATTATATGAGAGTTTTATTTCTATTCAAACATTTTTAGTGTTTACAACTTGGATAGCTCAGCATAGTTTCACTCTAACCTCAAGGATTGTAGAACTTTCTATGCCTCCATTGGCAATGGGAGGTGTGCAAGATTTTACCTCATGATAGGTTTTTTTGTACTATAAAGGACCCACAAGATTTGTACATGGGGCTGCAAAGCTGTCCTAAAACTTAGAATTGAGGTTAGGAGGTTCATAAAGTTTGATGTTGGGGATGGTAGAAGGTTTTCTTATGACAAGATAATAGGATCCTTTTCATGAAGTATAGCTTTAGGATTATGCGTGGATTCTGTTTTCTTGCCACAACTAAATCTGAGGTAAAGGTGGATTCTGTTTTGAAGAACAAAATAAAGGTTTCAAAACCTGCAAGGTTTGAAGAGTTGATCACCATACAATGCAAGTTGTGTTTGGTTGAGCTTAAAGATGATAAAGGTAGGTGGTCTGTAACTAGATCAGGCTGGCTGCTCTTGTGCAGCCATATGCCATGAACATAAAGCTAAGGCAGATGATGTGGGATGGTGTAGATTGTGGTAATTTAACCTTGCTATACCTTAGTTGCCTTTATCAATTGATTAGGAATCAAAAACAAACTAACAACTAGAGAAAGATTATCTCAATGGAGCTATACTGGTGGCTGTTTGCGTGTGTTTTGAGAGTACAGGTAATCTTTTCTTAGAATGTTATTTTGCCAATAGAATTTGGGACACTGTCATTAGGCACTGGTATGTTTCAGAGGCCAAGTGCAGCTGGCATGATCAAATGAGCTAGGGTATTAATAAGGGAGAAGCCTAATATCATCTATTTGTAAGCTTGCCAATTGGGCCACTGTGTATTATGTTTGGTCTCGAAAAAGTGCCATTATACATAATAGGTCAGTGTGGGCAAGAGCAAAATTTGAGAAGAACTTAAATGGATGTTAGAGGTAGATAAGATTCCTGAACCAAATTCCAAATATCATTTCTAAACAGTATTCTCTGCTATTGGATAAATTCTTTTGTTATTCAAAATATTTATGTGTATTACTGATGTTTAGGAGGTGTTTTGTTTCAGTGTAAAAATTTCTGTAATTTGCTCTTACCTGAGTTTCTATTGTGTTAATTTGTAAGAATCTAGTCTTTTGAGATGAGTTTTGGGATTTAATAGCCTCTGTTCTCTTCTTTAGCCAAAGTTTCACTGTCCCCAGTTTCTGTAGTTTGCCTAGCGTTATCTTGTTTGCTCTTTATTAATAATATCCTTTACTAATTCATCTAGAAAAAATTAAACTAAGATTAACTGCATTATTTAGTCAATCTTAATATAACATTTTTTCATTAGAAATATACATTCTCATGACAGGCCACAAACGCGTTGACCCCTTGTGATAACTTAGATTAATTAATTAGCTCAGTTATTAATTAATCAAATTAATATGCAATATCACGTGGTAGCACAAAAAAATCACCGAAACTGAGTTATGCAGCGGAAAATAAATAACACGGTGATTTGTTCACGAATAGGGAAAACCTTATGGCAAAAACCCCACCGGGTGATTTAAGGTCACCACTCCCGAAACTCCACTATTATCACAACAAGCAGTTACAAGCAAGGAATCCCAGTACCTTACCAACCTACAGTTGAACTCTTACCCCAATACCCAATTGGACTTGTTCTGTAGTGACAGTGTCTCCTTTCAATGCACGGCTCCCAAGTACGTGACTAACCAGATGCGCGGATCCCAGTACTCGACTTTAAACACCAACTAGAGAGAGAGTTGTTGGCTGCAAAATTCTTCAAATCATCAGAGATGAACTAGGGCACGAACTTTGTCTTTCAGATCACAAATTGCATGAACAAGAAGTTATGAATGAATGTGCAACTTGCCTCATCCTGATGGCCCTTAAAATAATCCTTTTATATGTCTAGGGTTAGGAGAAAAGAAGTCCCAAAGACACATTCACGGATTGGACTTGAAACAGAACTGAAAATCTGTTTTCTTTAATTTTCGACAGATAGAGGTGTCGAGGATCTGTCGAGAAGCTGTCGAGGCTCGGGGCAAAACAACTTCTTAAAGCTCGATAGATGCATGTGTCGAGGTATGTGTCGAGTTTTAAAAACTTGCACTTCATTGCTTGTTTCTTGGACAGACTTTGATGGCTTCAACACTAAATCTTGAAACACTATTTCTTGAAGTGTTAAACACATCCTAAATCTACCCAATTACAAGTAAAGTGTGTTTTGTCTAAGGATAAGCCAATTACATAAAATAGCGACATATGCTAACAACTTGAACTACATATGTCCTAACAATCTCCCCCTTTGGCAATCCGTGACAAAACCATAATAAGCAAATGAAAATATGAGAGAAGTCATAAATCACTCAACTCATACTCACTTGTTACATACAGTAAAATCTATCCTATCACAAACTCTTGAAAAACTTTGTAAGAAGAGAGTTTATGACAAGTACACTTTGACAACTTGTATTTCTAAAACACTTATAAACAAAACACATCAAGGCATCTTTGTGTGAAACAGAAATAATAGATTGCATACAAGTAAAGAAACATGTGTATAAAGACAGAAAAGAAACAACACATGTAAAGGTAGGTGAAAGAAAAACATACATCATCATATATAAGAAGAGAATAAATACAATGTATGTCAATACATGATCAATGTATCTCTGAAAAGATGAAAAAGAAAAAAAATACATATGATCACCTCACCTCACCACATCCCTCAATCCACACTCCCTCTAACAAAAATGTCCTATGCTCACACTCCCCCTAAGCAAGACTACTCTCATACAGACCAAACTACTCCCCCTTTTTGTCACGAGTGACAAAGGGTAGGTCATGTAGACATCTCATCCGAAAAGCTCGCATCTCCATCATCATCATCGACAGAAGCATTATCGTCATCGTCATCATCATCAGCCTCAGTCTCAGTCGACACATGAGGTGGCAGAGGAGAAGCCTCTGGTGCAAAGCCGCCCATGGTCGCCTGTTGCCTGGCGATGCGACCAACATGAACGTTCACCTGATACAGCTCTGTGGAGAGTGTATCTAGGCGAGCATCCATGCGTTGAAGCTGTGCCATGATGTCTCCTAATGTGATGTCGCTCGAAGAAGAAGAAGCAGATGCTCGAGCGGATCTGGAGGTGGTCGGACGGGAGGAAGGAGTGGTACCGTCGGACTATCTCGATCTAAATTGTGCCTCGCTACGTTTTATGGTAACGGCGTCTATGGCAGACATGACATGGTAAGGATCGGACGAAGGGAATAGGACGGAAAAACGGCGAAGAATCCTCGTGATAGCCGAAGGAAAAATGAGCTTATCACGGGTGGCCGTATCTCTATAGACATCTATGATGGAAAAGATAAAGTGAGAAGGAAAGTCTATAGAGAGATCCTCTAGGAGGGACAACAAAAACCGAGTGCGAGGCTTTATGATGGAGTTGTAGTGAGAAAGAGGGTGCAACATAAAAGGCATCACCATGTTAAGGAAATGAGGACCTTTAGCAAAAGATTGACATGGTGTGTACATATGATCTCCCCAAGAGGAAGGACGCTCACAGAACGCCGAGATCATCTCGTCTTTGGACACAGTCCAGAGACGCTCACAGCTATGGTAATCAGGATGATCCACCCTAGGGACATGAAGAACCTCAGAGACTAACTCTGGGGTGACAGCAAAGCGCGTACCTCGAACGTAAGAGTAGAAAAGAGGTACTGAAGAATCGATCCCGTGTATGTTGGAGTAAAACTCCTGTATCAACACGAGTGGACATGTGACCGGGACGTCACACAGTGACTCCCAAGCCCGACTGTGTATGACATCGGGAAGGTCGGTGTCGGCAAAGTCTGCCAGGACAACGTGGCGTTCCGAATGAACACCTTGTTTAGAGAAGTTCTCCGAGAAGTTCTCCGAGAAGTCCTTATGGGCTTTCTCATCACGGAATCGGATAGAAAGAGGAGTGGTATCGGAAGAAGACGATCCTTTAGAACGCAGAGGGTTTTGGGATGGAATGGACTTACGCTTAGGTGCCATAGACACTACTAACGCAACATAGAGAGGGGGAAGAAGAAGAGACACACAGAAAAGTTCCAAACAGTTTCAATATAAGAAGAATATACTGAAAAGAAAGAACGTATGCATGGAAAATGCATGAGCATGTGACATGCAACATAAAAACATCATGGGCTCAGCCCAATCCAAACCTAACAGCACACAACAAATTTGCACACATCTAAATGCATGACAATACAATGAGAATGCTAATGTGATGCAATGCATGTGGTTTTGAAGATCAATTCTATAAAACCAACTCAACAATTTCATGAAAACCTCAAAAATTTTGAAAAATCCCAAAAATTTTGAAAAACACAAAACCTAGGATTTTAGAAAACATGAAATGCATGAAAATGAGGGATAAGACGCTTACCAATTGATGAAGATCGAAAAAAACACTTGAGAAAGCCTTTGAAAGAGGTTTGGAGGGAAAGAGAAAAGTTTTGGGAGAGAAAACAGGTTTTTCGAGTGAGAGAGGTCGAGCAAAGTGAGAAGAAATTGCGAAGAACCTTCTTATAGACCTTCAGTAATTCTCGACAGATGCAGGTATCGAGAGGTATTGAGCCTGCTATCGAGACAGCTATCGAGCGATTACACATAGACAGATGCAGCTATTGAGGTCATATGTCGAGAAGGAAGAATCAATCATAAAGGAACCTCGATCGATCCAGAAGCTATCGAGAGGCTATCGAGCAAACAAAGTTTCTCGATCGATCTACCAGGTGTTGAGACATGTGTCGAAACTGCGATAAGAAAGAGTCTATGAAACTCGACAGACAGCTATGTGTCGAGAGGTATCGAGGAGGTGTCGAGATGCCTTTAAAAATAGTTTTTCAGAAGAAGAAAAACACAGACATGAATGCAATCATGCATGCAACTCAACCAAAGATCCAAGCAACACATTAAGCTCTCAAAATCATCTCTCAACAAGAATTTTGATGCACATGTATCTTAAAAAAGACGCACACACACACACTAAACAAGTCTAACCAATTTTATATTTCAAAAACAAGTCCAGACAGTTTAGCGAGCATACATTAACGCATGTAAATCTTGTGATGGCCAAATCACATTGTACCTGCACATGTATCAAGAATAGCAAAGAGTATTGCGTGTTGTGTGTGAAAACATCGCAAGATTGCATAAGTGTCTCAATTTTATGACGATTTGAGATATGAGAAAATTACTTTAACTCACACACAATCATAACTGTTTGATAGGGATTATTACCTTCGAGGTACATCCTATAACTCCCACATCTCTTAGAAAACACGCTTGCAACCATATTTTAAGGCAGTTTTGATCTTTTTGTTTTTTATATCTTTGCATATTTTCTTTTAACAAGCATATCATGCATGGGCATACAAGAGAAAGAAAAGAAATACCCAATTATGTTAAGCTTTTGACATTGCACTTTTACTATGCCGAAGCATACAAGATGTCATTGACATTACACTTTTGTTATGCCGAAACATACAGATGTCAAATTATGATTGGCGAGTAACAGTGGTGAGATGATTATTTATGCCTTTCTCTTAGGATTTTCTAGTTCAACCCGTCAAAAAGAGTGATACAAGTGTTAAGTAGAAGAGATCACTTAACCTTACTCATCACAAACAAAGAACTACAAAGCTCACTTGCTTAGTTGTGTAGAAGAATGCTCATCTAAGCTACAGGTGATACAAAGTTTAGAAAACTCTGTTTCAATGGCCATGTTAAAAGTTCACATGAGCTAATGCACACAAACACACACTGTTTTTGTATTTTTCAAATTTTTTTTTATTTTTATCAGAGAAGCAAAAAATAAAACACAAAACTGAAAACACACAAACAAAAACATGTAAAGCAAAACAATGCATAAAACTAGATGCACATGCATGAGGAAGAAGAAGGATAGAAAGAGATCAATCCATGGAGATGACACCGATGTTTTGACGAAGGAACTTAAAACGTTTTCTATCTAGAGGTTTGGTGAAAAGATCAGCCTTTTGGTCATCGGTGTGGATAAACTCAAGGGTGAGAACACCATCTTTGACAAGCTCCCTAATGAAGTGATGTCGAATCTCTATGTGCTTGGTTTGAGAATGTTGAACCGGATTCTTAGAGATATTAATGGCACTGGTATTGTCACAATAGATGGTGAGATGTTCTTGACAAATACCATAATCATGAAGGAGTTTTTGCATCCATAGGAGTTGGGTGCAACAGCTACCAGCAGCAATGTACTCAGCTTCAACAGTGGATAATGAGTGGAGTTTTGCTTTTTGCTCATCCAAGAGACCAAATTATTTCCCACATAAAAACAACCTCCTGAGGTACTTTTTCTATCATCGGCATTCCCAGCCCAATCAGCATCAGAATACCCAGCTAAGACATTATTTGTGTCTTTGCTATACCACACACCAAAGTTGGCAGTAGTCTTGACATACTTGATGATTCTTTTTAAAGCAATCATATGTGACTCTTTGGGATTAGCCTGATATCTAGCACACACTCCTACACTGTAACTAATGTTAGGTCTACTAGCAATAAGGTAAAGAAGACTACCTATCATGCTTCTATAAAGTGAAGAGTCTACACTTTTACCTAACATGTCAACAGTGAGTTTAACATTTGGGCTCATGGGGGTTCTAACAGAACTAGCAGATTCCAATCCAAACTTTTTCACAAGATTCTTAGCATATTTAGATTGAGAGATGAATATACCTGAATCTTGTTGACGAATCTGCAGTTCAAGGAAGTGAGACAGCTCTCCAATCATGCTCATCTCGAACTCTGTTCAGACAAACTCCTTTACACATTTTGATTTTGAGACAGTCTAGTTTCTGCTTGTACAAACTAAGATTCTTTTCAATAATCGTCACGGAAAAAATCAAATAACTTTTAGACTTGTAGTTTCTGAAACACTCGAGGAAAAGAGATTAGAAAAACAAGATACATTTGATATCACATATCTCTTCAATTAAGAGACTGTCCTTTATCCATGACAACAGGGGTCAAATAGATCACACACAATGGATTAAACCCTAATCAAAGTGTGCTTGCTCTAATACCACTTGATAGGCCATAAACGCATTGACCCCTTGTGATAACTTAGATTAATTAATTAGCCCAGTTATTAATTAATCAAATTAACATGCAATATCATGTGGTAGCACAAACAAATCACCGAAACTGGGTTATGCAGTGGAAAATAAATAACACGGTGATTTGTTCACGAATGCGGAAAACCTTACGGCAAAAACCTCATCGGGTGATTTAAGGTCACCACTCCCGAAACTCCACTATTATCACAACAAGCAGTTACAAGCAAGGAATCCCAGTACCCTACCAACCTACAGTTGAACTCTTACCCCAATACCCAATTGGACTTGTTCTGTAGTGACAGTTTCTCCTTTCAATGGACGGCTTCCAAGTACGTGACTAACCAGATGCGCGGATCCTTGTACACGACTTTAAACACCAACTAGAGAGAGAGAGTTGTTGGCTGCAAAGTTCTTCAAATCATCAGAGATGAACTAGGGCACGAACTTTGTCTTTCAGATCACAAATTGCATGAACAAGAAGTTCTGAATGAATGTGCAACTTGCCTCATCCTGACGGCCCTTAAAATAATCCTTTTATATGTCTAGGGTTAGGAGAAAAGAAGTCCCAAAGACACATTCACAGATTGGACTTGAAACAGAACTGAAAATCTGTTTTCTTTAATTCTCGACAGATAGAGGTGTCGAGGATCTGTCGAGAAGCTGTCGAGGCTCGGGGCAAAACAGCTTCTTAAAGCTCGATAGATGCATGTGTTGAGGTATGTGTCAAGCTTTAAAAACTTGCACTTCCTTACTTGTTTCTTGGACAGACTTTGATGGCTTCAACACTGAATCTTGAAACACTGTTTTTAGAAGTGTTAAACACATCCTAAATTTACCCAATTACAAGTAAAGTGCGTTTTGTCTAAGGATAAGCCAATTACATAAAATAGCGACATATGCTAACAACTTGAACTACATATGTCCTAACATCTCAGATTCTTGAAATTGTAGGAGAAGTCATGCTTGCTATTAATGTCCTGTGAAGTGTGAACTATTATGTTCTTCTATCTTCTTCTTCATCTATCTTATTGAGCAACAAAAAACCTGTCAGCACTCCTTGCTCCTAGACATCTATTGGTTGCCTCTATTGCCCTGATTGTTGTTTGTGTTTGTTCATTTGTCTTTTTCATGTTTTCTTAAACCACTAGGCATAAGAGTCAAAGTAGATTGAATTTCAATTTTTTATTTAAAAGAAAATATAGAAAAAAAAAAAAAGAACTTCTCCGCTATTATTCACAAGGAGTAAAAACTGAATTGCAATTTATACACTTATTTATTAGGTTCTAAAACCACGACCTACCTATCCATTAAATTACAAGCGAATTCTTTTCCACTTCATCTTGTGGTGGTCTCTTAATTTTTGCCACTTTTATTAACATTTTCTTCTTTCTTTTTCTCCACATTTTTGGGGTCTTCCTTTTTTTTTTTTTGGGTCCTACTTTCTTTTCATTCCTACAGCATAAACATATTGTTATACGGTATAAATATAGTTCTAAATGTTACTTTAATGAGTTCATGTCTACAATATATTTCATTTTTTATGTTTCTGGGATTAATCATTCACCTTCGGTGTTTTTGCAGTTGAAATCATCCATGGTCTTCAACTAGAACGGGTTGGCGTCTGTTATACAATTTGAAGAATATGATTTCAGAGACTCATTAAACATATTCTCTAATGCCTAGGGGTAGTGATGTAAAGAATTGTTTGTTTGGTGATGGTACTCTATGTTGTGATATTTTCTTAGATGATTTGTTTGCATTTGTACTGTATTTGTTTGTGCTGCTTTCTAGTTCTGCTTTTCTGCTCTGCTATGATTGTAATTTTTTGTTTGTGTATTCTGTTGAATAAAAGAAACAAATGTATCATTGGAGGAGAAAAATAATTCTTCGTTTAATGTGGGATTCCTCATATTTCTTCGAATTATGTTTATCTCATTGCATTGTAGAAGTATTTTGTAACTAGTGATGCTAGTTCAGTCTGTCCTTGTGTTAAGCTGTAGAACTTTATCTTATTGAGTTGGGAATATCAATTAGCATGGATGGATTTTTTTTTCTATATCAATATGGTAACTAAAAGCTAGTTATGTGCAATTGTGAAATCAGCAATTATGTAGACAAATTATGTTAGATGGAGCTTTTATTCCTTTTAGATTTTATGCCATAATCAAAACACTAAATTAAACATCATATAAAATCAAAGTAATCATTAGAAAGGAATTTGGTTATTCTTAATAATAATAATTTATATAGTTCTAGTTGAATGGAGTGTTAGGTGAATATGAGTTGTGAAATGCTTCTTGTAAATTAGAAGATGATGTTCTTATACCATTGTGATTAGTGGGGAATCATAGCCATTGCATATGTAGGATATGTTTTTTGAAAATTTTCTATTGAGATTAGTATCAAATGATTATTTACTTTTCAATTCTTAGTAAACCCATTATTAATGTTTTAGGTGACCCTTGAGTTGATAACCATATGGGAGTTTTATTTCTTTGCAAACATTTTAGAATTTATAACAGCTTAGCATAGTTTCAATTCAACCTCAAGGATTGTTGAACTTTCTATGCCTCCATTGGTACTGAGAGGAGTGCTAGATTTTACCTCATGGCTAGTATTTTTGGACTATAAAGGTCCTACAAGATTGTACACAGTGCCTCAGAATTGTCATAAAACTTAGAAGTGAGGTTAGAAGGTTCATAAAGTTTGATATTGGGGATGGTAGAAGGTTTTCTTATGACATGATAATTGGGATCATACTAGGATTCTTTTCATAACTTATGGCTTTAGGATTATCCACGGTGCAGCAACTAAATCTGAGGCAAAGACGGATTCTGTTTTGAAGAACAAAATAAGGGTTTGGAAACCTGCAAGGTCTAATGAATTAATCACCATACAATGCCAGTTGTATTTGGTTGAGCTTAAAAATGATAAATCTAGTTGGTCTGTGACAATATTAGGCAGGCTGCTCTTGTTGAGCCATCTGTAATGAACATAAAGCTACAGTAGATGAGGTGGGATGGTTGCGACTCTGCTGGTTTAACCTTGCTATCCCTTTGTTGCCTTTATTGGTTCGTTAGAAATCAAAAACAAACTGACAATTAGAGAAATTTGAAAATTTTGGAACAAAAATGTACTTGTATTCAATATTCGACTACAAAGAATCTGTAAATTAGAAGGGAAAAGATTCTAACAAAAGAGAGATTTGAAAATTTTTCATCTTAGATTCATTATTGATGTTTTTAAGAAATTAATTGGTATAAATATCTCTGAAAAATCTAAATCTTGTTCCTTGTTGAAAATCAGATTTCAAATTAATCAATCTTCCCATTTTTGGATTAGAATTTTGTTACTGTGATGTCAAGTATGAGGAAAAAGGGAACTCGCTCCATCAAAGACACCCAACCATTATTCTTATAATTCATGATATTGTTAAAATCCAAATTTATTCACTTATGCTTTTGCTTTATCAATCATGTTCTTTCTTTGTTTACTAAAGAATAAAAAAATGGCCCTGCTGTACGCATATACACAAAATTAGGCAATTCGCATGGATTGCCATGTTTCCTTTTGTTATGTTCATTAATGAATACAAAATGTTAAGGTATGTACTGAGCAAAAAAGTGCCAACATGGGTAGTTTCTCTGATGACCTTGACACTACTAAATCTGAAGATCAAGGAGTAGTTCAAATTAAAGAAATGAAACAAATGAAAAATAATAATTTTTTGTCTAGATGAAAAACTTCTGCTTAGTCTCATTAAGGGTAACCTTTACCTACAAATAATGCAAGTCTATGGAGTGTCTTGGTGCCAGAATCATTTAGTTTGCTTGTGTTTAGGTAATAGGGCATGTAGCACTCCAGTAAGTTAACTAAAACTACCAAATCAGCGGGCAGGCGGCTCTGACTAGTAAGATTGCCAAGCTAGTCAGAAATTCCAAATCCCAAATGCAGAGACCTGACTAGTTTAAGAAGACATGAGATGGTGAAATGGTTGAAATTCAACATTTAAAGCATTTATACAACTAAAATAGAGATTATTGTGACTATTTTGACATTCTTTTACACTTTGGACCAAATACCTACCTCAATGCTACAAGGGACTTTATCAACAATAAGACACCTAGTGCACCCAAGTGTTCATATTCTTATCACAATAATGAATTATAAGTTCTATATTTAAATAATTAAAGCATTCACAGAAGAAAAATAATTCAACTAGATGAGATAGTTCATCTAGGATTCCTTGATAATAAAGATTCATCTATGAACCTCTTCTAGAAATATATGACTATTATTCACATCTATGTTTATGCTGTCATATTTATGCTTGGAATCATATACTTCAATTGTGTGTCTACAGTTGAGATAAATGCAGGACATGGGCTTTTAATTATTTGTTGTAGCTTGGAACATCTTCCATTTTCCATGCATCCACCAGATAGGTCCCTTCTGAATGGTTTTCTGTTTAAACACAATTGCATTTCTATTTACAGAAAAATATTGTAGTTCAATTGGAATTGCGTTAGATTCACATGCTATTGATTGATTACTAGCTTCAGCTTCACATTGACCAGAAACCATTATTTGTTTATCTAGCTCTTGTGGTTGCTGCGACAAAGATGAGCTGGTAAACTGGACAAGTTTGAAAATAGATTTGGGTTGTGAAGTAAGAGAATTCCATGTGTGATAAAGATGAGGCCCTGAAACTATTGTAATTGTTAGGGGCTTGTTAGCCATTACATATGAATGACAGAAACACAAAATTTATTTAGTGAGAGTAGTATCTAATGATAATTCATCTTCTTTTATCAGTGGCAGCGATTAATGAGTGTTACTAGAGCTAAAGATATCACACCCCCAACCCTGCCTCTTATCTCTAAATATACCTATAGTTGACATTACTGCATGCTTAGAGTTAATAACTGTGGGGGAGTTCAATTTTCTCTCCAAAAATTTAACATACAGACACTGTTTAACAGTGTTTGATACTTGGAGAGCTCTGTAGTAGTTGTACTTCAACGAGCATTGCTTCTTCATTTAAAGGATGTAGAAATTCCGATGCCCCTTATATTAATGGAAGTTCTACATTTTTATTCTCGTGACAGTAGTTGTATAGAATTTAAATCTCTTTTCTGCTTCCATTAGTATCTCATATTTTTGCATAATCCAGGTATACATTTTCTTTAATCTCAGATTAACAATATTATCCAGTA
Source organism: Castanopsis chinensis (assembly GCA_032878915.1). NCBI lineage: Eukaryota > Viridiplantae > Streptophyta > Magnoliopsida > Fagales > Fagaceae > Castanopsis > Castanopsis chinensis. Next base: position 5,704,436 of record JAVQMG010000104.1, on the reverse strand, counting down.
ATATTTTTGAATTATAAGTTTACATTATCAAATTATTGACATTGCAAGACAGGTCTGGTTTACTATCATTGTCTTGTGAACATAATGGGGTCTACCATATTCATTTGTACATATCTTATTGAGGTACCAAAATGCTGTCAGGACTCCTTGGTCATATACTTCTCATGGTACCCTTTAGGGCCTTTGTATTACTCAGACAATGTGCGCATGTTTTGCTTTTGTTTCTCTTTTAGAATGCGAAAACTTGGTTTTGCCTATGTATTATATGTATTATAAAAGTCATAGCCATTGCATGTGTAGTACACATTTTTATTATTTTTTTTGTTGGGAGTGGTATCAATTGATTATTTATGTTTTCCATTTCTCATTATACCCATAATTAATGTTTTGAGCAAGCCTTGAGTTGATAACCATATTGGAGTTCTATTTCTTTGCAAACATTTAGTGTTTATAACTTTCCAAGAACCTTGTAGCTCAACTGGTTGGCACCTCCTAGTGTATCCATGACTTCTAGGGTTCAAATCCCCCTTCCCTTGTTGTAACTATCAAATTATCATTTTGATATTTATAACTTGAATAGCTCAGCAGTAGTTGCCCTTCAACTTCAAGGATTGTAGAACTTTCTATGTCTTAATTGGCAATGAGAGGAGTACTAGATTTTATCTCATGGCAAGTATTTTTGGACAATAAAGGTCCCACAAGATTGTACATGGGGCTACAAAGTAGTCCTAAAACTTAGAGGTAAGGTTAGAAGGTTCATAAAGTTTGATGTGGGGAACGGTAGAAGGTTTTCTCATGACATGATAATTGGGATCCTATTAGGATCCTTTTCATGAAGTATAGCTTGAGGATTATCCTGATGCAGCAACTAAATCTGAGGCAAACGTGGATTTTGTTTTGAAGAACAAAACAAGAGTTTGGAAACCTTCAAGGTTCGAAGAATTAATCACCACACATAGCCAGTTGTATTTGGTTGAGCTTAAAGATGAAAATAAAGCCAGGTGGTCTGCAACTACGTCAGGCTTCTACTCTTGTGCAGCCATTTGCAGTGAACATAAAGCTAAGGTAGATGTGGTGGAACGGTGGAGACTGGTGGTTTAATATTGCTATCCCCTGGTTCCTTTTATTAGTTGTGTGGGGACAAAAGGCCCAAGATACATTTTTTAGGCCATGGGCTTAGCCAAGAATGTTTGATTGTCCGAGGACGAATTATGGTAATAACGATATCAAACTTACAGCCTTGAAGCAAATGTAATAGGTGAGGTGAATGTGAATAATCCAAGGAAGACTACCTCCTAGACTAAGTACATCATAGATTAAGTGGAACGTTATGTTAACTAGAATGATATTCTAGAAGGTCTTAAAGATGAAGATATGTAGAAAGAAGGGGCACAGAGAGCAAGGGGGTAAAGAAAAAGATATTAGAGAAAGTTGTTACCACCACATCTGCATTGAATGCTATGTGCCACATTGAATGCTAAGTGCCAAAGTCTGTGGCCGCATTTATAAGGAAGTGATACTTGAACAGTGATTGGCAATCTTACAATTATGATCTAGGAACTTCAAAAAGTGGTGGATGGGACAAGTAGGAAGGTGGGGCAATCTGAATCAAGAGGGAGAGGAAATGGACTATAAGAGGAGAGGAGGTCTTGTAGAGATGGGGGGGGGGGGGGAGAAGATATTTGTAAAGAATCTTTAAAGTGAAAAGAAATATAAACATTCGGTTCTTGGCTTGAGTCTGAGGATAAATTTTATCTTATGAACTTATTCATTTACATGGTTTTATGGTCTTAGGTTATTGCCATGACCGTTCAAACTTATTAGAATCAAGATTTCTAGCCCACACTTTACAAATTCATTGTATCAGGCTCTTTGGGCCTACATCATCCTTTTTGTTGGGCCTGGGCACCAAATTATGACCTTACAATTGGTACCGTGTGCGGAAAATTTTGGATTTTTAGGGGGTCTAAAGTCTATTTATGGCAAATTTAGGCCCATACCAAGTAGAAAGTAGAGGGTCTTAACATTAGGATGATGTTCACACTATTGAACAAGGTGGTGATCAGGAGGGAAGTGTACATACTACCTGTACGAGCAGGAGTTAGTCACGAGGTAGAAGCAGAATCTCTCATGAAGAGAGGGCCTGGGCCATACAGGTGGGGATTGATAGTTTGAAGAGCAAGCTACATCACGAACTACGGAGGTAGATTTAATCCATCTCTGGCTCTTCTTCTGGTGAGAATGAGAATGAGGGGGATAGCTACAAGCAAAGGTCGAGAACTCCCCCTAGTGAGTGTTACTCGTATGAAGATGACGGCCACCATAATCGCAAGAATAGGAGTTCATCCACCAAGGGTTTAGGAACTGATGCTATGGGTAGGGTGCTGAATCAAATTTCTAAGTCTCCTTTCAGACGTAAGGTTGAAGGGGGAAAGCTTCCTGGGCCTTTCACTCAGCCAACATTCACTATGTATAATGGTCAAATTGACCTTGTGGAACACGTAAGCCATTTCAACCAAAGGATGGCTATGCACTCCAAAAATGAAACATTGATGTGCAAAGTTTTCCCATCCAGTTTAGGGCCTATTACGATGAGATGGTTTGATGGATTGGGATCGGCGTCCATTAATTTCTTTAAGTAAATCATTTGGGCATTTGGGCCTCGCTTCATTACATGTAGTAGAGTCCCTCGACCTCTGGATTCTTTGTTGTCCATGGCCATGCGAGAGGGTGAAACTTTAAAAACATACACAGATAGATATTGGGAGATGTTCAATGAGATAGATGGGGACTTTGATGATGTGGCTGTTAGAACTTTCAAGGTTGGCTTACTCACAGAGCATGGTTTGAGGAAGTCATTAACTGGGAAACTAGTCAGAAGTGTGCATCAGCTTATAGACTGAATTGGTAAATATAAACGAGTTGAGGAGGATTAGCAGTTAGTTAAAGGAAATGTGAAGGTGGTCTCTAAGGACAAGAGGGACTTCAGGTCAGACAAATACAATGACAATCGTCCTCGGCGAGACTTCAGCAGGCAGATTGGGGCTGGAATTGTGACATAGGTCGTAAACACGGTATTCCAAGAGCCAGTCCACCAGATTCTGGAGAAAATCAAGTATGAACCATACTTCAAATGGCCTAATAAGATGAATGGAGACCCGTAAGACGCAATCAAAACCTTCATTGTCAGTACCACCAAAAGCGCTAACATACCATCGAGAACTGTAAGAATTTGTGGTATCATTTGGAGCAATTAGTTAAGGAGGAAAAGTTACAACAGTTCCTAGATGGGCCTAATGGGCATGCTGGTTGCGCAAATTTAGGTACTCAAGGGAACACCTCTTCAAGGCCCCTATTAGGCACCATTAATGTCATCTTTGCAAACCCTGGAAAGGCGGATTTGTGCCCCTCCTGGGTAATGACTGTGGCTCGACCACTATCCGAGAAATCTAATCATGGGCTAAAGAGAGCAAAAGTTGCACTACAATTGGAACTAAGTTTCTTAGAGAAGGATAAGATTGGAAATTATGTATCCTAACTTGTATAAAGGTTTAGGATTAAAACCAAAAGATTTGACTAGTTATGATTCACCTCCAGTAGGTTTCGATGGGAAGATGGTTATACCAATGGGACAAGTGGAGTTGCCTATACAGACAGGGTTAGAAGTTGTAAAGGTCAACTTCATAGTGGTGGATGCATATTCTCCATACACGACCATTGTGGTGAGACCTTGGCTTCACGCCATAGAGGCTATCCCTTCAACTTTGCATTTAAAAGTGAAGTATCTATTCGACGACTGGGTTGAAGAGCTGATCGAAAGCCAATCTATGGCAAGGCAGTGTATAGTGGCTGCAGTTAGACATCAATCTGGAGTTGGGTCCTCAGCATCAGTTGATCATGATTTGTAGCAATTAAAAGAGCCAAAGTTATCAAAGGATCTATCAATGGAAGTAGAATGTGAAGCCTTGGAGTTGGCAGCTATAGGTGATGATAAAGAAAAGCATTTTCAAATAGGCACCCAACTGTCTCCTCAGGAGAAGGAGGAATTGGTGAAGTTCCTTAAGGGAAACCTTGATGTCTTTGCTTGGAATGCTTACGAGGCCCCGAGAATCGATCCAAGTTTCATTTGTCATCATTTGAATGTCAACCCTGCTATGGTACCAAGGAAGCAGCCACCTCGGCGATCGTCTAAAGAGCATTTTGATGCTGTCAAAGAAGTAATTAAGCTCAAGAAAGCAGGGGCTATCAAAGAAGTGTTTTATCTTGATTGATTTGCCAATAATATGGTAGTTAAGAAGAAGAATGGCAAATGGGGGTCTGCGTAGACTTTACTGACTTGAATAAGGCGTGTCCTAAGGATCCTTTCCCCTTGCCTCACATTGATCAATTGGTGGATTCCACAGCTGGGCATCCTCTGATGAGTTTCCTAGATGCTTTTCAAGACTATCACTAGATACCTTTAGCTTTGGATGATTAAGAAAATACAGCTTTCGTCACCCCTACTGGAAATTATCATTATAAGGTAATGTCTTTTGGTTTGAAAAATGTAGGGACACCTACCAAAGGATGATGACTAGAATGTTTGAGTCGCAGCTAGGGAACAGTGTTGAAGTTTACGTGGATGATATGGTGGTGAAGCATAAAGTGGTGTCTGAGCATGTTAAGAATCTTGAAAATGTCTTCAAAACATTAAGGAAATATAAATTGTGCTTGAATGCTTCCAAGTGCTATTTTGGTGCGGGATCTGGTAAATTTCTGGGCTTTATGGTCATACATCGTGGAATCGAAGTTAATCGTAATCAGGTTAAGGCTATTAACAATTTGCAGCCACCTTGTAATCCTAAGGAGGTTTAGAGGTTGACAGGAATGACGGCTGCTTTAAATCGGTTTATTTCCTAGTTCGTGGATAGATGTAGGCCTTTCTTCCAGCTGTTAAATAAATGGAAAGGATTTGAATGGACTGAGGAATGTGCTTTGGCTTTTCAACAGCTTGAAGAGTATTTTTCTTGGCCACTTATTATGTCTATGCCAGAAGTGGATGAGGTATTGTTTGCTTATGTCACTGTAGTTTCCTATGCTGTCAGCTTGGTGCTAATAAGGGTCGACAATGGTGTTCAAAGATCAGTTTATTACGTAAGTAAATCGTTACACGAAGCTGAGATTCGCTATTTATTGCTGGAAAAAGCCATTCTGGCTGTGGTGCATGCCACGCAGAAGCTTCCACATTACTTCCAGTCTCACACAGTTGTGGTCTTAACCCAACTCCCACTCAAGTTTCTGCTTCAGAGCGCTGATTATATGGGAAGGATTGCCAAGTGGGGAGCCATCCTGGGGGCTTTTGATATAAAGTATATGCCACACACCTCTATGAAGGCCAGGTTCTTACTGATTTAGTGGCCGAATTTGCTGAACCCTCATTAGAAGAACATATGCAGAGTTCAGACATGGGTGAAAAATTAGTTAGCATGATCTCCCTGAAGGAGTCTTTGTCATGGAAGGTGTACGTGGATGGCGTAACAAATCAATAAGGATCTGGAGTGGGGTTGATTACAATATCTCCAGATAAGATCGTCATCGAAAAGTTTTTGAGAATAGGTTTTTCAGCCACAAATTATGAAACCGAGTATGAAGCTTTGCTAATAGGGATGAGTATGGTTTGAAAATGGGAGGCAAGAATTGAAAATGTTCTCGGACTCAAGGTTAATTGTAGGCCAGGTAGAAGGGGAGATAGAAGCCAGAGACTCAAGAATGTAGAAGTATTTAAGATAGGTTAGAGAATTGCAATCAAATTTTGAATCTTTCACTTTGGTGCAAATTTCCAGAATTAGGAGCACACATGCCGACTCTTTAGCCATCTTGGCAACATCCTTGGCACAGAGTTTACCTCAGGTTATTCTAGTGAAAGACTTGTATACGCCTACTAAAATGAATGTAAACATAGTCCAAATTAATCAGATCAAAGTGGGACCTAGCTAGATGGACCCCGTGGTGTTGTATCTTAAAGAGAATGTCTTACCTGAAGAGAAATCTGAGGCTAACAAAGTACGTAGAAAGGCTCCTCGATTTTGGTTATCCGAAGACCAAAAATTGTACAAGCGCTCTTTTGCTGGACCATATATGCTGTGCATGCATTCTAAAGCAACAGAGTTGCTGCTAGAATAACTGTATGAGGGGATTTTTGGAAGTCATATATAAAGAAGATCCTTGTCTCATAGAACCCTCACTTAAGGATATTGGTGGCCTAATATGCAGAAGGAAGCACTGGAGTATGTAAAAAAGTGTCATCAGTGCTAGAGGTTTGCTCCTAAAATTATCAACTAGGGGAACTCCTTAATCCTTTATCTAGCCCTTGGCTTTTGCTTAATGGGGCTTGGATATGACCTTTCCTCAAGACAGCCGAGAATAAGAGATTTTTACTAGTTGGCATAGATTACTTTACTAAATGAGTTGAGGCCGAGCCATTATCAAATATTAGAGATCTGGATGCAAGAAGATTTGTTTAGAAGAACATAGTTACCCGATTCAAAATTCCTCATACCCTTATCTCAAATAATGGTGTTCAATTTAATAATAAAAATTTCAGAAGATATTGTTGCGATTTGGGTATTACAAACAGATATTCCACTCCAGCTTATCTACAAGGGAATGGACAAGCCAAAGCTATTAATAAAGTAATAGTCAATGGGCTTAAGAAGAGGTTGGATGATGCTAAGGGAAGATGAGTGGAAGAATTGCCACATGGTCTATGGACCTACAGGACTGCTCCTCGTAGGTCCACAGGAGAAACTCTTTTTTCAGTGACCTATGGAGTTGAGGCGGTAATTTCTCTTGAGGCAGATTTGCCAACGCTCAAGACGAGCTCTTTTAATCTGAGTAGCAATGATGGATTGTTGGAAAAAATTTTGGACTTAGCAGAGGAGTGAACGTAAAATGCGATGGTTCAGCTAGCATACTATCAGCACAAACTTAAGAAAGGCTATGATTTGAATGTGAAGCTAAGGCCATTGGCGCCAGGAGATTAGGTGTTAAGAAAGGTTTTAGGGACTGCAAAAAATCCAACCTGGGGAAAATTGGGGCCAAATTGGGAAGGTCCATACCGTATCACTTCAATAGCTGGAATAAGGGCTTATTATCTAGAAGATTTGAATGAAAGGGTTGTACCCCATCTTTGGAATGTAAATAACTTACGAAGGTATTATTATTAATGAAGTATTTTCTAGTTTAAAATGTCGTCTACTACTTTATGTGTTACATTTATTATATCTCTAAGAATCAAATAGAACCTTAGCTATACCTAGCTCTTTGGACCACATACCTTGGAAAAATTGATATCTTCCATTGTCTCTAAGAATCAAACAGAACCTTAGCTATGCCTGACTCCTCGGACCACATACCTTGGGAAAATTGATATCTTCCATTATCTCTAAGAATCAAACAGAACATTGGCTATGCTTGGCTTCTCGAACCAAATACCTTAGGAAAATTGATATCTTCCATTATCTCTAAGAATCAAATAGAACCTTGACTATGTTTGGCTTCTCGAACCACATACCTTGGAAAAATTGATATTTTCCATTATCTTTAAGAATCAAATGGAACATTGGCTATGACTTGCTCCTCGAATCACACACCTTGGAAAAATTGATATCTGTCAACTTTTTAGTTAAGTCAATGGATATACTTTTAGTGGTGCTTGGTCCCCTGGATTGCCTACGTCAAGTAATTTTCCACCTCAAGCTATTTTTCTAGGTGTTAGTATTCATATTTATTATGTTTTTTTCTCTCTAACCGCATATATTGGGGATTTCCAGAAAAATGATCTAGATAATTGGAAGTCCATGAGCATTACTTAAAGCATTTGTAGATAATATGTACATCATTTGATCTGTTCAATATATGAATGCCTAACAAAAATATCATGTTTATGAGGGATGATGCGATTGCTTATTCTACTGTAATGTGTTAAGTTGAGGAGTGTCTTATGGTCTCCGTGGTTAACTATTGTCTCAATAATTAAGTACTAGTAAAAATGGGAATTACACAGGAAAAGCATACAAGCATAACTCTCATGAGTAAGGAAATTATGATTTTTATTCTCGAAAAAGGTCAATCTGCTTACAAGAGTCTACTTATGTAGCTATAAGAGAGCAGGTATAACAAAAAGTTGTTAAGAAAAATAGGTTAATTGTTGAGGAAATAAAACCCTAGGGTCTATGCCTTGGAAGAAGGGACAAGATCTTCTTTAGCTGGAGGAGGAGGGTCATTTTTCTTGCTTGCTTGGGAGGTGTTAGCAATATCCTTTGTGGGCTTGACATCTTAAGGTCCAGAATCATTTTCTGCTGAATGGCGAGATCAATCTCTTTGAGATGGAGCTGCTTGCGTTGATCTTTGGCCTGCCTTTGAGCACTCGCTATGCCAAATTTAGCACTCTTCTGTGCTCTCTCCTCAGTGATCAATTTGTCAGCCAGCTTTTGTTTCTCCTGTTTAACTTCCTCCAAAGTTTTTATGGTTTGGAAGTGGAATTGAACCTTAGCCTAGGTTTTCCTTCGAGCATCCTTAACCCATTCCTCACCATAAAAACTTTCTACGTAATCTATATAGGAAGGACAGAAGGGTCCATAATATAAAAATAAAATAAAATAGAGAATAAAAAAATAGAGTCTTAAAACTTACCAACCCAAGATCTCTCTTTATTGACATGTAAAGGTCTTGCGACCTTACGTTACTCGGAGCATCCATGTCCTTTAGCAAGAGAAGAGGTTGCTCCAAGACCTCAGCTAGGTAAGCCGAGTGCCCTTTTTGGAACTCTTAAATAGAAGAGTCCCGTGGGATGGCTTTAACATCCAATTCCAGTCGAGGAGCTCAGACATGTTGCTGAAGTGCCTCGGCTGCAATCAGATTGTCCCTATGATCTGTGGGGGTAACCTGTTTATCTTTCGCCATCTTTTGTTGTTTAGCCCCATTTTTAGGCACCATCTCTCCTTCCTCCTTCTCTTGCTCTTTCCTTTTTTTCTTCTGGTTATCTACGGGTGGTACATTGGTTTCGGTTGTGGTTAAGGGAGGAGGAAGGTCAGCCGGTAAAGTTGGCAGAGGTTGAGTTTTTAGGGCCTTATTGGAAGATGACCCTCTTGTCTTACCGGCCAATATATCCCTCAAGCCTTTCCTCGAATTTAAAGCCATCAACTCCTCCTCGGCTTCGCTATCTACTTTGGCAGTTACCAGGAGGGGAAAACTGGCTGTTGTCTTGTTGGGCTTACTCTGGGTGTCTGAGAGGTCAATAGGATTGATTCACTCCTTTTCTTCCTATTCTATTTGTAATTTATCTATTTCTTCTTCAAGTGAAAATTGAGAGGAGGAAGACTCTTCCCTCGGAGTTGCAACTTCAGAGTGTCTAAGGGGAATTACGACTATTGGGCATATGAAAAGGATGATTTGGATACATCTATCCTCTTACGTCTACAGTCACCCACGATGATCGCATTACCAACATCTTGGAAAGTACTTGATAGGGGTTCAAAGCCCAGGATGAGATGGGTTGCCCTCAACTGCCCATCTTCACTCATAAACACCTCGGATCTTAAAACTCTATTAAGGTCTTGGATGTTGGAGAGACTCAAATGGGGTGCTACGTGTTGCTTATCTACAAAAACATCCAAAAAGCCAAACATAGTTAGGCCGATAAGGACGACCACCCAAAAAGAAACTAAAGTATAATAAAAAGTGAATGATAAAGTTAGAAGAACTAAACCCCATATTAAGAGACCTAATTCTATGGAGTCACACCTGGTGTTCCCTCTTAAACTGGACAGTGAGGACCGTCGTACCACGCCCCGGAGGCGATTAAATAGTTGTCCTTCATGCCTTTGTTAGATTTGGGAAGACACGATATGAGCCTAACTATGTTAGACCTAGACTTGAGGTAATTTCCCATGCCCTTAAGTTTGCGACACTCATACATATAGAAAACGTCATGTCATGTGAGTCTTAAACCCATTTGCTCGTTAAGAGCGTCGACACAACCTAAAATTCTAAATACGTTATGTGCACATTGGTGTAGGCATAATCTATAGTTATACAGGTAATCTCGAGTTACATTCCCTATGGGAAGTGTCCTTCCTCCTTCTAAAAATACGATTATGGGAATGACAACTTTTCCTTCTTCCCTATTGGTATATATTTGGTCTAGGGCATAGTACCTCAAACCTACTCCCTATGGAATGTGGTATTTAGCTCGAAAGCCCTTCATACCGACGGAAGTGTCTACTAAACATTTTAATTTACCCATTTGGATGAAATAAAAATGAAATTTAGGAAAAAGGGGTAAAATTAATAGGCTGAGGAGAATGGTCGAGGAGAAAAAGAATTTCGGGGTGTGAAAACTTATGAAGGAAAGAGCAGATGATTCTTTAGGGACTTCTTGGAAACTAAGAGAGAAAGGAATTCTTAAGGATTGATTGATTTACAAAGTGAGGAAAGATAAGAAAGTTACACCCTTCCAAACGCTTTATATGAAAGGTGTAAATATAATGGGAATTATCCTACTGAAAATTTTTGGGGAAATATCATGGCCGTTAGATCTACATCCTACTGTTAAACGTGGAGGACAAAACGCCGTCTAGAGCATTTAATGGGGGCGTCGTGGTCTTCGAAGTGATGGGAACAGTTTCCAAGGAGTGAAACGACATTCTCACGTGTGGAAATTTGGGGAGTGTGCAGATGCCATTGCGTTTTGTCAAAGCTCCAATTTTATCCTCAGATAAAAAAAAAATGAAGTTTTGAGGGGCTATTGTGGGAACAAAAGGCCCAAGATACGTTTTTTGAGCCATGGGCTTAGCCAAGAATGCTTGATTGTCTAAGAATGGATTAATGGTAATAACGATATCGAACTTACAGCCCTGGAAGCAAATGTAACAGGTGAGGTGACTGTGAATAATCCGAGAAAGACTACCTCCTCGGCTGAATACAGCATGGATCAAGTGGTATGTCATGTTAACTAGAATAATAGTCTAGAAGGTCTTAGAGATGAAGATATGTGGAAAGAAGGGGCACAAAGAGCGACGGGGGTAAAGAAAAAGATCTTAGAGAAAGTTGCTATCACCGCATCCGCATTGAACACTTTGTGCCAAAGTCTCTAGCCACATTTATGAGGAAGTGATACCTGAACAGTGATAGACAGTCTTACAGCTATGATCTATGGATTTCCAAAAGTGGCGGATGGGACAAGTAGGAAGGCGGTGCAATCTAAATCAAGAGGGAGAGGAAAGGGACTATAAGAGGAGAGGAGGTCCTGTAGAGAAGGGGGGGGGGGGGAGAAAATATTTGTAAATAATCTTTAAAGTGAGAAGAAATATAAACATTCGGTTCTCGGCTTGTGTCCAAAGATAAATTTCATCTTATAAACTTGTTCATTTATATGGTTTTGTGGTCTTTGGTTATTGTCATGACCTTTCAAACTCATTAGAATCAAGATTTCTAGCCCACACTCTACAAATTCATTGTATCGGACTCTTTGGGCCTACGTCCTCCTTTTTGTTAGGCTTGGGCACCAAATTGTGACCTTACAGGTTGATTAGGAATAAGAAAAAAATTGACAGCTAGAAAGAGATTAGCTCAGTGGGGCTATATTGGTAGCGGCTTGTGTGTATTTTGAGAGTAGTTGTTAGGACATATGTAGTTCAAGTCTGTGAACATATGTCACTATTTTATGTAATTGGCTTATCCTTAGACAAAACGCACTTTACTTGTAATTGGGTAGATTTAGGATGAGTTTAACACTTCTGACAGGCCACAAACGCGTTGACCCCTTGTGATAATTTAGATCAATTAAATTAGCCCAGTTATTAATTAATCAAATTAACAGATAATATCACGTGGCAGCACAAACAAATCACCAAACTAAGATATGCAGCGGAAAATAAATAACACGGTGATTTGTTCACGAATGGGGAAAACCCTAAGGCAAAAACCCCACCGGGTGATTTAAGGTCACCACTCCCGAAACTCCACTATTATCACAACAAGCAGTTACAAGTAAGGAATCCCAGTACCTCACCAACCTACAGTTGAACTCTTACCCCAATACCCAATTGGACTTGTTCTGTAGTGACAATATCTCCAGTTTAATGCACGGCTCCCAGTACGTGACTAACCAATATGATGCGCGGATCCCAGTACGCGTCTTACTCCTTTGCACGAATCCAAGTACGTGACTCACTCACCAACTTGAGGAAGAAAGAATGTTGGCTGCAAAGTTCTTCAAATCATCAGAGATGAACTAGGGCACGAACTTTGTCTCACAGATCACAATTTGCATGAACAGAGAAGAAGCAACTTGTACCTTGTGATTTCTGCTATTTGCTCACTTTGACGGCCCTTAAAATAATCCTTTTATATGTCTAGGGTTAGGAGAAAAGAAGTCCCAAAGACACACACACGGATTGGACTTGAAACAGACCTAGAAATCTGTTTTCTTTAATTCTCGACAGATAGAGGTGTCAAGAGGTGTTGAGACAGCTGTCAAGGCTCGGGCTAAACAGCTTCTTTAAATCTCGATAGATGTATCTGTCGAGGTAGCTATCGAGCTTTAAAATCTTGCACTTCCTTGCTTGTATCTTGGACAGACTTTGACGGCTTCAACACTTAATCTTGAACCACTGTTTCTTGAAGTGTTTAACACATCCTAGATCTACCCAATTACAAGTAAAGTGCGTTTTGTCTAAGGATAAGCCAATTACATAAAATAGCAACATATGTTCACAAGCTTGAACAACTACATATGTCCACAAGCTTGAACAACTACATATGTCCTAACAATCTCCCCCTTTGGCAATCCGTGACAAAACCACAACATACAAATGACGATATGAGAGAAGTCATAAATCACTCAACTCATACTCACTTGTTACATACAGTAAAATCTATCCTAACACAAACTCTTGAAAAACTTTGCAAGAAGAGAGTTCATGGCAAAAAGACTTTGACAACCTGTATTTCTGAAACACTTACAAACAAAACACATCAAGGCATCTTTGTGTGAAACAGAAATAATAGATTGCATACAAATAAAGAAACATGTGTATAAAGACAGAAAAGAAACAACACATGAAAGGTAGGTGAAAGAAAGACATACATCATCATATATATGAAGAATATAAGCACAAAGTATGTCAGTACATGATCAATGTATCTCTAAAAGATAAGAAAAGAAAAAAATACATAGATCACCTCACTACATCCCTCAATCCACACTCCCCCTAACAAAAATGTCCTATACTAACACTCCCCCTAAGTATGACTACTCTCATACAAGACTACTCTCATACAAAACTACTCCCCCTTTTTGTCACGAGTGACAAAGGGTAGAGTGTCAAGTAGACATCTCATCCGATGAGCTAGCATTTCCATCATCATCATCGTCGAAAGCATCATCATCATCGCCATCATCATCAGCCTCGGTCTCAGTCGACACATGAGGTGGCGGAGGAGAAACCTCTGAGGCAAAGCCGCCCATGGTCGCCTGTCGCCTGGCGATGCGACCAACACGGACATTCACCTGATACAACTCTGTGGAGAGTGTATCGAGGCGAGCATCCATGCGCTGTAGCTGCGCCATGATGTCGCTCAAGGTGACGTCGCTCGAAGAGGTAGAAGCAGAAGCTCGAGCGGATCTGGAGGTGGTCGGACGGGTGGAAGGAGTGGCAGCATCCGGTTGTCGCGATCGGAACTGTGCCTCGCTACGTTTTACGGTAGCGGCGTCTATGGCAGACATGATATGGTAGTGATCGGACGAGGGGAAGGGAATGGAAAAACGACTCATGAACCTCGTGATAGCAGAAGGGAAAATGAGCTTATCACGGGTGGCCGTATCTCTATAGACATCTATGATAGAAAAGATGAAGTGAGAAGGAAAGTCTATAGAGAGATCCTCAAGGAGGGAAAACAAGAACCGAGCACGAGACTCTGTGATCGAGTTGTAGTGAGAGAGTGGGTGCAAAACAAAAGTCATCACCATGTTAAGGAATCTAGGACCTTTAGCAAAAGGTCTACATGGTGTGTACATGTGATCTCCCCAAGAGGTAGGACGTTCACAGAACGCCGAGATCATCTCGTCTTTGGACACAGTCCAGAGACGCTCACAGCTAGGGTAATCGGGATTATCCACCCTAGGGACATGGAGAACCTCAAAGACTAGCTCTGGGGTGACACAGAAGCGCGTACCTCGGACGCTAGAATAGAAAGAAGGTACAGAAGAATCTATCCCGTGGATGTTGGAGTAAAACTCCTGAATCAACACGAAAGGAGATGTGACCGGGACGTCACACAGTGACTCCCAACCCCGAGTGTGAATGACATCGGGTAGGTCAGTGTCGGCAAAGTCTGCCAGGACGACGTGGCGTTCCGAATGAACACCGCGTTTAGAAAAGTTCTCCGAGAAGTCCTTATGGGCTTTCTCATCACGGAACCGGACAAAGAGAGGGGTAGAGTCAGAAGAAGACTGTCCCTTAGAACGCAGAGGGTTCTGGGACGGGATGGACTTACGTTTAGGAGCCATAGACGCTACTAACGCAAACATAGAAGAGGGGGAAAGAGGAGACAAACAGAAAAGTCCCAAACAAATCAATATTGGCAGAATGAAATATTGAAATGAAAAGAACGTATGCATGAAAATGCATGAGCATGTGACATGCAACTCAAAAACATCATGGGCTCAGCCCAATCCAAACCTAACAGCACATAATAGATTTGCACACATCTAAATGCATGAAAATTCAATTAGAATACTAATGTGATGCAATGCATGTGGTTTTGAAGATTAAAACTAGAAAACCAATCCCAAAAATTTCATGAAAACCCCAACAATTTTGAAAACTCCCAAAAATTTTTCAAAAACACAAACCTAGGGTTTTAAAACAATGCAATGCATGAAAATGAGGGATAAAATGCTTACCAAATGATGAAGAACACGAAGAATCACTTGAGAAAGCCTTGAGAGAGGTTTGGAGGGAGAGGGAAGTGTTTTGGAAGAGAGAAAAGAGAGTTTCGAGCGAGAGAGATCGAGAGAGTGAACTGAAAAAATCGCGAACATCCAATATATAGAGCATCAGTAATTCTCGACAGCTGAAGGTGTCGAAAGCTGTCGAGGTAGCTGTCGAGGGAAGCTATCGAGAAAAACACGTGGACAGATGCAGCTATCGAGGTCAGCTATCGAGGGAGAAGAAACAAGCAAGAGGGAACCTCGATCGATCCAGTAGCTATCGAGGAGCTATCGAGCAAACAAAAAGTTTCTCGATCGATCCAGCAGCTATCGAGGTATCTGTCGAGACTGCGATAAGAAAGAGTCTGAGGATCTCGACAGATAGCTATGTATCGAGAGGTATCGAGGAGGTGTCGAGATGCCTTTCAAAGCAGTTTTTCAAAAGAAGAAAAACACAGACATGAATGCAATCATGCATGCAGTTCAACCAAAGATACAACCAACACATTAAGCTCTCAAACTCATCTCTCAACAAGAATTATGATGCACATGTATCTCAAAACACTCACACACACACTAAACAAGTCTAACCAATTTTTTTTTTCAAAAACAAGTTAAGACAGTTTAGTGAACATACATTAAAGCATGTCAACCTTGTGATGGCCAAATCACATTGTACCTGCACATGTATCAAGAATAGCAAAGAGTGTTGCGTGTTGTGTGTGAAAACATCGCAAGATTGCATAAGTGTCTCAATGTCATGACGATTTGAGATATGAGAAAATCACTTTAACTCACACACAATCATAACTGCTCGATGGGGACTATCACCTTTGAGGTACATCCTATAACTCCCACATCGCCTAGAAAACACGCTTGCAACCATATTTTAAAGCATTTTGATCTTTTTGCTTTTAATTTCTTTGCATATTTTCTTTTAACAAGCATATCATACATGGGCATACAAGAGAAAGAAAAGAAACACCCAATGATGTTAAGCTTTTGACACTGCACTTTTGCTATGCCGAAGCATACAGGTGTCCTTGACATTGCACTTTTGCTATGCCGAAGCATACAGATGTCATATTATGATTGGCGAGTAACAGTGGTGAGATGGTTATTTATGCCTTTCTCTTAGGATTTTCTAGTTCAACCCGTCAAAAAGAGTGATACGAGTGTTAAGAAGAAGAGATTGCTTAACCTTACTCATCACAAACAAAGAGCTACAAAGCTCACTCGCTTAGTTGTGCAAAAGAGTGCTCATCTAAGCTATAGATGATACAAAGTTTAGAAAACTCTGTTTCAATGGCCATTTTAAGGTTCACAAGAACCAATGTACACAAACACACTGTTTTTGTATTTTTCAATTTTTCATTTTTTTTTATTTTTTTTTATTTTGAAAACAAAAAAAAATAAAAACTAAACAACCACACAAAAACAGACAAACATCATGAATGCAAGAAAGAAAGATGCATATGCATGAGAACATGATAGAAAGGTGCAGATACATGAAAGCATGATTCCAAAAGCAGAGAAGAAATCAAGCAAAGAGAGTCCTACTTTAGATAGAAAGAATTAAAGCAGAGGACAAACAGAAAAGACAATTAAGTCTTAGGCTCCTTTCTCACCCACACAGCACGAGACTTTGGCCGTGAAGATGAAAAGGCACGTGTCCTAGTATGTCTACTAAAGGACATAGAAGAATTAAAATTCTCCTGAAATTGAGTTAAAAAGCTCAATACTTTTAATAACTCTCCAAACAAAGGTGTAGGTCCTTGAGAGGAAACCTGTGACCGTTTGGACAATTGCTTATGAGGATACAACTTAAAGCAATTAGGACGAGTGTGTCCAGAAGCACCACAATGGTGACAAACATGAGCAGTTTTAGAGCTACTCGGCTTCCTCGAAGGAGGTCTAACCTTAGAGGTTGACAGAGTCCTCAGCTTAGGACAATCTGGCCTAATATGACCAACAATGTGACAATGATGACAAGTGGGGACAAAAACAGATTTATCATTCAACCTAGGAGGAGTTTTAAACATAGGTTTAGAAACTTCAGCGTTAACATCAGTTTGTTTACCTTTGTCTATCCTAGCAATATTAGCCTTCAACTCTTCATTATTCCTTTTAAATGGGGGAATATAAACATCTTTTTCCTTTGAGTTAGGCTCAACAACAAGTTTGGCACTAGTTAATTTTTCAACTTCAGTTTTAAATTCAACTAGTTGCTCTTCCAAACTCTTAATTTTGTCCACCTGAGATGAAATTTGATTTCTAAAATTCTCATTCAAATTAGTGGCTTCATCCAATTTTGCAATCAAATTATCTTTTTCAAGCTTGACCTTTTTAAATTTAGCTTTTAATTTTGTAGAACACTCAAGAGATTTCATACAAAAATTATAAAGCTTGCAATAGGCATCATGAATATCATCATCATCATTCAACACAAGATCATGCAAATCAAAACAATCAAGAGTTTCCATGACAACAGGGGTCAATGGATCACACATCAAAGATTAAGACCTAATCAGAGTGTGCCTGCTCTGATACCACTTGAAAGACCACAAACGCGTTGACCCCTTGTGATAATTTAGATCAATTAAATTAGCCCAGTTATTAATTAATCAAATTAACAGATAATATCACGTGGCAGCACAAACAAATCACCAAACTAAGATATGCAGCAGAAAATAAATAACACGGTAATTTGTTCACGAATGGGGAAAACCCTAAGGCAAAAACCCCACCGGGTGATTTAAGGTCACCTCTCCCGAAACTCCACTATTATCACAACAAGCAGTTACAAGTAAGGAATCACAGTACCTCACCAACCTACAGTTGAACTCTTACCCCAATACCCAATTGGACTTGTTCTGTAGTGACAATTTCTCCAGTTTAATGCACGGCTCCCAGTACGTGACTAACCAATGTGATGCGCGGATCCCAGTACGTGTCTTACTCCTTTGCACGAATCCAAGTACGTGACTCACTCACCAACTTGAGGAAGAAAGAATGTTGGCTGCAAAGTTCTTCAAATCATCAGAGATGAACTAGGGCACGAACTTTGTCTCACAGATCACAATTTGCATGAACAGAGAAGAAGCAACTTGTATCTTGTGATTTCTGCTATTTGCTCACTTTGACGGCCCTTAAAATAATCCTTTTATATGTCTAGGGTTAGGAGAAAAGAAGTCCCAAAGACACACACATGGATTAGACTTGAAACAGATCTGGAAATCTGTTTTCTTTAATTCTCGACAGATAGAGGTGTCGAGAGGTGTCGAGACAACTGTCGAGGCTCGGGCTAAACAGCTTCTTTAAATCTCGATAGATGTATCTGTCGAGGTAGCTATTGAGCTTTAAAATCTTGCACTTCCTTGCTTGTATCTTGGACAGACTTTGACGGCTTCAACACTTAATCTTGAACCACTGTTTCTTGAAGTGTTTAACACATCCTAGATCTACCCAATTACAAGTAAAGTGCGTTTTGTCTAAGGATAAGCCAATTACTTAAAATAGCAACATATGTTCACAAGCTTGAACAACTACATATGTCCTAACAACTTCAATTCAAGGTTAAGTGTTGAAGCCGTCAAAGTCTGTCCAAGAAACAAGCTGGGAAGTGCAAGATTTTAAAGCTCGACACATACCTCGACAGATACATCTATCGAGCTTTAAAGAAGCTGTTTTGCCCGAGCCTCGACAGCTATCTCGACACCTCTCGACACCTCTATCTGTCGAGAATTAAAGAAAACAGATTTCCAGGTCTGTTTCAAGTCTAATCCGTGAGTGTGTCTTTGGGACTTCTTTTCTCCTAACCCTAGACATATAAAAGGATTATTTTAAGGGCCGTCAAAAGTAGAGATCACAGAAAACAAGTTGCACATTCTTTGAGAACTCGTTGTTCATGCAATTTGTGATCTGACAGACAAAGTTTGTGCCCTAGTTCATCCTTGATGATTTGAAGAACTTTGCAGCCAACTCTCTCTCTCTCCATAGTTGGTAATTGAAGTCGCGTACTGGGATCCGCGCATCTGGTTAGTAACGTACTTGGGAGCCATGCATTAAAAGGAGAAACTGTCACTACAGAAAAAGTCCAATTGGGTATTGGGGTAAGAGTTCAACTGTAGGTTGGTGAGGTACTTTGGATTCCTTACTTGTAACTGCTTGTTGTGATAATAGTGGAGTTTCGGGAGTGGTGACCTTAAATCACCCGGTGGAGTTTTTGCCGTAAGGTTTTCCCCATTCGTGAATAAATCACCGAGTTATTTACTTTCCGCTGCTTAACTTAGTTTTGGTGATTTGCTTGTGCTGCCACGTGATATTGCATGATTAATTTGATTAATTAAAAACTAGGCTAATTAATTAATCTAGATTATCATAAGGGGTCAATACGTTTGTGGCCTGTCAGTAGTGAGCATTTTTCTTAGAATTTTCTTTTGCTATGAGAATCTAGGACACTGTCACTAGGCACTACTTATTTTCAGAGGCTAAGTGCAACTAGCATGATCTAATGAGCTAGGGCATTACCAAATTGAGAAGGAAAAGCCTGAGATCATCTATTTTTAAGCTTGCTTTGTGGGCCGCTATGTATTATATTGGTCTTAGAGAAATGCCATTATACATAACGGGTCAGTGTGGTCTAAAGAGCAGATTTGTAAAAGAATTAAGTAGGATGTAAGAGGTAGATTAGAGCCCAGAACTAAATTCCAAATATCATTTATGAACAATATTCTTTGCCATATATTCTTTTTCTATTCCAAATATCCATATTCTTTTGATATTCCAAATATCCATGTTCTATTATGGTCAATGTCCTATGAACTTATTAGGGTCGGCTATATTCATTTGCATCAATCTTTTTGTGTGAACAAAACCCCAGTAGGACTCTTTGCTCCTATATTTCTCATGGTACGCTTTAGGGCCTTTATGTATTGCTCTTACTGTTTGTGCATATTTTGCTTTGTTTTGCTTCTACATTATAAGTTAAAACTTATTTATTAAAAATTTGTCTCTACAGATGTCTTCTTAGAATAGATTTCCAAAGAGAGATCAAGGGAGTAAAGACTTAAGACTTCCTGCCACAGCACTTTAACTAATTAATTCTTCATATTTGTTCATTTACACTGAATGGTTGGAACCCATAGAAAAGGAATTTTTCCTTGATAATATTTAGCAAAATGAAGCTATTATCTATCATTTTCTTGAAATTTACACACTAATTTACAAGCAAATTCTCTTGTGGTGGTATCTTAATTTTTTCCACTGTTATTAACAGTTTCTTCTTTTCATTTTCTCACCTTTCTTGGGGTCTTTTTATTTATATCTTTCTTTTTGGTACTTGTACTTTCGTTTCATTCCTACAGCATAAATATATTGGTTGAGAGTGTAAAAATAGTTCTAAATGTTACTTTAATGAGTTCATGTCTACATAATATTTCATTTTAATTCGTTTTTTGATGTTTTGGGTTTAATCATTCTCTGGTTTTTTCGCAAGTGAAATCATCCATGGTTTGCAATTGGTACGAGTTCAGTTATGCAATTTGAATGATAAGATTGCTGAGACTTATAAAAACATATTCTCTGATGCCTATGTGTAGTGATGTAATGAATTGTTTGTTTGGTGATGACACTCTACGCTGTGATATTTTGTGGGCTGGTTTGTTTTTGCATTATTGTGTTTGTTTTAGTGTTGCTTTCTTGTTCCGCTTTGCTGGCTTTGCTATAATTGCACTCTTTGTTGATGTATTTTGTCAAATAAAAAGAAAACCAATGTATCATTGGAGGGGAAACATAATTCTTCATTTAATGTGGGATTCCTCATATTTCTTTGAGTAATGTTTATCTTACAACATTTTAGATGTATATAGTTTATAGCGAAGCTAGTACGGTCTGTCATTGTTTTAAGCAATAGCACAATATCTTATTGATCTGGGAATATCAATTAGCATGGATTAAAAGCATTGCCTTTTCTGTATCAATTTAGTAACTAAAAAACTAGTTACATGCAATTGAGAAATAAAAAATTATGCAGACAAATTATGTTAGATGGAACTTCAATTCCTATTAGATTTTATGCCATAATTGGAACTTTATAAATTCAACATCATACATAATCAGATTAATAATTAAGAAGCAATTTGGTTGTTCTTAATAGTAATTTAAATAGTTCTAGTTGAATAAAGTGTTGGGTAAATATGAGCTGTAAAATGCTTATTGTAAACTAGAAGATGAGGTTCTTATATAGTTATACTATTGCGATTTGTGGGGAATCATAGCCATTGCATTTGTAGAATATTTTTTTTTTTTTGAAAATTTTCTGTTGAGAGTAATGTCCAAAGATTATTTATGTTTTCCAAACTCAGTATACCCATAATTAATATTTTAGGCAAGCCTTGAGTTGATAAATATATAGGAGTCTTATTTTTTTACAAAAATTTTAGAATTTATAACTTGAACAGCCCTGCATAGTTTCACTTCAATCTCAAGGATTGTTGAACTTTCTATGCCTGCATTGGCATTGAAAGGAGTGTTAGATTTTACCTCATGGCAAGTGTTTTTGGACTATCAAGGTTCCACAGATTGTAAATGGGGTAGCAGAGCTGTCCCAAAACTTATAAGTGTGGTTGGGAGGTTCATGAAGTTTGATTTTGGGGATGGTGGAAGGTTTTCTTATGACATGATAACTAGAATCCTACTAGGATCATTTTCATAATGTATAACTTTAGGATTATCCATAGTGCAGAAACTAAATCTGAGGCAAAGATGGATTCTGTCTTGAAGAACATAAATAAGGGTTTGGAAACCTGCAAGGTCCAACGAATTAATCACCATTCAATGCCAGTTGTGTTTGGTTGAGCTTAAAGGTGATAAAGCTAGGTGGTCTGCAACTAGTTCAAGCTGGCTGCTCTTGTGTAGCCATCTGTAATGAACATAAAGCTAAGGTAGATGAGGTGGGATGGTGGAGACTGGTGGTTTAACCTTGCTATCTCCTAGTTGCCTTTATTGGTTTATTAGAAAGAAAAAAAAATGACTACTTGAGAAATTTGAAAATTTTAGAACAAAGATGTACTTGTATTCAACATTCGACTATAAAGAAACTATAAATTAGAAGGGAAAAATATTCTAACAAAAGAGAGGTTTGAAAATTTTGCATCTTAGAATCATTATTGATTTTTTAAAGAAATTAATTGGTTTAAATTTCTCTTAAAAATCTAAATCTTGTTCCTTGATGAAAATAAGATTTCTAGTTAATTAATCTTCCCATTTTGAATTAGAATTTTGTAACTGTGATGTCAAGTATGATGAAAAAGGGAACTCGCACCACCATAGAGGCACCCAACCATTATTCTTATAATTCATGATATTGTTAAAATCCAAATTTATTCAGTTATGCTCCTACTTCATCAATCATGCTCTCTTTTTGTTTACTAAAGAATAAAAAAACTGGCCCTGCTATATGCATGTGCAAAAAATTAGGTAGTGTGCATGGACTGCCGTGTTTCCTTCTGTTATGTTCACTAAAGAATATAAAAAAATGTTAAGGTATGCACTGTGCAAAGATGCTCCTATATGGGTAATTTCTCCAATGACCTTGAAACTACTAAATCTGAAGATCATGGACTAGTTCAAATTAA
This sequence comes from Castanopsis chinensis, assembly GCA_032878915.1. Classification (NCBI taxonomy): domain Eukaryota; kingdom Viridiplantae; phylum Streptophyta; class Magnoliopsida; order Fagales; family Fagaceae; genus Castanopsis; species Castanopsis chinensis. The sequence goes on along the minus strand of JAVQMG010000104.1, from coordinate 5,681,825 downwards.
AGAAATGAAACAAATGAAAAATAATAATTTTTTGTTTAGATGAAAAACTCTTGCCAGATCACTTTGTGGGTAACCTTTACCTACAAATAATGCAAGTTTATACACTGTCTTGGTGCTAGAATGATTTAGTTTTCTTTACTGTTTTTTGTATTACGACATGAAGCTCTCCACTAAGTTAATTAAAACTACCAAATAATGAAATCAGCAAGCAGCTACTCTGACTAGTAAGATTTCCAAGCTAGTTAGAAATTCCAAATCCCGAATGTAGAGACTTGACTAGTTTAAGAAGACATGAGATGGAGAAATGGTTGAAATTCAAAATTTAAAACATTTATACAACTGAAAAAGAGATTGTTGTGACTATTTTAACATTCTTTTACACTATGGACCAAATACCTACTTTAATGCTTAAAAGGTACTGAACAGGGAACTTTATCAACAATAAAACTCCTAGAGCACCCATGTGTTCATATTCTTATCACAATAATGAATTATAAGTTCTATAATTAAAAATTAAAGCATTCACAAAAAAAAAAAAAAAAAATTACTACTAAATGAGATTGTTCATCTAGGATTCAAGATTCATCTATGTACCTCTTCTAAAATATGTGACTATAATTCACATCTATGCTTACATTTTCAAATTTATGCCTGGAATCATATACTTAAATTTTGTCTACAGTTGAGATATATGCAGGACATGTGATTGTGATTATATGTTGTAGCTTGGAACATTTTCCATTTTCCATGCGTTCGCCAGATAGGTTGCCTCTAAATGGTTTTCTGTTGAGACCCAATTACATTTCCATGTATTGAAAAATATCATAGTTCAATTGGAATTGCTTCAACTTCACATGCTATTGATTAATAACTAGCTTCAGCTTCACATTGATTGGAAACCATTATTTGTTTATCCTGCTCTTGTTGTTACTGTGACAAAGATGAACTTTTTAGTAATTGTAATTATTAGGGGCTTGTTAGCCATTGCTTATGAATGAACGAAACACAAAATTTATTTAGTGAGAGTAGTATCAAACGATAATTCATCTTTTTAATTAGTGGCAGTGATTAATGAGTGTTACTAGGGCTAAAGATCTCACACCCCCAACCCCTCTTATCTCTAAATATATCTATAGTTGACATTACCGCAAACATTGAATTAATAACTGTGGGGGAGTTTGATTTTCTTTCCAAAAATTTAACATACAAACACACTGTTTAACAGTGTTTGATACTTAGGAAGCTCTGCAATAGTTGCACTTCAATGAGCATTGCTTCTTCATCCAAACGATGTAAAAATTTAATGTATATCTCAAATTGAAATAGAGTGTTAACTACAATTGATAATAGATTATAAAATTAATTTTCAAGATTGTAAATTTCTTATATGTTTTTATTCTTTATCACATGAGTTATCCAATAAGTTATTTATAATTTTGTTTTATATTTTAGAATGTTGATATTGTGTAGAAATAAAACATGTGTATTTGTTTTACTTGTCTTTGTATTATTTTGTTTTAGATAGCAATGTTAGGATTTGTATACTTTTAAAATTATTGAATAAGTATTAATAAGTTTAACTCAGTTCATTTTTTATTTAAGTGGTGAATTCAAAATAATGCATTTACATCAAGTAATTTGTTGCATAACTTTCCAAATAGCAAATACATGTTGTTTTCTTTATAAAAATTAAAAATTAAAAAAAAATTCATGTGAAAATACAGGACAACCCGACCCGACCCACAACCCAATTGACCCGAACCCGCTTTTAACCCGCTTAAGATGACCTGTTAATGACTCGTGACCCGTTTGACCTGCAACCCGATTGACCCAACCCGACCTACCCGCTTTGTTGTGTCTAATATTTTATCACATAAAAAGGTTATTACTCTCTCTCTTTTGATGTTTTTCTTTTCTTTCTTTTTTTTTTTTTGGTTTTTTTTTTTGGATATATTTACTTTATGTTGATGAATTTTCATGTTCTTTAGAACTCTACCATTATTCTCTCTCTCTCTCCCTTTTTGTGTGGATTTTTTTTTTTATATTTTATATCTTTAATTTAGGTTGATGAATTTGTGTGTTCTTTAGAACTCTACTTTAGGTTGATGCATACTACTACAAAAAATAAATAGGATTAAACTGTATTTCATGTTCCAAACTTTTTGGTTTTCTGTTTTTAAGTTGTGATATTTCTTTTTCTTTTCTTTGATTGTCAAATGCTATCATATTGCATTATAAAGATACTATATAAGAATATAGTATTATTCAATTACATAACATGACTTGGATAATTTGGTGTGACTATATCTTTTATTTTGACTATTCTTCTTCTCATCTTATTTTCTATAAATTTATCTAATTCAGTTCTCTCCCGAAAAAGGTGATTATTCTCTTTCTCGATTATTTATTCTTTTTGCAACTTAAGTTTAGGCTGATAAATCATTGTATTTTTTTATAACACTCTTTCTCGATTATTATTCTTTCTTCCTTTTGACTATTCTTATCTCCATTCTTTTACTATAAATTTGTTATTCTCTCTCTCACTCTATACATATTTTATCGCATAAAATGGTTATTACTCTCTCTCTTTTTCATGTTTGTCTTTTCTATTTTTTTGGTTTTTTTTTTTTTGGTATCTTTACTTTATGTCGATGAATTTCAATGTTCTTTAGAACTCTACTATTATTCTCCCTCCCTCTCTCTCTCTCTCTCTCCCCCCCCCCCCTTTTTTGTGTGGATTTTTTATGTTTTATATCTTTACTTTTGGTGGATGAATTTGTGTGTTCTTTAGAACTCTACTTTAGGTTGATACATACCACTACAAAAAATAAATAGGATTAAATTTTATTTCATGCTCCAAACTTTTTGGTTTAGTGTTTTTAAGTTGTTATATTTCTTTTTCTTTTCTTTGATTGTTAAATGCTATCATATTGCATTATAAAGATAGTATATAAGAATATAATATTATTCAATTACATAACATGAATTGGATAATTTAGTGTGACTATATCTTTTATTTTGACTATTCTTCTTCTTCTCATCTTATTTTCTATAAATTTATCTAATTCAAGTCTCTCCCGAAAAAAGGTGATTATTCTCTCTCTCGATTATTTATTCTTTCTTGCAACTTAACTTTAGGTTGATGAATCATCGTAATTTTTTATAACACTATTTTGGGTTAATATACCATTTTGTGTGCGTTTTTGAGCTCTCCATCACAAGCCTTTTCTCTCCATCTTATAGCTTTTGTTTGATTTTTTTTTGACATAATACTTAGTTATTTTGAAAGTGAAAATTAGAATTTATTTCAAAATACAATCTTGCTATGTATTTGAATGTGTTTCTCAACCATTTAAGTAATATCAAGTGTAATTTTGTGATGAGTTTTGATTATTACAATATTTCATTTGAGAAATGATAAATTTGAATAATATATTTGAAACGTAAAGAGTTTAGTTTTAAGAAAAAAAAAGGAAAACACAACGTACCATAATATAATTTAGAAAAATATGGACTACCTCAAAAAGAAATAATTTCAATAAAACACAAAAAATACTAAAATGATATATATATATATATATATAGATGGATAGATGAAAAATAATTTTAGAATTTTTTTTTAAAAAATTTTTAGAGAGAACAAATTATACATCATACCACAATTACAAAGTAATCATATGTTTCTACGCATGGCGTGGATTTGCGACTAGTTTTAATAAAAACTAGTTTATAACTAGCACAACGTGCGGGATACTTTTATTTATTACAAAAGACATGGTAACTGAAAATATAAAAATTTTTACATTAAGATAATACCAAAGATATAAAATCAAATAATTACTTGCAAGAAGAAGACATGAATCCAGACAATCTTTCATAGAGACATCCAAATTTAATCTTGAAATTTCGTGGTGGTCAACAAAATTTTAAATAGACCTTTTAAAAATAGATTTAGAAAATTTGTATTCTTTTACCACTCGTGCACTCAAGCAAAAAGAAAGTGTTTTTTTTTTTATGTTTTTTTTTTATTCCAATAATTTATTATTCAAAACATGTTCCATAGATCCAAAAGATTATCAAAATAAAATTATGGCAATCCAAGAGAGATTATAGTTGTCTCTGTTTTTTGTAGAAGCAAATATAGGTGACCTCGACAAACAATAATTAATAATTAAAATATTATGATACTCAAATCCTGTAGTATTAATCCATGAAATGCATCAAATACAGGATTAAAAAAAAAAAAAAAACATCGAGTTTCGCCTAAATGCAGACCATTAATCCAGGAAATTTAAGAATGTTTTCCAATTGTCAAAGAAAAACTTTCCCTGTAATGTAATAAAGAAACACATTAGAGCACAATTAGTTGTAATCAGGGATCAAAATTAAAAGTAATATTTAGGATATATATTCTAAATACAATGAAATTCTAGCAATAGCATAATACAACTTAATTGAGTGCTAAAATCAACCAACTTTAGACTTAATTTGTATAAACATTATATCATAACAATTCTAAAATAGTTTATAAAAAAACTTTTAGGGGTTTATGTCATTTGTATTTTCTTAATGTTGATGGACTTTTTTGTTTGCTGCAATGATTGATGCTTTAATTAACTGGCACCTCAAGAAATAGCATAATATATGCATATTGGCCATTCCTTTGGAGCAACTAAATCAAACATAGTATAGATTAAATTCTAGTAATAGATGATTCCAATTGTTCCCATGACCATTCTCCTGTTTTTCCTAGCTAGTTTACATCCATTTCTAATACACACACATAGTTTGGAAATTATTTCGTCTTCCATGCCATTTTCTTTTGGTTCTCTTCTCAAACATTATCATCCGCCTTCTTTGTCATGCTACCATTGCATTATATATAATCTTTGACATGCTACTATTGCATTATATATATATATATATATATATATATATATATATTTCTATGATAACATTGTCAAGGATCAAAAGTAATTTTAATAGTTTTTTTTTGTTACAAAGAGTACATCTGTGAAAATCTGCATATACTATTTTTGGTTTTTTTTTTTTTTTAATTATCAAGCAATAACAAATGAGGAAGACATTCATTTAAAAATAAATGCAACAAAGCGAAAATTATGCTATCTTGACCATTCAATTTAATTTAGTAACTCTTCTTGAGCAACAACCAATGATCTTATCTGCTTCTATGCTACTACAAGAACACGTGAAAAAAAAAAAAAAAAAAGATATTGAAAATACATAATCCTAATAAACATCAATGTAAAACATGTTCTACAAAATACATACATAGTTCCTATACACATTCCATCCATAAAACATCTAGAAGTAAATTTGGTCACATATGAAAAATGATGTAAAGAATAATTAAGATGGTAGTGACCTGGGTCATGGAGAATAGGCAACCTATGGTACTAAGGTGGTACTATGTTGTCAGTAAAATCACTTGGAATACAAATATAATAGTAATACTATTAACCACTATTCAATTGGCAAAACTAATCCACATATCTTAAGAAACAGGATTGGATGATTTGCAAGTTTTGGCAAGTAACAAAAATTTGTTTTGGTCCTTTGGAAATTTTAATCAAACAATATTTTTACAGGTCAATTTACTGAAGAAAAAAAATTTTAATTGAAACCAAATACTTCAAAAACAATTCTGACTATATTGTGCAGGGAAAAAACTAATTCAAACCCAAAGACATCAAATGAAAAAAACATAACCCAAAAAAAAGAGATAAACAAAAGGAAAATCAAGCTAACCTAAACCTTTCAATATGATTCAGTATCTCTTCTTGCAAAATACCAAACTGTCGTATCTGGTAGAGAACTGTGTAAATCTGTGCTTTGACAAAAGAATAGGCAAAGAAGGATTTTTTAAAATGCAGTGAATAAGAGGAAAGTGAGACTACAAAAGAAAATGTAGATGTATGCAAAGTTTTACAAATGTTTTAATCTGGATTTATTCAAAAAAAATGTAAGATTAATTACACACAACAATTTGTTTTTAAAATAAAAAGCATTTTCTAAGGATTAACAAACTAATCTACACATTAGTGTGTACACCACACAACAATCTTTAGTAAATAATCCCTAAATATTCAACGACGTAATTTTAAGCAATATGTTGGCTATTAAATTTACCCAATTTTTTTTTTTTTAAAAAAGCATTAAACAAATTCAATAAGTGAAGAAAAAAAAAACATTATTTACTGCCAAAAAGAAATTCATTCATTCCTTTAAACAAATATACAATTAAACGGAAAACATGACTTTTTAGCACAAACATTAAAGGGGTTTTAGCCTTTTTAGTTTCAAATAATAGATGGTCAGAGCAGCAACATTGAAAAACCCACCATTATTCAAGGGTAAACATGTTTTTTTCTACACATATTCAAGGGCTAAACCCCATGATGCCACCCAAAAAAAAAAAAAACTGGATTATGGTGAATCAGGAAGAAAGCATCAAAATAAAGAGTACAATACATCAAGTAAGAAAATGCTAACCTTGGGTATAGGTACTACAGAAAAGAAGCAAAATAGAGTGGGTCTCAAATTGAAAATTGTGAGGAGGAAGAGATTTTATTTTGCCATTTTTTCTTTTATCAAATGAAGGGGATTCATCTTTTCTTTGAGGCGGGTGCCGTTTGATTAAGGGTGTAGCAATTTAGGGCATAAAAACCATGTTGTTGGGCATGTAAAACACCGATTGTCCAACAATCACCATAAAAACCTTTTACCTTATTGGCCTATGTTTGTTTCACTACCTTTCTCTTCTTATCTAATAACCCTTCTTCTTCTCTAATGACCCTACTAGCAAGCCAAAAAAAGGGAAACAAAACAAAATATGAAATGAAAATTCATGGAAGCAAAGGAACAAAACCCCAAAACTAAAAATTCCTAAGAACAATTCAATTAGAATTTGATCTTCTAGGTTATTTCCCTTATTTCAATGAAATCCCTAAATTGGCAACAAACCTAATTGAAGAGAATAAGATAAGAGATTAATTAGAAGCCCAACTATTAAAAAAATCTAAATATCGTAGCCTTTGAATTATAAGTCTAGACTACCCTAAAAAAATGAATCCAAATATTCCAAGCAATACCAAATCATTTCAAAGGCTGCAGAATAAAGAAGTAACTGATTAATCAAAGAAAAAAATGAAAAAAAAAAAAAAACTGAAGATTTTGGTAATCTAACAGACATGTCATATGTAAAATTCAAGGTGTAATCAATTAAGATAAAACAATTTGTAAAAAAAAAATTTAAGATAAAAAATATACATAAACAATATCAGTTGTGAGATCAATGCATGCCACTATTTGAAGGCCAAAGAAGTATTATGTATTAAGTGTGATTCAGTAACATATAATTAATAAGCAACAGAAAACTAATCATCATGCTGTTCATGGTAGTACACACTAAAAAAAAGGCATTAAAAATTATTTTAAAATAAGATCGGTGTGAAGAGGTATTTAACAAAAGCAATGGAAGTCCTAAAAAAAAAAAATAGAAAAAAGTACAGTGTGTCTCATATAAGAATGGTGAAGAAGAAACACAACCAGTGTTAGTGACAGATTGTTTTAAAGAAAGTGAAGGGGTATTCCATCAATTCCAAATCTCCAACCAATCATGGTGAAATTACATCCTTTGTTGGACATGCTTTTGATTCTCTCTTCACCTTTTCTACTTTCTACAAACAAATAGGAAAAATCACCGAATGTCGCATATAAGAAAGGAGAAGAAGAATTTCAACATGTTTAGCAGCAAATGCTATGGGGTCAACCAAGCACTCTAACCAACCAAAAATTAATTAAACCTCTCTAGGTAGATTGAAAAATTAATAACTAATAAACAGACAAAATACTAAAATCAAAGCATCAGTTATAGGAGGAAAAAGACTAATCAAGCATATTTAAATTTTAAAACTTAAAAAAGAAAAAATTTGGGAAATATTAAGAGGGACAAACTACTTCCTATCTTCCCAAATAGCACTTGAATTTACATATCCAGTAATTGATTTTTATTAAATAAAAGAAAAATACATAAATAAATTTTAAAACTCACATTTACAAATTAATTATTTCATTCATAATTTTATATAGCAAAACGCAACAATATCCAACAATTTTGTTTTTCAATTTTTTAAGGTTATACCTGCTGGCGATATTTCCCATGCTTTGCCTGTGTTTGCTCCACCGCCTTTCTCTTCTTCTTCTCTAATTATGATTGTGACCGTTCATCAAAACAAATTTTAAAGCAAAAGGAAAAAAAAATAAATTTAAATGGTGTTTAGTGTAAACCCTTAATATAGTTTATCAAACTTTAAAATTTAAAGGCTACAATTGCATGAATAATTATGTTGGTCAGGGGGTTTGTCACGTGAAATAACAAAAGGGAATTGTAATATTGTCTTCTACCCAGATCTAAGAAAAAGGAAAAAAAAAATCTTATCAGACTGTATCTACGTCTCTTTATCTCTCTAATGACTCTGGCCCTTGCTCTGCTTCTTTCATCGCCTATCCCTTTCTCTGCTTCTTTCATCGCCTCTCCCTTTCATCTGCTTCTTTCTCTACTTTCAACGCCTCTCCCTTTCTCTGCCTCTATCTCCGTATCTCAATACCTCAAGGCAGTTTGATCATATTTAACTCCTGAACAAAAATAGACTTTTTTACGACAACTAAGCCAATCGTAACAGAGAACAACAAAATCCTAAACCAAAATTAGTATATTCAAAGAATTTTCAAATTCATGGAAACAGGGGAAACTTATCCCGAAATCATAGGTAAGTTTCAAAACTGAACCAAAACAACAAAAACACATAGAGAGCAAGAAAGGGAGAGAGAGAGAAGAACATACCTGAAAAACTGAAAAGGGGATGGCGATGGCCAGCCTTACGAATCTCCAGTATGGCTAGGGTTTTTTTTTTTTTTTTTCTTCTTCGCTTTCTTTATATCGTAGTGTCGCTAAGGTTTGCTCAGATGCACCGCACGAACTTTTTTTTTTTGTGTTTTAAACGATTAATTTCGTTTTATACAAAGGGCACCCAAACAGTATGTTAACATTGCACCGTACGGCTTTTTTTGGGCTTATGTGTCAACACCTCCTTAATTATAGCAAAAGGCTTCTGCTATTATATATAGTATTAGATAAGATATATTTTGTTTATACATTGGTTGTACAAGGAAATTTTTTTTTTTTGGTCGAGAAAAGTACAGGGAGATAGTTATTATGTATACCTTTTGTCAATTAAAAAAAAAAAGGAAATTGGATGAAACCTATAACCATTTTATCAAACTTTGCCTCAAATAGAATATTATCCTACATAAGAGATAGAGTTTGTAATTTTTTTTTTCTTTTTTTGAGAAGAGATAGAGTTTGTAATTGATACACACATTGAAATACATAGTCAACTATTGGGTGAAACTCAAATTTCAACTCTCAAAACAAGTAAATATTAATCTAAAAATAAAAGCAAAATAAAGTGATAAAAGAGAGATGTCTTTTGATTGAAAAAACAAATGCCAAAAAATGCATAAACCAGAACATATTTACCAAAACTGCAAAATGCATTAGCTCAAAATATGGTTAACTAATATTTGAAGACAAGAATAAAACATAGAGAAAGATTTCTCTAAATTTTAGCAAAAGTAAATTGTTGAATATTTCCAAATTATTTAAATAAAATATTATCACACATAAAAAGAAATTAAAACTTGTAATTTAAATTAAATTCCATTTTAATTTAAAACTGAGCAAGGGTAAGAGTTAAAAGCCATATATTAGTATAGTCCATATGCATGGAGAAAATTTCTTCAAGTGGTTCTTCTGTAGGCTTTCAAGTCTTAAAATCTAGTTTCATTTTATCATTTAGTTGCTGATGTATTGTTGTTTAAGAAAAAAAAGTGATATTATTTTGTTTGTTGTTGGCTTTTTAGACCGTGTGACCAAAACTTACTTGGAGAAGTTTGGAAAGGAAATGAGATTGGATATTGTGGGGGCGTGCCATTGGCCATCACTGTACTTGGAGGTCTTTTAGCAGCAAAGCAGACACGAGAAGAATGGGAGGATGTGCTTAAACATATCAAATCATACCTTCATGTAGAACAAAACTTAAGAGTCAACAAGGTTTTAGCTTTAAGTTATATTGATTTACCTTGTCACTTGAAACCATGCTTTCTGTAATTTCCAGAGGATTTTGAGATAGCGACAAAAGAATTGATTCGGATGTGGATGGGAGAAGGTTTTGTATCAGAAGTTCAACACAATAGAGGAAGAGAGGACACAATGGATAATGTGGGACACCGATATTTAAGGGAGCTAGTACAAAGATGCATGGTTCTGGTGGGGAAAATGGGCTCACTTGGAAGGATTAAAACTTGTCGAATGCATGATCTTATGCGAGACTTTTGTGTATCAAAAGCCCAAGAGTAAAATTTTCTCCATATTACCAATATTCTTTCCTTGAAACGGCGTGAAGCGCAAAACGGTAAGGTTTGAAGATTTGCTATCATTTGGGAATCAGATGATAATTACATCACGAGAATTAAATTCAGTGAATATCCATACCTCAGGTCTCTTCTCTACCTTCTGCCTCCGCCTTATCAAAATAACCATATTCAAAGTTATTCTGATTTTAAAGAGTCATGCTTCAAGAAATTCAAGTTGGTTAGAGTCTTACATCAGGAAAATTTTCGAAAACACGACTGCAAATTACCTAAGACATTGGATGTCTTATCTTCCTAAGATATTTCTCTCTCAAACATAGCAATATACAAAATGTGCCATCATCTATTGGCAATTTGAGGTGCCTAGAGACGCTAGATTTGCAGGTCTTCTCCAGACCGATAGTGCCAAATGTGTTCAAGTATATGAAACAGTTGAAGCATCTTTATTTACCCCGCACTTATAGGGTATGTTGTAAGTTGGAATTGGGTAATCTTAAATATTTGCAAACATTGGTGAATGTTCATCCCAAAACCATCCAAATTCCCACATGGTTCAAACTCAACCATCTTCAGGTTCTTAAAGTGAGGAATAATAAACGGGCCCAAGATGCAATGCCAATGCTGATATCAAGGTGTCCACATATAGAAAAGCTACATCTATATCACCCTATAAAGAAGCTTCCAGAAGCTCACCAATTCTCTCCATATCTAGCCAAGTTGACTTTATCGGGGACTAAACTTGAGGAAGATCCAATGAAAACGTTAGTGAAGTTGCCCAACTTAAAATTCCTTTGCTTCCGTTGGACGTTAGAGAAGTCTCCCGACTCAAGCCACACATCCGTTGGATGTGGGAGCTTTAATGGGAAGAATATGGTTTGTTCTAAAAGAGGATTTCCACTACTTCAATCTCTTCTCCTTTCTCACCTGTACTACTTAGAGGAGTGGAGGGTGGAGCAAGGAGCCATGCCCAGTCTCTGTTGTTTGGAAATTGAATTATGTGGTAGTTTGAAGACGATTCTTGATGGATTGAGGTTAATCACAACCCTCCAGTAATTGATGATCAAACGCATGCCAAAGTCATTCACAGATAGGCTTCACGAAGGAGGATCAGATTTTGACAAAGTCAAACATGTGCATTCCCTTGTATTTTAATCTTTGGCTAACAAGGTACAGCAATGAATTCTTGCACTTGCATTCTTTATAAATTTTATGCGGCTTCTTTTGATTAGAATGAAGCTCTTATCTATTCTTTGCAGCAATTTACATAAGGTTCTGAACCAAAAACCTATCTCTCAATTATACTACAAGAAAATTCTTCCTTGCTTCATCATGTGGTGGTCTCTTAATTTTTGCCACTGTTATTAACCGTTTCTTCTTCCTTTTTCTCCCTTTTGGGGGTCTTTCTATTTTTGTTTTTATTTTTATTGTTTGCCACTTCTTCTCATTCCTATTGCATAAATATATTGGTTGATGGTGTAAATATAGTTCTAAATGTTACTTTAATGATTACATGTCTACAGAATATTTCATTTTAATTCCTTTTTTATTTTGGGCTTCATCATTCTCCTTTGGCTTTTTTGCAGGTGAAATCCTCCATGGTTCACAACTGTTACGAGTTGGTTGCACAGACTCGTTAAGCATATTCCCTAATGCCTGTGTAGTGATGTAAATAATTTTTTGTATGGTGATGGTACTCTGTGGTGTGATATTTTGTTGGGTGGTTTGTTTGCATTTGTGTGTTTGTTTTAGTGTTACTTTCTTGTTCAGCTTTGTTGGCTATGCTATGATTGCACTCTTTGTTCATGTATTCTGTTGAATAAAAGAAACCAATGTATCATCGGAGGAGAAAAATAATTCTTCATTTAATGTGGGATTCGTCATATTTGTTTAAGTTATGTTTATCTCACAACATTTTTTATGTGTATTGTTTATAGTGAAGCTAGTTCAGTCTATCCTTGTGTTAAGCAGTAGCACTATATCTTATAGAGCTAGGACTATTAATAAGCATGGATAGAAATTGCTGTTGATAATCGGAACACTATAAATTCGACATCATACATAATTGAAGTAATCATTAAGTAGGAATTTTGTTGTTCTTAATAATAATTTATATAGTTCTTGTTGAATAGAGTGTTAGGTGAATATGAGCTGCAAAATACTTCTTGTCACTCCTAGACTTCTCTTGGTTGCCTTTACAGCCCTAATGGCTATTTGTATTTTGTTCTTTTCTCTTTTTCATATTTCCGTAAACCACTAGAGGTTGATTTTTTATATCGTTAGATTTATTGCTAAAAATATAAATAGTATATCTAATGATTCAAAGCAATTCTGTTTACCATATTTGAGGAATGATTGAAGTCTCAGGCCAAAGATCAAAGCAAACTAAGGTTGATTTTTTAGAAAATCATGTCGATTGTCATTATGTTAATTTATTTATTTTTTGTGGCTTTTTACTGGCAAAAACCAGCTACATGATAGATGGCAATGTTTTTTGACATTTGGTTTTTCTTATAAAGGGGACTATTAAAAGGACATTGGAGCCATGTATGATGTATCTCATGGGTTATGGAATCTACATCTACAATGACACATTTTGTACTTGTTGGGCTTTGTGGAGCCTAGTTGTGTTTAATCCAGTTGAAGGCCCGAATAATGTTGTGTGGTTTTTTAATGGGAGATTTTTTTAGGCTTAGTCCATGGAGCGGAGGCTTGGGCCGACAGGCCCAAGCCGAAGTGCTCATGGACAAGCCTTTTAGGGGTTCGGGAGCAACGCCCCCGTTTTGTAGCCCATTGTGAATCTTGTGTGCAGGATGTAGAAAACGCTATTTTTGTAATTAGGGTTTGTTGTTGTTGATGTTTTTGAGAGTGAGAAAGACTGTAGCCGCACTTTGTATTTTATTTTGATAATAGTAAAATCCCTGCAACTCCGTGGACGTAGGCAAATTGCCGAACCACGTAAATATTGTCTTGTGCGTGTAATTACTTTTTCTTTTGTGTGTGTTTTTCTCTATATTTTGTTTTCACAGGTTGAGAATTTTGTGGTAATTTCCCTACAACTAGTATCAGAGCCTAGGGCTAGGTTTGAGTGGGAGCAATGGCAGAGGAAGCAAGAAAGGCATTTGGAATAGAAAAGTTCGATGGCACAAACTTCTCCTATTGGAGGATGCAAATAGAAGATTATCTCTATGGGACGAAATTGCATCTGCCTCTTTTGGGGACAAAACATGCGACTATGAAGGATGAGGAATGGGCTCTTCTTGACAGACAAGTACTGGGAGTTATTAGGTTAACGCTGTCTAGGTCTATTGCACACAATGTTGTAAAGAAGAAGACCACAGTAGATCTGATGAAGGCTTTGTCTGGTATGTATGAAAAGCTGTCAGCAAACAATAAGGTGCATCTGATGAAGAAACTGTTCAATCTGAAGATGGTAGAGAACGCATCAATAGCACAACATCTGAATGAATTCAACACTATCATAAATCAATTGTCATCTGTAGAAATTGATTTTGATGGTGAGATCCGTGCACTGATCATTTTGGCTTCTTTGCCAAACAATTGGGAGGTAATAAGGATGGCAATAAGCAATTCCATAGGAAAAGAAAAGCTGAAGTACAATAATATACGAGATTTAATTATGGCTGAGGAGATTCACAGAAGAAATGTAGGTGAAACCTTAGGATCCGATTCTGCCCTAAACCTTGAGTCAAGAGGCAGAGGTAATGATAGAAATTCAAATTGGGCTAGATCAAAATCTAGAAATTCTAATCGGAATAGAAGTAAATCTAGATCAGGCCAACAAGTACAATGCTGAAACTGTGGGAGAACAGGTCACTTTAGGAGGCAACACAAAAGTCGTAAGAAGAGGAATGAAGATAATTCTGCTAATGCTGTAACAGAAGAGGTACAGGATGTATTACTTTTTGCAGTAGACAATCTACTTAATGATTGGGTTTTAGACTCAGGAGCTTCATTTCATACCAATCCACACCGAGAAATCATACAGAATTATGTTGCAGGTGATTTTGGTAAGGTGTATTTGGCTGATAGTATAGCTTTGGATGTTGTGGGTATGGGAGATGTCCGGATATTGTTACCCAATGGGTCTATTTGGTTACTAGAGAAGGTTCGACAAATTTCTGACCTAAGGAGGAATTTGATTTCTGTTGGACAACTTGATGATGAAGGGCATGCAATACTATTTGTTTGTGGGACTTGGAAAGTTACAAAGGAAGCTAGAGTATTGGCTCATGAAAAGAAGACTGGTACTCTCTATATGACCTTAAGTCCCAGAGACATAGTTGCAGTTATTGAGGTAAGTACTGATACAAGCCTATGGTACTACAGACTTGGTCACATGAGTGAGAAAGGGATGAAGGTGCTGCTGTCAAAAGGAAAACTACTAGAATTGAAGTCCATTGATTTCGACATGTATGAAAGCTGCATCTTTGGAAAACAAAAAAAGGTGAGCTTCTTGAAAACTGACAGGACACTGAAGGCTGACAAATTGGAGTTTGTACACATTGATTTGTGGGGGCATTCTCCGATTGCATCCCTTGAAGGTTCAAGGTATTACATCACTTTCATTGATGACTCAAGCCAAAAGGTATGGGTTTATTTTTTGAAAAATAAATCTGATGTATTTGAAACTTTTAAGAAATGAAAGGTCATGGTTGAAACAGAAACAGGTTTGAAAGTAAAATGTTTGAGGTCAGATAATGGAAAGGAGTACATAGATAGAGGGTTCAATGAATATTGTGCTGCACTAGGAATTAGGATTGAGAAGATCATTCCTGGGACACCACAGCAAAATGGTGTGGTTGAGCGCATGAATAAAACTCTCAATGAGTGTGCTAGGAGTATGAGGTTGCATGTTGGACAACCAAAAACTTTCTGGGCTGATGCTATTAGCACTGCAGCTTAACTGATAAACCGAGGACCGTCAGTTCCTATGGAGTTTAGACTTCTCGAGGAGGTTTGGAGCGGTAAAGAAGTAAGGTTTTCCCATTTAAAAGTTTTTGATGTGTTTCTTATGTTCATATTGATTCTGATGCTCGTAGTAAACTTGGTGCAAAGTCTAAAATATGTTTTTTCATTGGCTATGGTGATGAGAAATTTGGCTATAGGTTTGGGATGAACAAAACAGGAAAATCATCAAAAGTAGAAATGTGATATTTAATGAACAAGTCATGTATAAGGACAGGTCAACTATAGTGCCTTACAGAGATAGATCAAAATAAATATGAGTTTGTCAATTTAGATGATTTGACTAAAAATATTGTCTAGAAAATGGGTGAAGATGATAAGGAGAATGTAGATTCACAAGTAGATCAGAGTACACCTGTAGCTGAAGTCCGTAGATCTTCCAAGACCATTAGACCTCCACAACGTTATTCACCCACTCTAAATTATCTCTTGTTGACTGATGGTGGTGAGCCAAAGTGTTATGATAAAGCCTTGCAAGATGAAAATTCAAGCAAGTGGGAGTTAGCCATAAAGGATGAGATGGATTCCTTGTTGGGGAACCAGACATGGTAACTGACTGAATTGCTAGCAGGAAAGAAGACTTTGCACAACAAGTGGGTATATAGAGCATGATGGCAGTAAACGTTACAAGGTCAGATTAGTTGTTAAAGGGTTCTAGCAAAAGAAGGGCATTGATTACACAGAGATATTTTCTCCAGTTGTGAAGATGTCAACAATTAGATTGGTACTAGGAATAGTGGCTACAGAAAATTTACTTCTCGACCAATTAGATGTGAAGACAACATTCCTTTATGGTGACTTGGAGGAAGACATTTACATGATTCAGCCAGAAGGGTTCATTGTTAAGGGACAAGAGAATCTAGTTTGCAAACTAAGAAAGAGCTTGTATAGCCTAAAATAACCTCCTAGACAGTGGTACAAGAAATTTGATAGTTTTATGCATAGAATTGGGTTCAAGAGATTTGAAGCTGATCACTATTGCTATGTTCAATTTTTTGACAATTCTTATATCATTTTACTGTTGTATGTGGATGATATGCTTATTGTATGGTCTAGCATTGAGGAGATTAATAATCTAAAGAAGCAATTGTCAAAACAATTTGCAATGAAGGATTTGGGAGTTGCAAAGCAAATCATTGGTATGAGAATCATTAGAGACAAGGCTAATGGTACATTGAAGCTTTCACAGTCAGAGTTTGTGAAGAAAGTTCTCAGCAGATTTAACATGTATGAAGCTAAACTAGTGAGCACATTTTTGGGTAGTCATTTCAAACTAAGCAAATAACAGTCACCGAAAATAGAAGAAGAAAGGGACTATATGAGCAAGGTGCCCTATGCCTCAACTATTGGCAGTTTGATGTATGCTATGGTGTGTACAAGGCCAAACATTGCACATGCAGTGGGAGTTGTGAGCAGATTCATGAGTAGGCCAGGAAAACAGCATTGGGAGGCAGTCAAGTGGATTCTGAGATAACTGAAGGGTTCATTAGATATATGTCTTCGTGTCACAGGTGCAATTTTGAAACTACAGGGTTATGTAAATGCTGATTTTGCTAATGATATTGATAGTAGAAAGAGTACTACTGGGTTTGTCTTTACTCTGAGTGGTACAACTATATCTTGGGCTTTAAATTTGCAAAAGATTAGTACTTTGTCTATTACAGAAGCTGAGTATGTTGCAGCAATTGAAGTTGGAAAGGAGATGAGTTGGCTACATGGCTTTTTAGATGAATTGGATAAGAAGCAAGAGATAGGCATTCTACACAGTGACAGTTAAAGTGCAATTTTTCTTGCTAAAAATTCAGCTTTTCATTCAAAGTTGAAGCATATACAGACAAAATACCATTATATCCGATACCTTGTTGAAGATAAGCTGGTAAAACTTGAGAAGATTTGTGGATCTAAGAACCCGGCAGACATGTTGACTAAGGGTCTCACTATTGAGAAGCTGAAGCTGTGTGTAGTTTTAGTTGGCCTTCTAGCTTGAGGACAGGAGGATGAGTTGCAGGGATGAGGGATTGTTTTTGGAGGATAGCGGCTAATGTTGGTGATTGAACTAGTCTACTAGTAGGAGATTTGTTGGCCTTTGTGGAGTCTAGTTGTGTTTAATTCGATTAACGACTCGAATAATATTGTGTGGTTTTTTAGTAGGAGATTTTTTTAGGCTTAGTCCATGGAGTGAAGGCTTGGGCCAATAGGCCCAAACGGAGCTCTCATGGATAAGCCTCTTGGGGGTCCAGAGGCAGCGCCCCCGTTTTGTAGCCCATTGTGAATCTTGTGCGCAGGATGTAGAAAATGCTACTTTTATGATTAGGGTTTGTTGTTGTAGTTTTTTTAGAGTGAGAAAGACTGTAGCCGCACTTTATATTTTTCCCTGATAATAGTGAAATCCCTGCAAATCTATAGACGTAGGCAAATTGCCAAACCATGTAAATACTGTCTTGTACATAGGTTGGGAATTTCGTGGTAATTTCTCTACAGTACCCTCATAGATACTTGATAAATTAGGAACAAAGACGCACTTGTATTCAACATTTGAGCAATAAAGAATCTGTAAATTGGGAGGGGAAATACTCTAGCAAAAGGGAGGTTTAAATTTTTTTGCATCCTAGAATCATTAATGAAGTCATGAAGAAAGTGATTGGTATATAAAAATCTTTGAAAATTCTGGATCTTGTTTCTTGATTAAAAATGTTATGCATATACAACAAATTAGGCAGTGTGTGTGCACTGCCTCGATTCCTTATGTTATGTTCACTAAAGAATAAAAAATGTTAAGGGCAGTGAGCACAGATTAATTAATTTAAAGACCATGGATTAGTTCAAATTAAAGAAAAACAAAATTACTTTACTGAACAATCCATTGATGTATAAGAATGAAATTTTAAAAAGGAAAAAAATATACCTTTATGTCTTTAAAATTGGATCCACTTTTTTTTTAGTAATTGAAATTTTAAAAATTCATTTTTAATTCTAAAAAACTTACAAACGTATTTAAATTAGTCATTCCATAATTTTACTTTTGTAATATTGTGCTTATGTGGCAAAATTAGACAAAGTCACATGACTTATAACGATAAAGCTATCGAATTTGATAAATTTTCATTATTTATTTAAGAAATTTTAAATTTAACATGTTATAATTCCATAGCCTTATTGTTTTTTTTTTTTTTTTTTTTTTGTGAAAAAAAAAATCGATATGGCCATGGAATTATTAACATTTTACATTTACAATTTTTTTTGGATGAAACATTTACAATTTTTTTAAAATACAAAATATTTTTTTAAATTTTAGAAATTAAATTAGAGCTTAACAATTTTTGGACCAATGATATATTATCATGTTAAAAAGTAAACAACAACTGGTACAAAAAAAAAGGTAAAACGAAAAACGAATTGAAAAAAAAAAAAAAAAAAAAAAAAGAAGAAAACCTTTTCTCCTTCTTCCTCTTTCCTCACTTCTCTGATTTCTCTGTGTGAAATTCAATGGACGTGACTCTCTGTCCAAATCCCCAAACACTAACCCTAATCTCATGCACTCCCCAAACTTCTTCTCTCAATTCTCACTCTGTGTATACTTGTTCCTTATACAATATACATCAATATTTTTTTTTTTTTTTAAGAAAAGGGTTTTTTTATTATTATTATTATTTTTTTTTTTTGTACTGAACGTAAGTAGTTAGAGTCAAGGCATTGTTGTGTTAGGAAAACTTTATTTGTTAAGACAAGGTGCTGAGATTATATTTAACTGAATTTAGAGTAAAAACAGAAACAGAATATTTGTTTCATTGCACTTCAGTCCATAGCCCATTTTGATATTTTACTTATATTTTGCATCAATTTTTACCTTATCATAGAATATGATATGATTAATTGAAGGCTTTCTACTCTATGTATGTACAAAATCAAATTTTAAAGCATTTTTAGGCTAGAGTAATTCACAAAGTCCTCTTGGCTTTGATCTCAAGTGTTGCTTCTGCACTACAGCTTACTGTGACTGCTTGTGTATTGTGCAATCTTTTAAAATGGATGGATGGTGGCTAAAATGTATAAGTTGACTCTATGTTGACCATAAACACAATATCAGGTTGTGAGGCTTAGAGAATTTCCCCATATATAAGTTTCTTCTGCCCCACTATTGACCAGAGATCTTCTGCAGGTAAGATAACTAGTTCCCAGGACTCGTTCTTTTTCAAGTGCTCTCATGGTCTAACACATGGCTTCCTCCTGTGTGGGTTAGACAGAGCCTTGGAACAGAATTGGCTTCCTACAGTTTGTGTGAGACAGCGTTATATACAAATATTTGGCTATTTGGCATTAAGATGAAGATACAGGGAGAAAAAAAGGGAACTCGCACCATCAGGGAGACACCCAATCATTATTCTTATAATTCGTGATATTGTTAAAATCCAAATTTCTTCACTTATACTCCTGCTTCATCAATCATGCTCTCTCTTTGTTTACTAAAGAATAAAAAAAAACAAGCCCTGCTGGCTGCTGTATGCAGATACAAAAAATTAGGCTCTCTGCATGGACTGCCGTGTTTCCTTCTGTTATGTTCACTAATGAATAAAAAATGTTAAAAGGTATGCACTAAGCATAGATGCTCCAATATGGGTAGTTTCTCTAATGACCTTGACACTACTGAATCTGAATATCATGGACTAGTTCAAATTAAAGAAATGAAACAAAAGAAAAAATTATGACTTTTTGTCTAGATGAAAAACTTTGCCAGGTCTCTTTGAGGGTAACCTTTAAAGCATTTATACTACTAAAACAGAGACTATTGTGACTATTTTAACATTGTTTTACACTTTGGACCAAATACCCAACTCAATGCTCATAATGTGCTGAACTGGGGACTTGATCAACAATAAGACACCTAGTGCACCCAAGTGTCCATATTCTCATCACAATAATGAATTAGAAGCTCTATATTTAAAAAAATTAAAGCATTCACAAAAGAAAAATAATACAACTAGATGAGATTGTTCATCTAGGATTCCTTGATAATGAAAATTCATCTATGAACCTCTTCTAAAATATGAATATAATTCACGTCTGTGTAAATGCTGTCAAAATTATGCCTGGAATCATATAATTCAATTTTGTGTCTACAGTTGAGATAAATGCAGGGTATGTGCTTTTAATTATTTGTTGTATCCTGGAACATCTTCCATTTGCCATGCGTCCACCAAATAGGTTCCCTCTAAAATGTTTTCTGCTGAGGCATGATTGCATTTTCTGTTTACTGAAAAATATCATAGTTCAATTGGAATGCTTCAACTTCACGTGCTATTAATTGATTACTAGCTTCAGCTTCATATTGACAGGAAATCAAAAAAAAAAAAAAAAATGATAGGATTGACAGGAGATCATTTTTTTGTTTATCTTGCTCACGTTGTTGCTATGACAAGGATGAACTGGATGAGTTTGAAAATAAATTTGGGTTGTGAAGTAAAAGAATTTCAAGTGTGAAAAAAAAATGAGGCTCTGATACTACTGAAATTATTAGGGGCTTGTTAGCCATTACATATGAATGACAAAAACGCAAAATATTTAGTGAGATTAGTATCAAATGATAACTCACCTTTTTTATTAGCATCAGCAATTAACGAGAGTTACTAGAGCTAAAGATATCACAACCCCCCACCCCTCTTATCTCTAAATATACCTATAGTTGACATTATTGAAAGCATCGAGTTAAAAACTTGGGGTAGTTTCATTTTCTTTCCAAAAATTGAACATACAGACACACTGCTTAAAAGTGTTTGATACTTGGAGAGCTCTGCAATAGTTTTACTCCAATGCCCCTCATGTTAATAAGAGTGCTACATAAGTTACTCTTATGACAGTTGTATAAAATTTAAATCTCTTTTCATAGCTTAATATGAAAGGCAAGAGGACTTTGTGAACTACACCGGCCAAAAATTCTTTTAAAAATTTGTAGTATTGTCATATTTTATGGCAAGGTAAAGCTTGATGCAAAGTTTAGATAAAAGGTCAATATCATATTACAAATCCTAAGAACAAAAATCACTGAGAACTTAAAGGAGAATTGAGAGAAAATCTGATTCTGTTGACACTAATGAATTTGTTCGACGGTCTTTGAAAATAGCCTTATTAATTAACTTACTAGCCGTTACAATTCCTAAACTGAATAACAAACCTAACTAACTAACACTACAACAAATCAAAGCCGTACACGTTTTTACAGAAAATCACGTGCTAAACACGCCGGTAATTTAGCACACTGGGAATTTGAAGATTATCTCCAATACGACACCGCTACATTTAAATAAAACGGTACACTTTGCCTCTTTTGTAATACGACCTCGTTTCAGCTAGTTAGACATCTCTTATCTCAATACGATGTCGTTGTTATCATCTCTGAAAACTTACAAATATAGAGCTTGAGGCTTTGATGGTTGGTGAGTCGTATTTCTGTGCCTACCGGTACCATGCATATTGAAGAAGTCTCAGCGCTGTGCTACAATTCGTTCTCTGTGCTGCTATACTACAAATAGTTTAATAAGTTTAATTCTGTTATTGTTGCTAAATTCCCACGTGTTAGTCATGTGATATTTTGACTTAGTTATTGGAAGATTAGTTTGTTACTCAATTTTTTCTTCTAAACCTGTCATTCCACCTGCCCTCTTACCTAATGAATGGATTATTGATAGTGGTGCTACTGACCACATGGTTCATTTCATTTCATATCTTACCAAAATTACTTCTGTCACTCACATCTCTGTAAAACTTCCTAATGGTGAATCTGCCTTAGTTACTCATGTTGGTCAAGTACAGTTATCATGTGATTTGATTCTTGACAATGTGTTGTGTGTTCCTTCCTTTTCATTCAATCTTATCTCTATTGGGAAGTTAACACATTATCTCAAGTGCTGCTGCATTTTTCTGTCTCAATTCTGTTTTATACAGGACTTACTGCAGTGGAAGACGATTGGTTTGGGTAGAAAGCATGGTGGTCTGTATATTCTACAGCAAACCAACTCTGCAAAGCTTTCTATTCCAATTCAATTTTCCAATTTCATGTCCACTGTTCTCTCCTTCCTCTGTTGCAGCTGTTTGTAGTCCTGTTTCATGCAATACCTCTATTGTTTCCAAGTCTGTTTTGTGGCACAATAGACTGGGTCATCCCTCTTCATCTAGGTTGCACTTGCTTAGTTAAAGAATTCCAAATGTAACTTTCCGTGACAAGGAGTTTCCTGTTTGTACTATTTGTCCTTTAGCCAAACAAAAAATGCTTCCTTTTCCTAATGAAAATAACATTTGTTCTTCCATCTTTGGTCTTGTTCATTGTGATATCTAGGGACCCTTTTCTGTTCCTTCTATTAATGGTTTTAAATATTTCTTGACCATTGTTGATGATTGTAGTAGATGTACTTAGGTATATTTGATGAAATTCAAATCTGATGCCAGACACATTATTTAGTCTTTCTTTTCTTTTGTTGAGACTCAATTTCATATCAACATTAAAACCTTGAGATCAGATAATGGCCTTGAATTTCATATGCCTCAATTTTTCTCTTCCAAGGGTACCTTACATCAACTGAGTTGTGTAGAGACACCTCAACAAAACTTAGTTGTTGAAAGGAAACACCACCATATCTTGAGTGTTGCTCGAGCCCTTAGGTTTCAAGCCAACTTGCCTCTGAAATTCTGGGGTGACTGCATCCTTATAGCAGTCTATCTTGTTAATAGGTTGCCTAGCCCTTTGTTGAATAACAAAACTCCCTATGAAATTCTTTTGGGTACTGTTCCTTCTTACTCTCACCTTAAAGTTTTAGGTTGTCTTTGTTTTGCCACTACTCTCTCTAGAAATAATCAAAATTTGATCCTAGAGCTTCTCCTTGTGTCTTTCTTGGCTATCCATATGGGGTCAAGGGATATAAATTGTTCAATCTTGACACCAAGTCAGTTTTCTTGTCCAGAGATGTTGTCTTCCATAAGCATATTTTTCCCTTTCATACCATGGATTTTCATCTTCACAATCCTTCTACTTCTCTTCCATTCTCTGCTGGTTCTTTATTTCCACCTCCCATTTTCACTTTTGATGATTCACCACTGGAAGTTTCTGCTCCAATTATTGACACACCTCCATCTACTACACATGATCCTACTCTAGTAATTCTTGACTCTGTCCCTGACCAACCTGCCCAATCTGCCCAACCTGATGCTACACTTGATCCTACTCCTGCTCCACCAGCACCCAGATGTTCCTCCAGACCTCACAAATCTCCTGCCTACCTTCATGATTTTCACTGCCAGCTTGTCTCAGCTACATCCATACCCTTACCTACTACTCCTTTTCCTATTGCATCTGTTCTTTCCTATGATAGACTATCTACCCCTCATAGAGCTTTCACATTTGCTCTTTTTGTTTGTGCTAAGCCTAAGTCCTATGCTGAGGCTGCAAGGGAACCTAGGTGGCAGGCAGCAATGTCTGATGAGATACATGCCCTTGAAATCAACAATACTTGGCAACTTACACCTTTGCTAGCTAGTAAGGTCCCTATAGGTTGTAAATGGGTGTTTAAAATCAAGCATAAGGCTGATGGGAGTGTTGAGAGATTCAAGGCTAGGCTGGTGGCAAAAGGGTACACTCAACAAGAGAGTTTGGACTACTATGAAACCTTTAGTCCAGTTGTGAAGTTTGTCACTGTTAGGACTCTCCTAGCTGTTGCAGCTGCTCTTGATTGGCATTTGGTTCAGTTGAATGTTAATAATGCATTTCTGCATGGAGACCTTGATGAGGAAGTATATATGCACCCTCCTCCTGGGTTTGGTAGCAAGGGTGAGCCTGGTTTGGTCTGTAAACTCACTAAGTCCTTGTATGGACTGAAGCAGGCCAACATATAGTGGTTTTCGAAACTTTCAACCATAATCATCAACCATGGTTTCACTCAGTCAAAATCTGACTACGCCATGTTTACTAGAGTTCATAATGATGTCATCATAGTTATCTTAGTGTATGTTGATGATATTTTAGTGGCTAGCAACAACCTTGAAGCTGTTTCAGAATTCAAGCAGTTTCTCCATGATCAGTTTAATCTAAAAGTTCTTGGTCCATTGAAATACTTTCTAGGATTAGAGGTGGCTCGATCCTCCACAGGCATAAGTGTTTGTCAACGAAAGTATGTTCTGGAACTCTTAGCAGAAACTGGACAATTGGCAGCCAAGCCAATTAAATCTCCTATGGAGCAACACACCAAGCTATCAAATTATCATGGAGAGTTGTTAACTGATCCTTCTCAGTATAGGAGGCTTATTGGAAAGCTGCTGTACTTGACATTGACCAGACCAAACATTACTTACAGTGTGCATCAACTTAGTCAATTTCTTGCTCAGCCTAGACAGCCACACCTCCAAGCAGCTACTAGGATTCTTAAGTATTTGAAAGGAACACCTGGACAAGGTCTTTTTTTTCTCAGCAACCTCAGATTTGCTCTTGAAAGGTTACTGTGATGCAGATTGGACCAGCTGTCCTGACACAAAGAGGTCTATCACTGGCTTATGTGTATTTCTGGGTGAGTCCTGAATTTCCTAGAAGTCCAAAAAGCAGCGTACTGTGTCCAGGTCTTCTGCTGAGTCAGAATATAGGTCTATAGCTGCTGTTGTCAGTGAGTTTGTATGGCTAAAAGGTTTACTTAGAAACTTGTCAATAAGTCATGATCAGTCTGCTCTTCTCTATTGTGATAGTAAAGCTGCCATTCACATTGCAGCTAACCCTGTATACCATGAGAGGACTAAACATATAGAGCTTGATTGCCATTTTGTGAGAGAGAAGATCCAAGATGGTCTAGTCAAAACTTTCCATGTCTCAACTAAGCACCAACTGGCAGACTTGCTTACAAAGCCTTTGGAACATCAACAGTTTAGCAACCTACTTTGCAAGATGGGCATGAGTAACATCTATGCTCCATCTTGAGGGGGAGTATTGAAGAAGTCTCAGTGCTGTGCTACAAGTCGTTCTCTGTGCTGCTATACTACAAGTAGTTTAATAAGTTTAATTCTGTTATTGTTGCTAAATTCCCATATGTTAGTCATGTGATTTTTTGAGTTAATTATTGGAAGATTAGTTTGTTAAGTTTGTTACCGTGTATATAAACTAATGAGGTTTTCAATAATAAATCATCAGAGCATTTCATTCATTTTGGCTTTGCTCTATCTCACTCATTCTCTCTCTCTCTCTCCCCTCTGAAACTTAATAATGCACATTCATTGTATAATGTGGTTGGTGAAGAAATTTATAAGGCATTAAATATGGACAGAGGACCGAGACTATTCGCGGTAGGTGGAGAAATAATCAAAAGTAAAAATAAAGAGTTACAGATAGGGGTGTCAAATGGGCGAGTTTGAGTGGGTTTGGGTATTTAAAACCCATTCACTCATTAAAACCCACTTAACTAATTATTTTTAACCCAAACTCAACCCAACCCAATTATAATGGGCAAACCCTAACCCACCCAATTACCCAATTATTAAAATTACCAAAATGCCCATAAACACAATAACAGCTCAGCACCAGGAAAATAGAGGAATAAGATAAGAAACTAAGTGGTCCACCGTTTGGTTGCCGAGAAAATTTAGAAAAATAAGGAATTGAATTTTGAAAATTGAATCCAACGCAAAAAAAAAAAAAAAAAAGGGAGGCCAAATGAAGCCACTTCGACTCAATCAAACCAAATATAGCCAAATGGCTCTATTACATGCACCAAATTCAGAAAAAGAAGACAATGAAGAACAATTCCTCAACTTTCTCAACAACCAAACGGATTTTGGATTTGAAAAAAGAAACCACGAGTTCGAAGCAAAGAAGAAATGAAGAGATTCAAGCGAGAGAGGAGACCTTCGGGCTGAGCTGATTGGCGTTGGGAAGGTGAGTACGCTTGATGACGATGCGAGTGATGAATTCTTTGACAGCATTTCAGAGAGTGCTTGATGTGGGTATGGGTTTACAAAGGAGTTTTAGATTTCAACTTGATGTTGCTATCGGAGCTGCCATGGCCAGACTCAATCGAGTCCTTCAAATCGCCGATAGAGTCAATGCGGCGCGTTCGATTCTCGAGCTGAGTGAGGCGCGCGCTGATTCCTTCCACGGCGTGCATTAGATTCTCACCCAGATCTTCCTATCAATTGCCGAGATCAACAACTCTGAATCATCGGCGTGTGATTGATGAGTCGAAACGATGGGTCGTATAGGGTGGAAACGGAAGGTCGGAGAGAGTTCTCTGATGGCAAGCTCAAAGAGTATTTTTCTGGATATTTCTAGATTTTCTAGTTGCCATCAGAATTTTTCTGGATTTTCAGAGAGAGTATTTGAGTGCTGTTGTTTGGTTGGCAAGAAAGTGAGAGAAAGGGAAATAACAAAAATTTTCTTTGTGGTTTCCGGAAAAAGGCAAGAAAGGACAAGAAAATGAATGGATTTTAAAATTGAGAATTTTTTTTTTTTTTTTTTTTTTTTTATGGGAAGGGCTGGGTTAAATTTGGGTATATTGTTTTTGGGTTAAATGGGGTTCAATGGGTTTTTAGTTAAAACCCAATAATCACTAGGTTTAATTGGGTTGATGTCCATTTAACCTAACTAATAATTGGGTGAGTTTGGGTTCAATTAGAGTGGGTGGGTTTGGGTGGGCAAATGGGTTTGAACTTGCTTTGCCACCCCTAGTTACAGAGAAACTGAGAAAGTGATGGAAGGGAAGGAAGATACAGGTGAAAGGAAAAGAAGAGAAGAGAGAGATTAATGGTAGAGTGGACCTCCAAAATGGTGTGAGAGAAAGCAAGAGAAATAAAAACGGTAGCTGCTGCAATGGCATGCATTAGGTGACATTAATATATCTTTGGACACACGCGTTGTCTTCTCTTCTATTCTCTCTTAATTTGGGGTGCTGCTCATGCTTCACTCGAAAGTTTATATGCTTCATGTTGTTACCAGTTGGGTCGGCGCTCAACTCAGTCAACAACTTTGCCTGCATTAAAAAGTGGTAGTTGCAACAGCATTTGATGACACACAATCAACATTCAAGTGGTAGCTGCAACGACATTAAATAACACATAATCGGCATTAAAAAGTGGTGACTGCAACGGCATTAGATAACATATAATCGGCATTAAAAAGTGGTAGCTTTGCAACGCCATTAAAAAGGGTATGCTTCATAAAGTTTGAAATTTCTCTAGCATCTCTATTATCCAACTACCCCTTATATCCTTTTAAGGGGACCACTTTGTGAAGAATTTTCACACTTGAAAATGAAAGAGAGACATGGAGAGAGGTAAGGTAACCTCCACAATTTCCTTATCCCCTCTGTCCTCTTTACAACCATATATTTATGCTGCTTTATCTTCAATTTGCTTTTAACTTGCGATTTGACTTATAAGAATCATCACACACCCATATAGACTTACTACAACAACAAAATCAAATCATTATGTTGAGATTCAAATTAAAAATAAATAAATAAAAAACCAAAACAAAAAGGAGAAATATTTAATTTTCCGATGGGTATGTCCCCTATTGTCCAAGAGTGACTCCGTCAATGCACATAAGGGAGAGAAAAATAGGTTAAAATATGAAAGCATGCCACAAACTCCATTAAAAATCATGATAATCATGTATTAAGTTGATTGTAGATGCAAATTAAAATAGTTTGTTCCTATTAAAAATGATGATGCCAAAAATTGTCAGTGAGCTGCACGGTCCTCACATGCTCTAAATAGAACCTGCGAAACAAAAATAAAGAAGACCTTGTAGAGAGTACTGGTGTGGTACCAGTCAAATATCCTCCAAAGGTTAAGTTAGAGAATGTTCACAACTCTAGAGTACTAGAGCTGGGGGAAATTATGCGTATGCCTGTCCATCTCTGTGCATACATTTTAGGATGTACTTATCCCTTAAAGGACTTGGTGAATCACTAGGATGGACCCGTCTACTTTGGTGTACTCCTCCACCTATAGATTTAACAATGAACTTGTCCACTTGTGGACGTAATAAGGAACTTGCCCGCTTGTGGACTTAATAATTTTAATGCGTCCTCATGGGATGAACTCGTCCACATGTGGACTTAATAATGAACTCGTCCACTTGTGGACTTAATAATAGATGTAGTTCTGTAGAGGCACATACATACACATGTCATATTTGAATAACTCCTTTTATTATGATAAATATTTGCATAAGTAAAAAATTGTTCTTGAAAGAGTAAAAAGCTGCCCTTTGGGCTCAAAAGGTTGTAGATATTAAAAAAATTAACTAAAAGGAAGTAAACTAGAAATAAGGAGTGTTGTTCTTCGTGCCATTTTCTACTGGAAGTATTTCTTCAAGTGCTCTACGTTCCATGGGTGGTGCAACTTTTGCCCATCTAGTGCCTCTAGGTGGTAGGTTCCCTTCCTTTGCCATGAAACGATCCTATAGGGCCCTTCCCAATTAGATCCTAGCTTTCCCCGGAAGGGATCTCTTGTAGTGCCAGTCACCTTTCTCAAGATGAGATCTCCGACCTGAAAGTTTATGTGCTTGACTCTCGAGTTGTAGTGCTTGGCCATGAGGTTCTAGTACCGCTCTAATCTTTGTTCAACCGCTGCTCCAACCTCATCCACCAAGTCAAGCTGCAAATGCATAGCTCCATCGTTCTTGCTCTCGTCATGGTTTCCCACTCTATAGCTTGTGAGTCCGACCTCAGCTAGGATGACGGCCTCGCTTCTGTATGCTAGTCGAAACAATGTCTCTCCTCGTTGTCTTCCTATACGCCTATAGAACACTTGGAAATTCTTCCAGCCATATACTCTTTGCCCCTTCAAGCCGAGTTTTAATGATTTTGAGCAAGGATCGGTTTGTTACCTCGACTTGTCAGTTGGCCTGAAGGTGGGCGGGTGAAGAGTAGTGATTCTTAATCCCCAACTACGAGCAAAAATCTCTGAACAAGTCATTGTTAAACTGCTTCCCGTTATTTGAGATCAGTAATCTAGGTATGTCGTACCTGCAGATGATGTTCCTCCATACAAAGTTTTGTATGTTCTTCTCTATGATGGTGGCCAGGGCTTCAGCTTCCACCTATATGGTTAAGTAATTTATACTGACCATTAGGAACTTCAACTATCTCATCGCTATTAGGAATAGGCCCATGATGCCCAACCCCCATTGAGCAAAGGGTCATAGGGCCATCATCGGAGTAAGCACTTTTAAGGGCTATCTAATGACGTGGCCGAACCTTTGACATTTATCGCATGTTATGACATAGGCTGTAGCATCCTTTTGCATGGTGAGCCAATAGTATCCAGCCCAATCAACTTGTGCAGCAACTGACCTAGAATGGTTCCCGTAGATCCCTTCATGGACTTCTTTCATGACATAGTCTGCTTCCTCGGGGCCTAAGCACCTTACGTATGGGTGGGAGGAGCCTCTTTTGTACAAGACATCCTTTATTAGGACGAAACATGCTGCCTGGACCTTCAACTTTCTTGCGGCCTCCTTACCGTCAAGAGTGTGTCGTCTTTCAAATAAGAAATTATTGGTGTGGTCCAGTTGCTTCCCGAGTCTATTTCCTGCATTCCGACGCCATCTATCAAAGGTAAGAGCTGAACAAAAGAAAGTACCTTACGTAAAGAATTAGAGGTAAGAGCTGATTCATTGTTAGTGTGCAAAATTAGGTACTAAAGAAACAATATTCTAAATTGAAAAGTTTTGCCCAGCGTATGGATTACTCTGAATCTAAAGACTCTGAATAATAAAAACAACATCTCCAAAACTCTCTTTTCAAGACTTTAGAGGTTAAAAGTTTTTGAATTATAAATTTATAATTAAAATGAATTTATAATTATGTGAATAATCATGAATTCAAAATTAATGTTTTGTATTTTGATCTTGGTCACAATGGTGGGTGCGTAGTAGCCCCATTATGG
The DNA here is from genome assembly GCA_032878915.1 of Castanopsis chinensis. Taxonomy (NCBI): domain Eukaryota; kingdom Viridiplantae; phylum Streptophyta; class Magnoliopsida; order Fagales; family Fagaceae; genus Castanopsis; species Castanopsis chinensis. Next base: position 5,651,468 of record JAVQMG010000104.1, on the reverse strand, counting down.
TTAGGAGCCAATCTCATTTGGGTTTTCAAATGGAGACTGAAAGTTTTGGATATTTTGTTTAACCTCTATTTTATCTTTTCTTTTGCAAATAAAAAATAGTCATAATTTTGTAATTACTATAAGACCGATTGTCTCTATTACGTTTTGCAAGTTGGAGGACTCTCTTTCATATTGTTTGGATTTCAAATGATTTTAAATATATATGAGTCCTAAACCATCAAGCTCAACTCTTCATCCAATTCTTTATGAAGAACATTTCCCAGAAAGCATTGAGTTGGAAATATAGAAAACATGTCATCAATCAACTATAAAGTTCCAAAAAAAATGGCATTTGAAACAATTCAGATTAATTAGAACAATATAAAATTTCTAGGCATCTAGAAGGAATCAAATTGAAAATCTATACCATATGCTCCATGATAATTATCTATATTATAAATTGAAGTCTCAAAAGCTAAAAGTCAAACAACTTCAATTTTATATATATTATCAATTGTAGATTTCCTTGACATTTACATTTCCTCACTCTAGAGAGGATCACTTTGTCATGGCTTCATCATAATATATATATATATATATATATATATATATATATAGACACACACACAATTGAATTTGAACCTATAGTATTCATTCTATGATAATTATTCATTATCAATAGGCCAAGATACCCATTGGTTTTTGGTGTAGGTGGGGTTTAAATTCTGAATCTCTTATTCAACAATAAAAATTTTTACCAATTGAGCTAACTGAAATTCACAATGTGTATTGTATTTATACTTAAAAATTCATTGATTCAATTTTAATTAAAATAATTAAAGTCTTTTACCCTTGCATCAATAATAATAATAATAATAATAATAATAATAATAATAATAATAATAATAATAATAATAATAATAAAAGCATCAACGGGAATATATTTGGTACAAGTAAGAAACTGTATTTCTAAGAAACATTTGTCTGGAGAAAGATTTCAAAAACATTGGAGATGGAAATTGATAAGGAATATTTCTATTTTTTATGCGTCATCAAAAATTAATGTCCCATTTTTTTTTTTTTTTTTGTGAGAATTAATGTCCCAAAAATTTTAAGATTTAAACACTTGCACATTCATAATCATTATGTTGGTTTTCTCATTGATAAAATTGTTATTGTGCTCTTTCCATTCAAGCTAAGTTCATTATGCTCGAGCTTTACATAATATAACTATAAATTTTGAGAATACACCACTAAGTAATATTTTGCATATAGACACAGTATCGTTAACCCTTTTATACCCCATTTCTTTGTAACACTTATAAAGTAAAATCTAGAGATTTTTGTAAAAATAATACAGTATTATTTTATGTGGAATTTTTTTTAGAAAAATAGCCTTTTAAAAAAAAAAAAATCATGTTTTGTATCGAAACTTCAAAATTTGCAGTTTTAGTGTACAATGTGTTTATACTAAAGTCGTGTTTTCAAAGTCATTTCAATGCAAAACTTGATATAATCAATTTTAGTGCAAAATGTGAAATTTGAATGCTTAAAATAATGTTTATAAAGAAAGGCTATTCTCCCATAATATTTTACCATTATTTGTAATAATAATAAAATAATATATTCTTTGGCCAAAAAAGCCATAAAATCTAACTAAACTCCCGACTAACTTATCATTTTAATATGCAATTTAGCATGCTATATGTGCTTATCCAATCTCAATATAAAAAAAACAAAAGTTTTTTCAATTGTTTTTTATAATATGAATCAAGAAACCACTATAGTCCATTAAAATGTATTGCACCCACCCATCCCCAAAAAAACTCAATTTAATGATTCCTAAATCTATATATATATATATATATATATATATATATATATATATCTAAAAGCTGAAGCATAGCATTTACTGTTACTATGCTCATATTGTGCCACCTCATTGACTAAATAATCATTTTTTTCTTATTTAATTTTTATTCCCTAAATTTTGTTAACAATATCAAATATATAAATATTTTTTTGAGAATATATTAAATATATATATATATATGTATGTATATATAGATTGAATTTACACATTTATCTTGAGTAGTTTTAATTTTATATGTAACTTTGTCTTTACACATTCATCTACTGTAATTTAGATGTTATAACTAAGCAATAGAATCAATGAAGAATCAAAAAAAGAAATAAACAATGTCTATGCATATCTATCTATACTATTGTAGGGACACGATTTTCTGACCAAGCCCAAAAATGTGAGGGATCTTGGCCCAGTGAACCCAATACAATAAATTTGTAGAGAGTGAGTCAAAGAGCTAAACTTTAGTGCATGGATAACAGTTAATATGGTTTTGGATGATGAGCCAACAAGAATTGAACCTAGTTTGTGCAAGAAGTTTGTCCTCTACATAGTCCGAGGAGCTCTATTACAGTATATATTGGATGACAATAGTTACGGGAGTTGTTGAGATTGCTACCGTGCTTTCTCTTCTCCTTTTTGCTCCCCTTGCTTTCATGAAAGGCCTCTTCCATTATATAGTTCCTTTTGGATGATCTTAATCGTACACTTGTTGATCTTTTGAGCCACCACTTGAGTGCTTATCCCATCAAACACCCATTCTGGCCTTCTGTGAGTTTGTGGTTGCCGAGGCAGTACTGTTCAGGGGTCTTTTCCACATAAATGCAGTTAGAAAATTAGCTGCACGGCACTCAGTGTGATGTAGCAGCTTTTCCTTAGATATTTTTAAGTCCTTATCCTTCTTGTACGTTCATGATGCTCGTCCATATCGCTAGAACTTCCTGGAAGGTCACTTTGATCATTAGGATCCATACCAAATCTGCGTTTAGCTTATCCGAGGAGATATTCCTCCTCGGACTCAAACTACTCACGATCTCAACCAAAGCCCTGTGCCCTCTGCCGAAGCCCAAGGCCCAATTGTATGTTCTGGGCCCGTGACCCCACAATAGCCCCTCAAAACTTTGGTTTTTTCCTCTCATCCGAGGAAAAAGGTGGGGTTTTGACTCTATAAGAGTTAATTCTACTTAATACTTTGGTTTATACCCGTGGGAGTGCCATTTTTCGTACCCCAAACTTGTACTATACATTGCTCTTTTCAGAGCTACCAATCTGAGGAGTTGGTCATAATCTTGGGTCTGTCTTGACACTTAGTGAGAATCAAATAGATATCATGGAACATTACTCTCCCCAAAGTATGTGGTCCGAGGAGTCATGCACAACTAAGATTTTGTTTGAATACTTTTGGGAAAAATGTCATGTGTGTTAATTTCCTCGAAGCATGTGGTTCGAGAACTCAGGCATGTCTAAGGTTCTGTTTAACACTTAGCAAAAGGTCTGAAGGACCCAACATAGCTAAGGCTCTTCTTAGCAAGAGGTCTGAGGGACCCGACATAGCTAAGGCTCTGTTTAACACTTAGCAAGAGGTCTAAGAGACCTGACGTAGGTAAGACTCTTCTTAGCAAGAGGTCCGAGGGACCCGACATAACTAAGGCTCTGTTTAACACTTAGTAGGAGGTCTGAAGGACCCGACATAGCTAAGGTTCTTCTTAGTAGGAGGTCCGAAGGACCCAACATAGCTAAGGCTCTGTTTAACACCTAGCAAGAGGTCTGAGAGACCCGACGTAGGTAAGGCTCTTCTTAGCAAGAGGTCCGAGGGGCTCGACATAACTAAGGCTCTATTTAACACTTAGCAAGAGGTCTGAAGGACCCAACATAGCTAAGGTTCTTCTTAGTAGGAGGTCCGAAGGACTCTACATAGCTAAGGCTCTGTTTAACCACTTCTAAAGATGTCAGTTTGTGCTAATTTCCCCAAAGCAGGAGGTCCGAGGACCCGACATAGCTATGGTTCTGTTTAACCACTTCTAAAGATGTCAGTGTGTGTTAATTTCTCCAAAACAAGAGGTCCAAGGACCCGGCATAGTTATAGTTCTGTTTAACCACTTTTAAAGATGTCAGTGTGTGTTAATTTTCCCAAAGCAGGAGGTCCAAGGACTCGACATAGCTAAGGTTCTGTTTAACCACTTCTAAAGATGTTAGTGTGTGTTAATTTCCCCAAAGCAGGAGGTCCGAGGACCCGATATAGCTATGGTTCTGTTTAACCACTTCTAAAGATTAAAAGATATCAATATATACCTTCCAGAACTAGCCCCGCTGTGGAGCCCCTTTGATTTGTTGCGCCATCAACATATACCTTCCAGAATAAAGGTTCTTGTAGGGAGATTGTGCCAACCGATTTTCCACCCATGCTCCATGTTGCTGCCACTACCTCTAATGGAGGTTCAGCGAACTCGGCCATCAAATTCGTGAGGACCTGGCCCTTAACAGAGGTACGAGGCATGTACTTGATGTCAAATGCCCCTAGAACTGTGCCCCGTTCAGCAACCCTCCCCATGTGATTAGCACTTGGCCACCATAAAGGCTTTTCCTGGGGACCCTTGTTGATGGGGACCTGATCCCACCACAATTAACCGTTGCACTCACTATCACACAAGCTCTTCCTATAGACGGAGCCAATTATAGGGACACGATTTTCTGACCAGGCCCAAAAATGTAAGGGATCTTGGCCTAGTGAACCAAGTACAATAAATTTGTAGAGAGTGGGTCAAAGATCTAGGCTTTAGTGCATGGATAACAGTTAATATGGTTTTGGATGATGAGGCAACAAGAATTGAACCCGGTTTTTGCGAGAAAGTTTGTTTTCGGCACAGTCTGAGGAGCTCTGTTCCAGTATATATTGGATGACAATGGTTACGGGAGTTGTTGAGATTGCTACCGTGCTTTCTCTTCTCCTTTTTTCTCCCCCTGCATTCATGAAGGGTCTTTTCCATTATATAGTTCCTTTTGCATGATCTTAATCCTACACTTGTTGATCTTTTGAGCCATCACTTGAGTGCTTATCCCATTAAACACCCCTTCTGGCCTTCTGTGAGTTTGTGGTTGTCGAGGCAATACTGTTCAGGGGTCTTTTCCACATAAATGCAGTCAGAAAATTAGCTGCAGGGCACTCCGTGCGGTGTAGCAGCTTTCCCTTAGATATTTTTTAGTCCTTATCCTTCTTGTACATTCATGATGCTCGTCCATATTATTAGAACTTCCTGAAGGTCACTTTGATCATTAGGATCCATACCAAATCTGCGTTTAGCCTATCCGAGGAGATATTCCTCCTCGAACTCGAACTACTCACGATTTCGGCCAAAGCCCCACGCTCTCTGCCGAAGCCTAAGGCCCAATTGTATGATCTGGGCCTGTGACCCCACAACTAATATATAATAATGGAAGGTTTAAAACAAATTTTACAAAAGCTTTTTTTGTGTCATGTCATTAGCAATCTTTTTTATTTTATTTTTTTCAATTTTTACTTTGTTTAACCTTTCATCTTTTTCAACCATTGTATTCTTAGTTCAATTTTTCATCTTCTCGAATCATTGGCTTCTTAAAATTTTCATTTGATTTCCTTTATAAATTTTTAAATTTTTTCCTCTTTATCTTCATAAATTCTACGATTTCACTTTTTTGATCTTTTTATCTACTTCCACCCTTCCAACCTTTCATCTTCATGAATTCTACAGTTTCACTTTTTTGAACCTTTCATCTACTTTTACTCTTCCTCTTCCAACTTGATTTTTTTTTATAAATTTATTTTACTTCATTTCCACTTCTCTCCCTTATTCCTTCCAAGTTGTTCATTGCAAAAAAGGTTAATTCTCTCTCTCTCTCTCTCTCTCTCTCTCCCCCCCTCCCCCAATTTTGTCTATTTTAATTTTTTTTATTGTTTCAACCACTCCCCCCCCCCCCTCCCCCTTAATGGTTCTTTTTGTTATTGTTGATCTAATTGCCACTTCACATTTGTTTCTCTTTTTGGAAAATTTGTATCAACTTTTATGCATATTTAGGTATTTTGGTATTCCAATTCCCAATAAATAAAAAAAATCCACTTTTTTTTTTTTTTTTTATTGATTCAATTAGATGTTAAACTATGAAACTTTATTAAGTTTTGTTTAATTTTTAAATAATTTTGGGTGAACAAAAATGTAGTTTTTGTAGAGAAAGTACTCTTAATAATTATATTAGAAATACTCTATAGTGCCACTTATTTAGATAAAAGCAAACGTTAATCAAATGGAAATAATTGAATGAGTGACATATTTTAGCTTCCGCAATGGTTATTTTCATTATTATTATTATTTTTGTTGTTGTTATTATTATTAATTATTATAATGACGCACATAGAAACTTAATTATAAGATTATGCTAATAATTGTTTATTCTATAATCTTTTTTAGTGGACAAATTTGCAATTTCTGTAGAGAAAATAATCTTAATAGATTATAAATAAAATGTTTTTTTTTCCTAATCGATCAATTTATCATTGTCAAGCGGTGATTGATATGACATTTTGCAAAACGATGATTGATGAGACATTTTGTTTTTTTGTTTTGCAAAGCATCTTCATATAGGTATGTTTTGATTCAATGTATTTAAAGGATGTATTGAGATAAGTAATGTATTCAAGAAGAGAGATCATGATTATACTTTGTATACTTCAAAAGAGATAGATTGGTTTGAAATTAAAGATAACACTAATATAGGATGCTACAAGTTGAAATTAATTAATGGTGGGAAAAATCTATTTTTCTCATTCTTTTCTAAATGTCATAATTGGAAAATTTTAATTCACACTATATTCTATCACTAGCAAATTGGCTCATAATATGAATAGATGAAAATAATCTTAATATAAAATAATATATATATATATATATATAACTTTTTTATTTATAGGGAACAAAAAATTCATTACTTAAAAAAAAAAAAAAAAGACCCTTTCCCTTTGTTGGTTTTGTAAATAGTTACATAAGAAAAAAAATTACTTAGTTAATAGTTTAATACATTTAAAATGGAATTCTCTTATGAGAAAACACTATGTTAGTCCTAATATATAATTTTATGAATATTTTAAAAAATAAATTATATATTACATTTTATTTTTGTAAAGTTTTTATTTACAACTATTTTGTGTTGACTTTAATTCCGTGCCAAATTTGATTATAATTTTATTCAATCTATTTTCCCTGTATTTATGTGGGGTTTTTAATTGTAAGGGTTGTGTGTGAGAGAATATGAAAACTCAAGTTTAAAGTAAAGAACAAGTGGGCGAGAAGCTCGCAAGAAGCTAACTCACGAAGTAGCCATGTGTAGAGCACATGACTAGAATGTGAAGAGTCATGACAAGTAGGGATGGCCATGGGTAGGGTATGGATTGGGTATACCCATACCCTACCCAAAAAGTTTGCCCATGGATGCCCGAATATTAATATCCATTAGTATCCATATCCGAATCTTACCCCGAATATATTATCCATAGATATTCATACCCTACCCGAAACCCATTTAATTTTTTTTTTTTTTAAATCCAAAACATTTTACTTTTTTTTTTTTTGAAAGACCAAAAGATTTTACTCAAAAAACACAATACACACTGAATGAAAACCTCAAAAAATTCCTATTAAAAAAAAAAAAAAAAAAAAAAAAAAACCTAAAAAAATCTCCTTCTCCTTCAATGGCGTCCTCCGAATCCGTAGACAATAGCTTCCAAGCCCGAGTCTGAAAGGTGTTCAATTCCCTCTCATCCTTGAAATCATTGTCGTGGTCACTCATCGACGACGAGGTTGAGCGACGAGAATGGAGGCAAGATACTAACGACACGCAATCGCGTCGACACGCCGTGCTCATAGGCGTTCGACGAGCTTTAAGAAAGACCAAAGAGCTTTGCGAAGAAAGCTTCGTAGAGAGCTCGATGACCGAAACAACGACACGGATGAACAGTCTGATCGGTCGTTTAGAGGCGGAGATGCTGATATAGACGAATGGGAAATCAGTTCTTCAATCGGCTTGGACCCCACTCTTGACTAAACAACAATATTTTTCCGGTGAGGGGTTTCCGATTTCATTGGTAAACGATGATGAACAGTCCGATCGGTTTGTTTCTTTTCATTTTGCATAATTTTGATTTTAATTTATCTATTATTTTTTAAGGTTTTCGTTCGGTGAGAGAGGTTTTTTTTTTTTTTTTTTTTTTTTAATACGGATTAGGTTTGAATAATATCCATACCCTACCCAATTAAGCTCTACTCATAAAGAACCGAGTATTACCCGGAACATTTGGATCGGGTAGGGTTGGATATCCATTACCCAATGGGAATGGCCATCTCTAATGACAGCCTAGAGTTTTCGCGAGTGTCTAGCTAGTAAGGCCTTACCGCGAAATACTCGCGAAACATTCTATTTGTCTATATTGTCATGTTTGTTTTACCAATTCTTTACCCACACTATATATACTCTCATAACCCACATATTATAAGGTGTGTTTTTCAGAAAGAAAACCCTAGAAACTATACTTGAGAGTTAGAGATTGTTATGCCCACAATCATTTACACATTTTCTTGTGGTTTTCCTTTACTCCTATCTCTCCACATCCAAATCCTTGAGAGGTTGATACCCAAACACATACCACATCCAATTTGAGTGTAAAGTGAGGTTTTGGTGCTACTGGGAAGCATTGGAAGAAACCAATCGTTAGCGAATGCAATTGGGCTGAATTGCGTAATTCGAGAAAGATAGAGAAGACAAGGTTCTGTGAAGCCAATTGGTAGCAGGAGCTTGGATGACTCAAGTACATTGAGTAGACTAGGCTTGGAGGGTATTTTGTTATTCGTGTACTCCAACTTATTCTCTAGTGGATCAATTTACCTCTTAGAGGGTAGAGGAGAGGTTTTTTGCCGAGTTCTTCGGTTTCTTTTTCGATAACACGTCTCGGTGTTATCTTATGTTTGCATCATTCTTCCCTACTCTTTTAGCTTTCATTTAATGTTAATATTTGATGAATATGGCTTAAAGTAGTTTTATCAGCTGTTTATACGCATTTACTCTTATTTCGCACTTAGTTTAAGTTATAGTAAAAGCAATCTAGCCACAACTTTTAATTGGGGGTCTAAACAAGCTCTTGTATATTCACACAAATCCGAACTTTCAATTTTAAAATAATTAGATATTCCCGCACATTGCGCAGGGTTGCAACTAGTTAATATAAAAATGGTATTAAAATTTTTTTAAAATAAATTATTAATAAATATCATAAATAAGACACTTCATAAAGTTTGAAATTTCTCTAGCATCTCTATTATCCAACTACCCCTTATTTTGTTTTATGGGGACCAAGTTTGTGAAGAATTTTCACCCTTGAAAATGAAAGAGAGATATGGAGAGAGGTAAGGTAACCTATTTACGCTGCTTTATCTTCGATTTGGTTTCTTTCTCAGCCTCACCTACTCGTGCGTTCTTTAGCAGACAGATGTGTCACTTATTTCCCTTCCCGCCATGTGAATTGAACCTAGACATGGCAATACGGGTCAGAATTTTCTGACCCGACCCGAAAAATACCTGACCCGAACCCGATTTTTTTGACCCGAAGCAAAAATGGGTTGACCCGTGACCCGACCCGATTTTTTTGCGGGTCAACCCGACCCGACCCGGATAACCCGTGACCCGACCCATTAAAAAAATTTGCTAAAAAAATATTTAAATTAGTGCAAAAAAGAATGCACCTAAATACTTCATATAAATTATAAACTAATAAAAATTAAATCAATTGTCATGTCATGACAATTGACATTACAACTCACAAGCACTTAAAAGCACATCAATTTACCTTACACACTATCCATGAGTCCATCTGTCCAAAACTCCTAGTAGTCCAACACATTACACATTACACATTACACATTGACTCATTTGGTCAACAATCTGTACTGCCTAGCTGTAGACAATTCGGGTTTTCCAAAGCCAAGCAATTAAACAAATGAAAAAAGTTTTACAATTGGTTTCTAGAGCTCTCCTTAATGGTACAAGATCTCATGAGCATTTCAATAACCACTATTGCTTCTGAATCAAGTTTTTGCACTGGGAAAAAAAAATTTACTCCGTATCAATCATGTCTTTTACCTGAGAATGTGGAAACTACTTTATGTACTAAAAGTTGGCTATATGGATTTGAAGGTGATTTAATTTTTTTTATAATCAAAATTATACAATTTTAATTCTTTATTGATTTGCTTTCATGGTACATTAAGTTATATTAAAATATTGTATTGTAGATGAAGATGCTGACGAAATTGACCAACTTGAGTTACCATTTGCAAGTATGAATATTTGCAGTGCTGAATCTGCTACCAACGTTGAGTAGATTGAGATTGAGATTAAGGAGTAATTTTTATAAAATATTTACTTATTCTTCTTTACTTAATATGTTATGTTTATTTTTAAATCGTTTTTTCTTTAGTTTATTTTTCTAAGTAATCTAATTTTACTATTATTTTAAATGCAACATGAACATGTGCACTTAAGAAGACTGATAACTTGCTACTTTGCTAACTTACTTGTTTTGTTTGTTTTAAGATCTATCTCTTTTTTAAAATGTAAACTTGTAATTATATGTATTTTATAAGTGAATTATTAACATTGAAAACTTTTTCCATCATGAATTTATGACTATAAGTAATTTTTGTTATGCTCAAAATTGTCAGAATTGGAAGGATATTAACAAATGGCATTAAATACAATTCACTTGCTTAATTGATTTTATTCATTCTTTATTAAAGGATTGTCATTGATTTGTTTTTGTAATTGAAAAAAAAAAAAAAAACTTTTTTGAAAAATATGGGTCGACCCGACCCGAAACCCGATTGACCCGCAACCCGATTTACGTTGTTTTTACCCGTCTATTTGTTTCTTTTTGGACCCGAACCCGACCCGACCCGCCCGTTTTGCCATGTCTAATTGAACCTAAGAAATCCCATCAAAAGCGCATTTTCCTTTGATTCTCTGTCATTTTTTTTTTTTTTTTTTTTTCTGAATCTTTAAATAAAAAAATTAACATTAATAAAAATCTGGGAAAAAAATTAAAAAATAAAAATTTGATTTTTTTCCCTTTTCAAACTGAAGGAAAAAACAACGAAGGGAATTTTCCATTTCAACAAACCGAAGTACAAAATGATTGTCACCAAAAAAATGAGGACACCAAATGGAAGCTTCGCCGGTTCATCTGCACATTATATTTGATAATTGGTTCACCCTTTATCAGATTAGATGGAGTCCTTGTTCTTTCCACACGATAATTAAGTTAGCATCCAGCCAAAAAAATTAAATAAATAAAAATAATGAAGTTAGCTGTATCTCACTATGATAAGATGAATAATTGAGGCCAGCATCGTTCACGTTTTCTACTTTGTTGAAACTTTTGCTAACACGTCACAAAAGTCCAAAGCAGTTTTTCTTTGGTACTTGCATTTGATTTGACACAAAATTGTCAGACAGGAAGATGAAGAATACACAAATTCCAAAAGGTGGGGCAAAACTACTTTTTTTTCTATTTTTGGGTTAGGTAAACTGGATAATTTTCATTAGGATACAGAAAAGGAGGGGCCCGAAGTAAATTGAAGCACAACTACAATCAAAATTGTCAGATAGGAAGATGAAGAATACACAACTAAAACAATCAGGTACAGGGAGGGGCCCAAGTGAAGCACAACTGGTCGGTGTGGAAAATTTGGATACAGTTGACCGTTGACGAAAAAAAAGAAGACCGAATTTAAGTGGAATGAGACTATGGCAAAATAAAATATAATTATAAAATAAATTACTTTGTACACAACTTGTTTATAATTATGCTATAAGTTTTGAAGCATTTCCATCTCTCTCCAACAACTTGCACATAGCAAGCTGTATATAACCATATTCATGTTATGTAACTGTTATCACTGATCCAATGGAAACGGAAGTGCCTAAAAGGCAGGGTTGAGTGAATTCTTACAGAGAGAGTGTAATTTCTTGCAAAGTCGGAAGTAACATCCAAAGTCCCTATTCATCTTCTTTCTGGTGAAAAGGAGTGGCTGCGTCTGTTGTGTCCGGTGTGGTGACAAGGCTTTATATTGTGGAAAGGTCAGTATATTTATTTCTATTTATCATAAAGAAAGAAAGAAAAAAAAAAAATCCCTTTTGATGGTTCTTTTTCTCATGTTTTGAACCCTTTTGGGTTTGGAGCATGGAGCATAACATATATAGAGCAAGCTATATATATATATATATATATATATATATATATATATATAACCAGATTCATGTTTTAAATAATGGCAATTTCAGAAATTTTTTTTAGGGTGTTCCTCAACAAGTATAAATTACACAATTTAATAAAAAAAATTTATATATTGACAACAACAACAACAATAATAAAAAAATACGCTAATACTTAAAGTTTTATAACATAAAGCTTATGGAGTTCAGTTGTGGTTGTTGTTAGTGTTGCTGAACAGGGATGGACGGTGACGGCTGGGGAGAGTAAGTGAGTTTCTTATTTCCTTTTAGCCTTTAGGTTTGATTTAGTTTTAGTTTAAATTGTTTAATGAATTGTGAATCCGCGAGGCACTGAGATGAAATTGATCTTGTACTGGGCTTTTCTATTAGCATTTGGTTTGGGTCTTGTTAGTGGTTTTATTATAATTTTTTTTTTTCCAGATTTTCGTTCAAGTTTTTTTTTTTTTTTTTTTTTTTGGTTTTTTGGTTTTTTTCATGGTTTTATAAACCAGCACGATGAAAGAACTAGAAAAAGAACTGGTTATTGGTTTTTTGGTCGAGCCGAGATCCAACCGATGGTTGAATCAAGGACGTCATAAACAATATAATTAATAAATTTTTTAAATTATATAAATAAAAATATAATAAGTTTATTACTAATAATATGATAGCAAAATGTAAAAAGATAATATTTGGTGACACTTTTCGTGTAAATTTAATCAAATTTCCTTAGAATGGACAATCATATGTTTGATTATAATCATAAAAATAAAATGTTTATTATATATATATATAATGAATTAATTAATGTTATATAAAAATTAAGTAACTTTTTAAGTTTATTCGCTTAATTAACTAAAACTACTATTTTTTTCTAATCAAAATTATCGGAAAAAGAAAAAAGAAAAGTAGTTGTACAATGAAAAAAGTTAAATTTTCATGACTTTAACCAATTAGTTGCATAATATATATTATAATGTTTTTGAGGAAAAGTAGTCATACAAGGACAGTGTGTCAGGTAAAGCAAAAACTAAAAGTAAAACCGTAGTATAGGCTTAAAAGAATATAAAAGTATGTGGTTATTTTTGTTTGAAAGACCTTAATAGATTGTTAAGTTGCTCAAATTATAGACCAAATTTTAATTTTATTGGCATAAAAAAATTTAAGGTGTTCTCAAATTTTTTTTAAAGATAAATAAAAATAAAATTTTAAATTATTATATATAAATTTTTTTATTTTTTTCAGGACCACCTTGGCCCTAAGGTGGCGCCGCCCTTAAAATATGGAAAAAGAAGTACCAAAAGGGCAGATTGACTAAAGTCATACAAAGAGGGTGTTACCAATTCTTGCGAAGTGTGTAGTAATATTCAAAGCTCCCATTCATCTTCTTTCTGGTGAAGAGCAATGGCAGAGTCTGTTGTCTCCGGTGTGGTGACAAGGCTTGGTAACTTGCTCAAACAACAAGCAAAATTCTTGTATGGTGTGAGTGACCAAGTTGAGCAATTACAAACTGAGCTTAAACGGATGCAATGCTTTTTAAAAGAGGCAGATGCAAGGCAACACGAATCAGAGATTGTAATGCAGGGCGTTGCAGAAATGAGAGATCTTGCTTATGATGCCGAAGATATTATTGCAACTTACGCCCTCAAAGTTGCTTCTAACAAGGGAGGAAGCGTACAAAAGGCCCTCAAGAGGTTCGCTTGCATCTTGGGTGAAGGAATTACAGTGCACCAAGTAGGGTCAAAGATTGCAGATATCATGATGAAACTTTCTAATTTGAGAAAGAGTTTTGAAGACAATGGCATAAGAGAATCAATAATGCAAGGACGCGGACCAAGTTCTTTGAATGAGACGCAACGAGAGCAAAGGGAAACTTATCCTCATCCTGAACGTATTGTTGTTGGGTTGGAAGATGATACAAAAAAATTGGTGGCGTTTCTATTGAAAGAGGAGGGAGTTGCTTCAATATGTGGTATGGGTGGTCTAGGAAAGACCACTCTTGCCAAGATGGTTTATAATCACCATCAAGTCAAGCGGCACTTTGACCGCCGTGCTTGGGTATATATCTCTCAACAATTTCAAAGAAGACGGGTTTGGGAAGACATTCTGATTAGCCTTCTCTCTCCATCTAAAGATCAAAGAGACGATATTCGGACCTTGAACAATTTAATGCTCGTTGAGAAAATTCGTCAAGTTCAACAGGAGCAAACATGTTTGGTAATTCTAGATGATATTTGGAAAATTGAGGATTGGAACATTCTACGTGAAGTCTTCCCAATGGAAAATACTGATAGTAAAATATTGCTTTCCTCTCGTAATAAAAATTTGGCTTTGTATGTGGATCCTAGAGGTCTTCATGAACTACAATGTCTAAATAACGAAAAGAGTTGGGAATTGCTTGAGAAGATCGCAATATCTTGGAGATCAGGTAATTTTTTTTTTTTTTTTGGGAAAAATTATTTGATGAAATTTTATATTAAAAAAATTAATTTGAAGAAAAAGAAGATTAGTTGCTGGTGTTGCACGCATAAAACATATTTCGCGTGAACTTACTACTAATGCCCATATAAAACAGACTTAATCAATAAAAGAATAAAAAGAAAAAAATAATAATAAATTGTAAATAATAAATTTATCTAGATCTGAGCTTTTTATATGTTATGTGTGTCTTGCCAATATTAATTTGGTGCATGTGTTCAATGTATAAACTAATTAAATCCAAACTTTTGAACAAAATATAGCCTCAAGGAAAGAATATTTCAAAGTTTTTCCTTTTTTTTTTTTTTTTGAGAAGCATATTTCAATTTGTTTCGGTATGGTTAACTTGCATTTGATGACACCAAAACATAAAACTTCAATATGACTCTTTCTCTAAAAATTTTTAACAAGTGTACGTAAATGCTAGTTTTATACATTGTTTTAACAATAGATGAATGAATGCATGCATATAGGCTCATTAAAGCCCATTGTACAAACTTTAATTAATATATATTAGCATAATATATCCACTCAATTATAACTTCGAATTCCTTATAATAAATTCAAGAAGTGAACTTATAAATAGAAGTAATTTCATTTGGACTGGAAGGCCATTATTTATTTTGAGGGAGAAAGAGAGAGAGAGAGAGTGGGGGGGCAGGAGATGCTGTATTTTTGATTTTGAGGGGCTTTAAAATATTACTATGAAATGGGAAAGTTCTTTAACGAAAAGGTAGAATAGAAAATCAAGTTTTAGCACTTTTAGAAGAGTGGATGGAAAAAAAAAAAAAAGTTATTTGCGTGTAAATATTTTGTTATATATGAGAATATAACATATGGTCAATCATATCACATAGACACAGATATTTTTTCATGTATAAAGGGTATATATATATATATATATATATTTATTTATTTATTTATTTAAGGTATATAAGTAGTTGGCTCCATGCTCTTGAAGTGGACGGGCCTTTCCTAGTCTCTATGAGGCCCCAATTAGTGTTAGATTGAAATAATATTGATGAGGTTGAAATCATTAGTCGAGTAGGTTCGTCTAGATGAGTTAGCAACCTCGTCCCTATACTTGAAATTGTCGTGAAAAACCCTCCTTAGGTAGTCACTAGTGTGGTGCCTATCACAGAGTCTCTAATGATAAAGTCAGCACATAGAAGCTTTAAGAAAGTGTGAGAGCTTAGAATATCAAAATTATGGTGTATTTGTGTATTAGGATCTGTACCGCATTTGGTTTTGAGGAGTGTTTATATATGGCTCCATTGCTTCTAGTCATTGTGGCTTTTATGATGGCTTTAGTGCCATTTTTGTAATGCCTCTAGGCTCAGTAATGTAGGTTTTGATGGGCTTCCAACGGTCTGATAGCTGGTTTTGTAACTGTTTGAGGTACTGAATACACCATTTAATGGATTGCGTTTCTTTGTCCATGACGTGGCAAGATAGATGAAGGTGTATGGTGGGTTCGTTTGGGACAAAAGGTTCATTGGTCCTATCAGCTGCCCCTCCAGGTTCTGGGGTCGTCGTGTCATGACGACCACCAGAAGGTGAAAGGTTTCTTACTCAGACATTACCCTTGGGGTTCTATTTCGCATTTAACTCATAGTGGCGGCGCCATACACATTGTGGCCACATGGCACGTTCTAACTGTGGAGTTAATACCCCACTCATGTGTCTCTTGGATTTCCCACTGATTTTCAGTTTTTTGTGCCTAGTTTTTAAACCTCCTTTCTTTTCTCTTTCTTCTTCACTTTCTGTTTTCTCCACCATTGCTACTCTGTGCTTCTTCTTCTCTGAGCTATTCTTTCTACGATTTCCTGCATTTCTTCTTTCTGGGGTTACTTTTTCTGGAGGTACAGCTTCTTCTCATCTTTTTTGCTCTTTGTATCATAGGTAATTTGTAAGGGTTTCTGATTTTTTCTTTTCTTTTTTTGGTTTTTGGTTTTTAGGACTTTGCCCCCTTTTCTTTTCTTTTCTTTTCTTTTTTTTTCTTGGGTTCCATCGTTGGTAGTTTTGAAGTTTGGATACTTTGCCCCTCTGTCTCATTTCTCTTTGCTAGTTTGGGGGCTTCTCTAGAAGTTTCTTGTACCTTTCGCCCTTTAGTTGAAGGCTGTGTGTTTGGGGGTAGTAGCTTAAGTGTAGTGTTGGCTAATATGTTCCCCTTACTTCGTCAATCCATTGATTGGTTTAAGGAATTGGTGGGTGAGCGGAGAGCGATGTCGGAGGTGAGATCTAGTGAGCTTGATACAGGGTTGTCATCTAGTGATGACCCTGTTGAGGTGGAGGAAGACGCTGCAGCTTCTAGACCAAGAAAGGTCAGGGCTTTTTCTGCCTTTGGGAAGGAGTGTGACCTAGATGATGAGACCTTCTCTAGATTTAGGGATAGGTTTCAGTTTCCCTAGAAGGTTAGGATTTGTCGTCCTCACAAAGAGAAATGAGCTTGCCACTTTTCGCTTGGGGAGGTGTGCTTATATGAAGCTACTTTCTAGTGTGGGCTTAGGTTTCCTGTCCACCCATTCATTATGGAGCTTTTGAGTCATTTCGACATTGCTTCTGGGAAACTTATGCCAAAATCATGGAGGATAGTGATCAGCTGTATAGAGATATGGCTGGCTGCCATCGAAGGAGACATGATTAGGGTGGATGAATTCATTTGCCTATACCGTTTAAAGTGTTGGGGTTTACACCCTAAAATCCAATTTATTGGCATGTCATAAATAATTAAAGTGTTTAATTATATGAGACTATTTATATATGAACTAATGGGACATTATCTTAGTCCATGAGATGCATTGTATGTGATTTATGTGATTTAGTCACAGAAGTTGTAAATCACAAGTTCCTTGTAAACTTAAAATGTAACTCATGGTCGGTGGTGAAATTAGGTGTTTCACTTACGAAGACTATAACATATTAACTAAGATGATTTGTCTTGATCATGGAAATAGAGATTTCTAGTTGGTATGTTGATATGTTTTAAGAGTTAAGACATATTAAACTGGACCGCTGTGAGATTTATTATTCTCCTAACGACTGTCAAATGAATAATAAATCTCACGACTTCTATTTACATCAACTCTAAATCCTAAGAGAATAATGGACCTGATCATGAGATGTAGGTTGCTTTGATATATCAGGAGTGAGATCTATTAGTCACGGTCAAGATCTCAGTATGTTGGGTAGCCACATTTAGTGTTGATGGAACATATATTCTTAAGATGGAATTCATAGTCTCTTAACGGAGATACAAAATATTCTCTTGAGATAATTTTAATAGGTTTAGTTATTTATGGAATTGGATTTCATAAATATATGATGAATAACTTAAAGGATTAAACTGGGTACTCAAGGATTAAGATGTAATAATCTTCAAAGTGGTTGTCTACATCCATAACTTTGTATTACTAAGAATATTTTATGAATGGGTTTCATGTACAATAAAGTCTTGGGATATAATTTATAGATAAGGCCTAGAGTGCAACTATATTTATATAGTGGTATTAAATATAGTTAATGGTAACTTTAGACTTGTCAAAAATTGACAGAAAAACCCAAGGCTCATTGGAGCTAGTGTCTTATTAATCCCTTTTAGTTCCACTTCAAACCACATACTAAAGCCCAATTGGATTGGCTCAAAAGGCTAGCCTAATTAGATAATTAGTTATATATAAGGAGAGAAACATACAGAATTTCAGAAGACCTTTTCGTAAGAGAACGTACAAGGAATGAAATGGTTTGTACGTGAGTGTTAGACACTTTCCTATTCTCTCCTTGGAAAATGATGGAGAGACCACACTTCTTGGGCATTAAGTGGAATTGGAGTGAAAATTAAAAGTGTTCTCAAGTGCTTCTGATCTTTGGTTTTAAATTTCACCACACTAAGGTACGCTTTTTTGTTCTTAAATTCTGAAACTTACATAGTACATGTTATCAATTGCGAGTGGAGTAGATCTGTTAATTTTTCACTGTGCATATTTGTATGAGATACTGATAGGCCACAAACGCGTTGACCTCTTGTGATAACTTAGATTAATTAAATTAGCCCAGTTATTAATTAATCAAATTAACATGCAATATCACGTGGTAGCACAAACAAATCACCAAACTAAGTAATGCAGCGGAAATTAAATGACACGGTGATTTGTTTACGAATGGGGAAAACCTGACGGCAAAAACCCTACCGGGTGATTTAAGGTCACCACTCCCGAAACTCCACTATTATCACAACAAGCAGTTACAAGCAAGGAATCCCAAGTACCTTATCAACCTACAGTTGAACTCTTTCCCCAATACCCAATTGGACTTGTTCTGTAGTGACAGTTTCTCCTTTCAATGCACGGCTCCCAAGTACGTGACTAACCAGATGCGCGGATCCCAGTACGCGACTTCAAATACCAACTAGAGAGAGAGTTGTTGGCTACAAAGTTCTTCAAATAATTAGAGATGAACTAGGGCACGAACTTTTTCTTTCAGATCACAAATTGCATGAACAAGAAGTTCTAAATGAATGTGCAACTTGCATCCCTTTTTACGGCCCTTAAAATAATCCTTTTATATGTCTAGGGTTAGGAGAAAAGAAGTCCCAAAGACACATTCACGGATTGGACTTGAAACAGAACTGGAAATCTATTTTCTTTAATTCTCAACAGATAGAGGTGTTGAGAGGTGTCGAGAAGCTGTCGAGGCTCAGGGCAAAACAGCTTCTTAAGGCTCGATAAATGCATGTGTCGAGGTATGTGTCGAGGTATGTGTCGAGCTTTAAAAACTGGCACTTCCTTGCCTATTTCTTGGACAGACTTTGACGGCTTCAACACTTAATCTTGAACCCAAGTTTCTTGAAGTGTTTAACACATCCTAAATCTACCCAATTATAAGTAAAGTGTGTTTTGTCTAAGGATAAGCTAATTACATAAAATCACAACATATGTTCACAGACTTGAACTACATATGTCCTAACAGATACAATTATGTATTTTCCATGTGTTTTTTCCAACATAAAGGAGTCCAAAGAGTATGGGTATTATAAGTTGGTGCCCTAGGTCAGGAAGGCAAGGATCATCACTAATCTACCCTCGTCCTTCAGATACTAGAAATCCTAGTTCTTCTTTGTGTCTGGGGATGATTGGGAGACTCCTTCTGATGAAGTTTGTGGTGACTTCCCTAGGTTGCTCTGTCGTTAGAGAACCTTGAGTCTAGGTGCGTCGTCTTTCTGCAAGTGCTCTTTCATTCTTTGTTCTTTATATATTTTTTGTTTTTTTTTTTTATCGTTGCTAACTTTCCTGTCGGTTGTGTCTATGTAGTTAAAAAGCGTCCCAAGCTCAAGAGTAGGTACAAGCATCATGCCGAGGTAGTCGTAGAGTACGCAAAGATGATTGACAATTTTGACAACCTGGTCGACCCACGAAACTTGGCTCATCATTGCCTTGGTCCAGAGCCTTCTGACTATGCTCTGCGTGCTATAGAGATTGAAGAGAAAAGTAAGTGACATTTGCTTCGTTGCTCTTTTTTTTTTTTTTTACTAAGTTTTTCTCCTCCACAGAGATGACAACAAAATTTAACCAAGAGATGTACGTGAAGATGAGGGCGAAGAAGAACGAGCTTTTTTCCAACCTCGGGATGAGGGTAGTGCATGTAGTGGAGAAGGGGACTCTTGTCACCCAAGCCACCTTCGTCCTAGAAGCAATGAGGATTGTTTCCCCGAACACCTCGGTGGAGGAGATCACCCCTCGAACAAAGAAGTCGTACTTAGCTAACAAGGGGAAGGAGAAGGCTACTTCAAGGTCGTCTAGTATTTGGGATAACACTGGCCTTACAATGACGAGGGCACAGGACACCTTTACTACCAAAGACCTTCAGGTCCTTTCTGGCATGCCTTCCAATGAGATTGTCAGTCGTCACATCCACAAACTCGTCCAGGTAGTAAACTTGTACCATTTGCCTTTCCCATTTTTCTTCTTTTGCCTGGTTCTGAGAGATGGATCCTCTTTTCAAGTTTTGGGGGAGACTATTCACATTATCTCGGAGTACCTGAGCTAGAAGGTAAAGGCTATATCTGCGAGGTCCAAGTTGTAGGGTTTGAAGGAAAAGAACTCAAAGCTGAAGAAGGATCTTATCGCAGCCATGGATAAGGCCAACACTGCCAAGGAGAAGGGAAGGGTCATGTTTGACAACTTAAGGTCTAAGAGGCAGCTGACCTTGGAGAAGGAAGAGCAACTCTAGGCTGCAAAGGAGAGGGTAAAGACTGTTGCATCCAAGTCCGTCGAGGCCTTTCAGCAAACTGATGAGTACAATACTATGCTCTTCAGCTAGTACTACAAAGGCTTTGAGCTCTTGACACGGTACCTCGTTAACCACCCCACTAGAGTAGACCTAAAGAGCTTGGACCTGGAGGTTGTGGGCCAGGAGATGGCTCAAGATGAGGTTGCCCAGGCTACTCAGACTACTGCCGCTGCTTCCGCAGGAGATATTCTAGATCCTACTGACGCTAGTGGTGAAGAGGCCAATGCATGAACCTGTTTGTCAAAGATATCTATGTTTTTCTTTTTCCACCTTTTTTTTTTTGGGTGCCTAGTATATTTTTGGGCTTTTAATTCTAACATGAGAACAATATTTCTTGCCTAGCGTTTATGGGCTTTTAATTTAGATGGAATATATATTCATGTTTACCTACTTACTTTCCTACTTTCGTTGGTTTGTTCTTCGTTATACCTAACACTTTTTATCCTTATGTGGTTCATGCCTTTTGCCCACATCTTTGCCTGTACCCTTAGATTAGGCTTACATTCGTCTAGGCAGAATTTCATTACTTAGCCATTTTTTAGGTGACTTACACCCATTTAAGGGATCTTGTTAGTTGGCTTCGTCAGTAATTTACATTCGTCGGTGGAATTTTATTACTTAGCCAATATTTGGTCACTTACACCCATTACTTGGCTTCGTCAATAATTCACATCCTTCTGGGTGGAATCTTATTACTTAGCCAATATTTAGGTGACTTACACCCATTTAAGGGATCTTGTCACTTGGCTTCATCTATAATTTACATCCGTCTAGGAGAAATCTTATTACTTAGCCAATTTTTTGTTCATAGGCTTCTAGATTTGCACACATCACATTGGAATGTTGGTTGAATAGTTTTTTTATTGCTCTATTTGAAACACAAATACAATCGTCCATTACATTTATTAATGGTACTTTTCAAATGCTCAATGTTCCATGATCGTGGTAGTTTCTTTCCGTCCAACGTTTCCTAGTGATAGCTGTCTTGCCTAAAATAATGAGTGACCTTATAAGGTCCTTCTTAGGTTAGGCCAAGCTTCCCTTGGGTTAGGTCCTTGGTAGTAGGTGTGACTTTGCGCAGGACGGGGTCTTCTACGTTAAGTTGTTTGAGCTTCACTCTCTTGTTGTAGTACTTGGCAATCTTCTGCTTGTACTTCATCATCTTATGGGATGTTCAGTCTTTGAATTCATCCAAGCAATGCAGGTTGACTTTTAGTTTATCATCATTGCTGCCTTCATGGAAGACTTCTCGTCTCATACTGGTGATTCCCACTTTAACAAAGATTACTGCCTCAGTGGTAGGGCTGTCCACTGGTCGGTCCAAGTCGGTTTTTGACCCAATCCGAACTTGACCCACCGGTGGCAGGTGGAGGGCGGAGTAACCCAAAATCGACCGCTAAAAAAATCGATCGGTTCGGTTTTGGGTGATGGTGAACGTTAGTCGGGTCAGATTGGTTGCCGAAATATAAAAAAGGAGTCGAAATCTGAAAAAAAATCGTCGTTGGAATCTATTATTTTTTTCGAAAACTAGAAAACCGGCCAGAAACTTCAAAAAAACTACCGAAAACTGGAAAAATTTCTGCGAAACCTGGAAAAAATCACCGGGAACTGGAAAACATTACCGGAAACTGGAATTTTTTTTTTCTGAAATTCGCATTTTTTTCGCTAGAAATTGTTGAAATTTGGCCGGATCTAGCTAAATCCCACCAGATCTAGCCGTATCTGGTTGAGATCTTGTCAGATCTGACTTGTTTTTGCAAGATTTGGCACAATTTTTTTATAGTTTCGGTTGAGTTTGGGTTGCTCGGGTTTTAGAGATGCAAACTCGCCACTCTACCTACCTTTGTCGGTTTTTGAGAATTGTAACCCGCCGCCGACAAACTGGACCTTCGGTTCGGGTCGAAATTGGGTTGGCGTCTGGAGATTAAGCCGGGTTGTCGGGCGACGGGCGGGTCTGGACAACCCTACTCAGTGCCATAGGTGAGCCTGAAGGGGTTCTCTCCTATCAAGGTTCTTGCTATAGTCTTGTATGCCCACAGGACATTGAGCAACTCCTCTAGCCAAACGCCCTTTGCATTGTCCAACCGAGCTCTAATGATTTTGAGTAATGTCTAGTTCGTCACTTCCGTCTAACAGTTAGCTTAAGAGTGACCTGGGGATGAGAATTGGTTCTTGATCACTAGTCCTAAATGGAAGTCCCTGAAACCTTGACTGTCAAACTGCCGCCCATTTCCTATATGATCATCTGTGGTATCTCGAATCGGCAAACTATGTTCTTCCACACGACGTTCTGGATCTTTGCCTCTGTGATGGTTGATAGTACTTCTACTTCAACCCATTTTGTGAAATAGTCAATAGTGACCAGCAAAAATTTTACCTATCTCTTACTTGGGGTAATGGGCCGATGATGTCAATCCCCCACTGGGCATACAACCACGAGGAGGCTATTGGTGTTAGTCTCTTTGTTGAGATGTGTTAGTCCCTAGACTTCCATCTTTAAGTCTATACTCGCTGGTCCTGCTTCTGACGACACCTACTTTGCTAGCTCGTCTACCTCCATATTTTAGCTTTTGGGAACCTTTGTGAACTCTACCCAATCAAACTCCTGTGTCAAACAATTTGTCAGACTCAGGTATTTTTGCATTCTTTTCTCCTTTACCTCATACTTCCCCTTTATCTGCTCCACAACCAGCTTTGAATCACTCTAGAAAAGCAAGTTTATGGCTTCTAAGGCCTTTCTGACCTTTAGTCCCATTAGTATTCCTTCATTCTCAGCTTCATTATTGATGGTCGAGAATGTTAGCTGAACTTCATATTTGAGTGTCTCTCCTTTTGGGGTGATGATAATGACCCCTACTCCACCCCTCTTTCAAGCTGAAGAACCATCAATCTAGATCGTCCATCTTTTTGCTTTACCCAGTGCCCATCCTCTTCTAAGACTGTGAATTTGGCGATGAAGTCTGACAGTGCCTACACCTTGATAGCTGTTCTGCGATGGTACTCAATGTCAAACTGGCTAAGTTCTATTGCCCATTAAATCATTTTTCTTGTAGCCTTGGGCTTGTTCATAGACTTCTTTATAGGTTGGTCCGTCATCACTAAGATGGGGTTCACCTAGAAGTAGGAGCTAAGCTTGTGTGAGTCTACAACTAAGGCAAATGCAATCTTTTTGATTTATGGGTAATTGGTTTCTGCCTCTTGGAAGGCTTGACTGAAGTAGTAAACTGGAAGCTGTGTTCTGCCCTCTTCCCGAATCAAGCCTGTGCTCATAATTATAACTGACACTACTAAGTATAAATACAGGTTTTCTCCCTCCTCGGACGGGCTTAGGAGGGATGAATTGCTTAGGCAGTGCTTAAGCTCATAGAAAGCTTTCTCACACTCGTCCGTCCAAGTGAAGGCTTGCTTCAGCATCTTAAAGAAGGGCAGGCATTTGTCCGTGGCTTTAGAGGCAAACCTATTGAGTGCTAGTATCCTTCCTATGAGTTTCTAGACTTCCTTCATGGTCTTGGGTGACGTAATCTCTAGTATGACTCGCACCTTCTCTAGGTTTGCTTCTATCCCTCTCTAGAACACCATGAAACCTAAGAACTTCCCTAACGCTGCCCCAACGGCGTACTTGTTGGGGTTTAACTTCATTTGTACTGCTTGAGAGTGGTGAACATCTCCTGGAGGTCGTCTGCGTGAGCAGAATCTTCTTTGCTTTTGACGAGCATGTCATCCACGTACACTTTCATGTTCCTCTTGACCTATTTGCTGAACATTTTGTTTACTAACCTCTGGTAGGTTGCTCTTGAATTTTTCAATCCGAAGGACATCACCTTGTAGTAGTAGAGCCCTTGGCTTGTGATGAAGGCAGTTTTCTCATGTTCCTCTTTTGCCTTTTTTATTTGATTGTACCCTAAGAACGCGTCCATGAACGTCAGGAGCCTATGTCCTGCTGTGGAATCCACCAGTTGATATATCCTTGGTAGGGGAAAGCTATACTTTGGGCAAGCCTTGTTTAGGTCCGTGAAGTCTACGCACATCCTCCATTTCCTATTTGCCTTCTTTACCAAGACGACGTTTGCAAGCCAATCTAGGTAATAGACCTCCCTGATGAAGTCCGCTGGTAGCAGTTTATTGACCTCATCCGTGATTGCCTGGTTTCATTCTAGAGCAAAGACTCGTCATCTTTGCTGGACAGTCTTTTTCTTGAGATCTACGTTTAGCTTGTGTTGGATGATCTTTATGGATATACCTGGCATATCCTTATGGCTCTATACGAAGACATCCAGGTTATCCTTGAGGAATTGGAATAGTCTCATCCTCATCTCAATACTCAGGGTCATCCCTACCCTTATAGTCTTCATTGGCTCTTTGTCTACCAATTCCAGAGCTTCAGGGCTTCCATTTTCTCTTCTTCTTTATCCTCAATCATCCACGTATGGCTTTCCTTCGCAGCTAACACTGCTTAGTAGCACTCCTTAACCAACACTTGATCTCCTTTTACCTCTTTTATACCATTTTCTGTTGGGAACTTTACGTTCAGGCAATAAGTAGACGTGGCTGCCTTCCAACGATTGAGTGTAGGCTTCCTAATAATCACGTTATATGAAGAAAGACAATCTACCACCAGGAAGTCTAGCTGATAAGTCAATTGTCATGAGTAAGACCTCACTATGACCGTTAGTGTCACTATGCCTTTGGGATACAATCTGTCCCCACTGAAGCTGACTCGAGGGGACTTGAAAGGACGCAGCTTTCCTGGATCCAACTTCAACTGTTGAAAAGCAGAGAGGTAGATGATGTCTGAGGAGCTACCGTTGTCCACAAGGATTCTCCTTGTGTTGAACCCCTCTATCATAAGCATTATAACTAGTGGGTCGCCATGCGGCTGCTTCACTCCTCTAGCATTCTCTTCCAAGAAAAGGATGTCCCTGTCCGTCCATCTCTGCTTCAAGGGTGGTATCCTATGGGTGCTACTCACCTACCTCTGCTGTGATTTCTTGAGGGATCTGAATGATCCTCCTGTGGATGGTCCACCTATGATCGTCTTTATCTCCTCGATTGCATTCTGTAGACAATGGGATGTGTGGTCTTCATCCCTTTGAGAGGCTTCATGCTTGTCCTTATTATTATCTCTAGACCTACTAGAGTTTCATTTCTTGAGATATTTCTGCAACTTCCCTTTCCATATGAGTTCTTTTATCTGCTCTTTTAGGTCTTTGTAATCTTCTGTGTAGTGGTTGTGATCCTTGTGGGAACAACAACATTTCTTCTTATCACACACATTAGGTGACAAGTGCAGTGGCCTTGGCCATTTGAGGTAATGCTCATCTTTAATCGGTGCCAAAATTTTATCAACAGGCATAACTAAAGGAGTGAATTTTACCATCCGAGGGGTTTTATCATCTTTTCGTTTATTCCCATCAATATTCTGATGATCTGTTCGCTCCCTTTTTCGTCCTCTCCGGTTGTCTTCCTTTCTTCCCCTTTCACTAGACTTCTCTACATCTTCTATTGCTGCGAGGGCGTTCTTGGTGTTCATGTACTTCTGTGCCTTTAGGAGCATCTCCGCCATTGTCTTAAGGGGGATTCTTCACAAGTGAGACCACAAGCTCCCTGGACTTCAAACCAACCTTAAAATTCGTTAGATATACTTTATCATTTGCTTCGTCAACCTCTAATGTTTCTTGACTTAAACGCTTCACGTATGACCTCGGGGTCTCCTTTTCTCCTTGTCTAATGGTAAGTAGGTGGTCTGTTGGCCTTCTCGGGCGTTGTCCCCTAACGAAGTGGCGTAAGAAGGAATTGCCCAACTGCTTGAAGTTGTCTACGGACGACGTTGGTAACTTCATGAACCACTCCCTTACAACTCCTTTGAGAGTGGTGGGAAAAGAACGGCATAGTATCTCGTTAGAGGGCTATTGAAGACCTAGAGTTTTCTTAAAAGTGTTGAGGTGATCCAGAGGGTCTTTCAGCCCATCGAATGGCTCGAGATGAAGTGGACGAAACTTTGACAGCATTGGGCATTCTAGGACAGCCGTCGTGAAGGGTGAATCCATCCTCCTGACCATCCTATCCAAGCCTCGGTCTGTTTTTTCCTTAATTACGCTTCTCAGCTCGCCCATCTCCTTTCTCATTTCCTTGAGAAGGTCCGAGCTTGGTCCTTCTAGAGTGGTAGGTCTTCAGCAGTTATTCCTTCTTTGGCTATCTCCATCATCATCCTGGTTGGTCCCAGATCGACTCCCCTCTTACTGCAGCCATAGTCTCATCTCCTGGTTCTGTCTAGTAAGTTCCTCCACATTGGCTATGAGTGTCTAGATTTTCAAAGCTAATGCTGTAGAATTTTGGGGAGTGTTGGACTCCATCTGGACTTGTGAGTTTAATGGAACTACACTCTCGAACCTACGTACGAAAATGTCATTCCCACAGACACCGCCAAACTAATGATGTCGAAACTGTCAATTAAGTAGGTTCGTCCAGATAAGTCAACAACCTAGTCTCTATACCTGAAATTATTGTGAAAAACTCTCCTTAGGTGGTCACCAATGTCATGCCTACCACAGAGTCTTTGATGGTAAAGTTAGAGTATAGAAGCTTTAAGAAAGTATGAGAGCTTAGAATATCAGAGATACGACGTATTTGTAAATTAGGATTTGTACCTTATTTGGTTTCAATGAGTGTTTATATATGGCTCCATGCCGTTGTGGCTTTTATGGTGGCTTTAGTGCCATTTTTGTAATGCCTCTGGGATCAGTAATGTAGGTTTTGATGGGCTTCCAATGGTTTGACAGCTGGTTTTGTAACTGTTCAAGGTACTGAATACTCCATTTAATGTCTTGCATTTCTTCACCCATGGCATGGCAAGATAAACGGAGGTGCATAGGGGGTTTGTTTGGGATAGAAGGTTCGTTGGTCCTATCAAATATAATTAAAAGTTTAAATGAATTTTTTCACTCCAAACATAAAATTGATAAATGACCAAAACTAAAGTTTAATAAAGTAGTAGCCTTAGCCTAAGGGTTTTATTTATTTGTTTTTTTAAGGAAAGCCCAAGTTTGTGCTATGTAATTAAACCAATATAATATTAAATAAAAGGGGTTTATTTTCATATACTAATTATTTATAGGTGTTGTACGTTTTTAGACCCCTTAACACAAGTTGTTTAACCTAGTTATTTAGCCAAGTGATTATTTAGATAAAAGATTCAGTTCTAGGTTAACACAATAATATCATATCATGCAAATAAAGCGGAAATATAAAAAACACCACGATATGATGACCCAAGAAAACCTAACTGGTAAAAAACCTAGGGAGGATTTAACCTAGCTATCCTTAAGGTAAAAATAGATTCATTATGAAAAAATTGAAGTTTTTACAATAGAACATAGACCACTAACATCCTATTGCTACCTCAAGTAGAAAACATACTACCACGACCACATGATAGCTTCGAGTTCACGTAATACTTCTTTCTTTGACTTGCAGCAACTACAAGTTCTCCTACTTGTGACTTTGAGACTCCACTAATTGGTTTCAGATATTCATAAATGTTCTTTATGCAGCAACTGAAGAAATCATCAAGTTCTTAACACAAATCTTGATCTTGATAACTCTATGTGTATGTATGAAGGCAAACACCTCTAGATCTCACAAAAGATTCAACGCACAACTCTGAAAGACCTCTAAAATGTAGCTAGGGTTTTTCCTTTCATACTTGGAGTAAAATACAAAACCCTACACGTCATATGGGCTTGTACTGAATTGGAAATTCTACAGAAAATTAAATCTGCACGAGTTTTGATCGATCGAGTCTAATTTTTGATCGATCGAGCATTGCAGATTTATTCCAATAAATCCTGCAATCACTCAATTCCAATTTTACATTAAATCATACTATGAGCAAGCCTAAACCTAAACTCTGTATTTTGATCATGGTTTGCCAGCATAATACATATTGAAGTTCTAATACATTAGTTCCTAAAGCCTTAGAACCTAACAGGTGTCGTAAAAATTATTTTTGAGGAATAAACTTTTATGATTAGTCTTATAAGATTTTGTATAAGAAAAAAATTGATTTGAAATATGATATCTTTTTCAAATTGAATTTCTTTTGTAATGATTGAAATAAAATCTAATAAAAAATAAAATAAAATTTGACAACAAACAATCAAGAGTATATAAAATAATTGTACACTTACATTAGTGGAAAAAATTAATTTTTTTTTTCAATTCACTCAAACAAAAGATTCATATTCTTAATAAATTAAATTTAACCATTTGTAATTCCACTCTCTTAGTGGAAAAAAAAAATCCTTTTTTTTCACTTTCTAATCATATGTAAATGGTTTTGTCCTTAAAAAATGTATAAAAATGAAATTTGATATTGACCTAGAATATGTAGACAAGCTAAAAGCCTTATATTAGTACAGTTCATACGGATATAGCAAAGTTCTCCAAGTGGTTCATCTCTAGGCTTTCAAGTCTTAAAGTATAGTTTGATGTAATCTATATCTATATATATCAGAAAGCTAAAATATAATATTTATTATTACTATGTTTTTATCGAGCCACATCTGCATAGTCTTGCATTCCATTCGATCTAATTTAGTGATGCTTTGGGAGGAGATGTTTGTGTAGAAAGAGGATCTACTTTATTGACAATTATGTCACTTTCTCAGTGTAATGTTGATAATTCTGATAAAATTACATTTTTTTATGTTATTAAAGTCTTGTTTCTTTTTCTTATATCGGTGATAAATTTACTTATATCTGCTTTCTCTTTAAACCATTCAAGACTTATAGAGGATGAATCATTTGTAAAGAACATTGGAAACAATTTTAACAACACACTACATTATTTACAAAATATCTCACCTTATAAAATAATTGAATGCAAAATGTATCATGTTTGCTTTAAAAATAATTCAAAGAACAAATATAGAGAGCATAATTTACAAAACCTAATATATTGTATTAGCTATATTTTGCTTCCATAAAAAGAAACTATATTTTGTTAGAAAATAATTACATCATTTTAAGAAGGATTGAAGATTAACATTTATAAGTCTTGCCTACTATTTTCATTTTTTACTTAAGAAAAAAAGTCATCAAATTTGTAAGCACATCTCAAGGTTCTACTACTAGGTATTTTTATGGCTAACGTTGCAGTTGTGGTATTTTAAGAAGAAATTATATTAAATTTTCATTAAAAAAATTGATATTAGTGTTTTGTTTGTTTTGGTTTTCCAGACTCTATAACGAAAACTAAGATGGAAAAGTTAGGGAAAGAAATGATTGGACATTGTGGGGGTTTACCATTGGCCATCACTATACTTGGAGGTCTTTTAGCCGCAAAGCAAATAGAAGAATGGGAGGATGTTCTTAGACATGTCAAATCATACCTTTATGAACAACCAGACTTACGACTCACCAAGGTAATGGGATTAAGTTATGATGATTTGCCTTGCCATTTGAAACCATGCTTTTTATATTTAGCCCATTTCCCAGAAGATTTTGAGATACCAAGAAAAGAATTGACTCGTATGTGGATGGGAGAAGGCTTTATATCACAAATTCAGCATAGAGGAGGAAGAGAGGATACAATGGAGGATGTGGGAGAGAGATATTTGCAGGAGCTAGTGCAGAGATGCATGGTTCAAGTGGGGAAAAATGGTTCACTTGGAAAGATTAGAACTTGCCGAATCCATGATCTTATGCGAGAATTTTGTGTTTCAAAAGCCCAACAGGAAAATTTTCTCCAAATCACCAAGATTCCTTCCACGGAAGCAAGTAATGCACGTATTGGTAACATTCGAAGACTTGCAATCAATTTGGAATCAAGTGATAATTACCTCGAGGGGATTAAATTCAACAAATATCCTTACCTTAGGTCTCTTCTCTACTTTGTGCCTCATGACAATAATTTCTATCTTAAAGAATCTTATTTCAAGAAAATCAGGTTGCTCAGAGTCTTAAATCTAGAAAATTTTCATTATTATCGTGGAAACTTACCTGATGACATTGGATATCTCATCCACTTGAGATTTTTATCTTTGAAAAATACCAAGATAGAAATCATGCCATCATCTATGGGCAATTTGAAGTGCTTGGAGACACTAGATTTGCGGTCTCAAGAATATGGTATGAAAGTGCCAAATGTGTTTAAGAATATGAAACAGTTGAGGCATCTATATCTACCCATTTATTATCGGGTAAGTGAGAAGTTGGAATTGTCTAATCTTCATTATTTGCAGACATTGGTGAATGTTATCCCTGAAAGTATCCACATTCCCTCAAGTTTTAGATTCAACCGTCTTCGATCTCTACGCACAACGACTTTTTTAAATGAATGGGAATGGGATTCAGATGTAGTACAAGTAGTATCAAGTTGTCCTGATATATATAA
Source organism: Castanopsis chinensis (assembly GCA_032878915.1). NCBI lineage: Eukaryota > Viridiplantae > Streptophyta > Magnoliopsida > Fagales > Fagaceae > Castanopsis > Castanopsis chinensis. Next base: position 5,620,176 of record JAVQMG010000104.1, on the reverse strand, counting down.
GCTTAATCTACACCGCTTAATAAAGAAGCTCCCAAAAGCTCACCAATTCTCTCCAAATTTGGCCAAACTGACCTTATGGAGAACTGGTCTTGAGGAAGACCCAATGGCAACATTAGAGAAGTTGTCAAACTTAAAAATCCTCCGCCTTCTTTTTAATTCATTCTTAGGAAAGAATATGGTTTGTTCTCAAAGAGGATTTCCTTTGCTTCAATCTCTTGTCCTTTCTGAATTGAGATATTTAGAGGAATGGAGGGTGTATGAAGGAGCCGCACCCAATCTTTTACATTTGGAAATTAGAGAATGTTGGTGCTTGATGACAATTCCAGATGGATTGAGTTTCATCGCAACCCTCCAGAAATTGGAGATCAATGACATGCCAAAGTCATTCAAAGATAGGCTTGACAAAGGAGGACCTGATTTTTACAAAGTCCAACATGTCCCTTCCCTTGTATTTCAACAATGTGACAGAGAATAATAATCTTTGGCTAACAAGGTACATCAATGAATTCTTGCACTCACATTTTTGAAATATTTTATGGTGCTTCTTTTGTTTCAAATCTCTCCCCAATTAATTCAATTTTTTTCCTAAATAATATTGGAAAAGGTTTATCTCCAAACATGTTTGGAGCCTTGGGCTCTAACCACCAATAAGAAGATAACATATGTACCACCATATATAATATATATAATCACTTGATTGGTTGAGTTAAGTAAGTCATGTGTATTGCACTTGATAAGGATTAATGACATCTTCCTATTAGGAGCCCAGGACTCCAAATATATTTAGAGTCAAACTTTGTCCAATAATATTTAACAAAATTTTCTCTAATGCAAGGTTTCTTCTTATTTTGATTGGAATGAAGGTCTTGTCTATCCCCCCCCCCCCCCCCCCAATTTCCCTCAATTTACATACTTATTTACTTTCTTTTCCGCTTCATTTTTGTGGTGGACTCTTATTTTTTGCAATGTTATCAATAAATTAAGCAATGATTTTTTATTAACAGCTTCTTCTTTCTACATTTTTTCTTTTCTTTTTGGGCCTTCCTACTTTCACATTTCATTTCCGTAGTGTGAATATATAGTGATGGGGAATGAAAATGAATGTGACGGAGATACTCGAGTAAATGCGACGATATAAGGATAGAAGGTTTATTGCTGACGAATCTAAGGAGCACGGACCCACAGTGGACGGAGGCAAGCGACATGTGGCAGTTATTTTTTCAGATTTGGCTCCAAGGTTTCCTAAATAGAATTGACTTGCGGTTCACGTTAGGTCTGATATGGTTCTTGCTTGATCTCCACGCAGAAGTGTATAGGGAGCGTTTTTGCGTCACACACTTAACCCTAATCAAGAAGACTCCTATAAGGACAAGAAATCTAAGAGGATTAATCCTAAAAGGAAAGGGCTTTGTAGCCAAGGCACGGATGCTAAACCTACACTATTATAAATACCTCGAAACTCTCACAAATCAAGGTATGCATAATTCTCTCAACTCTGACACTCTAGGGTTGCGAACAATTCTAACTTAACCTTCGAAGGGTTTTTGGCCGACACCACACCGATGCCCTCTGTAAGGCCTTTTCTTTTCGGTTGTGTAGGTGTTGTTTTGACATTGTGAGGACCTTCGAACTTACTGGTGATCTTTCAGCATTGTCAGTTGGCGCCGTCTGTAGAGAATCATCTTTGAACAATTAGCTGTAGCTCTATCCCTGAGATAAAAAGTTGCATGGTACTCACTTGTTCGATGGTAACAACCAACAACCTAGGCAATGAACCACGCACTATAGCCTTGGAAAGACTGGTCCAAACTCTCGCAGCAACGGTTGAACATCTAACAAAGTAGAATCATGATTTGGAGGAGCACTTGCAGCAAAGGAACGCACATCCCAGCACACAGAAGGAAGATCAGGAAGGGACAAGCGCTGAGAGGAGAAACCAAGAAGGGCCCGAAGGTAGCAACGCCCCAAGTAGATTGAAACCGTAGGATACCAACCGGCAATCGCACTCGGACACTCTCCTACCTCACATCACCACTGAGATGCAAGCGATGAGAGAACGGATGGATGTGATGATGAACGCCCTTAGAGGTTGAGTATCTAGCGATCTCGATGACCTGGTCTAGCAAACTGATCCACCTTTCATAGCGTCCGTTACTTCATGGCCCCTTCCACCGAAATTCCGTATGCCACAGGTGGAGAGTTATGACGGATCCAAGGATCCCTTAGACCACTTGGAATCTTTTAAGACCATAATGCACCTTCAAGGAGTTCTAGATGAGATTATGTGTAGGGCCTTCCCCACTACCTTGAAAGGGTCGGCAAGGGTATGGTATAGCTAACTGACGCCCAATTCGATTTGCACTTTCAAGGAGTTAGGCGCCCAGTTCGTGTCACGCTTCATCAGGGGTCACCGGTATAAGAAATCCACCGCGTGTCTAATGAGTATTAGGCAACGGGAAGACGAAACGCTAAGGTCGTACATTACTCGTTTCAACAAAGAGGCTCTTTCGATAGACGAGGCAGACGACAAGATACTTGTGGCAGCCTTCACCAACAGGCTATGGAAAGGTAAGTTCCTATTTTCCCTATATAAAAATGACCCGAAGACTATGTCCAAAGTGCTTTACAGGGCGACTAAGTACATGAATGCGGAAGACGCGTTACTAGCCAGAGAAGAGAAGCCTAGGAAAAGGGAGAGACAGGAGGATACACAATTAGACAAGGGAAGGAAGCAGGCTAGGACGAGCGAACGGCGGGAGGACAGGAGTTCGAACCGCCTACGGGGAAATTTACCAGCTTCACCCCGCTGACAGCCCCGATCAACCAAGTACTGATGCAAATAAAAGATGAAGAAGCCCTGACCTATCCACCCAAGTTAAGAGGAGATCCTAACAAAAGGTCAAGGGATAAATATTGTTGTTTCCATCATGACCATGGTCATAATATCATTGACTATTACGACCTGAAGCAACAAATCGAAGCTCTCATAAGACAGGGAAAGCTACAAAGGTTCGTCAGTAAAGAAAAGATGAATCAGCCATAAAACCAAGCCCCCCGACGGGAGAATGAACATCCCGGACCACCGATAGGGGATAAAGGATGATTGTTGGGGGCACCACTATGGCAGGATCATCCAGGAAAGCTCACAAGACTTATCTACGGGTGATTCAAAACATCCAGCTAACGGGGTCAACACCAAAGATCACACGGATTGATGACCCAACCATAGAATTTTCAAAAGAAGATGCATGGCGCCTTCACCATCCTCACGACGACGTGCTTATTGTTAGCATACAGGCTGGGGACTACAACGTACATCGGGTCTTGGTTGATAACGGAAGCTCGGCTGATATCCTTTACTACCCCCGCATTCCAGCAAATGGGGATCGGTCGAGAGCAACTAGTTCCAACGAGCACCCCGCTAGTCGGTTTTGGAGGGACAAGGGTGTACCCTCTTAGGGTTATCACACTACCTATGACGGTGGGAGATTACCCCCAGTAAATCACTAAGGATGTGACTTTTCTTGTGGTCGATTGTTTGGAGTTGGAGACCTAAGGATAGCGTACAATGCTATCCTAAGACGACCTATTCTTAACTTGTGGAGAGCTGTAACCTCAACATACCATTTGATGATCAAATTCCCAACTGAGTTTGGAGTTGGAGAACTGCGTGGAGATCAAGTAGCTACACATGAATGCTACGTCGCCACGATTGAGATGGATGACCATATGCAAATGATGAGCATCGAGGAACAGCGGGTAACTACAGAACCGATGGAAGCGTTAGAAAAGGTACCCCTCAACGACTCTAAACCCGAACAGACCACGAGAGTTGGTACTTTGGCCTGCCAATTAATACGACAGGCGCTCATAATGTTCTTAAAAGAAAACAAGGATGTGCTCGCATAGAGCCACGAAGATATGCCAAGGATTGACCCATCTGTCATAGTCCACAAATTGAATATGTCACCTTCATTCTCTCCCATCCGACAGAAAAAGCCCGTATTCACCCCTGAGCGAGACCAAGCCATATCCGTGGAAGTGCAGAAGTTATAAGAAGCAAGGTTCATTCGTGAAGTATACTATCTGGATTGGTTGGTAAATGTAGTAATGGTCAAAAAGGCACATGGAAAGTAGAGAATGTGTGTCAACTTCACAGATCTGAATAGGGCCTGCCCTAAAGATAGTTACCTGCTTCCACGTATCGACACCCTATTAGACTTGACTGCAAGGCATAACCTTTTAAGTTTCATGGATGCTTTCTCTAGCTACAACCAAATCAAGTTGGATAAAGCTGACCAACAAAAGACCTCATTTGTTACAAGTCAGGGATTTTTGTGTTACAAAGTAATGCCCTTCGGACTTAAGAATGCAAGAGCCACGTACCAGAGGTTTATGAACAAAATGTTCACTCGCCAGATTGGCAGAAATGTGCAAGTTTACGTAAATGACATACTAGTAAAAAGTGTTCAAGAATTCGATCATTTGAGTGACCTTCAAGAGACCTTTGACACTCTTCGGTCTTACAACATGAAACTGAATCCAAGCAAATGCGTGTTTGGAGTAACTACAGGAAAATTCTTGGGGTTATAGTGTCTCAAAAGGGTATTGAGGTTAACCTATAGAAGGTAAAGGCAATTATGGAATTGGCACCCCAAAGATGGCGAAGGAAGTACAAAGCTTGAATGGCAAGATAGTAGCCCTAAACAAATTCGTATCACGAGCGACGAAAAAATGCCTCCCCTTCTTTCACACATTTAAGAGAACATTTGAATGGACGGACAAATGCCAAAAGGCATTCAAAAATTTAAAGGCATATCTCTCTTCTCCCCTGCTGCTCAGCCCATCCAAGCCAAGGAAAGAGTTGTTCTTATACCTAGCTATCCCCTTAGCGGCCGTCAGTGCAGCCCTGATCAAAGAAGAAGATAAGGTGTAAAGACTTGTATATTTTGTAAGCCGGGCGCTCAGAGGAGCAAAAGTGAGGTACTCGTAGATAGAAAAGCTAGTCTTCGCATTGGTAACCTCTGCACAAAAACTTAAACCAAACTTCCAAGCGCACACCATAAATGTCATGACAGATAAGCCCTTAAAGAAAGCAATGAATAGCCTCGAGGCTGCAGGACGAATGGCACTATAGGCAGTTGAGCCAAGTGAGTTCGACATTCGGTACCAACCGCGATCTTCTGTAAAGGGACAGGTAATTGCGGACTTCATCGCTGAGTTCACCTTCATGGAGGACGAGGGAACAGAGGAAGCTCTGAAATGGAGCATCCACACGGACGAATCCTAAAACAAACACGCAAGTGGAGCAGGTATAGTATTCCACACACTAGAAGGAGGCAAGATCGAATGCATGATCTACCTGGACTTCTCCACAACCAACAATGAAGCGGAATATGAAACCCTAATAGCGGGATTGGACCTCACAGTAGCTACAGGAGCTAAGAATGTAGTCGTATACTCCGATTCGCAGATCATGACCAGCCAAGTTAACGGCTATTACTAGTGCAGGAATGAAAGAATGAAGAGGTATCTCAAAGAAGTGAAGGGCCGAACAAGTGACCTCATGATCAAGTTAATTCAAATCCCAAGGGAAAAGAACCAAGGTGCCGACTGACTTACAAAAGCTGCTTCTACTAAACCCATAATAGTCCCCGACCAGGTATTATCTTGCGTCCAGTCTTTATCACTAATAGATGGTGCTGGCGTGCAGGAGGTAAACACCAAACATTGTTGGATGACTCCCATAATGGTGTATCTAAAGGACGGCAAGCTGCTAGACAATAGGGAGGCCGCAAGAAGATTGAAGATAAAAGCCTCTTGGTTCATCTTGATTAAAAACATTCTATACAAGAGGGGATTTTCTAGACCCTACCTGCAGTGCTTAACCTCAGAAGAATCAAATTATGTTTTGAGGAAAGTCCACGAGGGAATTTGCGGAAACCACTCGGGATCAAGATCCTTGGTACACAAGCTCCTCAGGGTGAGATACTACTGGCCTACAATGCAGAAGGATGCCGATGTGTACGTCGGAACCTGCAACAGGTGCCAATGTTTTGGCAATCTCATAAAGCAACCGATAGAGGAACTTACCCCTATGACGGCCCCATGGCCATTTGCACAATGGGGGTTAAACATCATGGGTCCTTTCCCAATAGCGATACAACAGTTGAAGTTCTTGGTAGTTGGCATTGACTACTTCACTAAATGGGTAGAAGCAGAGGCTTTCGCAACTATCACGGAGAGGAATATTCGGAACTTCATATGGAGGAATATTATTTGTAGGTATGGTATATCGCGGGTGCTCATCTTAAACAACGGGAAGCAATTTGACAACGATGCATTCAGAGACTTTTGTTCCCAGCTAGGAATCAAGAACCACTACTTGTCACCCGGCCACCCACAAGCTAACGAACAGGTTGAAGTCACAAATCGATCCTTGCTCAAAATCATCAAGACTCAGCTCAAGGGAGCGAAGGGCATATAGCGAAGGGCATATGGCCAGATGAATTGCCAAGTGTCTTATGGGTGTATAGGACAATGGCAAGAACACCCACAGGTGAAACACCCTTCCGATTGACATATGGTAGTGAGGCTATCATCCCAGCAGAAGTAGGGTTACAAGCTACTGGGTGGGGAATCATGACAAAAGCAAGAATGATGAAGCCATGCGCCTATAGCTCGATCTTATGGATGAAGTTAGCAAAGCAAAGGTTAGCTCGCTACCGGGACCTAATGGCGAAGCGTTTCAACTCAAAAGTCAGGCACAAGGACTTCTAGGTTGGAGATCTTATCTTGAAGAGAGTATTCAGCGCTACAAAAGATGCCTCCCAAGGGAAGCTAGAGCCTAACTGGGAAGGACCATACAGAATCATTTCATGGCATAGGAAGGGAACATACTGCTTGGAGACACTAGACGGGAAGAAGTTGAGTCACCCATGGAATACAAAGCACCTAAGGAAGTACTACCAATAGACGATGAACGAAGACGACGACAACAACATCACCCTCCTTATTCCCAGTTTATCTATTTTAGTAGATAGTTGTAATTTTTATTTTCTACAATACTTTTAGAGCCCAAAGGGTATATTTTCTTATTTTCCATGAACAATATTCTACTTACCCATTATAAGAAGAAGAGTTTATTTAGAGCATATGGAATGCGTTTTAGTCAGACGTACAAAATCCACAAAGTGGACAGGCCATCCCTAGGATGAAAAGTTACCGTCCATATAATAAACGATTAATCCAAAATAAGGATGAATATCTACAAAGTCCACATAGTGGACCGGCCATCCCAGGTAGGATGAAAACTTACCGTCCATATAAATGGACAAATCATCTAAAAAGTCCACATAGTGGACGAGCCATCCCACATAGGATGAAAACTTACCGTTCACATAAATGGACGGATCATCCAAAATGAGGTTGAATATCTACTAAGTCCACATAGTGGACAGGATCCCACATAGGATGAAACTTACGGTCCACATAATGGACGGATCATCCCAAATTAGGATTAAAACTTACCATCAACATAGTGGACGGGCCATCCCATGTAGGATGAAAACTTACCATCCACATAGTGGATCTTCATAGTAAATGGATCGTTCCAAGAGAATAAAACTTATGGATAATCTTAGGATTGCCTAAATCCATTAAAAGTTGGATAAAATCCATCAAGGCCATCCAACCGGATGGATTACCAATGGACAAATAAATTAACATGGCCACACAGATTTAACACTTAATGGACAGATTCACCAAGTAAAGGCTATGGAAAGCAGTTTGGAAAGTACAAGTCATTCATCAAAAAAAAAAAAAAAACAACAACAACAACAAAACAAAGAACGACGGTATAAATTAGTTGGATAAATTGTTCTCCCATACATTCAAAAAAAAAAAGGTGAATTACTCCTGGATCACGACGGTATCTTCCTGGGCATCGATACCCTTCGATGAAGGTGGACGGATGTCAGATTCGACGGGCTCTCCCTCGCCAGGCTCTTGAACTTCACCGCCACTCTGCTCTCCCCTAAAGAGCTCGTTTGTATCTTTAGTATCAACAGGACGGGCAGTAGTTTGGCCTTCAAGATCTATGTTGATGTGAGACAAGTCCAGGTTGGGAAAAGAAGCTTTGACCTGGCGAAGGCAGTCATTAAATCCGTCAGCAAAAGATGTGCCGAGTTCGCTTAGAAAGGCGTCGGAGTCCCGGTAGTCCCTTATAGCGTCATCTTTTGCACGACAAAGTCTTTCAGTCTTCTCAGCTAGGGCATCCTTCATTGCATCAACTTCCTTCTCCAGTTCACCACAAACCTGCTCGGATAATTTTAGTTTCTCTTCATGACGGATTTGCCAGCTTTTTAGCTCTGTTAACTCCTTCTTCGTCTTCGCTGCCTTTGCACGGACGCGCTCTAAAGCTCTCTCTTGAGAAAGGAAGCGATCCATTAGCCCTTTCACCATCAAAACCCCCTGCAACGGAAAAAAATGATTAGCTTAAAGCAAATGGAAGTACGACGGTAATATCAATGACCGATACATACCTGAGTTAGTGAGAGTAAAGCCGTCTCCCTCATGGCCTCAGTAGCATGATTACCCAGATCCTCGTAGTCTTTATCCTTGATGATGGACGTGATCTGATAGAGAGCATACTGGGAATCTTCGTGAAGAAGGACGGGCGGTTTCTCCTTCACAGGGTTTGGATTGATCATCAGACCCTTACCCTTGCCTACTCCAAGTTTGGGAGGCACCTTCGACCCACCGGTTCCTTGAACGGCAGCAAGCCCCATCACCACCTTCTGTCTCTTGGAGAAATGGTCTAGCTTCTCGGATGGTTGCCTCTTAGTGGACGGATGAGATGCACCCGTCTTCACAACAGCATCTACCCCTTGTTTTTTCTTGGCCGCAGCTTGCCGCTTAATAATTGCCCTCCTTCTAGCATCATCCATTTCTGCAAAGAATAGACGGGTAAGAACAATGGTAAAAACATAAGAGCAGCAGCTTTGGGTTAAAAGAGACTTACATTTGCGTATTCCTGCGTCGTATCGACGGGTAGCAGCTGTGGGTTCTGGACCGTCACAGTACCAATGTAGGGTATCTAAGGTGACGAGCTTTATCTAGGTTCTCTCCGACAAGCTGGTTTTCTGGAAGATTCTTTCTAGAAATCCAAACTACTCAGTGGTAACTGGTAGATGGTTACGTGCTGCAAAAAGTGGACGGTTAGAATAACATCAACGCCTGAATAGAAGTAAAGCAGGACGGACACATACCAGACGGTGGCATTATGCCCCAAGTCTTATCTACAAGCATGTACTCATGATCGTCAGGATGACTCATCCAATTGTCCCCTTGAACGAAAAAATATCGACCTTTCCAGTTGCAATTAGAGTCTGGGGTCTCAGACACTAGCCTAAGCACCGGACTCCTCGGCACGAAGCTATACATGCCCCTTGATTTGACGATCTCAGATGGACAGTAACAATGAAAGAATTCCTCCACTGTTAACCGTCTCGTCCCGTTAGACATTACGCCATACAAAACCTCAACACTCAAGAAAACCCTCCAGGCATTTGGTGAGATCTAGGTGACGACCAAACCCAGGTACTGAAGAAGACGACGGTGTAAGGCACTTAAAGGAAAGCGCAAGCCCAATTTTAGCATCTGCTCATATACACCGACGTCTTCGAGACCCTTGTAGTAGCATTTCTCGGACTTAAACGGTAGACGGATGGGTATGGTGTCTAGTATTTGGTACTTCTCCCTAAGTGTGTTGAAGTGTTGTTGCTTGATGGAAGAAACGAAGTCGTTCACCGTCCACAAAGGGAGCATGATGAATTCTCTAAACCCATCAGGACTTATGACGGACTGGACAAGAGGGTCTATACCATCTAAGTCATCATTAGAATCATATTCTGACATGTCCTCATCCTGCCCTTCATCTTCCACATTGGAAGGAAAGCTGGCTGACGGTTCCCTCTCTTCAATGGAGGTGCCCGGGTCTACTTAACCTAACGAGTACACCTCCTGGTAGCCCACTCCCTCGCGGACAAAATACTGACCACTAGAAGCCTCACTAAACATCGGACACCTACAAATGACGGGTAAAGGAAACCTAAGACTCTAGATCTACATGGACGATGGACCAACGTACAAAGTAAAAGGGAGAAATTACTAAGAAAAGAAGGTACTCACAGTTGGATGATGCGAAAAAGTGTCGAAAGAACTGAAAGGACGGTAGAGCAGCAACTTCTTGAGGCGACGGATTTCACAAAGAGGACGGTAGCTCTCTGAACAGCCAAATTTTTTACAAAACGTAAAAATGAAAAGGATGGACAATATATATATAGAGGGAACGGCGCGAAAGACGAAGGGACGCCTCAATTCCAACGAACCATCAATCAAGTCCCGCCACATGTCCCTAGTACATTTATGATCTTGCCCCAATCGGGAAATCAAGACACACCTATAAAAATGAACGTGATGAACTCGTGGAGTCAAAGCTAATCGTCATTCCATGAGCCCATAAAGAATATGTAACGAATCCATAGAATCAAAACTATCCGTCATTCCATGAGCCCGTAAAAGATAGATGACGGAATCATAGAATGAGGGGGCAACTGATGGGGAATGAATATGAATGTGACGGAGATACTCGAGTAAATGCGACGGTATAAGGATGGAAGATTTATTGCTAACGGATCTAAGGAGCACGAACCCACAGTGGACGGACACAAGTGACACGTGGCAGTTATTTTTCCAGATTTGGCTCCAAGGTTTCCTAAATGAAATTGACTTACGGTTCACGTTAGGTCTGATATGGTTCTTGCTTGATCTCCACGCAAAAGTGTATAAGGAGCGTTCTTGCATCACACACTTAACCCTAATCAAGAAGACTCCTATAAGGAAAAGAAATCTAAGAGGATCAATCCTAAAAGGAAAGGGCTTCGTGGACAAGGCACGGATGCTAAACCTACACTATTATAAATACCTCGAAACTCTCACAAATCAAGGTATGCATAATTCTCTCAACTCTAGCACTCTAGGGTTGCGAACAATTCTAACTTGACCTTAGGAGAGTTTTTGGCCGACACCACACCGATGCCCTTTGTAAGACCTTTTCTTTTCGGTTGTGCAAGTGTTGTTTCGGCATCATGAGGACCTTGGGACTTACTGGTGATCTTTTGGCATTATCATATAGGTTAACTAAATATGGTTGTAAGTGTTTGTTTGGCAAGATTATTTTTGCCAACTAATTTTACTATTCAGCTTATTTTTGCTACTATTCATAGATCCCTCTGCACTTTTTGATACTATTCATGGGTTCCACTATACTATTTCAGTTAATTTTTACCTTTATCTACAATATTTTCAGTAAAAAGTTTTTAGTTTTAACAAAATAAGCGAATCCTAAGTGTTCTTTAATGAGTTCATGTCTACAGCATACTTCATTTTATTTTCTTTTTATTATTATTAATATATATATATATATATATTTATGTATTGGGCTTAATCATTTTAGTTGGTTGTCTCCTTTCTTTTTCTTCAGGTCATCTGATCCATGGTGCCGAAGTTTCAGCTCTGCAACTTCTACAAGTTCGTGTCTATTATACAATTTGAAGAACTTGGTTTCGTTGACTCATTAAACATTTTCTTTGATGCGTACATGCAGTGGTGTCAAGAATTGTTTACTCGGTGATTGTACTCTGCTTTGTATTATTCTTTATATTATTCATGGGTCCTATTATATTATTTTAATTAACTTTTACTTTTATCTATAATATTTTCAGCAAAAAATTTTTAGTTTTAACAAAATTAGCAAATTCTAAGTGTTCTTTAATGAGTTCATGTCTACAGCATACTTCATTTTATTATTATTATTATTTTTTTTTTTTTTAATGTATTGGGCTTAATCATTTTAGTTGGTTGTCTCATTTCTTTTTCTTCAGGTCATCTGATCCATGGTGCCGAGGTTTCAGCTCTGCAACTTGTACAAGTTCGTGTCTATTATACAATTTGAAGAACTTTGTTTCGTGGACTCATTAAACATATTCTCTGATGCGTACATGTAGCGGTGTCAAGAATTGTTTACTCCGTGATTGTACTCTGCGTTGCACTATTTCGTATAGTGGTTTGTTTGGAATGTTGTTTGTTTGGGTGCTGCTTTCTTTTTCTTTTTCTTATTTTGATAAATAGTGCGGCTTTCTTGTTCCTCTATGATTGCACTTTTTGTTCATTTATTCGGTTGAATAAAAGAAACCAATGTATCTTATTGAGCTGGGAATTGTTAGAGACTGCAACCTTGGATTTTTATATCAGGCCAGACCCACGCAAATGGATGAGATCGTGCTTCAAGTTAGCTCGTTATTGATTGGTTACTGGCTTTAGCTTAAGATTGACAAGAAATTGTTGTTTGTTTACCCTGCTCGTTCTGTTGCTGTGATAGTAATGAATTGTATTGAGTCCGAGAATACATTTGGGTTATGAAGCAAGAGAAATTCAAGAGTAAAAATAGAGGTCCACATAGTATTGTAATTAGTAGGGACAAGTTAGCCATTACATATGAATGGCATCATGAGTTCAAAATATTGTAAAAAAATTGACATCCAGACACACTATTTTACAATAATGTTTGTGAGTTGTAACTTGGAGAGCTCTGCAGTTAAGGCTAGCTACTTCAACCTCAGTGCCCCGCTTCTTCATCTAAAGGTTGTAGAACTTCCTACCTTTATGGCTCTAAAGTGACTCTAAAGTTAATGTCAGGAGTGCTACATGTATGCATATTTACTCTCATGTAAGTAGTTGTACAGAATTTAAAAGATATGACTGTCAAACGATGTCGTATTCTCAGTAAGTGACCAAACACCTTAGACTAAACGATATCGTGCCAGTAAAGAGCCCGGTGAAACGTTGTGGCATTGATGAGGAATCGGAATCAACTTAAGTCAGTCACGTGTTTGTTACGTGCGTTTGTGAACATAAAGGTTACTTTAGACACGTGGTTTATCTTGATTGGTTGTTACCGATGATTTATGAGTTTTTTTTTTTAACTAATTAGAGCTTGTTTGGATACTATTTATTTCTGAAAATTGAAAACTTATTACTGAAAACACTGTAGCAATAGTGCCGTGAGATTCAATTTTAAAGCAAAATTTGCATTTTTTTGTACTTGTGGGTCCTATAAACAGTGCACGAGAGCTAGGAAAAAAAGGCAAACGCCCAACGCGTCAATGCCATCCAAACTCACACTAAGTTTTTTTTTGAGCTAAGGATTTTTTTTTTAACCACTAATTAGGAGTCCGTTACACTACATAATAGAGCATCTTATGCCTTTTGTTTTTGATCAATGAGAAAAACAATTTTATTTAGAGGAATCAAGTGTTCTAAAAAAATGTTATTTTAATGTGTCAAGAAAAGTTATTTTTTCTATTTTAACTTATCACTTTACAATAGGCTATTTTTCATTTTTGTAGTTGGCTCCTCTTCTAAAACCCTATGTCCCCTCCTCCCCAAAAACTATCCCACCCAAAAACTTAACAAAACAATAAAAGTATTCACAATGGTGATTGTATTTTACCCAAAAAAAAAAAAAAAAAACTATTTGACAACCAAAAAACCATGTGTTATTGGAGAAGTTAAAGCTAATTCTTTTGCAACTACAATAAACTAATATAAATACCAATTGACAGTAGTAAGTTATTAAAAATAAAATACAATATTTTATTAAGATTATATCTCTTCATTCGATTAAAAAACTCAAATTCTCTCTCATCCTTATTATTTTAATGAGTTGTTTATATTATTTAAATGAATTGGTAAAAAAATAGAACATTTGATATTAGGTGTATTATAAAGTAAAGTAGTAAAAAATAGATAAAGTAACTTTTTAAAGTGCTAAAAGCTAAATTTTTTAGCACCACTATTGTAAATGCTCTAACTTCAAAAAGAAAAAAAGAAAAGAAAAAGGCTAGCCTAGTTGTTAGGGTCATAGTTTCTATGTATTGGCATATCCTATGACAAAATGTATTTTACTTGTAATTTGGTAGATTTAAGATGAATTTAAATATATCAAGAAGTATGTAAAGTTTACATTACAAGTAGTATCATTAGAGACATGAAGATTGAGCCAAGAAACAAATGAAGAAAAGTTGAAAGAGCGAAGCTCAACACTAGTTTCAACACTAGCATCTATCAAGACAATGAAGAATTCTCAACACAAGCTTGACAACTCTCGATCTATTAAGCTAACGGATTTCAAAATATAGCTAGCAACATTATATTCTAAGAGGCTATTTGTTTATGGGTTTGTATAATCCTAATACGACTAGGAAAGCCAAAGGTTTGTGTAAACCTAATTGGAATACGAGAGTCTAATTAAAAGACCCATTAAGCTCCTATTTAAATAAGGAGGTGAAGAAAGAAAACCCTAATGCTAGAAAGCTTTATAAGGTTTTCTTTTTGAAACCCTAACCTCCTTCTACAAAAAAAATAGTTATTGCTGCATTTCTTGTACGCTTTTGGGTTCTGTAACCAAGCAAAGTCTCAAGCACCAACCATTGAAGATCTTATTGGTGTTTTTATGTGAAGTTGTTGTAAATCAACTACAATAATTAAAGGGTTGTTGTGGAGTTAGTCATGTACTGGAATTCATAAAAAGGAATTAGTCACGTACTGAGATCCGTGCAAAGGAAAAAGTCTTCTACAAAATCAAGTCCAATTGGAGATTGGAGCAAAAGTTCAATTGTAGATTGGTACTTTGGGATAGGCCTAGTAGTGGTAAGATTTCTTATACTTGTAACCGCTTGTTCTTGATTAGTGAATTCTTGGGAATTGTGACCTGAAAATCACATGGCAAGGTTTTTACCTTGCAAAAGATTTTTCTTATTCGTCAATAAATCACCGTGTCTTTTATCTTCTTCTACATATTAGTTTATTTGATGATTTGTTAGTACCTCCACGATTTGCATGTAATTTGACATAATTAATCAACTTGGGTGCCAAAGGCCTTGTAACTGAATTGGTACATTTTTCATGCACAAATTGCTTAGGGGTCTAAGGGGAAAGGGTTCGAACTGCTGGGTTAGCAACATATAATTATTTCTCCACAAAAAAAAAAAAAAAAAAAAAAAAAAAAAATCAACTTGGGTAATTGAATTAATTAATTAGAGTCAATCTATAACCCAACACTATTTTTTTTTAAATCTTTTTTATTTTTTTGTCTTTGTTGGTCGATAATTGCATCTGAATGTTTTAATAAATAATGATTTTGTATATTTATAATTTGTTAATACTATAAGGATGCTTATTTGGAGTTTTTTTTTTTTTTTTTACTTATACTCCGGCCCCTTCAAACTTAAAATCCTGGTTCCGTTATTATTTTACAATACACTTTATATCACATCATATTTAAAATTTACCATTTAACACCTAGTACTATGATAAAATGCAATTAACTTTCAGTGTATAAATTTGAGTCTTGAACATACATAGAGTAGAGAGTCTTCAATCAATCATTCTATCATAATGTAAAACTTGAAGCAAAATATTAATAAAAGATCAATATGGGCTATGGATTAATGTTCGATGAAACAACTATTGTCTTTCAGTTAATACTCTAAATTTAGCTAAAAAAAATCTCAGCACATTGTCTAAACATATGAAGTTTTCCTAACACAAAAACAAACAGCCTTAACTCTTTAAGACTACTTTGATTCCAGGACTAGTACAATTTAAAAAAATAAAAAAATGAAAAAAACCTTTCCTAGACAAAACATTGATGTATAAAAGACAAGGCCAAAGAATAAGGAATAAACATTCCAAATCTTATTTAACAATCAATACTAAAATGGGAAGCAATAATAATAATAATAATTTTTTTGAATTGTCCGTTGAAATTGTGAATTCTAATGATAAAAAACTCAAAAGTAGAATGGGCCTATAGCCCGTTGGGCCAGTACACTAATAGCATCCACAACAATGAAGCTAAAAATTTAGTTATTTGGTACTACAAAAAGTTATTTTATCTATTTTACCTACTCACTTTACAAAACATCCAGTAGCAGTAAATCTATTTTAGCTTTCAACATAATAAAAGAATATAAACATCACAATAAAATAATATATCTACTATAATAAAATAATATATTTACTACAATAAACAACAACCACAATTACTGCAACCGCTGCCACTACTGCCGCCACCACAGCCGCCACCACCGACTCTTCCACTGCCGCCACCACTGCTACCGCTGCCGCTACATGATAGCAAATAATCGTCTAGTGTTAACAAGTGATTTTTTTAACCTCAAATTATACTAAAGCATTTTTTTTTTTACTAAAACAATTTCTCAATCATCATGATAGCAAATAATCATCTAGTGTAACAATAAAATTTTGCTCTAACCCCAAATTATATATATACGAATTTATCTTTTGACTGAAAAAAATTCCTCAATCGCCATGATAGCCTATTATCGTCTAGTATAACAACATTATCTTTTAAAAAAAACCAAATTTTATATATACAAATTTATCTTTGACTAAAACAATCGTCTCAATTGTCCAGAAGCAACCTTGGAACAATGTGAATTATGAAATGGAAGAACTTTATAAGAAAACATATAAAAGAGAGCACATATTATTACTGGAACAATACAGTCCATAGATTCCTCACACACATAACTCAAACCAAATTACAAAAAGACTCACACACTCGCACAAGTTCCTATGACTCATGCTTCTCAACATATAAAAAAAGGAATTTCTTATTACTCGACTCACCTTCCTACGACTCAAATCAAGTTTCACAATTTTGCTCGAATATTGACTTCAATTCTTGGAGATGCATAGCTCCACCATCAAATACCACTGTAATTTCATGTTTCAACCCTGAAACTATTCTACAAAAGCCTTGTAGGAGTTACTACAAGTGAGACCAGGTTGGTTTTCTTAAGTTTCAGATCAATATTCCAGAATTACACAGCTTTGGTCAGCATAACTTCAGCACTTTGCTTTCTATTTTAAGCTTAAAACAAAGCATTCTATACAATTATACACCAAGATGCTAACTATATTACAAAAAATAATAATAAAGCAACATATAAACAAATCTTTACAAGCATCCCAACTGATACAATTAGCAGACAATACTTAATTTCATCAACTCTGGCTGAACCTGGCCCAGTGCCTATCGAGAGTAATTGTACAAATAGATTATATGTAAATGATTCAAGCAGCACTGAGAAAGTTTTCCCAAGTTCCAAAATTCAAGCTGGAGTTCCCTCCACCATTCTGCTGGGCATGCTCAGAGATAACTGCTCTAACACGAAAATCCCACATCATAGCTATCTCCCCAAGCGACCAGGGTTTTAGCAGGCTTCAGAGGGACACCTTGAGCCTTGACTTCGCCTTTACTGAAAGATCCTCATGGTCCTCTCTGTTAAGGCAACCAAGAATAAAAGTGTGAATACTTCAAAGGGTCTTAGTTGATCAGCTCCATCCGAATATATTAGGGTGAGAGCAAGAAAATAAATTACATGTCTTTAATGATTAGAAAAAAAAAATTGTCAAGAGTAAGTTGGCTGAGAATAAACTGTTAATAACTTTGAGTAGGCAGAAGACACCAGATATCCATGACATGTGAATGTCTCTCATTTTCAAATTCTGAGAATAAGCAATAGATTTTATGCAATTCAGAGGATAATATTAAGATCTTTACACCTTTACCAATTTCTTATTAAGATATTTCAACACTAAATATCTATCACTTTACGGCCAATTCAACAAATGAACCATCCCCAATAGACTCTTCAAGGATAATTTTTGTTTTCCACTTAATTAAAACCTTATCCATCTCTGGTTTTAGAAATGGATACTTCATATGATTAGATATAAATATTAGATGAGATTTGATATCATGTTTATATTCCTATTCACCAATAGAGAAATCCTTTTTTAAGATTTCAAAACATGTATGAACTATGAAAGGAAAAAAAAAAAAAAAAACACTCAAAATATATAAAATCTAATAATTAACACTGGCAATCAATTTGATTGAATGGTTCTTTATTTTACACAGAATCAATAGGAGATTTGAAATCAAATCCCATGCCTTGTTGAGACTATTTAAATTAAGAATCGACAATATTTTTTAACAATAAATTTCAACCCACAATATTATATGCTTGCAATTACTTACCATTGAGCCAAAATTCGTGAACTATGCAAATAAATTAGAATCAACAAACAGAAAATCAGCAAGAAGCAAAAACAGAAAAAATAAAATAAAATTGTAGCCTTCCCTGCACACAGAAAATTCCCAAACTAACATTTAAAAATAAAAACATAAATTCCTGCAAAAGAGAAAGTTCCCAATACATTCCTATCCTCAACGATTTATCATTAGATTCAACAAATATTATAAATTTATCATTCCAATTACCCAAATAAAAAATCCCAAGCATGTAGATGAAGCAGACAGATACAACTCACCTGAACGCGAGTCGGATCGGAGGCGTGGATCGGCGGCGGCGGCGGCGGGACAGAGAGGTGAGAGTTCAGAGGTGAGAGTTTGAGAGAGTTGAGAGCATCAGCAAAAGGCCGAGATGGGTCGGAGGCGTGGATCGGGTGACGGTGAGTTTGAGGGAGTTGAGAGTGTTTTGTCTGAGGGCTTGCCCGTTGGAGAAAAGAATAGAAAAAAACAAAGGAACAAATATTATTTTAATCGGTTGGAGAATAAAAAATGGTTTTTCATTTTAGCTTTAACTCTACTGTTGCAACCCTCTCTTTTTTATATGGAATGGTGCTAAAAATAATTTTTTAGCTTTTTAGCGGCAATATTACTAGTACTCTAATATAGTTTAATTTTAATTTTTAATATCCAACCAGGCTTTTGAGATGTAAGATTCTGTTTCTTCTTTAGTTCAATACTTCGTATTTTTCTATTACAAGTAGAAGCATTGCTTTGGTGAGAATTGCTTTCGATGGGGAAACAAATGGAATCGGATTATAGATAGCTCGTGTAAAGAAAAGAATAAAGAAAAAATGAATGTGATAAATAAATGAGAAAGATTGCAGAATTAGATATACGTTCTTTAATTTAATCATCATCCAAGGACACACACAAAAGAAAAGGGATGCAAGATAATGGAGCATCCAAGGTATCACAACCATTAAACAAACAAGATCAGAATCAGAAATGTATAGAGGAGAAAAGGAGAGATATGCTCTGGCGAGAAGTGTTAAAGATAGCTCGTTTAAATAAAAGACTCAAAGAAAAATATTGATTTTGTTTTCTGGTGTAATAGAAATTCCAAAAGAGATAAAATTGCTTTAACTTAAATATCTCCATGTTTTTTAGCCAGTGGTTGAGTCATAACAGAATTAATTGTTCTTTATCATATAAGGAGTGGGAGTGATCCAGTATATGTACTGTACATACATCTATAAAATGTGCTTTAGCCCAATTAAGAACTCAAAAACTTTTTTAACTAAAATAAAATAACCTGCAAAATTTTAAGGTTGTAAAGAAGATGATTGTGGTGGACTGCCTTGCTTCCTTCTGTTATGTTTATTGGTGAATAAATTTAATTTAAGGTTTGCAGTGAGAAAAGATGCTCTAATATGGGTAGTTTGTATTGACGTTTACACTATTAAATCCAAACATATGGACAAGTTCAAATTAAATAAATGAAAAAACAATTTGAGAATTGTGTCAAATGATAAAGATGAACTGGATGAGTTTGAAAATACATTTTGCGACAAAAAACTGAGGGAGGCCCTGATACCATTGTAATTAGTAACGGTTTATTTAGCCATTATATATGAAAGACAGAAGTGCGAAAGACAGATGTGCAAAATTTATTCTGTGAGAATTGTATCAAAACAATTCATCTTAAGTCTGTCACGTGTTCATCACGTGCTTCAATTAATGTAAGGATTAATTCAGATTGTAATTTTGCTCACTATTTTTTATCAATGAGAAAAACCATTTTATTTAGAGAGTCTTGTACAGACATAGAGTAGAGAGTCTTCAATCGATCTTATCATATTCTATCATAAGGTAAAACTTGAACAATGATATTAATAAAAGATCAAAATGGGTTATGAACTGACGTTCAACGAAACAACTATTTCCTTTCAGCTTTTACTTTAAATTTAGCTGAAAATAATCTCAGCACATTGTCTAAACATATAAAGTTTTGCTAACACAAAAAAGCCTCAACTCATACTACTACTTTGAATCCAGTTCTTTTTTATTTCCTAACATAAAAAAGCCTCAACTCATACACAAACTGAATTTCTAAAAAACTACAGAATTAAAAGCCATGTTCTACAATCCCTAAGGTTAAAGGGCAACTACTGCTGAGCTGTTCAAGTTATAAACACCAAAATGATAATTTGATAGTTACAACAAGGGAAAGGGGATTTGAACCCTAGATGTCATGGACAAACTAGGAGATACCAACAAGTTAAGCTACAAGGCTCTTAGATAGCTATAAACACTAAATTTTTGTAAAGAAATATAACTCCAATATGGTTATCAACTCAAGACTTGCCTAAAACATTTGATACTGCTCTCAACATAAATAATCATTTGATACTACTCTCAACAGAAAAATAATAAAAAAAAGTGTGCTACGCATGCAATGGCTATGATTCCCCACTAATCACAATAATATAAGAACCTCATCTTCTAGTTTACAAGAAGTATTTTACAGCTCATATTCGCCTAAGAATATATTCAACTAGAACTATATAAATTATTATCAAGAACAACCAAATTCCTACTTAACGATTACTTTGATTATGTATGATGTTGAATTTATAGTGTTCTGATTATCTATCAGCAATTTCTACCCATGCTAATTGATATTCCCAGTTCAATAAGATACAGTGCTACTGCTTAACACAAAGATAGACTGAACTAGCATCACTATAAACAATACACATCTAAAATGCTGTGAGATAAACAATACACATCAGAGAATATGTTTAATGAGCCTGTGCAATCATATCCATCAAATTGTATAATTGACACCAACTTGTACTAGTTGCAGACCATAAATGATCTCAACTGCACAACAACAACAACAACAACAACAACAACAACAACAAACCCGAAGGAGAATGCTTAAGCCCAAAACATCAAAAATGAAATATTCTGTAGACATGAACATGGACGGGGCCATTCATGGACTATTGCCCCCCCCCCCCCCCCCCCTAATTTTTTTTTTAAATAATATAATTATATAACTATATATTTAGGAATAATTTTAGCAATTTCATTTAATAAAATTATATTTTGTCCCGTTTATTGATCATTATAAAAGAAATGCTACAGTTAGAACTTTTTTACAATATTTTTATAGACTATTGAGGTAGCAAATTCTTACTGGTTTGCATCTAGGTCCACCACTTACATCAATTTTTTACTTACTAATAACCACTTAAAAACAACAAAAATTTGTAGATCTAGTATTTTCCTCCTTTTAAAGTCCATAAAAAAATTTATAGATCTTAAATAAATAAATAAATAATACAAGCCCAAAATATTAGCCTAACAACATAAATTACCAATGGGCAGTAAAAATAAAAGGAAAAAAAAAAAAGAAAAAAGAAGAGAGACTAATCAGCCAGTTTTACCAAAAACAAACAACTTAGCCCTTTAAAAAACTTTAAACAAAATAATTTTGTCCTTATCAACAAAAGACACACTCTACACACACATACAATTCAATTTTTACCCCTTGTAAATGATGGTGTAAAGTTTTTTTTTTTTCTTGATATTTAAAAAAAAAAAAAAACTGAATTTCAATTAACTTTGAGTTTTATGCCTAGAGGTATACGAAAAAATGAAAAAGATAAATGAACAAAACACAAACAACCATTATGGCCATAGAGGCAACCAATAGAAGTCTTGCAGCAAGGAGTGTTAACAAGTTAGATTTTTTTTTTTTTTTTTGCTCAATAAGATAGATGCAAAAGAAGATTGAAGAACACAATAGTTCACAGGACATTAAAAACAAACATGACTCCTACAATTTCAATAATTTGAGAATGTAAATTTATAAATAAAAAAAAAATTATATCAAGAATGACTAAATAATGCAGTTAATCTTAGCTTTTTTATTTTTTATTTTTGGATGAATTAGTAAAGGATACAATTAATTAAGAACAAACTAGACAAAAGCTAGGCAAACTATAGAAACTGGGGACAGTGAACCTAAGGCTAAAGAATACAACAGAGGCTATTAAATCCCAAACCTTATCCCAAGAGACTAGATTCTTACAAATTAACACACAAAAAAACTCAAGTAAGAACATGTTACAGAAACTTTCACACCAAAACAAAACACCTCCTAAGCATCAGCAATACACACAAATATTTGGAATAATAAAAAAAATTATAGCAGAGTATTGTTTAAAAATGATATTTGGAATTTGGTTTAAGATTCCTATCAACCCCTAATATCCTTCTAATTTCTTCTCAAAATCTGCTCTTCAAGCCACACTAACCCATTATGTATAATGGCATTTCTCCAAGACCAAACCTAATACACATTGGCCTGATGGGCAGGCTTACAAATAGATAATGTCAGGCTTCTCCCTTGATAATGCCCTAGCTCATTAGATCATGCCAGTTGCACTTAGCCTCTGAAACTATGATGTGCATAATGACAGTGTCTCAGATTCTCTTGGCAAAAGAACATTCTAAGAAAAGATGATCTCTACTCTCAAAGCACAGAAGCCACCAGTATAACCCTACTATGCAAATCTTTCTCTAGTTGTTAGTTTGTTTTTAACTACTAATCAACTAATAAACCGAACCAGCGGGTAGCAAGGTTAAACAACCACAGTCTCCAACCCCCCTCCCCCCAACCTCATATGCCTTAGTATTATGTTCATTGCAAATGGCTGCACAAGAGCAAACAGCCTGATCTAGTCACAGACCACCTAGCTTTATCTTCATCTTTAATCTCAACCAAACACAACTGGCATTGTATGGTGATTAATTCTTTGGACCTTGTAGGTTTCCAAACCTTATTTTGTTCTTCAGAATAGAATCCACCTTTGCCTTAAATTTAGTTGTTGCACCATGGATAATCCTAAAGCTATACTTCATGAAAAGGATCCTAATTATCATATCATAAGAAAACCTGCTACCATCCCCAACTTCAAACATTATGAAACTCCTAACCTCACTTCTAAGTTTTAGGACAGCTTTGCAGCCCCATGTACAATCTTGTGGGACCTTTATACTCCAAAAATACCTACCATCAGGTAAAATCTAGCATTTTTCTCATTGCCAATGGAGGCAAAGAAAGCTCTACAATCCTTGAGGTTAGAGTGAAACTAAGTTGAGCTGTCCAAGTTAAAAACAATAAAATGTTTGCCAAGAAATAGAACTCCCATATGGTTATCAACTCAAGGCTCGCCTAAAACATTAATTATGGGTATATTGAGAAATAGAAAACATAAATAATCATTTGATACTAGTCTTGATAGAAAATTTTTAAAAACATATATCCTACAAAATCAAAGGCTATGATTCGCCACTAATCACAATAGTATAACTATATAAGAACCTCATCTTCTAGTATACAATAAGCATTTTACAACTCATATTTACCCAACACTATTCCACTAGAAATATTTAAATTATTGTTAAGAACAACCAAATTGCTTCTTAATTAATACTCTGATTATGTATCATGTTGAATTTATAGAGTTCCAGTTATAGCAAAAAATCTAAAATATAGAAGTTCCATCTAGCATAACTAGTGTTTTAGTTACTATATCGATACAGAAAAAGCAGTGATTTTCATCCATGCTAATTGATATTCCCATATTAGTAAGATACTATGCTATTGCTTAACACTATGACAGACTGAACTAGCTTCACAATAAACAATATACATCTAAAATGCTGTGAGATAAACATAACTTAAAGAAATATGAGGAATCCCACATTAAATGAAGTATTATGTTTCTCCTCCAATGATGCATTGTTTTTCTTTTATTCAACAAAATACATGAACAAGTAGTGCAATCATAGCAAAACCAGCAAAGCGGAACAAGAAACCAACACTAACGCAAAAACAAACCAGCCAACAAAATATCACAAGGAAAAGGACCATCACCAAACAAACAATTCTTTACATCACTACACATAGGCATTAGAGAATATGTTTAATGAGTTTGTGCAATCAATATATATTTAGGCCGTAGGTATGAAAAGAAAGTTGAAAGACCCAAAAAAAATGGGAGAAAACAAAAAACAAACTGTTAATAACAGTGGCAAAAATCAAGAGAGCACCACAAGATGAAACAAAAAAGAATTTGCTTGTAATATAATATAGAGACTGGTTGTGGGTTCAAAACTTGACAAAGCCATCATCACTCTCATCCTCTAAAGCTAGTGGAGATGGAGAAGAGTAAGCGACGAAACCACCCATGGCAGCCCATCGTCGTGCAATACGACCAGCACGGGTGTTCACTCGACACAACTCATCACTGAGAATGTCAAGGCGAGCGTCCATGTGCACAAGATGTGCCATGATGTCCTCAAGAGTCACCCCACCAGCATAAGAAGAAGGAGCGAAGGTGGATGGAGCTGAAGAAGCCGGAGGAATCGCTGTCCTGGTCTGTGTCTGCCTCGATCAAAGCTACGCCTCACTCCGTTTAATGGTAGCAATGTTTATGACACACATAACAGAGAAGTGGTCTAACTCGAGATAGGTGACATAAAAATGGCGAATGATCCGCATGATAGCCAAAGGAAAAATGAGCTTATCATGGGTTGTCGTATCCCTATAAACATCTATGAGGGATAAAATAAAGTGAAAAGGGAAGTCAATAGAAATGTGCTCTAAGAGGGATATCAAAAATCGAGCATAAGGCTCTGTGATAGAGTTATAGTAAGACAATAGATGAAGAACGAATGTCATCACCATGTTAATGAATCTCGGACCTTTAGCAAAGGCCGAGCAAGGGATCTTTTGATTCTCACCCCAAGAAGAAGGTGTCTCACAAAATAGAGACTTGAGTTCATCTTTAGACACAGTCTTAAGACAATCACAGCAGGGGTAGTCAGCAAACTCTACCCTCGGTACGTGTAGCACCTCGAATATAAGATCCGGAGTGACTACGATGCACATACCCTAAACGTGAGTGACAAACTGGGGTATAGAGTAATCAAATTCGTGCATATTAGAGTAAAACTCTTGTATAATCACGGAAGGGCACGTGACCTCTCCACACAGTGACTCCTAACCCCTACTATAGATAACAGTGGAAAAGTCAATATCGGAAAAGTCCGATAGGATGACTGGGCATTCCAAATGAATGCCTTGTCAGGAAAATTTCTCCAAAAATTCCTTACAGGCTTTATCATCACAAAACCTAACATTAGAAGGAGTAGGATCAGAGAAAGATGCCCCAGAACAAAGAGGGTTCCGAGACGGAGCAAATTTTCTCTTAGGTGCCATAGAGCAACTAACGAAAGTAGGAGAGAGAGAGACACAGAAAAGTAAAAACCAAATCAATACATAATAATATAGAGAATTGAAGGTACATATGCATGAAAATGCATGAACATGTAACATGCAAAATTAAAAACATCATGGGCTTAACCCAATCCAATCCTACCAGCATACAATAATTCAACATATATAGCACACATCTATAATGCATAAAACATTGTTATAATGCAAATGTGATGCAATGCATGAACAAATAGGATCATTTAAACAAAACCCATCCCAAAACTTTAGCAAAAACCTCAATAATTTTGAAAACTCTCAAAAAAAAATTCAAAAACCCCAAAATTTAGGTCAAAAGATATAAAATGCATGATTAATGAGTGAGAAAGCATCATACCAGATGAGAAAAAGGATCTTAAGACCGAAGATTTAATGGGAAAGAGGTTTGGAGTGATTGAGAGGAGTTTGGGAAGGTAAGAAGACAACAGGAGTCGAGAGAGATCGGGAGAAGTGAGAAAGAATTTGCGCAGATCCTATATATAGAAGCTCATAATTCTCAACAGATTGAGAGGTGTCGAGGTTTAAACTTTGACAAATACAGCTATTAAGGAGCTATCTAGAGATGTCCACAGCAAAAGGGGCTCGATGGATCGAGAAGCTATTGAGCATCTATCAAGGAGACAAAAACTTTCTCGATGGATCGAGGAGCTATCGAGATTGCGATAAGAGGAAGCTAAAGAGCTCGATAGATAGCCTAGTTGTCGAGAGGTGTCCAGTAGCTGTCAAGATTGCTTAAAAAAATAGTTTTTTAAGAAGAGAAAAACACAAACATAAATGCAATCAAGCATATAACACAACTAAGGATCCAAACACATTTTGAGCTCTCAAAAACATCTCTTAACAACAATGTTAAGCACATAGATCCAAAAACACACACACACTAAACAAGTCTAACCAATTTTATATTTCAAAAACAAGTCAAGACAGTTTAGTGGGTATACATTAACACATGTAAACCTTGTGATGGCCAAATCACATTATACTTGCACATGTATCAAAGTAGCAATGAATATTGTGTGTTGTGTGTGAAAAACGTCACAAGATTGCATAAGTGTCTACTTGTTATGACGATTTGAGATATGAGTAAATCAATTTAACTCACACATGATCATAACTGATTAATGGGGACTATTACCTTTGAGGTACATCCTATAACTCCCACATCCTAGAATACACGCTTGCAATTATATTTTAAAGCATTTTGATTCTTTCTGCTTTAATTATTCTTTGCATATTTTCTTATAAATATATCATGCATGGGCACATAAAAGAGAGAAAAGAAATACCTAATTTTGTTAAACTTTTGGCATTGCACTTTTGCTATGCTGAAGCATACAGATGTCAATTCATGATTGGCATGCAACAGTGGTACGAGTGTTAAGTACAAGAGATTACTTAATTTTACTCATCACAAACACAAGCCACAAAGCTCACTTGCTTAGTTGTGTATAAAGATGCTCATCTAAGCTACAAGAGATACAAAGTTTAGAAAACTTCATGTCATTGGCCATTTAAGGTACCCAAGTACCAATGTACACAAATACACACTGTTTTTGTATTTTTTTTATTTTTTTATTTTTTTTACGGAAAAAAAAAAAGCAAAACTGAAAACTCACAAACAAAAACATGTTAAGTAAAGCAATGCATAAAACTAGACCGACTCAAACAATAAATCAAAACACACAAGTAATGCAAACACACAAAAATAGAGGGAGAGAGAGAAAAGTGACTAAATCACTTAGAGCTTTTTTCCTTCCATACCTTGGAGGAATCTTTTCTTTTAATTGATAGACCACAAACGCATTGAACCCTTGTGATAAATCAAATTGATTAATTAGCCAAGTTATTAATTAATCAAATTAATATGTAAATTGCGTAGTAGCACAAACAAATCACCAATAAACTAAAGTATATAGCGAAAATTAAATGACACAGTGATCTGTTTACAAATGGGGAAAACCTACATGGCAAAAACCCCACCGGGTGATTTTAAGGTCACCACTCCTGAAATTCCATTATTATCACAACAAACGGTTACAAGTAAAAAAACCCAAATACCTTACCAACCTACAGTTGAACCTTTACCCCAATATCCAATTGGACTTGTTCTGTAGTGACAATTTCTCCTTTTGATGCAATGCTCCTAAGTACGTGACTAACCAATTGCGCAGATTCCAGTATGCGACTTCAATCACCAACTAGAGAAAGTTGTTGGCTGCAAAGTTCTTCAATTCATCCACACGATGAAGATCAATAAGATGTTTAGTTACAAAACCCTATGGTGCACATTACACAGCAACTTCTTCACAAGAGAGATGAACTCGAGTAAGAACTTTGTCTCAGGTCACAAATTACTTGAACAACGATTTCTCAATGCTTGTGCAACTTGTGTACGCTTTGGTGGCCCTCAAAATAATCTTTTTATATGTTTAGGGTTAGAAGAAAAGAAGTTTCAAAAACACATGTACAGATTAGAATAAAAACAAAACTCAGAATCTATTTTTCTTGAATCTATTTTTCTTAAATCTTGATGGCTAGAGGTGTCGAGGTGCTGTCGAGTAGCTGTCAAGCCTCAAGGCTGAACAACTTCTTAAAGCACGATAGATGCAACTGTCGAGTCAGGTGTCAAGCTTTAATAACTGGCACTTCTCAACTTGAATCTTGGATAACTTGCATGGCTTTAACACTTGATCTTGAAACCTTGTTTCTTGAAGTATTAAAATCATCTTAAAGCTACCCAAATACAAGTTGAGTGCGTTTTGTCAAAGGATAAGCCAATTATATAAAAGAATGACATATGTTAAAAACAAAATGAAACACATATGTCCTAACAATCTCCCCCTTTGGCAATTCGTGATAAAATCACAACAAACAAATAAACATATGAGAGAAGCCATAAATCACTCAACTCATATTTACTTGTTGAATACAATAAAATTTATCCTAATACAAACTCTTGAAAAACTTTACAACAAGAGAGTTCATGGTAAGTAGATTTTGACAACCTGTATTTCTAAAACACTTTAAACAAAACACATTAAGGCATCTTTGTGTGAAGCAGAAATAATAGATTGCATACAAATATAAGAAGCATGTATATAAAGAAAGAAAAGAAACAACATATGTAAAGCTAGGTGAAAGAAACATACATCAACATGTATAGATACTATCATCTATGTAAAACTGGTCACAAGACCTAGGTACAAGAACAATGTATCTACAACAAGAAAGAAAAGAAAAGATACATGTAGTCCTCACTACATCCCTCAAAACAATAACAGTCCCCCTATCAAAAATGTCATGTACATGCTCTCTCCCTAAGTATGACTACTCTCATAAGCAAAAACTACTCCCCTTTTTGTCACGAATGACAAAGGGTAGAGTGTCAAGTAGACATCTCAGCGGTAGAGCTAGCATCTCCATCATCATCTGAAGCATCATTGTCATCACCATCTAAAGCATCATTGTCATCACCATCTAAAGCATCATTTTCATCACCATTTGAAGCATCATTCTCATCACCATCATCATCCTCAGACTCAGAAGCCACATGAGGTGGTGGAGGAGAAGCCTCAGGAGCAAAACTGCCCATGGTCGCCTGTCGGCGAGCAATGCGACCAACACGAACATTCACTTGATACAACTCTGTAGAGAGCGTATTGAGGCGAGCATCCATGCGTTGAAGTTGTGCCATGATATCTCCTAGTGACACATTGCTTGAGGAAGAGGAGGGAGCAAATATGGCTTGAGCAGATCTAGATGGAGCTAGAAGGGAGGAAGGAGCTGCTGAAGCCATCTGTCGCGACCTAAACTGCGCCTCACTATGTTTTACGGTAGCGGCATCAATAGCAACCATGACATGGAAGGGGTCAGACACAGTAAAAGGGATAGAGAAATGGTGTAAAATCCTTGTGATAGTAGATGGAAAGATGAGCTTATCACAGGTAGTCGTATCCCTATAGACATCTATGATAGAGAAAATGAAGTGTGAAGAAAAGTGTATAGTGAGATGCTCAAGAAGAGATAACAAAAATCGAGCACGAGGCTCTGTGATGGAGTTGTAGTGAGAGAGTGGGTGCAGAACAAATATCATCACCATGTTCATGAAAGGAGGACCTTTAGCAAAAGACCAACATGGTGTAAACTGACGCTCACCTCAATCAAAAGGGAGCTCACAAAAGCAGAAATCATCTCGTCTTTGGACACAGTCCGTAGACGCTTACAACCGGGGTAGTTAGGATGCACAATCCTCGGAACATGAAGCACATCAGAAACCAACTTCAGTGTGACTACTATGTGCGTACCTTGAATGCGAGTGTGAAAGAGAGGTACTGAAGAATCAATTCCATGCATATTGGAGTAAAACTCCTGTATCAGCATGGAAGGACAAGTGACCAGGACATTACATAGTGACTCTCAACCCCAACTGTGAATGACATTAGATAGGTCAGTGTCGACAAAGTTTGCCAAAATAACTTGGCGTTTCGAATGAACACCTCATTTAGAAAAGTTCTCCGAGAAGTCCTTTTGGGCATTCTCATCACGAAACCGAACAGAGGAAGGAGTAGGATCAGAAGACGAAGAAGGCCTAGAGCGAATGGGGTTCTAGGACGGAGTGGACTTACGTTTTGGTGCCATAAACATTACTAACGTAAATAGAAAGAGAGGGGGAAAGAATGAAATTCTCAGAAAAGTCCCAAAAACAATTCAAATATAACAAGTATATTGAAAGAAGAGGACGTATGCATGGAAAATGCATGAACATATGATATGCAACATAAAAAACATCATGGGCTCAGCCTAATCCAAACCTATCAGCATACAACAAGTTTGTACACATCTAAATGCATGAAATTATTGTTAGAATGCTAACGTGATGCAATGCATTGAGTTTTTAAGATCAAATCTACAAAACCCATCCCAAAAATTGCAACAATAACTCATCAATTTTGAAAAACCCCAAAATTTTTCAAAAACCCCAAAATTAGGTTTCAAGACATGCAATGCATGGAGTATGAGAGATTAGAAGCTTACCAAGTGAAAAAATACTTGAAAGAAACTTGAAAAAACCTTGGGTAGAGGTTTGGAGTGAGAGAGAGAGGTTTGGGAGGTGAAAAAACTGAGCTATCGAAAGAGAAATTGAGAGAAAACATGAACCGAATTACACAGAACCTTTATATAGAGGTTCAGTAATTCTCAATAGATACAGGTGTCGAGAGGTGTCGAGACATCTGTCGAGGAAAGTGTCGAGAGATACAACGTCGACAGATACAGCTATCGAGAGGGTGTCGAGGAACAACATAAAGACATGAGAACGGAAGCTTGATCGATCCACCAGCTGTCAAGAGGACAGAAACTTCCTTGATCGATCCACCAGGTGTAAAGAAGATGTCGAGATTGCGATAAGAAAAAACTAAGAAGCTCGACAGATAGCCAGATATCGAAGAGGTGTCAAGGAGGTGTCGAGCTAGCATTCAAAAGTATTTTTTCGAGAAGAGAAAAACACAGATATGAATGCAATCACTCATTCAACTCAACCAATGATCCAATCAACAGATTAAACTCTCAAAAACATCTCTCAACAACAATTTTAAGCACATGGATCCCAAAACACACACACACACACTAAACAAGTCTTACTAATTTTATATTTCAAAAATAAGTCAAGACAGTTTAGTAAACATACATTAACACATGTAAACCTTGTGATGGCCAAATCACATTGTATCTGCATATGTATCAAAAGGAGCAAAGAATGTTGCGTGTTGTGTGTGAAAAACATCACAAGATTGCATAAATGTCTTAAAGTTATGACGATTTAAGATATGAGAAAATCTCTTTAACTCACACACAATCATAACTGTTTGATGGGGACTATCACCTTCGAGGTACATCCTATAACTCCCACATCTCCTAGAAAACACGTTTGCAATCATATTTGAAAGCATTTTGTTCTTTTTGCTTTTATTTTTTTGCATATTTTCTTATATTAAGCAAACCATGCATTGGTATATAAAAGAGAGAAAAGAAATATCCAATTATGTTAAACTTTTTGACATTGCACTTTTGCTATGCCAAAGCATACAGATGTCATATCATGATTGGTGGGTAACAGTGGTGAGATGGTTATTTATGCCTTTCTCTTAGGATTTTCTAGTCCTACTTGTCAAAAAGAGTGATACAAGTGTTAAGTACAAAAGATCACTTAACCTTATTCATCACAAACAAAGAGCCACAAAGCTTACTTACTTAGTTGTGTATAAGCATATTCATCTAAGTTAGAAGAGATACAAAGTTTAGAAAAACTCTATTTCAATGACCATTTTAAGGTTCATAAGAACTAAAGTATACAAACACACACTGTTTTTGTATTTTTTAATTTTTTTATTTTAATATAAAAAGCAAAAAAAAAAAAAAAAAAACCAAAAACTGAAAACAAACAAACAAAAACATGTTAAACAAAACAAAAACAAGGTGATGATGCGAAGAAAATCAATAGGCTGGATGCTTCGGATTAGAGAGGGCTGACGGTTGCCTTGATGACCTGAAAAAGAAAGAAAAATTATCAAAGGTGACTGGGGTCGCCGGCCAATAACCCTTCGATGACAAAGTCAGTTTTCTCTTAATTATTTTTGAGTTCCAACTTTTTAGGAATTATTTCACGTACCTTTTCTTGGTCTGAACCAGCGTTTATATAGTATCTTAAAAGCGGTTATTGGATTTGTAACCTCCCCTTGATTTGAGGAGGTTTGTATTCGAATATAACTTCCTCAACTGCTTAGGAGTTACCCTCTTTTTGCGTAACGGTCACTAGGGGTTACAAATATAATACGAAGACGTTTTACACATTCATAAATTTTTCAAGTGCCCACATGTCGTCCATAATTCCTCGTCTTGAGGCCTTCAAGGCAGCTTACCTCGTTTTGAGCACATTAAGGCAGCTTACCTCGTCTTGAGCACATCAAGGCAGCTTACCTCTTCTTGGGCACATCAAGGCAGCTTACCTCTTCTTGAGCACATCAAGGTAGCTTACTTCGTCTTGAGCATATCAAGGCAGCTTACCTCGTCTTGAGCACATCAAGGTAGCTTATCTCCTCTTGAGCACATCAAGGCAGCTTACCTCGTGTTAAGCACCTTGCTCGTCTTGGACAATCTTCATGGACAAAATTGGAGTTGTATTTTATTACACCCCATCAGTTGCCCCCTTATCCATGGGTCGTCTAGGACTCAAATTTACTAACGCTATTATTTGGACAGGCGTCCTTATGCCAGCTGTTATAGGTGCCACTTGTGATGATCTAACTGGAGACCAATTATGTCAGCTCGTTTTTCGAGGGACGTGCCATTTGTCACTTTTTGGCTAGTCGCGTCGCTTCGTGTACTAGGGTCAATGCCTATAAATAGTAGAATTCCTCCGCTACCTTCCTCATTTTCTCAAATTTTCTTCCTCGACCTCCCTTGTCTTAGCGCCTCATCTAGAAGTTTCTTACGTCAATAGTCTTCTCTCGTTTAGTTCCAAGTATTTTCTTCAATCTTCGTCCTCCGGTTTTAAGTTTCTTCCTTAAAAATGTCTAAGGTAGTCCTTTCCTTGTCTAGCGATAGTACTGTCAAAGCCATAGACAAGTACCAAGACCCAAGTAGTTTTAGTGGTTCCAGTGATAGTTCTAGGAGTAGCTATAGCAATAGTGATGGGAATACCACAAACGAGTATACGTCTGGTGACCCTGGGGTTCCTTTAGAGGTATTTAAGGAACAGCATAGGACGAGGCTCAAATCTGGTTCTAGGGCTAGTACAAGTGCTCCTTCGTCTTCTGCTCAAGATGAGGAGGAGGAGGTAGTTTACACTTGTGCTGTAGGGGTTGGTTCTAAGACGGATGAGAGGAAGTTGGATCTCCTCAAGACTAGGTACCAAATCCCTGATAGTTTAAACCCTAGGCTACTTGTTCGTGACGAGTGGTGTTGTCAACCCCGTTTTAGTGTTGGCATTTACGAGGCTTACCTCCTAGGGGGTTTGAGGTTGCCCCTCAATGCCTTCGCTAGAGAGTTGCTTTCCAGGTTAGGTTTAGGTATATGTCAATTTAACCCCAATGCATAGAGGTTGATAATAGCCATGCAAATTTTGTGGAGGGAGGTTTTTGAGGGGAACCGTCCTCTTACCGTGGACGAGTTCCTCTTCTGTTATAAACCCTCCGAAATTAATCAGTCCCTTGGTTTTTATCAATTTACAGCTAGAGGGAAAGATTGTAGATTGATAAAGTCCTTAGTCACGTCAGACAGAAACTGGAAGACGGAGTTTTTCTTCATCTCTGGTTTCTGGGCTGGACGTCCTAGTGACATTGACAAGGATCCATTTCCTCCCTATACAGGAGAGATAGGGAACCTTCATCTTGAAGGTATGTGTTTGTCATTGTATTTGTTACATTCGTCTTTGATTATGGTCATCTAACATGTTTTTTGTTTCGTTTTGTTTTAAAGGTGTTAGACGACCCCATTTGGATAAGTTCCATTTGGAACGAGTCCAAAAAGCTCGTCTTTACAGCGACAAGACTTTTCACTTTTTGGTAACTTTACGGCGTCTTGCCACTTGGGGTTTAGGTTCTAACCCTTCAGACGAGGCTATTGCCCACGAAGTTATTGTTAGAAAACGTAAGTTTTGTCTTCTGTCTTTCTTTTTTTTTTTTTTACTTACGTCTTCATTCGTAGGAATGGTGACGATGAAGCAAAACAAGGGCAAGGACACGGTGGATGAAAGAATTGAGCAAGGAGTGAGGCCTTTTCCTCGTCTAGCTTCTGGCAACAAAAGGAAGAGCCTTTCTTTAGGCATGGATTTGGGAAACTTCCCAAGTAGGCACAAGGATAAAAAGGCTAGGCACAGGTCATCCAAGCCACAAGACTCTCACGCCAAGGATCAACCTGGCTCTCTCCTGGTCCCTCCCAGCCATCCAGTTCAAATCTTGGATGTTGATCCAGAACTTCCTTCTCTACCCATCTCGTCTAGAGTAGAAGTCCCAACCTCGTCTCAACCTTCTCACCAAGTTCCTCACAATCTTTTTGAGGACGAGGACTTGGCTTGAGAGAAGTTTGAGAAGGTTGTAACAGATGAAGACGTGACGGCATGCTATAACATGTCGTTGAAGGATTTTGAGCGTTCTGGTGTTCATGATCTTTTCAAGGTATATAGGTTTTATATGTTTGTCTCGTCTTGCAATTAACTTATGCATGCATTGTAACGAAGCTTTAATCTATGCAGGCAATGTCAAAGTTCATCGCCGCGTCTAGGCAAGCGACTGAACTAGACAAGACGAGGGTATTGTTGGAGAAGACGATCCAAAAAGGAAGGGATGAGTCCAAGAGGTGGGCAGAGGTAGCAACCAAGGCCAAGGACAATGCGGAGAACTTGTAAAACCACGTCGTTAAGCTGGATGCTGAAGTCCATGAGAAGGATGCTCGTCTTGCCTTCCTTCAAAAGAGGAATGACGAGCTTGATGCCCTTCTGGAAAAAGCTAGGGGAGACGCCATTGCAGAGTTCAAGGCATCCAAAGAATTCACTAATTCAATGGACGCCAACTATGCAGCTGGCTTCGAGGATTTTAGGATGGACGCCATGGACAAATTTCCCGAGATGGACTTCAGTTCCATTAAGCTGAACCTTGGTGGGGCTTCTTCAAGCTCCCTCGTCCAGACCAGCTCAGAAGATGTTAATGTGGAGGACAACGCTACCACTCTGCCCACTCAAGACGATCCTAATGCCAACAACCTAACTGCTTAAGATATCTTTGCTTCAATGTGATTTACTTTGTTTGTTGTTTTATTGTGTTTTGTTTTTTTCTCCTTTTTTTTTTTTTATATATATATTGAAATGTATGGAAGTACAATCATCTCGTCTAGAATGTTATAGACGAGTTCATTAACAATTGCCTTAAGGCTTAATTTATGTAAGGGTTTTTGGACGATGGTCGTCTACCCTTTTTCTCTATTTCAATGAATGTCTATTTTTATTCATTATTTGTTTTTGTATGGACGTGCTTGCCCTCTCATTGTGATTGAAACTTGTATATTTCTTTAGTATTAAAGGGTCGTCCTTATACTTTTCTTATGGACGATATTATTTTTTTCATCCATATGTTTTTCTATAGACGGAGTGATGATAGCCTTGTTAGATGTTTCCTTCGTCCATAGGCTGGGCCCACTTGCCTCGTCTACAGGCTTGGCTTGTTTGCCTCATTCATAAGCTTGGCTTTTTGCCTTGTCAAGGACGTTTTCTAGTGTTTTGACTCATCCTAAAGCACCTGTGTCTTGGCTAGATGCTCGTCTATGGACTTGTGCTTCACTATATAATTTTTTGTACCTTAGCTTATTTTACACTTTATCCTCATTTTGAGGAAAACTTGTGAATGTTATATCCATGCATCCAAGAATTTTTCATTCGTCTTAAGGTTTTGCCCTCCTTGTGGGTTTTACCATGGAAGTTTGATTTTATGCATAAAGTACATTGAAAATCCAAACTATATTATTATGTAAGTATTATTCACAAACATGGCACCTGCTTAGAAGCTAATGCCTTATGAAAGTATGTAGGAAAATACTTAAAATACATAACCTCGTCTTTCACAAACTTGTCCACAGACGGTGCAAAAGTTTAAGAACTAGTGCACCTTTATTCTTAGTACACACCATAGCAGTAGTAAGAACACTAGTAGATATTAAATATAGTAGTAGAGTCGTCCATAATTGTAACCTCGCCCTTGATTAACTTTGTCCAAGCCCATTACTAATAATACCTTCTCAGGTGCTCCACATTCCAAGGATGCTCCAGCTTTCATTCGTCCAGAGTTTCCAAGTAATATGACCCCTGTCTCTTGCAGTTGACTACCCTATATGGTCCTTCCCAATTGGGTCCCAATTTTCCATGAGCTGG
This sequence comes from Castanopsis chinensis, assembly GCA_032878915.1. Taxonomy (NCBI): domain Eukaryota; kingdom Viridiplantae; phylum Streptophyta; class Magnoliopsida; order Fagales; family Fagaceae; genus Castanopsis; species Castanopsis chinensis. Next base: position 5,583,720 of record JAVQMG010000104.1, on the reverse strand, counting down.
ATTCCTAATTGCCAAGGATACTCTTTTGAGAACGAGGTCCCCTACGCTGAAGCGCCTGGGTTTCACCATGGCATCATGCTACCTAGCCATTAGGTTCTTGTATCTTGCTGTCCTTTGCTCCGTATCCATCCTTACCTCGTCAATGAGATCGAGGTCAAGACGGAGTAATTCTTCGTTTTCTTTCTACTGATACTTCATCACTCGATGGTTAGCCATATGAACTTCTGCCGGTATGACCGCTTTGCTTCCATAGGCTAATTTAAAGGGGGTTTCTCCTATCGGGGTTCTCACAGTCGTCCTGTAGGCCCAAAGAACGCCTGGTAGCTCGTCTGGCCATATTCCCTTTGCCCCCTCAAGCCAAGTTTTGATGATTTTCAGCAAAGATCGGCTTGCTACCTCTGCTTGTCCATTTGCTTGTGGGTGGGAGGGTGAGGAGTAGTGATTTTTGATTCCAAAGTGCTCACAAAAGTCCCTGAATGGTGCATTGTCAAACTGTCGTCCATTGTCTGATACCAGCACCCTCGGTACTCCGAACCTACACAGAATATTCTTCCAAACAAAATTCTTAACGTTTTGCTGTGTAATCTTTGCAAGGGGTTCAGCTTCCACCCACTTTGTAAAATAGTCAATCCCTACTACCAAAAACTTCATTTATCTGGTTCTTGGGGGGAAAGGACCTAGGATGTCCAGTCCCCATTGCGCAAAGGGCCACGGGGCCATCATCAGGGTCTGGTACTCCAACGGCTGCCTAGGGACGTTGCTGTAGCGCTGACATTGGTCGCACACCTTGACATAAGCCTTAGCATCTGCCTGAACCGTGGGCTAGTAGTAGTTGGCACGAATGATCTTATGGTCGAGTGATCTTGCCCTTGAGTGATTCCAACATGCTCCTTCATAAACCTCCCTCAAAGCATAATTAGCTTCGTCCGAAGCTAGGCACCTTAGGTAGGGCTGAGATAAGCCTCGCTTATAAAGCACTTCATCTATAAGGACATACTTTGCAGCCCTAACCCTCAGTTTCCTAGCTTCGTTCTTGTCTTCCGGAAGCTTCCCATCCTTTGGATAGATTACAATTGGACTCATCCAATTTTCTTCCTCTCCAATTTGCTGTATTTTCGGGAGGTCTATGCTCAGCATATATTGGACTTTGCCATACTCGTCCATAACTCCACCTGTTGATGCTGCTCTCACCAACACATCTGCTTCCATGTTTTCCTCCCTCGGGAGTTGAACAAAACTCACTTCTGAAAATTTTTGCACAAGCCTCCTCACTTTGCTGAGTATCTCTTCATTCGATTTTCCTTGGCATCGCACGTTCCATTCACCTGGTTGATGACTAGCTGAGAATCTCCTCTAACTATTACTGACTCCGCTCCCAGGGACTTAGCCAATTCCAGCCCTTTGAGTAGTGCTTCATATTCAGCTTCATTGTTGGTAGTTTGGTACTGTAGACGGGCTGTATACTCCAACTTATCACCTTTTGGGGACTCAAGTATGACTCTAATCCCTCCTACGTATATTGTAGATGACCCATCCACACTGATAACCCACCTTCTTGTTCCTTCGTCCTTGCCCAGCTCGTCTTGGCTTGGTGTGAACTCCGCGATGAAGTCTGCCGGCGCTTACACCTTTACTGCATTCCTTGGCTGGTACCTGACATCAAATTCGGTAAGCTCCACTACCCATTGGACTAGCCGTCCTACAGCTTCCAATTTGTTCATTGCTTTCTTTAGGGGATGATCTATTAAGACAATGATGACATGAGCTTGAAAATAGTGTCTCAGCTTCCTTGAAGCTGTGACCAAGGCAAAGGCTAACTTCTCCATCATTGCGTACCGTCCCTCGGATCTTCTAAGTGCCCGGCGGGTATAGTATACGGGTTCTTGCACTCGTTCTTCTTCCCTGACCAGCGCAGAACTTATGGCATGCGGGGACACCGCCAAATAAAATACAGCTCTTCACCAGGTACAAATGGACTTAGTAATGGTGCCCTTGTGAGGTAAGTCTTCAAATCTTGGAAGGCCCTTTGACACTCGTCCGTCCATTCAAACGCCTTCCTGAGGACTTTAAAGAACGATAAACACTTGTCAGTAGCTTTCGAAACAAACCTGTTGAAGGCGGCAACTCGTCTTGTAAGGGACTGGACTTCTTTGATGTTTTTCGGCGGTTCTATGTTAAGTATTGCTTGGATCTTATCTAGATTTGCCTCAATGCCTCTATGTGAAACCATGAACCTCAAGAACTTTCCTGATGAAACTCCGAAAGCACACTTGCTTGGATTAAGTTTCATGTTGTACCGTCGAAGTGTGTCAAAGGTCTCTTGAAGGTTGTCCAGATGTTTTCCCTCGTCCAAACTCCTTACCAGCATATCATCAACGTAGACTTCTACATTTCGTCCAATCTGAGGACGGAACATGTGGTTCACCAGCCTTTGATAAGTCGCCCCCGCATTCTTCAAACCGAAAGGCATTACATTGTAGCAAAACAATCCTTGGCTGGTGACGAATGAAGTCTTCTCTTGGTCTGCCTCGTCCATCCTTATTTGGTTGTAGCCTGAGAAGGCATCCATGAAGCTCAGTAGCCTGTGATCTGCCGTTGAGTCTACCAGTTGGTTAATGCATGGCAATGGATAACTGTCCTTGGGACAAGCCTTGTTTAAGTTGGTAAAATCCACACACATTCGCCACTTGCCATTGGCCTTTTTCACCATGACTACATTTGCCAACTAGTCCGGATAGTAGACTTCTCTGATGAACTCTGTTGTGATCAACTTCTGGACTTCTTCTTTGATGGCGTTGTCTCGCTCAAGAGCAAATACCCTCTTCTTCTGACGCATGGGTTTGGAGAAAGGGACATACATTCAAATGGTGGGTAATAACACTTGGATCAATACTTGGCATACCTTCATGACTCCACGCAAAGACATCAAGGCTTTTCTTCAAAAACTAGACTAGTGCATTCTTCGCCTCTTCTTTCATGCTCGCCCCTATTCTAGTGAACTTCGCAGTTCTACTATTATCTAAAGGAACATCCTTTAACACCTCAACAGGCTCCGCTGTGATTCTTCCTTCGTCTATACTCATTGTCTGTACATGCTCGTCCATTGCCAACATAGCTAGGTAGCACTCTCTAGCAGCTAACTGATCTCCTTGCACTTGCCCCATGCCCTGTTCAGTTAGGAACTTGACGGACAAATGGTAGGTAGAGGTTACCGCCTTCCAGCTATTCAAAGTAGGCCTTCCAATAATAGCGTTATATGATGATGAACAATCAACTACGAGGAAGTCTACCTCTTTGGTTATCTGCTGTGGGTATGTTCCAATCACTACTAGCAATGTGACGGTGCCCACCGGTTGTACTTTCATTCCCCCAAATCCTACCAAGGGCAAACTCACTGGACGAAGTTGATCTCGCCCTAGCCTCATTTGTTGGAAAGTGGGGTAATACAGAATGTCCGCTGAGCTTCCATTGTCTACTAACACCCTTTTGGTCGTATAGTCGGCGATGAGTAGGGTAATGACAATCGCGTCATCGTGGGGGTGATGAATTCTTCCAGCATCCTTGTTCGTGAACGTGATGGCTTGCTTGTCAGCTTCCCTCATCCTGGGAGATCGTCCTGACAACTAGACATTTTGAACCACCTTCAAGTATGTCTTCCTCGATTTGGATGACTATGCTGCTGAGGTTTCTCCTATAATAACTCTTATTTCTCCTAGCAAGGGTCGCGAGGACTCTTCCACCTTGGCCTTCAACTTCTCGTCCTTGTGGTCTCGTCCAAGGAAATTCCTCAACTTTCCCTGCCTGATGAGGTTCTCTACCTGCTGCCTCAAATCAAAATACTCGTCCGTATCGTGCCCATGGTCCCTGTGAAAGCGGCAATACTTATTCCTATTGCGCTTGTTAGGATCTCCCTCCATTTTCTCTGGCCATTTCAAGGACGGATCATCCTTGATTTGCATAAGGACCTGCTCTAACGGAGTATTCAGGGGAGTGTACTGCTAACTTCTTGATGATGAACCTGCCTTTTTACCATCTCTATCCCTTTTCTCATCTACTCAAGCCTTCTTAGGGCGAGGATCTTGATCTGGATGTCGTTGATGACCTGCTTCCAAGCGTTCTGACCTTTTCCTCTTCTTGGCTATTATTGTGTCCTTAGCATTCATGAAGTTTTGGGCTAAATGGACGAGTTCAGCCATATTCTGTGGCTCCTGCTCGTACAGTTTATGAATAAACAAGTCATAATTAACTCTATTATGGAAAGCGGCCAACAGCAACTTGTCGTCCATTTCGTCGACCATCAAGGCCTCCCTGTTGAAACGGGTGATGAAGGACCGTAAACTCTCATTCTCCCCTTGCTCAATGGTTAGCAAACTGGAAGAGGAACGCTTGTGGCATTGTCCTCCGATGAAGTTATTAACAAACATCGTACCCAACTCCTCGACCCAATAGAATTTGGAGGTATTTTGCTGAACCACACCCTCGCTGGCCCCTTCAAAGTTGTGGGGAACGCTCTGCACATTATCTCATCCAGAACTCCCTGCAAGTGCACGGCTGTCTTAAAAGTAGCAATGTGATCACACGGATCACGATTTTCATCGTATGAATCCAAGGAAGGCATTTTAAACTTAGAGGGTAAGGGATGACTATTGATGGAAGCCGTGAAAGGAGAGTCCGTTCGGTGAACCAAGTCCTCTATGAGGTTCGACCGCCTCATGTTCTCCTTCATTTCATCCATAGCTTTTCTCATCAAGTCCATTTCCCTCTCCAACTGTGGCACTCTTCTTGAAGTAATACCCCTAGACTGACCTTCGGACTCAACATTCTCTCCTCTGCCCTAACTTTGGGCTTGTCCTTCTGCATGCGCTTCATCCCATGGCCTTCTTAAGTTGATCTCCCTATTCAACTCATGATTTTGGCCGGTCAATTCCGCCATAGCAGCAGCCATGGACTGCATATGTTGAACAGAAGGCGGTTGCGCAACAGGCGCTGACTGATGGTCGCAGTGGGGATTACTAGAAGCATCCCTACTCTCCTGGTGGCTTGGGCTGGTAGCCCTTGATCTTGTCCGAACCATTCAGCCTTTTGTCTAGGAACAACGAACGATTGAATGAACGAAAAGGAAATGAAAATTATTTTCTAAGTTGTTCCCACAAACGGTGCCAACTGATGATGCGAAGAAAATCAGTAGGTTGGATGCTTCGGATTAGAGAGGGCTGATGGTTGCCTTGATGGCCTGAAAAAGAAAGAAAAATTATCAAAGGTGACCGAGGTCGCCGGCCAATAACCCTCCGATGACAAAGTCAGTTTTCTCTCAATTATTTTTGAGTTCTAACTTTTTAGGAATTATTTCACGTACCTTTTCTTGGTTTGAACCAACTTTTATATAGTGTCTTAAGAGCGGTTATTGGATTTGTAACCTCCCTTTAATTTGAGGAGGTTTGTGTTTGAATATAACTTCCTCAACTGCTTAGGAGTTACCCTCTTTGTGCGCAACGGTCACTGGGGGTTACAAGTATAATACGGAGACGTTTTACACATTCATAAATTTTCCAAGTGCCCACATGTCGTCCATAAATACTCGTCCTAAGGCCTTCAAGGCAGCTTACCTCGTCTTAAGCACCTTGCTTGTCCTGGGCTATCTCCATGGACAAAATTGGAGTTGTATTTTATCACACCCCATCACATAGTTAGTACCATCAAATAGTGAGGGTATAATAAGAGAATGACCTCTATCCATGACAAACAAGGGTCAATGGATCACACACAAGGATTAAACCCTAATCAGAGTGTGCCTGCTCTGATACCACTTGAAAGGCCACAAACGCGTTGACCCCTTATGATAAATCAAGTTAATTAATTAGCCAAGTTATTAATTAATCAAATTAATATACAAATTGCGTGGTAACACAAACAAATCACCAATAAACTAAAGTATGCAGCGGAAATTAAATGACATAGTGATTTGTTTACAAATGGGGTAAACATATACGTCAAAAACCCCATCGGGTGATTTTAAGGTCACTACTCTCGAAATTCTATTATTATCACAACAAACGGTTACAAGTAAAGGAGTCCTAAGTACCTTACCAACTTACAGTTGAACCCTTACCCCAATACCTAATTGGACTTGTTCTATAGTGACAGTTTCTCCTTTTGATGCATGGCTCCCAAGTACGTGACTAACCAATTGCACAGATCCTAATACGTGACTTCAATCACCAACTAGAGAAAGTTGTTGACTGCAAAGTTCTTTAATTCATCCACACAATGAAGATTAAGAAGATGCTTGGTTACAAAACTCTACGGTGCACATTACATAGCAACTTCTTCACAAGAGAGATGAACTAGGACAAGAACTTTGTCTCAGGTCACAAATTGCTTGAACAATGATTTCTCAATACTTGTGCAACTTGTGTACACTTTGACGGCCCTTAAAATAATCCTTTTATATGTCTAGGGTTAGAAGAAAAGAAGTCCCAAAGACACATGTACGGATTAGAATAAAAACAGAACTCAGTATCTGTTTTTCTTAAATCTCGACAGCTGGAGGTGTCGAGGTGCTGTCGAACCTAGGGGCAGAACAGCTTCTTAAAGCTCGGTAGATGCAGCTGTTAATCCAAGTATCGAGCTTTAATAACTGGCACTTCTCAACTTGAATCTTGGACAACTTGCATGGCTTTAACACTTGATCTTGAAACTTTATTTCTTGAAGTATTAAAATCATCCTAGAGCTACCTAAATACAAGCTGAGTGCGTTTTGTCAAAGGATAAGCCAATTACATAAAAGAATGACATATGTTCAAAACAAAATGAAACATATGACAGGCCACAAACGCGTTGACCCATTGTGATAACTTAGATTAATTAATTAGCCCAGTTATTAATTAATCAAATTAACATGCAATATCACGTGGTAGCACAAACAAATCACCAAACTAAGTAATGCAGCGAAAATTAAATGACACGGTGATTTGTTTACGAATGGGGAAAACCTTACGGCAAAAACCCCACCGGGTGATTTAAGGTCACCACTCCCAAAACTCCACTATTATCACAACAAGCAGTTACAAGCAAGGAATCCCAAGTATCTTACCAACCTACAGTTGAACTCTTACCCCAATACCCAATTGGACTTGTTCTATAGTGACAGTTTCTCCTTTCAATGCACGGCTCCCAAGTACGTGACTAACCAGATGCGCGGATCCCAGTACGCGACTTCAAACACCAACTAGAGAGAGAGTTGTTGGCTACAAAGTTCTTCAAATCATCAGAGATGAACTAGGGCACGAACTTTGTCTTTCAGATCACAAATTGCATGAACAAGAAGTTCTAAATGAATGTGCAACTTGCATCCCTTTTTACGGCCCTTAAAATAATCCTTTTATATGTCTAGGGTTAAGAGAAAAGAGTCCCAAAGACACATTCACGGATTGGACTTGAAACAGAACTGGAAATCTGTTTTCTTTAATTCTCGACAGATAGAAGTGTCGAGAGGTGTCGAGAAGCTGTCGAGGCTCGGGGCAAAACAACTACTTAAGGCTCGATAGATGCATGTGTCGAGGTATGTGTCGAGGTATGTGTCGAGCTTTAAAAACTGGCACTTCCTTGCTTGTTTCTTGGACAGACTTTGACGGCTTCAACACTTAATCTTGAACCCAAGTTTCTTGAAGTGTTTAACACATCCTAAATCTACCCAATTACAAGTAAAGTGCGTTTTGTCTAAGGATAAGCCAATTACATAAAATAGCGACATATGTTCACAGACTTGAACTACATATGTCCTAACAACATATATGTCCTAACATTAGTGAACCCTTGAACCAGTGGTAAAGGGGAAGAATTGCAACCATTCAAGTTTGAATAGAACATGAAACGTTTGAGTAGATCTCTAAGAGGAGAAAGAAAGAATGGAAATTGATTCTGGTTTCCTAAAAAGATCATACTATTGCTCTGTTGAGTGGCTAGCCACTTGTAGCAATTTGGTCGAGTATGTCCAGCTGCTCCACAATGATGACAAAGATGCTGCTTCTTTTGTTTAGACTTTTGAGTATTACTCTACTTAACCCTAGGGTTTTTGGTTTCTTTCTTAGCAAGTTTAGGGGGCACTCCTAAGATAAATTTATCCTTGTCTATGTTCTCACTAGCTATCACATTTTTCACATTATTGGTCTCAGATTCAACATTATTAGTAGGAGAAACAAAAATAGTAGTACTAAAGGAAGTAGTATTAGGAGAAGAGAAATCATACCCTAAACTAGTTCGAATGGAAGTAGATTTCTGCATACTAAGCATCTCATCAAACTTTGCACCTCATCAAACTTTGCACTTATAGTCCTCTCTAGCTGAGCTCTGACTTGAAACAGTTCTGCTTCAAGCTTCTTAGTCTTCTCAGCCAAGAAATTATTCTCAAATCTCAGTGCGCCAATAGTATGATTGGCTTCATCAAACTTCACGGAGATTTCTTCTCGTTCAAGCTCCACATCACTAAGCTTCTTGATGGCCAACTTATACAACTTTTCATATTTTTCGGAGACCTTGTATAATTTTGTATAGGCTGTGTGGTTGTCATCTTGTTCATTTAGCTTCTCAAACTTTGACTCCACTAAGTCCTCTTCTTCATCTACATCTTCTACAATCCCCTCAATAAGATTGACAATGGCGGTGAAGGCATTTAGGATTCTGTCATCCTCATTTTTGGAATCATCCTCAGATTCGGTGTCACTTAAAGTAGTCGCAAGTGCCTTGCTTTTCCCGATGAACTTGAGATAATTAGGGCACTCTTGTTTCATGTGACCAAATTCTTGACACCCGAAACACTTGGGTCCCGAGGGAACAACATACTAACCGCCATCCCTAGCATCCTTCTTCCTTTTGTCTTGGCTCTTAGACTGAGAAGAACTAGATTGCCTACGGTCCTTGTCAAAGCCCTTCGCATTGGCATTCTTTATGAACTTCTTGAATTGTCTAGTGATGTAAGATTTCATTTTAGAATATTCATCATCTGAAGACTCATCCGCATCACTGCTCTTGACTTCAGTGCCATGCTTTTTCTCTTACTAGATTTCCCTACCCTTGTCAACCCCAACTCATAGGTCAGTAGATTGCCAACCAGCTTTGTCAATATCCTTTAATTCCTCAATCGCGATGATCTTGGCATGAAATCTCTCGGGTAGAAATCTAAGCACCTTTCTCACAATCGTGGGTTCTGGAATGGTTTCTTCAAGATTAAAAGTTGAGTTTACTATGTCCTTGAGCTTGGCATAGAACTCATCAAATGACTCATCCTCCTCCATCTTAATCTCTTTAAAGCTTGTTGTAAGCCTCTGAAATTTTGAGTCCTTGATAGCCTTGGTTTCCTCATAGGTTGTTTGGAGAATGGTCTATGTTTCCTTTGCGGATTCATTGGAGAATATTTTCTTGAACTCCTTATTTGTGATTGCACTGAATAAAGCATTCAATGCCTTGCTAATGAAGTTTGCCGTCTTGATCTTAGCATCATTCCAATCAGCTGGCACTTCTTTCGGCTTGGTTTAGCCTATCTCCATAGCTTGCCACACTTTCTCATCTAAAGACTGCAAGAAAGCTCTTATGCGTACTTTCCAACATGCATAGTTGGTACCATCAAACAGAGGAGGTATAATAAGTGATTGTCCTCTATCCATGACAAACAGGGGTAAATGGATCACACAGTAAAGATTAAAACCTAATTAAAGTATGACTGCTCTGATACCACTTGATAGGACAAAAATGTATTGACCCTTGTGATACATTAATTGATTAATTAGCCAAATTTATTAATTAATCAAATTAACAAGCAATGTACGTGGCAGCACAAACAAATTACTAACTAAAATAAAATGCAGCGAAAAATAAAGTTGACACAGTAATTTGTTTACAAATGGGGAAAACCTCCAAGGCAGAAACCCCATCGAGTGATTTTAAGGTCACCACTCCCGAGAATTCACTATTATCACAACAAGTGGTTACAAGTAAAAGAATCCCAGTACCTTATACCAACCTATAGTTGAATCCTTACCTCAATACCCAATTGGACTTGTTTTGTAGTGACAATCTCTTTGTTCAATGCACGAATCCCAGTATGAGACTAACCAAAAATGCGCGGATCCTAGTATATGACTTAATCACCAACTTGAGAAGGATGTTAGTTGCAAAGTTCTTCAGTTCATCACACGATGAAGATCATGAAGTTATTTGGTTATAAAACCCTACGGTGTACAAACACAACAGCTTCTTCAAGAGAAAGATGAACTAGGGCAAACTAGGTTTTCAGTCACAATTTGCATAAACGACTCTTTGCTTCACACTCTTGCAACTGTGAAAATTGTAACGGCCCTTAAAATAATCATTATATATGTTTAGGGTTGTGAGAAAAGAAAACTCAAATACATAATTACGGATTGTAATAAAATCAGAACTAAAAATCTGATTTTCATAATTCTCGATAGATACCCTACCTGTCGAACAACTGTCGAGTTTCGAGCTAGAACAACTTTTTAAATCTCGACAACTACTAGCTGTTGAGCTTTAAAAAATCAGCACTTCATTACTTGATTCTTGGACAGACTTGCATGGCTTTAACACTTGAACTTGAAACATTGTTCCTTAAAGTATTAAACACATCCTAGATCTACCAAATTACAAGTAAAATGCGTTTTGTTAAAGGATTAGCCAATACATGATGACATATATTTCTAACATGAATAACATATAGCCTAACACCTCACAACCTAAAATTTGGTGCACCCTACTCACTAGAAAGTCAAACCCATAAGTATAATTATTATGAAATACTAGTTCAACTACAAAAATTTTGACCATTTTGACAAAGTAGTCGGTTGGCTAGCTATCTAACTTTGTGAAAGAATAAAAGTGGGACCTACACATTTAAGCCTAATCCAAGTTGGGTCATGTTTCCTATGTGAGGAGAATAAGATAATATGGCCACTTGCTCAAATTGTTTACAGGCGGTGAATAATTACAAATCCCTTGCATCAGTTGCATGTAACCCTTTGCATATAATAATAAATCCCTTCATCCTTTCAGGACATTGAGTTCATTTGTTTGACCACTTTGACCTCCTACTTTCAGCAACGTGTCTTTTATTTTTGCTGAGGCTTTCAAGATTGCGTCAAACTTTTTTTTTTTTTTTAATACAAGATATAAAATTTTACTTTAACCTAATTTAAGTGTATATGTGTATGAAGCTCTATTCTGAATACTTGAACTCCAGCCCTTACTTTCCCACCCCATGAGCACTTAGACTTGTTCCTCGCTACATCTCTCTTTTTTTTTTTTTTTTTTTTGAGAGAGAGAGCTTCAACTTATGGTGTCCATTTCTGATGAGCGCTCTTCATCATCAGACCAAGACACTAATCAGTTTTTAGTATAGGTAAGGATTGAACCCTGTATCTCTAATTCAACTATCAGAGACTTTACCAATTGAACTAACTGGTAAAGTTTCAAATAGTAATAAATTAAGGTTTTGTAAATAAATATCTTAAGGGCATTTATTAGTAAGCTATTCTAGGGAAATTTTTATAAGAACATAAAGATACAAATTTTGGTTATAAACTTCATTGTAGCCTAAGGCTACAACTTCACTCAATATCTTTTTATTAAATGTATTTCATTTTCTTCTTATATTCCTCATATTTACAAAATTTCTAGAAGATTATGGATCAGTAGTTTTGTTATTAATCAATTTTTTAAATTGCAAGATTTTGAAATATAAAATTATGTATAAAAAATAAGTTGATGAATCATAGTAAATAATATTGGATAAGTACAAATTTTGACATATGTGTTAAGAACGTAAAAAACTTGTAATCCAACGATTAGACTTTCAACATATTTAGCCAAACTTTGTCCAAAAAAGAAAAACATTTTGATTTTTTGGCAGTTTTTTTTTATTGGGGACATTTTTTATGTAATTGGCATATCCTTTGACAAAACGTACTTTACTTGTATTTGGGTACATCTAAGTAGGTTCAAGATGATCATTACAAATGGTTGAATTGAAGATATGAAGATTACTCAAGAACTGCTCAAGAAAAATACAAACTGCAGGTCTCGATACCTCCTCGACAGAATCTCGATCTGTCAAGATCATTAAAGCTCGACAGATGTCTCGATCGATCGAGCTTACGGGAGTCAGATTATAGCCAGCAACGTTTTTACTCTAAAAGGCTAATTTTTTATGAGTTTATATAATTCTTATTAGACTAGAAAAGCCCAAGGTTTGTGTAAACTTATTTGGAATAAGAAAGTCCATTAAGCTCCTATTTAAAGGAGGTGGAAAAAGAAAAACCAAACCCTAGAGAGCTTCATAAGGTTTTCTTTTTGAAATCCTAGCCTCCTTCTATAGAAGAAAGTTCTTGCTACGTTTCTTATACGCCTTTGGGTTTTGTAACCAAGCAAAGTCTCTTGCACCAATATTGAAGATCTTATTCGTATTTCTATGTGAAACTGCTGCAAATCAACTACAATAATCAAAGGATTGCTGTAGAGTTAGTCACATACTGGGATTCGTGTAAAGGAGTAAGCCGCGTACTAAGATCCGCTGGTTAGTCACGTACTGGGAGCAATGCATCAAAAGGAGAAACTGTCACTATAAAACAAGTCCAATTGGGTATTGGGGTAAGGGTTCAACTGTAGGTTGGTAAGGTACTGGAATTCCTTTACTTGTAACCGCTTGTTGTGATAATAGTGGAATTTCAGGAGTGGTGACCTTAAATCACCTGGTGGGGTTTTTGCCTGTAGATTTTTTCCATTCGTAAATAAATCACCGTGTCAATTTTATTTCCGCTGCATACTTTAGTTTATTGATGATTTGTTTGTGCTGTCACATAAATTTACATGTTAACTTGATTAATTAAAAACTTGGCTAATTAATCAATTTAATTCATCACAAAGGGGTCTACGTATTTGTGGCCTATCAAGTGGTATCAGAGCAGGCACACTTTGATTAGGTTTTAATCTTTGATGTGTGATCCATTGACCCCTGTTGTCATGGAAACTCTTGATTATTTTGATTTGCATGATCTAGTGTTGAATGATGATGATGATATTCATGATGCATATTGCAAGCTTTATAATTTTTATATGAAATCTCTTGAATGTTCTATAAAATTGAAAGCTAAATTTAAAAAGGTCAAGCTTGAAAAAGATAATTTGGTTGCAAAATTGGATGAAACCACTAATTTGAATGAGAATTTTAAAAATTAAATTTCATCTTAGGTGGACAAAATTAAGAGTTTGGAAGAGCAATTAGTTGAATTTAAAAATGAAATTGAAAAATTAACTAGTGCAAACTTGTTGTTGAGCCTAACTCAAAAGAAAAGGACTTTTATATTCCCCATTCAAAATGAATAATAAAGAGTTGAAGGCTAATATTTCTAGGATAGATAAAGGTAAAAAATTTGATGTTAATGTTGAAATTTCTAAATCTATGTCTAAAACTCCTTCTAAGATGAAAGAAAAATCTATTTTTGTCCCCACTTGTCATCATTGTCATATTGTTGGTCATATTAGGCCAAATTGTCCTAAGTTGAGGACTCTATCAACCTCTAAGATTAGATCTCCTTCTAGGAAGTCGAGTAGCTCTAAAACTGCTCATGTTTGTCACCATTGTGGTGTTTCTGGACACATTCGTCCTAATTGCTTTAAGTTGTATCCTCATAAACAATTGTCCAAACAGTCACAGGTTTCCTCTCAAGGACCTACACCTTTGTTTGGAGAGTTATTAAAAGTATTGAGTTTTTTAACTCAATTTCAGGAGAATTTTAATTCTTCTATGTCCTTTAGTAATCATACTAGAACTCGTGCCTTTTCATCTTCACGGCCAAAGACTCGTGCTGTGTGGGTGAGAAAGGAGCCTAAGACTTAATTGTCTTTTCAGTTTGTCCTCTACGTTAATTCTTTCTATCTTAAGTAGGACTCTCTGTGCTTGATTTCTTTTCTGCTTTTGAAGTCATGCTATCATGCATCTGCATCCTTCTATCATGTTTTCATGCATTTGTATCTTTCTTTCATGCATTCATGTTAATTGTCTGTTTTTATTGGATTGCTTAATTTTTATTTTGTTTTGTTTTCAAAATAAATAAAAAATGAAAAAATCAGAAAAAATACAAAAACAGTGTGTGGTTGTGTACATTGGTTCTTATGAACCTTAAAATGGCCATTGAAACAAAGTTTTCTAAATTTTGTATCTCTTGTAGCTTAGATGAGCATCCTTATGCATGGCTAAGCAAGTGAGCTTTATGGCTCGTTGTTTGTGATGAGTAAGGTTAAGTGATCTTTTATACTTAACACTCGTATCACTCTTTTTTACAGGTAGGACTAGAAAATCCTAAGAGAAATGCATAAATAACCATCTCACCACTGTTACCTACCAATCATGAAATGACATCTATATGCTTCAGCATAGCAAAAATGCAATGTCAAAAAGTTTAACATAATTGGGTATTTCTTTTCTCTCTCTTATATGCCTATGCATGATATGCTTAATAAAAGAAAATATGCAAAGAAAATTAAAAGCAAAAAGAACAAAATGTTTTAAAATATGATTGCAAGCATGTTTTCTAAAAGATGTGGGAGTTATAGGATGTACCTCGAAGGTGATAGTCCACATCAAACAGTTATAATTGTGTGTGAGTTAAAGTGATTTTCTCATATCTCAAATCATCATAACTTTGAGACACTTATGCAATCTTGCGATGTTTTTCACACACAACACGTAATATTCTTTGCTACTTTTAATACATGTGCAGGTACAATGTGATTTGGCCATCACAAGGTTTACATGCGTTGATGTATACTCACTAAACTGTCTTAACTTGTTTTTAAAAAATAAAAATTGGTTAGAATTGTTTAGTGTGTGTGTGTGTGTTTTGGATCAAAATGCATGACATTTTTCTTGTTGAGAGATGTTTTTGAGATGTTAATATGTCGTTTGGATCTTTGGTTGAGTTGCATGCTTGATTGCTTTCACATCTGTGTTTTCTATTCTTGAAAAAAAAAACTGCTTTTAAGCCATCTCGACATCTTCTCGATACCTGGCTTATCTGTCGAGATCTTCAGTTGTATCTTATCGCAATCTTGACACCTCTCGATAGCTAGGTGGATCGATTGAGATATCTTCTGTATGCTTGATAGATCCTCGACAGCTTCTCGATCCATCAAGGTTGGCTCGATAGCTTCTCAACACCTCCCGATCGATCGAGATACCCTTGCATGCATTTCATCTTTCTTTGTTTTGCATGTTTTTCCCTTTGTGTCCATAGCATCTTTTTTTCTTTCTCTTGTAGGTCTATGGTTCCTTGTTCTCCTTGTTCCCTCAATATTTGTTTTCTGTCTTTCTTCGGTCAAGTCTTTTGGGTTTTTATACCGTTTGTCAATCGTGTCAAAAAGGAGGAGAAATTTAAGTTTTGTATGTCATTCATCAGGGGGAGTAATAGACTTAAGGAGAGAACTTCATGTTAAAGGGGAGAAAGTTTTTGTTGTAACTAACTTAGGGGGAGAGTTAGTTTGATACACATTGATATTGATATATTTTTGTTGTGTATCTTTTGGTTTTGTAACTATTTTTACATACATGATGCTTATCAAGTGGTATATGTGATGATATATGTGTTTCACTCTTTATCTCACATGTACTGTTTCTTTTCTCTATTTATACACATGTTTCTTGTTTATTCAACTTGTCATTGTTTTCCACATGATACCTTGATGTGTTTTGTTTAGTACCTTTCAGGAAAGACAAGTTAAAGCCAAGTCAAGATTCTGAACCTTCTTCTTGCAGTAACTTCCAAGGTTCAAATCTTTTAGACTAGGCTTATTTATTCTTGAGTAGAATGTATTCTAAGACATTCAATGTACTCTTGTGGTTTTGTCACGGATTGCCAAAGGGGGAGATTGTTAGGGACATATTTTTATATAATTGGCATATTTTTTGACAAAACACACTTTACTTGTATTTGAATAAATCTAAGTAGGTTCAAGATGATCATAACAAGTGGTTAAATTGAAGACATGAAGATTACTCAAGAACTGCTCAAAAAAAGTGCAAACTTCAGGTCTCGATACCTCCTCGACAAAATCTCGATCTGTCGAGATCATTAAAGCTTGACAGATGTCTCAATCGATCGAGCTTACAGGAGTCAGATTATAGCCAGCAATGTTTTTACTCTAAAAGGCTAATTTTTTATAGGTTTGTATAATTCTTATTGGACTAGGAAAGCCCAAGGTTGGTGTAAACTTATTTGGAATAAGAGAGTTCATTAAGCTCCTATTTAAAGGAGGTGGAAAAAGAAAAACCAAACCCTAAAGAGCTTCATAAGGTTTTCTTTTTGAAACCCTAACCTCCTCCTACAGAAAAAAGAGTTCTCACTACGTTTCTTGTACGCCTTTAGGTTTTGTAACCAAGCAAAGTCTCTTACACCAACATTAAAGATCTTATTGGTGTTTCTATATGAAGCTGCTGCAAATCAACTACAGCAATCAAACGGTTGCTGTGGAGTTAGTCATGTACTGGGATTCGTGCAAAGGAGTAAGCCGCGTATTGGGATCCGCGCATCAAATTGGTTAGTCACGTACTGGGAACCATGCATCAAAAGGAGAAACTGTCACTACAGAACAAGTCCAATTGGGTATTGGGGTAAGGATTCAACTGTAGGTTGGTAAGGTACTAGGATTCCTTTACTTGTAACCACTTGTTGTGATAATAGTGGAGTTTCGAGAATGGTGACCTTAAATCACCCAGTGGGTTTTTTGTCGCGTAGGTTTTCCCCATTCGTAAACAAATCACTGTGTCAATTTTATTTCCGCTGCATACTTTAATTTATTGGTGATTTGTTTGTGCTGTCACGTAAATTTGCATGTTAACTTGATTAATTAAAAACTTGGCTAATTAATCAATTTAATTCATCACAAGAGGTCTATGTATTTGTGGCCTATCATTTCTAATTCTCATAAAAAAGGTATTAATTTTTTTTTAAATGTTCATTAATAAATGGGTTCCAATTAGCTCAACTGTAAAATCTCTGATGGTTGTATAGGAGATTTGGGGTTCAATCCCTGCCTACACCAAAAACTGATTGATGTCTTGGTCTGATGATAGACAGCTATCATCAGGAGCAGGCACTATAAGTTGAAACTCTCTAAAAAAAATGTTCATTAATAAATACTCTAAGGGCACCCGTTAACTGGACCTATAAACTTAATCATATAGTTTCAAAAGTAATAAATTAAACCATGAGATTTTAGAAAGTAACAAATTAAACCTAAAGCACATATTCAATTTCAAGCTTAATAGTGAGTTCCAGTTAACTTAACTAGTAAAATTTTTAATAGTTGAATAAGAGATCTAGGGTTCAATCCCTGTCTATTCCTAAAATTGATTGATGACTTGGTCTAATAATAAAGAGCTATCATCAGAAGCAGACATCATAAGTTAAAACTCAAAAAAAAAAAAAAAAAAAATCAAGCCCAATAGATAGATTTAATTTTTTACTTTTTAAAACTTTAGAATTTAATTTGTCACACCCCTTAAACTATAAGGTTTAGATTGCAAATTACCAAAGGAAAAAAAAAAAAAATAGAAGGAAAGAAAGTAAAACATGCCAAAACAGAATCTGTTTTAACTCTAGTAGCTTCAATTTTAAGAGTAGAAAGTGTTTTATGCCCAAAGAAATGGAAAATGTTCCCCACCATAAGTCCTTGTTTTTTGATGATCAGACAACATGTTTTTCGTTGTCTAGATTTTCCTACTTGACTAAATATTTGAAAATGCGAAAAATATTTTCAAAAAATGCTTTTGATGAAATTTATTTAGTCATAAGTTAAAACTCAAAAAAAAATAAAAAATCAAACCCAATAGATAGATTTAATTTGTTACTTTTTAAAACTTTAGAATTTAATTTGTCACACCCCTTAAACTATAAGGTTTAGAATGCAAATTACCATAGGGAAAAAAAAAAAAAAAAAAAAAAAGTAAGTAAAACATGCCAAAACAGAATCTGTTTTAACTCTAGTAGCTTCAATTTTAAGAGTAGAAAGTATTTTATGCCCAAAGAAATGGAAAATGTTCCCCACCATAAGTCCTTGTTTTTTGATGATCAGACAACAAGTTTTTCGTTGTCTAGATTTTCCTACTTGACTAAATATTTGAAAATGCGAAAAATATTTCAAAAAATGTTTTTGATGAAATTTATTTAGTCATAAGTTAAAACTCAAAAAAAAATAAAAAATCAAGCCCAATAGATTGATTTAATTTGTTACTTTTTAAAACTTTAGAATTTAATTTGTCACACCCCTTAAACTATAAGGTTTAGAATGCAAATTACCATAGGAAAAAAAAAAAAAGTAAGTAAAACATGCCAAAACAGAATCTGTTTTAACTCTAGTAGCTTCAATTTTAAGAGTAGAAAGTATTTTATGCCCAAAGAAATGGAAAATGTTCCCCACCATAAGTCCTTGTTTTTTGATGATCAGACAACAAGTTTTTCGTTGTCTAGATTTTCCTACTTGACTAAATATTTGAAAATGCGAAAAATATTTTCAAAAAATGTTTTTGATGAAATTTATTTAGTCATAAGTTAAAACTCAAAGAAAATAAAAAATCAAGCCCAATAGATAGATTTAATTTGTTACTTTTTAAAACTTTAGAATTTAATTTGTCACACCCCATAAACTATAAGGTTTAGAATGCAAATTACCATAGGGAAAAAAAAAAAAAAAAAAAAAGTAAGTAAAACATGCCAAAACAGAATCTGTTTTAACTCTAGTAGCTTCAATTTTAAGAGTAGAATGTATTTTATGCCCAAAGAAATGGAAAATGTTCCCCACCATAAGTCCTTGTTTTTTGATGATCAGACAACAAGTTTTTCGTTGTCTAGATTTTCCTACTTGACTAAATATTTGAAAATGCGAAAAATATTTTCAAAAAATGTTTTTGATGAAATTTATTTAGTGTTCATGACTGAACCAGCCACCAGCTTGGACCCCTGTTGGTTATTTTTTCATCAAGCTGTCACAGTTTTCACAAGCATTGAAAATATCTAGTGCAAAAAAAAATTTTAACTTGCCTCCTTGCACAAATTAGACACGTGTTTAGAATATGATATAGAGAATTAATGAAACTAGTCGCATACCCGTGCGTTGCGTGTAAGAATTTTTTTAGGATAGTCTCATTAAATATTTTATTAATACTATAATTTTAGTTACTAACCATTGGTTTTTCATTAGTTTTTAAGTTAATAAAAACCTTAAATGTACCTTTTTTTACCTTTATACACACACACACAGTGAATCTTTACACATACCTTTAAGAAAACTCTATATATTCCACTTTTTTTTATGCGTAAAATTATAGACAACTACTCTATAATGATAGTAACTAATTAATTTTATATTTTTTTTTTTAGTGATCTCATTTGTAACGCTTCTTACCATTATCATATATTTACTAACTGATGATGTGCATAACAAAAACGATAAATGAGAGGTAGTATTATTCATTATATTTTCGAGAGTAATAGTGTATGAAAATTTTATATATATATATATATATATATATTATAAATAAGGTTAAATGAAATGTCAAAAAATGGATTTTTAAATTTTCTAACGTTCCTTATGTAATTTCTATTACTATCAGAGAACATCTCTTTTTTAGTTATAATTAATATTGTTTACATAGTTAGAGTTTGATTAGTTTTAAATTTAAATTTAGTCTTATGATTGTATTTAATTGCTGATTATTGATTTAATTTTTTAAATGAATTTAACAGTTTATGTTACTACACTGTTAAGTTTTTAGCGTTCTCCACAAGGTAATCTCTATTTTAATTTTTACTTCTCCTTATAACCTCTTTGTTATCCAATCAACGATTACTAATTGACGTTTGATTTTTTTTGTTGTTTATCTACTTTTTATTACTTTGTATTGGTTTTTTTTTCTATACCATCTCTCTCTCTCTCTCTCTCTCTCTCTCTCTCTCTCTCTCTCTCCATTAGCAACCTATCGTTTTCCTAAATTTGATGATGATTCTATGAAATTAAATATGCAATTTTTTAAAAAAAAAATAGTGTTTCTAACTTGATTTGTTTTGTATTTCATTCTTCATTTGATGCATTGGGTGTGAGAATGAGTGTTTCCCTAGCATTACTCCACTTAATGTGGATGATTTTATTTATTTAATTTAGGCAAAATATTATGTTTTAATTTTTTTTTTTTTAAAAGGAGTGGAAATATAAATAATTTAATGATACATATGGGAGATGTGGCTGAATTTAAATGTTAAATAAAATGAAATGAGAAAAAAAAAATACATATCAATAAACACTAACTTATCCAAATAATTCTATGTAATATAATAACAATACATTCTTATATACTATTTTTAATTATTTATAATGCAATATGATAATATTTAACAATCAAAGTCATAAACAAAAAAATCTTAAAACACAAAACTAAATCCATCAACCAAAATAGAGTTCTAAAGAATACAAAATTTTATCAAGCTAAAATAGAGATGCAAGAAAAATAAAAATAAAAATCCACCAAAAAATTGAGGGAGAAAGAGTGGGAAATAACCATTTTTTTGTAAGAGAAAATTATGTAAAGAATGGAAGAATGAATGATAAATTTATACTAAGAGGATGATAATAAAAAGAAAGAAAATAAAGGAAGATAAAAGGAAAAAGGAAAGAGGAAGAGTGATATCAAGGTAGAATGTTTGGGGAGATGAAAAGGTAAAGAGAAGGAGAAAGGTCGGAGAAAGTGCAAATATAAAAAAAAAAAAAAAAAAAAAATGAGTACAATTTGGTGAGCACAATTTTCTTTTATTTGAATATTTTTTTTGAGAAACTTGCGCGCGGGCGCGCACGCATACACACACACACACACACACACACATATATATATATATATATATATATATATGGGAAGTGGGATGAGATAAGGGAATACACTCATACGCCAACACCAAAACTGCATGTGACAGTTAGTGTCACGAAGTACGTGATAAACCCCCTTCTCAACAACACTGAGTATCTTTTTTTTTTTTTTTTTTGGAGAAACACACACACACACATAGGGGAAGGGGGATGATATTCTTTTATTTGAATTTAAGTAAAATATTGCGTTTTTTATTTTTTAAAACAAGAAGAGAGAGAAAATATAAATAATTTAATGAAAATGAGGATGTGGTTGAATTTCAATATTGAGTAAGATAGAAGAGAAGAAAAAAATAAGAAAAATTAAAAGATATAACAATAAACAATAAATTATCTAAATTATGCTATGTAATGGAATACTATATTATTTTTATCTGCTATCTTTAATTTTTTATAATGTAATCGGATAAAAACAATCAAAGAGCAAAATAATAATAATAATAATAATAACTTAAAACACAAAACTAAATTGTATTAACCTAAATTAGAGTTCTTAAAAACACAAAAATTTATCAACCTAAAGCGGAAATACAATAAAAAAATAAAAAATCTACCAAAACATTGAGAGAGAGAGAGAGAGAGAGAGAGAGAGAGAGAGAGAGAGAGAGAGAGAGAGAGCCTTTTTATGAGAGAAAATTATGCAAAGAATGGAAAAAAGTGACAAATTTATAGTAAGAGAAAAGGGATAAAAAGAGACAATTAAAGGAAGATGAAAGGAAACATAAATAGTAATATTAAAGTAGAGGGTAGTGGGAAGATAAAAAGGTAAGGGAAGAAGAAAATTTGACGAAAGTGTAAATATTTAAAAAAAAAGTGAATGGAAAAAAAAATTATATGAAAATTGGAAATAAAAAAGAAATAAATATAGATGTTAAAACCGACAAATATGAATATGTAAAGTCAATAATCTATTTATATATTTTGTAAGAAAAAATAGGAAAAAATAATAAATAATAATTATGTGACGAATGATGTGACGATGAGGTGGCGCAATAGGACCTCAGCAGCAATAAATGTCACGCTTCAGCTTTTAGTAATATATAAATAAATTGGAAATAAAAAAAGAAATATATATAGATGTTAAAATCGACAAAGATGAATATGTAAAGTCAATAATCTATTTATATATTTTTGTAAGAAAAAATAGGAAAAAATAATAAATAATAATTATGTGACGAATGACGTGACGATAAGGTGGTGCAACAGGACCTCAATAGCAATAAATATCACGCTTCAGCTTTTAGTAATATATATAGATATAGATATAGATTTGCAATGTAAAGAGAAGACAATTGAAGAGCATGACAAATACCTAAAAATAAGTACAGATTAAGTTAAATATACTGGGAAAACTAGTTTTATGCATAAACATTTTGCTCGTAATAGTGACATTGAGATGATTTTAAGGAATATGAAGTGTGACCTCATTTTATGGAATTTATTTTTCCTTTATTTACTTACTTACTTATTTTAATTTTAGGATTAATGTTATTAATGATATATTGAAGAGTGTAAAATAATTGGAAAATTTTACAAAATAATATATTTTTAGAATTAAATAATTAAATTGATATTGTTTTGAAGTTTTTTGGGATATAGAGTTTTTTTTTTTTTTTTAAGCTGTGTTTTGGAACATGATATCATTACTTAAAATCGTTGCAAAAAATAAAGAACAAACTACCATCTCAAAATTTTTAAAAAATGTTGTGAAATTTATTTTGTTTTTAGACTTATTATACTCCATTATTATGTTATCCAAGCAAGCTACAAACATTCAAATTTCACATGCTTGCACTGGGGAGTAACATTTTCTTTATGCAATTCCTGTGGGGAGGTACTTTATTTGTTGAAATGTGAGACAAAAAGAAATAAGTTAACTTATTCTAAAAGGGCTACTTTATATATTTATTTATTGGATTCAGATCCTCTAGATTTTCTAAGATACTTTACTAATAAATTTCTTTAAATTCTAATCATTCTTTTATGATTTAAGAGTCTAGATTCTGTCATGTCAATATTTCACTAATAATACTCTTAAAATAATATAATAATATTGCGAACAAAATAATTAAGATTATTGTTAGTGGAATTGAATGCTGATATGGCAAAATATAGACCATTAAATCATTTAAAAATTGTTAAGATTTAAGAAAATCTATTTGATAAAGTGCACTAGAAAATCTAGAGAATCTAAATCTTTACTTACTAAAAGACAAGACAAAATGTAAAAATAGACAAAAATAAAAAAATAAAACGAGATAAAATATTTACTACCAAAAAGTATTAGGAATTGCATCAGCTATCATTTACTTCTTGAGCTGCCTCACCAAATATATAAAATAATATAGAGCCTAAAATATATATATATATATATATATAAATAATATATGATGTACCAAATGTGCTTTAAGTGTGTGAGTAACTTTTCTTTTAATGAAAAGAAGTGAGATTAAAAGTGATTTTAAGTAAATAAGATATTTTTTTAATGAAAAAAAATACTATCTTATTTACTTAAAATCAACTTAAGTAAATCAATTTATTTATATAAAATCATATTTTGTCTCACATTTTTTTTTTTTTTTGGGTTAAAACCTATTTTGTCTTGCCTTTAAACAAATAGTCTAGCCAAAGGCTTGCAGATCAAAAAAAAAACTACTTGCCAAAGGCATGGTGAAGATCTTATAGAAGTCGGCCTTATGAACAGCGGTTTCAGTGTCAGAAGCATTAACTAAACCCATGGTTTTACCCAAAAATTCTCAGCCGTCTAATTGAAAAATATGATCGATGTGGCATTAAACCACAGCAACCGAGGGGGAGTCCCGCGGTTAACTACAAAATTGTCAAAAGGAAATTGAAAATCAAAGGCACTCTCTATTCGCGGCGTTTCGTATTTTAATAACTACATCTATTCTTCAAATGTTGAATTTTGCTTCTATATTTGGTAGTCGACTGAGTTATCAATCTTTGATATTGGCCCATAACTAGGAAATATCTGTTGTGACTTCCTCAAACTTATCAGGGACTTTTGTTCTTTTTTTTTTTTTCATTTCAGATAGAATTGATTTCATAAAGTTGACAAATAAATGCACCAACTGCTTTCAGGACTTAAAATGATGGGGTCATTTCTTTCAAGAGCACTTTTGTATGTAACAAAAAGTGATATGGGAATTTCCCATTTTCATCAGTTAATTGCTTGTTTGTTATACAGGAAAGTTAACAATTCTAATTTGTATTTGCAGGCTTGTTTTTGGCTATGCTTATCCGGCTTATGAGTGTTTTAAAACTGTGGAGACGAATAAAGCAGAGATTGAGCAACTTCTCTTTTGGTGCCAATACTGGTATGCATCTTCATGTTGTGCTAGTATGATAGTATCTTAGGAGTTTGGATACAACTAATTTTAGTGCTAAAATGTGATCTCTTCTAATTTTGTAGGATTATAGTTGCTATGCTTACCGTCTTTGAGAGAGTTGGGGATACTTTCATTTCATGGTATGTAATTTTTGAACACAACCAAATAAGTTGATTTTTCATATAATCCTGTTACTCTTTGCATTTATTTTCAGATTCATGACTTTCTTTTTTTGTTGACAAGGCTACCACTGTACAATGAAGCAAAGTTGGCATTCTTTATGTATCTTTGGCATCCTAAAACAAAGGCATGCATTTGACATCTTGAACTTGCAGAACTATTTTGTTTAATTAACTTATACATTCGTAACAGTTTCTTTGACATAATAATTTTTAATTGTTTCCAGGGAACATCCTATGTTTATAATTCCTTCTTCCGGCCTTATGTGGCAAAACATGAGCCAGATATTGATCACACCTTATTGTAGTTGAGAGTTAAGGCTGGGGATATTGCAATTCTGTATTGGCAAAAGGTTGTGAGTTTTGGCCAAACAAGGTTTTTTGAGATTTTGCAGTATGTTTTTTCTCAATCAGCATCACAGCCTAAATCTGATAAGGTTTCCATTGTCAAGGAAAAGTAATATCTGCTCTAGGGATCAGAAGTCATTTGTTTAGTGCATTCTACACTGTATTCTTCTGATGGTAATTGTTAAAATTGGGATAAGAATGTTGATTACTCATTCTTTGGCCGTAAGCTCATTATGCAAAAACTATGTATACTTGATCCTTATACATCAATTTTTTTTTTTTTTTTTTTTGGGGGAGGGGTAGGGGGTGTGTGGGGCCTTTTATATGGCTTGGCACTGAACCTAAGTAGTTGGAGCTAAGGCATTGTTGTGTTAGGCAAACTTTATTTGTTAAGACAAGGTACTGAGATTGTATTTAACTAAATTTAGAGTAATAACTGAGAGAATATTTGTTTCATTGCACATCAGTCCATAGCCCATTTTGATACTTTATTTATATTTTGCATTAAGTTTTACCTTATCATAGAATATAAGATGATAGGATGAATTGAAGGCCTTCTACTCTATGCATGTACAAGACTCAAATTTTATAAAGCAATTTTTGGCCAAAGTAATTCACAAAGTCCTCTTGTCCTTGATCTTATGTGTTGCTTCTGCACTACTGCTTCCTGCAAATGCTTGTTTATTGTTCAATCTCTTAAAATGGCTGAATGGTGACTAAAGTTAATTGCATTAAAAAATGGATTTTAATATAGTAAAAGTCTATAACCATTGTCAAGGAATCTGTAAGTTGACCATACACACAATATCAGGTTGTGACTTGCGAGGCTTAGAGAATTTCCATATATAAGTTTCTTTTGTCCCACTATCAACCAGGGATCTTCTACAACACATGTTCCAACACATGGCTTCTTCGTATATGGGTGAGACAGAGCCTTGAACAGAAGTGGCTTCCTACAGTTTGGGTGAGACAGCCTTATATAAAAATTATTTGACTATTTGGCATTAAGATGAATACACCGGTAGAAAATAGCCACTTTTTCACGAGTTAAAGAATTACTTGGACATTTAGGCCTGGACGTGATAACTGTTGCTAGGTAGCTTCCGTGGTGACTGTCATGTATAATTCCTTTTCCTTTAGTCCCACCGTTCAGTGTAAATGAAGAAACTTGAAGAATTGAATAGTTAACCTTTATGAGAGCCAATCATTAATCTTTACTGCCTTGATCTCTCTTTGAAGATTGAATCTTTGTGGAGAAAAAAATGCTTGCAACTTTATGGAAGTCATTTTTTGACTGGCCTTTAAAATCAAGTTTACTAAATTGTGAAAGAGAGAGATAAGCAAAATACTTACAAAGTAGATTAACATATAAAGGTTACCAAGTGAAGATTTTGGAGCAAGGAGTCCTAACTCCTAAGGGGATTTTGGTCACTCAATAAGTTTGATGCAAATGAATATAGCTGACCCCAATAAGTTCACAGGACATTAAAAGTAAACATGACTGTTTTCCAATTTCAAGAATTTGAGAATGTATAGTTATAATGCTGAATGTGATATTTAGAAAAGACTAGATAATGCTATTAATCAGAGATTGAAGAAATGTATACCTGGATTATGCAGAAATATGAGAAAGTATTGGAAAAAGGGAATTAAATTCTGTACAAGTATTTCCATGAGAGTGAAAAATTAGCAATCCTTTCATATACATGAGAGGCATGGATTGCAAATTTGGACAAAGAAGCTATGCATTGAGGTTGAAGTAGAACTACTGCAAAGTTCTCCAGGTTACAAATACTATTGTTGTAAGATTTTGATTGGCAATATCTGTTGAAAATGTAATCTACAATATGATTTGTATCGTTGTTCATTTGTGAAGAGAGAGCCAAATCTTGAAATTTCTAGATGATGTGTAATTTAGGGAAGCTCACTGGAATGGAACCAATATTTGCTCAAGTGAAACAGTAAGGTTGCACATGGGAACTTCACTTTTGCTTGAGCAAATCAATTGATCAACCCGAAAGTTTTGCTTGCATCTTGCTCGAGTCTCGCTCAAGTGAGATGGTCAGATATTGTTTTTATAAAACATGACTTGGTGAGCAAGATGTGCGCAATTTCTTGAATATATCAAGGCACATCTTACTTAGTAGGTAGGCAAGCCACTCTAGAAAACTCTGCAGAGCCACCTTGCTTCTAAGTTCTAACCTCCCCTGGTTTGATCTTGATCTTGTGCTAGGCTTTGCATTCTCATGGCATACCTTTGATTAACTTCATTTATAGGCCACAAATACATTGACCCTTGTGATTTATTAAGTTGATTAATTAGTCGAGTTATTAATTAATCAAGTTAACATGCAAAATCACGTGGTAGCACAAACAAATCACCAATAACTAAAGTATGCAGCAGAAAATAAATGATACGGTGATTTGTTTACGAATGGGGAAAACCTGATAGTAAAAACCCCACCGGGTGATTTAAGGTCACTACTCCCGAAATTCCACTATTATCACAACAAGCAGTTACAAGCAAGGAATCCGAGTACCTTACAAACCTACAGTTGAATCCTTATCCCAATACTCAATTGGACTTATTCTGTAGTGACAGTTTCTCCTCTTGATGCATGGCTCCTAGTATGTGACTAACCAATTGTGCGGATCCTAGTATGCGACTTCAATTCACCAACTAGAGAGAGAGTTGTTGGCTATAAAGTTCTTCAAATCATCTACACGATGAAGATTGTTAGGACATATGTAGTTCAAGTTGTTAGCATATGTCGCTATTTTATGTAATTGGCTTATCCTTAGACAAAACGCACTTTACTTGTAATTGGGTAGATTTAGGATGTGTTTAACACTTCAAGAAACAGTGTTTCAAGATCCAGTGTTCAAGTCATCAAAGTCTGTCTAAGACACAAGCAAGGAAGTGCCAGTTTTTAAAGCTCGACACCTGCCTCGACATATGCATCTATCGAGCTTTAAAGAAACTGTTTTTCCCGAGCCTCGACAGCTTCTCAACACCTCTCGACACCTCTATCTGTCGAGAATTAAAGAAAACAGATTCTCAGTTCTGTTTCAAGTCCAGTCCGTGAATGTGTCTTTGGGACTTCTTTCCTCCTAACCCTAGACATATAAAAGGATTATTTTAAGGGCCGTCAAGCTGATGCAAGTTGCACATTCATTCAGAACTTCTTGTTCATGCAATTTGTGATTTGAAAGACAAAGTTCGTGCCCTAGTTCATGCCCTAGCTCATCTGTGATGATTTGAAGAATTTTGCAGCCAATAACTCTCTCTCTAGTTGGTATTTGAAGTCGCGTACTGGGATCCGCGCATCTGGTTAGTCACGTACTTGGGAGCCGTGCATTGAAAGGAGAAACTGTCACTACAGAACAAGTCCAATTGGATATTGGGGTAAGAGTTCAACTGTAGGTTGGTAAGGTACTTGGGATTCCTTACTTGTAACTGCTTGTTGTGATAATAGTGGAGTTTCGGGAGTGGTGACCTTAAATCACCCGGTGGGGTTTTTGCCGTAAGGTTTTCCCCATTCGTAAACAAATGACCGTGTCATTTAATTTCCACTGCTTAACTTAGTTTGGTGATTTGTTTGTGCTACCACGTGATATTGCATGCTAATCTGATTAATTAATAACTGGACTAATTAATTAATCTAAGTTATCACAAAGGGTCAACACGTTTGTGGCCTGGCAAGTGGTATCAGAGTAAGCACACTCTGATTAGGGTTTAATCCATTGTGTGTGATCCATTTGACCCCTGATGTCATAGATAGAGGACAATCTCTTATCATACCTCCTTTATTTGATGGCACTAATTATGCATACTGAAAAGTACGCATGAGAGCTTTCTTGCAATCTCTAGATGAGAAGGTGTGGCAAGCTGTGGAGATAGGCTGAACCAAGCCTACAGAAGCACCGGCCGACTGGGATGATGCTAAGATCAAGGCGGCATACTTCAACAGCAGAGCATTGAATGCCCTATTCAATGCAGTCACCAATGAGGAGTTCAAGAAAATTTCCTCAACCGAAACTGCTAAGGAAGCATGGACCATCCTCCAAACAACCTATGAGGGCACCAAGGCTGTCAAAGATTCAAAGCTACAAAGGCTTACCACACGCTTTGAAGAAATTAAGATGGAAGAGGATGAGTCGTTTGATGAGTTCTATGCCAAGCTCAAGGACATAGTAAACTCAACCTTTAATCTTGGGGAAATCATCCCTGAACCCAAGATAGTGAGGAAAGTGCTCAGATCACTGCTTGAGAGATTCCATGCTAAGATCACGGCGATCGAGGAGTCAAAGGATATTGACAAAATTCCTCTGACTGAGCTAGTTGGAAACTTGCAAACCTATGAGTTAGGGCTGACTAGGTTAGGCAAGTCAAATAAGGGCAAGAGTTTGGCACTAAAGGCCAAGAGCAGTGATACAGATGATTCTTTAGATGATGAAGATTCCAAGATGAAATCCTACATCACAAGGCAGTTCAAGAAATTCATGAAGAATGCAAATGGAAAGGGCTTCAACAAAGATCGTAGACAATCCAGTTCTTCACAACTCAAGAATTCTGATAAAGGGAAGAAGGATGTCAAGGATGGCAGTCAGTACACTGTTCCCGCTGGGCCAAAATGTTTTGGGTGTCAAGGCTTCGGACACATGAAACAAGAATGTCCTACGTACCTCAAGAGCATAGGGAAAAGCAAGGCACTTGCTGTTACCTTAAGCGACACAGAGCCGGAGGATGATTCCGAAGATGAAGACGACGGAATCTTGAATGCCTTCACTGTCACGATTAATCCTACTGATGGGGTTACTGAAGAAATGGATGAAGAAAAGGAATTGGTGGATTCCAAGTGTGAGATTATGGATGATCAAGATGATATCCATACCGCCTATGAGAAGCTATACAAGCTTTCTGAGAAGCATGAGAAACTCTATAGGTTGGCCACCAAGAAGCTCAGTGATGTGGAACTCAACCGTGAGGAGCTGTCCACAAAAGTTGATGAAGCTAATCAGACCATTGGAGCACTGAGATTCGAAAACAATTTCTTGGTTGAGAGGAACAAGAAGCTTGAAGCGGAGCTGTTTCAAGTCAGAGCACAACTGGAGAGGACGTCAAGTGCAATACTGGACGAGATGCTGAGTGCTCAGAAATATTCTTCAGATCGTACTGGATTGGGGTATGAATTCTCTCTCTCTAATACTCCTACTTCTAGTACTACTGTGTTTGTTCCACCTGCTAATAACATTGAAAATGAAGAAAAGAATGTTAAAACTGATATAGCTAGTGAGAACATAGACAAGGGCAAGTCCATCCTAGGAGCACCCCCTAAGAGTGAAACAAGGGAAACTAAAAACCCTAGGACTAAGAAGACTAACTCTCAAGAGGCCAAACAGAAGAAGCCACATCTCTGTTATCACTGTAGTATTGCCGGTCACACTCGACCAAATTGCTATAAGTGGCGTGCCACTCAACAGAGTAATGGCACAATAGCATCTGGGAGCCAGAATCAACTTCAGTCTTCTCTCGCTCCTCTTGGAGACATTCTTAAAGCCCTCATGTTCCTTTCGAACTTGAACGGTTTGAACTCTTCTCCCTCATCACCGGTTCAAGGGCTGACCAAAAGGAAAGGTTCTTCCAAGGTGTGGAAGGCAAAGGGATCTAAGTGATTTCAGTCACTTCTTCTTCTCTCTCCTATTTTTTTTGTGTGTTGCATTACTTGTGTGTTTCTTTACTGTTTTGAGTCAGTCTAATTTTATGCATTGTTTTGCTTTACATGTTTTTGTTTGTGTGTTTTCATTTTTTTGTGGTTTATTTTTGCTTTTCTGATAAAAATAAAAAAAAATTGAAAAATTGAAAAATACAAAAACAGTGTGTATTTGTGTGCATTAGTTCATGTGAACTTTTAAAATGGCCATTGAAACAGAGTGTTTCTAAACTTTTTATCAACTGTAGCTTAGATGAGCATTCTTCTGCACAACTAAGTAAGTGAGCTTTGTAGCTCTTTGTTTGTGATGAGTAAGGTTAAGTGATCTCTTCTTCTTAACACTCGTATCACTCTTTTTGATGGGTTGAACTAGAAAATCCTAAAAGAAAGACATAAATAACCATCTCACCACTGTTACTCGCCAATCATAATATGACATCTGTATGCTTCGGCATAGCAAAAGTGCAATGTCAAAAGCTTAACATAATTGGATATTTCTTTTCTTTCTCTTGTATGCCCATGCATGATATGCTTGTTAAAAGAAAATATGCAAAGATATAGAAAGCAAAAAGGACAAAAATGCTTTAAAATATGGTTGCAAGTGTGTTTTCTAGGAGATGTGGGAGTTATAGGATGTACCTCGAAGGTGATAGTCCCCATCAAACAGTTATGATTGTGTGTGAGTTAAAGAGATTTTCTCATATCTTAAATCGTCATAACATTGAGACACTTATGCAATCTTGCAATGTTTTCACACATGACATGCAATACTCTTTGCTATTCTTGATACATGTGCAGGTATAATGTGATTTGGCCATCACAAGGTTTACATGCGTTAATGTATGCTCACTAAACTGTTTGGACTTGTTTTTGAAATATAAAATTGGTTAGACATGTTTAGTGTGTGTGTGCGTGTTTTAAGATACATGTGCATCAAAATTTTTGTTGAGAGATGTTTTTGAGAGCTTAATGTGTTGCTTGGATCTTTGGTTGAGTTGCATGCATGATTGCATTCACATCTGTGTTTTTCTCTTCTTGAAAAACTGTTTTTAAGCCATCTCAACACATCCTCGACACCTCTCGATACCTGGCTTATCTGTCGAGATCTTCAGTTGCATGTTATCGCAATCTCGACACCTCTCGATAGCTAGGTGGATCGATCGAGAAAGTTTCTGTCTCCTCGATAACTTCTCGATAGCTGTTCGATCCATCGAGGTCCGCTCGATAGCTCCTCGATACCTCTCGATCGATCGAGATTCTTTGCATACATTGTTTTTCACATGTTTTGCATGTTTCTCTTATCTTGTCATCCATAGCATATTGTTTCATTACATTCATGCATTTTTATGGATTCTTTATGCCCTCTTGATCATCTTTGATCATCTTTATGTTTCTCGGTACCCTCTGTCAATCGTGACAAAAAGGGAGAGAATTTGGAGACTTTGTGGTTTCTTTCTTTAAGATTCTACAGGTTAGGAGGAGAAATACATGCCCTTGTAAAGGGGAGTTGTGTTTCATCTTGTTAGGGGGAGTGTTTATCTCCTTGTTCATGTACCTAGGTCTTGTTGCCATTTTTACATACAACATGGTATTTATCAAGTGGTATATATATGATGATGTATGTTTTTTTCACCTATCTCTACATGTGTTGTTTCTTTTCTATCTTTATACACATGTTTCTTTACTTGTACGCAATCTATTATTTCTGTTTCACACAACGATGCCTTGATGTGTTTTGTTTATAAGTGTTTCAGAAATACAAGTTGTCAAAGTCTTCTTGCCATAAACTCTCTTCTTGCAAAGTTTATCAAGAGTTTGTGTTAGGATAGATTTTACTGTATGTAACAAGTGAGTATGAGTTGAGTGATTTATGACTTCTCTCATATTTTCATTTATTTGTTGTGGTTTTGTCACAGATTGCCAAAAGGGGAAATTGTTAGGACATATGTAGTTCAAGTTGTTAGCATATGTCGCTATTTTATATAATTGGCTTATCCTTAGACAAAACGCACTTTACTTGTAATTGGGTAGATTTAGGATGTATTTAACACTTCAAGAAATAGTGTTTCATGATCCAGTGTTGAATTCATCAAAGTCTGTCCAAGACACAAGCAAGGAAGTGCCAGTTTTTAAAGCTCGACACCTACCTCGACACATGCATCTATCGAGCTTTAAAGAAGCTGTTTTTCTTGAGCCTCGACAGCTTCTCGACACCTCTCGACACCTCTATCTGTCGAGAATTAAAGAAAACAGATTCTCAGTTCTGTTTCAAGTCCAGTTCGTGAATGTGTCTTTGGGACTTCTTTTCTCCTAACCCTAGACATACAAAAGGATTATTTTAAGGGCCGTCAAGCTGATGCAAGTTGCACATTCATTCAGAACTTCTTGTTCATGCAATTTGTGATCTGAAAGACAAAGTTCGTGCCCTAGTTCATGCCCTAGTTCATCTCTGATGATTTGAAGAACTTTGCAGCCAACAACTCTCTCTCTAGTTGGTATTTGAAGTCGCGTACTGGGATCCACGCATCTGGTTAGTCACGTACTTGGGAGCCGTGCATTGAAAGGAGAAACTGTCACTACAGAACAAGTCCAATTGAGTATTGGGGTAAGAGTTCAACTGTAGGTTGGTAAGGTACTTGAGATTCCTTGCTTGTAACTGCTTGTTGTGATAATAGTGGAGTTTCGGGAGTAGTGACCTTAAATCACCTGGTGGGGTTTTTGCCGTAAGGTTTTCCCCATTCGTAAACAAATCACCGTGTCATTTAATTTCTGCTGCTTAACTTAGTTTGGTGATTTGTTTATGCTACCACGTGATATTGCATGCTAATCTGATTAATTAATAACTGGGCTAATTAATTAATCTAAGTTATCACAAGGGGTCAACGCGTTTGTGGCCTGGCAAAGATCAAGAAGCACTTGGTTACAAAACCCTAAGGCGCAAACGACGCAGTAGCTTCTTTTAGAGAGAATAAGGATTCGGTCACCTTTTGCATGTGTTCTCA
Source organism: Castanopsis chinensis (assembly GCA_032878915.1). Lineage (NCBI taxonomy): Eukaryota > Viridiplantae > Streptophyta > Magnoliopsida > Fagales > Fagaceae > Castanopsis > Castanopsis chinensis. The sequence continues at coordinate 5,550,148 of JAVQMG010000104.1, read as the reverse complement.
TTGTATTCTCTTATGTGACGGCCTCTAAAATAAGCCTTATATATGCCTAGGGTTGTGAGAAAAGAAACCCTACATAAATACAAAAGCCTGGCCCAAAAATCAGATCTGAAAATTCTGATTTCCGTAACCTCGATAGCTTCTCGATCGATCCACCAGCTGTCGAGCTTTATTCATTAAATCTCGATTGATAGCTATCTGTCGAGAAGCTGTCAAGCAACTATTCGCAGGTGTCTAGCAGCTGTTCGCAGGTGTCCAGCAGCTGTCCGCAGGTGTCCAGCAGCTGTCCAGCTTTAGTGAACACTTTTTCTTCACTTGTTTCTTGGTCCAATCTTCATGGCTTTAATACTAGACTTGAACAACATGTTCTTTGAAGTATTAAACACATCTTAGATCTATCCAAATACAAGTAAAGTGCGTTTTAAAGGATTAGTCAACTACATAAAATATGTCCTTAACATTCATATTCCAAATTTTTTTTAAACCAAAAAGTTCATTGCTTAACATTAGTGCTTGCATTGTTATCCTGGAATTCATGTAGAAGAAGTGTAGAGGTTTTTGGAGTTCCAGTGGTGAACTCAATACTACTGAGTTAGTAGGGTCTAGTTATAAAGGTTTTGTGAGAGTCTGTATAATCATTCATTATAATTAATTGCCTTATGGGGTTCAGTATCCCAGAGTAGTGGTGGTTTTTTTTTTTTTTTGGTTGAGGAAGTTCTTTGGTTTTAAACTTTGTTACTAAATATTTGTGTTTTTATCTTTATTGCTGTGATATATTTATTGGTTAAGTTATAATTGGGTCTATATAAGATTTTTCATGAGTTCATCTTCACTTAGTTATGTTTTACTATCCTGAGTGTGATCCACTGACCCTTCAGCCCTGTCTGTCATGGATAAAGCACAGCCCATTAATGCCTCATTTTACTTTGATGGTAGTACTTATGCTTATTGTAAGGTTCACATAAGAACATTCCCAAAATCTATAGATGAAAAGGTATGATTGCTTGTTGAGGGTTGGACCGAACCTTAAACTAGTTTAGGTGAGTGGTCTAAGGATGAGTGACGTGAAAGCAATTGGAATAGTAAAGGATTGAATGCTATTTTCATGTTTGTCTCACATGAAGAGTTTGAAAAGATATTTATGTGTGAGAAAAGTAAAGTGGCTTGTGATATCTTGGAAACAACTAATGAGGGAACTAGAACTGTGGAGAACTGAAAATTACAAATGTTAACATCTAGGTTATAAGAGATTAGAATGAAGCTTCTGTGAGTTCTACATCAAACTAAGTGACATAGTTAACTCAAGCTTTAACCTAGGAGAGTGAATCCCTGAATCCAAGATAGCTAGAAAAGTCATGAGATCTCTCCCTAAGATTTTCCATCCCAATGTAACTGTCATCAAGGAAGCAAGTATCTTGACATTGTTAAGATAGGAGAATTAGTTATAGCTTACTTTAAACCTATGACTTCTACTTCCCTCAGCCTAAGAAACCTATGACTTCTCCTTCACTTTAGGAGGTCTTATTTGTTGAATTGGAGGTTGAATGGAAATGAGAAGGAAGAAAATGCATCTCTTCTTGAGAAAACTAAGAAATAAGAAGCGAAACTAGAAAACTTCAAATCTCTGCTAAAGAACTTCTTGAGTGAAAATATGAATCAGTTATTTTGTTCTCAAAAGACAAGCTATGATAAAGTGGGTTATGATACATTAGTGAGGGATCCTCTATGGGTTTGGAAGAATGTCCTTCCAAACCGTGTATAATTCAGTCTATCCTAAATTAAATTAAAAAAGGGTTTGAAAACCAAGTTAAAGGCCCTGACCCCTCAAATTAAAATCAAAGGAAGGTCACTTATGCCTTGTGGGACCTGCTCCACAGAAGTTCTACAAAATTTATTTATGATGCCTTGACAATGGAGGCTCTAGCTACAGGAATGGTGATAAATCCTTGTTCAAGACACTGTACCAAATGAATGTAGAGCAGACACTGCTTCCTTAGGTGAGGATGGTAAATCACACGTCTTTGGCAAAGGAATTGTTGATGTTCCTGGTCTACTAGTCCTAAATGATGTGCTATGCATTGAGGGCCTTTAGTAAGACTTAATGAGCATCAATCAAATATATTATGAACAGCTCATTGTACAATTCTGCTAAAAGGAATATTATGTTTATGAAAAAAAGGAGAATATACAATTGGAGTTAGGATAGAAAGTTTGACAGGAAGGAAGTAACCATGGTTGTTGTAGATGATTTCACTAGGTACACTTAGGTGGTCATGCTGAGAAAAAAATCAATGGTTTTCAACAAGCTAAGCTTTTGTGCAAAATGCTCCAAAATGATCAATACAGTGCAGATTTTAGTGTAAGAAGTGATCATGGAAGAAAATTTAAAAATTCTAGTTTTGAACTATTCTACAACGAGTCTGGGATCCATAAAAAAGTTTTATACTCCAATTACCTATAATCAGAATGGTGTAGAATTAGGTAATCCAAGAATGGTTGTGTCATAATAAACAATAAGGATTTTCCTTTTCACTTTTGGGGAAACTCTATGAATACAACTTGTTATATTACTAATAGAGTTTGGGAAAATTATTAATGAGGTTATAAATAATGTGATTGGTATAAAAATATTTGAGAAAATCTAGTTCCCTTTCCTCAATGTAAAATTTTAAGATTTCCAATTAGTCAATATTCCCATCAGTCAATATTCCCATCTTGGATTAGAATTTTGAAACTTTGATATTTAGTATTGAGTAAAAATGGAACTCAAACTTTCATACAGATATCCAACCGTTATCTCCACAATTCATAATATGTTTAAATCCAAATTTATTCACTTATACTCCTGCTTCATCAATCCTGCTCTCTCTTCGTTCACTAAAGAATCAAATAACTAACGCTACTGTATGCATATGCAACAAATTAGGCAGTGTGTGTGGACTTCCTTGCTTCCTTCTGTTATGTCTACTGATGAATAAATGTTAGGGTTTGTTGTGAGAAAGACGCTCAAATATGGGTAGTCTATATTAACCGTTACACTGTTAAATCTAAAGACCATGGACTAGTTCAAGTTAAAGAGATGACACAAAAATTTGAGAATAGTATCAAATGATGAAGACAAACTGGTTGCATTTGAAAATACATTTGGTTGTGAAGTAAGAGAACTTCAAGTGCAAGGAAAAAATGAGGCCCTTATACTATTGTAATTACTAATTAGTAAGGGTTTGTTAGCCATTACATATGTACAAAATTTATCTCGTGAGAATTGTATCAAATGATAATTCATCTTCTCTGTTAGTGGAAGTGATTAATGAGTGCCACTAGAACTAAATATCTTTCACACACCCCTCCCCCTTTCATCTTTTGACATATCTATGGTTGACATTACTGCAAGCATTGGATTAATAACTATGAGTAAGTTTAATTTCTTTCCAAAATTTTGACATACAGACATGCTATTTAACTGTGTTTGATGCTAGGAGACTCTGCAGTAGTTGTATTTCAAGTTTTCAACCTGTGCATCCCTTCTTCATCCAAAGGTTGTAGAACTTCTATGACTCTCATGTTAAAAGGAGTGCTACATTTTTACTCTCAGGGCAGTAGTTGCATAGAATTTAAATGTCTTTTCTGGTTTCAATAGTTTCTCATATTTTTGCATAATCCAGGTATGCGTTTTGTTTAATCTCAGATTAACAGCATTATCTGATCATTCTTAAATATATCTGCATTATAAATTTACATTCTCAAATTGTTGACATTGCAGGACGGGTCATGTTTACTATCATTGTCCTCTTAATTTAGTGGGGTTTGTCATATTAATATGCATCTATCTTATTGAATGACCAAAACGCCATTAGCATTCCTTGCTTATATACTTCTCATGGTACCCTTTAGGGCCTTTATGTATTACTCTGTCTTTGACAGTCTGCGCATATTTAGCTGCTGAATCTGTCTCTCTTTCAGAATGCGTTAACTTGGTTTTGCTTAAAGTATTATAAGGTTTGTTCACTTACACTGAATGGTGAGGCTCCATAGACAAGGAATTATATATGACAGTCACCAAGGGTTAGCTACAAATATTTATCACCTCCGGGCCCAAATGTCTAAGTCATTCTTTATCTTGTAAAGAAGTTACTTTTTTCTGCTTGCATCTTCATCTTGATGCCAAATAGCCAAATATTTGTATACAATGCTTCGCCTCACCTTAATTGTTGGAAGCCAATTATGTCCAATGCTGTCTCACCCACACATTCAGAAGCCATGTGCCCAATGCTATCTGCAGAAGAACTCTGATATTGTGTGCATTGTCAACATAAAGTTAATTTATGCATTCCTTGACAAATCTATTGGCTTTATACTAAAATGAAAGCCATTTTAAATGCAATTTAGCTTTAGTGACCATCCAGCCATTTAAATAAATTGCACAATGCATAACCAGTGGCAGGACAAAGGTGCAGTTTAGAAGCAACACTTACAGATGAAAGCCAAGAGGACTTGTGAACTACACTGGCCAAAAATTCTTTTAAATTTTTTAGTCTTTTGTATTATCAAAACGAAAAGCTTGATACAAAGTGTTCATTTGGAAAGAGATTATTTAGTTTTTGCTAAAAAATTATTGCTGAGAGTGTGCTAAAGTATATTTCTACATTGAAAATTTTTGAAAAAGTAAAAAAAAAAACCTGGGTTTCAAAAAACAGTACATAAAAACTATAACACTAAAAGTTAAAAGCTGAAGTTAATGCCTAACCGGCTCAAAGTATGGATAAAGGATCAATATCATATTACAAATGCTAATTCTTTTTTTTTTTAAATAATAATAATTAAAAATGCTAAGAACAAAATCACCGAGAACTTAAAAGAGAATTAAGAGAAAATCTGATTCTATTGACACTAATGAATTCCTAAACTGATTAACAAACAAACTAACTTTACAACTAGTCAAAACTATACACGTTTTTACAGAAAACCACGTGCTAAACACGCGGGTAATTAAGCACGCTGGGATCCTCAACATTGTCCCCAATATGACACTGTTCCTTTTAAATGAAACGGTACACTTTTGCCGCTTTAGTGATACAACCTCGTTTCAGGAATTTTTTTTCCAAATAATATTAAATATAAAAAAAATTAGTTAGTTGCCACGTTTCAAAACAATATTGAAAACTAGCATCTCGATTATCTAAAACTCAAGTTTTTAAGTCTCGATTGTGAGTGGTGACAGATAATGTGGAAGAAAAATCCACGTGGATCTCGAGTTTCTAGGGCTCAAGATTCAGTTTTAAGTCTCGAGTCTTATGAACTCAAGTTTCACTTAATACTTCCTCTTCCACCCATTTTTCTCAGGAGTACTGAACCTCGAATTTTCGTCCAATCGGAGCTCCAGCGTTGTCCAATCGTTCAATCTGTTCTTCCTCTGTTCTTCGTCTTTGCTCTTCGTCGTCAGATCGTTCTTCACGTCAGATCGCGTCGTGGTTCGGGCTTCATCTTCTTCTACTGGGTTTCACTCTTCTTCTTCAACTACTCTCTTCGTCGTGGGTCTGTGGGTAACCCTTCTTCTTCAATGTTCGTCGCGGGTCTGTCTATGGAACTCGAGTCTTACAGACTCGATTTTCACATTTTCCACTAAGAAAATCGAGTTTGTAAGACTTGATTTTGATTTGCCAAAACTTTAGTCTTTCAGACTCGAGATCTATTTGGCATTTCCTGCTTTTCCTGTCCAAGTCATCAAGCACAAAGCGAGTGTGTGGGACTCGATTTTTAAATGGAACTCGAGTTTCTAAAACTCGAGATGCTATTTTATTGAATCCTTGCAAATGTTGGCTACCTTACTATATACAACCCCCTCACACTGCTACTTTGAAAATTGCCTCCTTGTTTCAGCTGGTAAAACATCTCTTCTCCCAATACGATGTCGTTGCTATCATCTCTGAAAACTTACAACCTACAATAAAACTTACAAAGATAGAGCTTGTGTTAGAATAATGTGGCCCAACATAATATATATAATGCCTCTATTATTAAAAAAATAAATATTCAGTCTTTTGTGAAATTATGCAATACTTTTATGATGTAAGATATTGATATATTGAAATAGGTCTACTTGATTTAGTAGACTATTATGAATGCATTCGTTGTAGTCCTTGACTTGACCATATTCATTATGATGTACCCTATTCTGATAGATACATTGTTGGACCATGATGGAAAGGAGGTGAAAAGTTAAAATTGCTCAGACTATGAAAAACAATAAAGGCTAGTCTTTCGATGGTTAGTGCATAATAATCTCGGAGGTCCTTCCATAATGAGATTCATGCACACTGAGTGTTGGCTTATAATGAGATTCATGCACGTTGAGTGTTGGCTTTAATAAATTTATCGTGTCATTACCAGTAACTTGAACTCCTATTAAAGGTGTTGTCATTATAGTAGTTATGGATATGAATGATAGATGAATTCATGTACTAGGATGGAGTTACAAAAGTAATAACACATTAATGAACTTCTTTATTAATGAATCTAAATAATGAAGCTGTTTATTAACAAATGTAATATATCTGCTACATAAAGTGTTATTACAATAGGAATGATTTTATGGCTAGTAATGTCTTTTCTGAATTTTATAAATATTGTCAAGGTCAAACTTGCAAGGGGGTGTGAAAAGAGAAATTAAAGTTCTTATTAATCCTGACCAGCTAGGGAGAGCATCCTGATTGTTTGTGAGATCATTGAATAACATAATCTAATATGTATATTTCTCACATTTTATTGTTGAATTTTATTACATATGCACATGATATAATTGTTAATTGATAGATGTATTATATGTGTTTCTCTTAAATTATTACTTTCTAAATTTAATTCTAACAGCTTAAGGCTTTAATGGTTAGAGAGAGTCGTATTTTTTGAGCCTACCAGTATGTACCATGCACATTCATTGTAAAAAGTGATTGGTGAAGAAATTTATTAGGGATTAAATGTGAACAAAGGACCGAGATGGTTCACGGTAGGTGGAGAAATAATGAAAAGTAAAAATGAAGAGTTATAGAGAAAGTAATGGCGGGGAAGGAAGATCTTGCTTATAATGTAGAAGATATCATTGCGAAATATGCTCTCAAAGTTGGATCCACAGAAGGAGGAGGTGTTCAAAAGGCCCACAAGAAGGTGTGCTTGCATCTTGGGTGATTGAATTACAGTGCTTCAAGTTAGGTCACAGGTTGAAGATATCAAAACTAAAATTTCTTATTTGAAGCTGATGTTTCAAGACTATTGCATAAAATAATCAACAATGCAATCTGGTGAGCCAAGTCCTTTGAATGAGACGCAACGAGAGCAAAGACAAACATTTTCTGATCTTTAAATAGGACGTTATTGGATTTGATGACGATCAAAATAATTTGGTGGAGTTTTTGCTTAGAGAAGAGGAGAGCAATAGAGTTGCTTCCATATGTGATATGGGTGGGAAAGTAGGCGGCGCTTTAACTACTACACTTAAGTATATATCACACAAAAATGTCTATGATGATTTTAAAAATTTTAGTTTTTAGAAACTAAAAAAGCTATTTTATTTATTTTAATACTTCATTTTACAAAACACTCAGCATTAATGGTTCTATTTTTTTACCATTTCATTTAAATATTATATTTTTTACATGCATAAAACATACTAATCATGATTAACGTTTACAATGCATGAAATAGTTTGAGATCATATGTTAATATGCCTAGATTTAGGGAGTGTTTGGTACATGCACTTAAAAATATGTGTTTTGTTGGTTGAAAACATGTATAAAAATATATGTGAGTGAAAAAGTGTGTGAAAATACATGTAATATTGTTTAAAAACTAAAAATAGTTGTTTGAAATGATGTACCAAACACCCCTTAATTTCTCAAATTTCAATTTTTACAAAGCTAAATTATTCTACATATTTGGTAACAGATGTCTTTAAATTAAAGGTGCGTTTTTTAAGAATACAAAATATCTAATTATCAATGGAGTGCACAATTTAAATAAAAATAAGATACACTACTATTGCAGAGTGATAGCTATGTATACCTTTTGTAGTGTTGTATTTTATATAGCTAAATTCGTTTTGAGCTAATGAATTTTAATTAACTCAACTAGTAAACTCTCTGATGATTGAATAAAAGATCTGACGGTTTGAAACTCTTTTTAAAAGAAAATGGTTTTGAGCTATATAATAAGTTAAGCTAATTATGCCAGGTAAACAAAAGGCTTGAAACAAAGTAAAATTAAAAATGGGCCATACTCGTTCAAAGATAAAAGGAGAGCCCAAAAAGGTTTTAGGGCCTAGATGGATTGGGCTTTTGCCCAATAATATTCATATTTCATGCAAATTGGGCCTAAACCCAATCTTAATGGGAATGTCTTTGAAGGCCCATTATATCTTGCTTAATAGGTTGAGCTTGAAAGCCCAAACTTCCTCACTAAACAAATTGGCCTTGAGGTTTTTAAGAATTAGTTTTTGTGCAGCATATACTAAATGGAATGCTGTTACAGGTCCACTATCACTTCAAGTTTGGAAGTTCATGGCTTCTCTTTAATAAAACGCATGATCTTTAGACTACAAGAAATGGGCTACAAGACGTAAAAGCTTCACTCAAGAAAGCCTTTTCCGCCACTGAGTTGGCCGGGCCCAAGTTCTAGCACCAGCCCAAAATAATCCCATATCTCGTTAACAAATAAAGTGGATTGGATTCATGGCTGGTCAGCAAAAGGAATCAACCAACCGTTGGACCAGTAAGAAACTAATACTAAAAGACAAAAATGAAGAATCTGGTGGGAAAAGATACGACACACGTCCAAAGGACAAGACGCACCTTCTTCTTCTTTTTTCTTTTTTTTTCTTTTTTTTCCCACTCGACAAAAACTTAAGAAAGCACAAAGAGAAAATTTTCCCTCATTAAATTTTAGAAAAAGTTTGGGAAGTCATGGCCAAACTCCAAGGAAAAGTTTGGAAACCTTTTTTGTCCCCTCATTTTAACTATACTTCTCTAAAAGCTAAAATCATAACATGATTTTTTTTCGAAATACAAATCATTAAGAGGGGAAACATTGGAAGTCATGGTTTGGAGGGCATAAAGATAAAGGTGTGCTCAATAGGGCTTCAGTGGTTCAAGGTTGATTGAATACCAAAATTTTGACGAGTTAGTATAACAAGCAAACATGTCTCCAAACTTTGACAATACTAAGGATAATGATTCTCAATTTTTCTCTTTGTTCAAAGCTTAATTAGAAAATCAAATACTCATGGTGACTAAGGCTATGTTTGGATCATTTTTTTTGTCACTCAATTTTCGTCACTCATCACTCATCACTTAAAATACCTTCAATTTCCCCAAACACACCCAATTGGCACTCATCACGCAGTTAATTTGTTTCAAAAAAAAAGTCAAACTTTGTGGCCAACAACATTGTTTCAAAAAAAAAAAAGAGTAATAATAAAAAATCAAAATAGTCCAACATTGCGGCTAAAAGGTTAAAAGTTGTAGGTTTAATTACGAAAATGTCATTAAATTATGAGTTATGGAAACTGAAAACAGCCAAAATGTGTTTTCAGTTTCCATAACTCATAACTCAAAAATCAGGAAATTAAGTGATAGAAACAAAGTTATGGAAACAGAGTGATGATGCTCCCAAACGGATTTCTCGCTATGGGTCCTATCATTTTTGAGTTATGAGTTATGAAAACAGAGTTATGAGTTATGAAAATTGATGATCCAAACAGCCTAAAGCACACACGGTTCAACTATTTGATTTCTTTACACCATTTAGGAAATGTATTCAAACAATTTGAGGAAGATTGACTTATCGTTCTTAGCAAATAACGAGGAAGAATGGTCTAGAGCTTTACTTATAGGATTAGACCTCTCATGACTTCATTGCAAATGGAAGGATACAAATAGGAAATTTCTTTTAATTCGGAGTTGCCTATATTGTTTCATTGATTAACTTTAACCGTGCCTCTATCTCAATATATGATCCACCTCTACAGTGGCTGAGCTAGGAATATTTATTAGAGATGAAAAGTAATTCATTTCAATACCATGTTACATTTGCCTTCAAAAAAAAAAAAATACCATGTTACATTTTAATGCAAGAAAACACAACCCAAAAAATAAATAAATAAATAAATATGTCCTATATTGCTTTTATCTATTACTAGTTTTTTCACATGAATATAAAATTTTTTAATATTGAAATTCTACATACAAATAAATGTTCATATGTTTTATGTTGTTTTTTTTTTTTACTAAAAACAATAAACATTCAAATTGTAAAAGTTTGAAACTAGATAATAAGTTTTTAGTGGTTAGAGACATTCCAATTGCAACTTATGCAAGTTTTTGTTGTTGTATATCTAAGAAATACAAGTTATATTGAGTGAACCTAACCCATTAAAAATCATATAATTGTCATATGTTTTATAACCCATTTAAATTTGACCCATCTCTAACTCCACTACCAAAAAAAAAAAAAAAAACCCTAGCTAGGTTTAGGGGGTGTTTGTAAATATCGCAAAAAATGAAGTTGATTGAATCTAAACGAGCTTGTAGTTTGATCCATACCTAACTTAATTGAACCTAAACTTGTGTAATTTTAATTTATATGTCTTGTGTCTAATGTTCAAGTATCGAAAACCACACAGACATGGCACTTATTCTATCGTTTTTGTGTAAAAGAGCAAACCAAACCGACCCTGCACATTATTTTTAATAATTGGTTCACCCTGTATTAGATTAGATGGATACCTTTTTCTTTCGACACAATAATGAAGTTAGTTGTATTTTTTTTTTTTTTTTTTATGAGCTAAGTTAGGTGTATTTCATAATGGAAAGGTTTTAATAGACGAATAATTGAGGCTAGCATCATTCAAGTTTTCCACTTTGTTGAAACTTTTGCTAAACGGGTCACAAGTTACTTTTTCTTTGCACTGGAATTGAATTAAAACAAATTGTGAAGATTGCAAGGTGAAGAAAAAACAAAAGCCAAAAAGTGGAGAAAAACTACAATTTTTTATTTTTTTGTTGATCAGGTAAAGTGGAAAATTTGCATTAGGATAAAGAAAAGGAGGGGCCCGCAGTAAAGTAAAGTAGAACTACAATATTCTCATGAATCTTCAATCAGTGTCGGTGTGGAAAAATAGGACACGGTTGATGAGCCCAAAAAAAAAGGACCGAATTTAAGTGGTACGCGCCGAAAGGGAGGGTTTGAGTGAAATTAGACAAAGAGAATGCAAATTCTTCAAAATGTGAGAAAATTAACATTCAAAGCTCCCATTCCGTTAATCTTGTTTTCGGAGAAGAGAGATGTCAAATAATAATTCTCTATATTATTTTTTGTGTTCCACCAATTATAATTTGCCATGATTGAGCCATGTATGATTAATAGGAAGAGAGCTTGAGTTCTATAAATAGTGCTTCTAACCATCATTTGATATATTTTGAATAATATATCAATTCCTTCTTTAGTGCATTTTCTCTCTTCCAATATTTCTCTATGTAGGGTAGTTAGCTCAAATTAAATCAATTCATATACAATTCTCATCAATTTCCATATACTTCCCACCCGTACTCTTTAGGAATCATTAGGTTCCTAACAAGTGGTATCAATGTGGTCGATCTTGAGATTATTGAACCAATTGCACCACATTGTAGTTCCATGGAGTTGCCAAAGTTCAAGGGTGGAGATCAATACCTTTTTTTTTTTTTTTTTTTTGCTAAACGCAAACTACACACCTAAAGTTTGGGGGACTTTGAATTTTATACCTCAAAGTTTCAGAATTTAAATTTTATTCCCTGAAGTTATATTTCGTTTGCATCAGCAATAGCCTCTTTGTTCATATTTTCCTTTATGTTCCTTTGTTTATAAAACAAGTCAAGTTCAGCCTTAAGTTTAGGCTAACAAGCTCGTGAACACGATGTTTCAATTTAATTGTATATAAAACTATATTTTTATATGTATAATTGTCTAAAAATACATTTATATAAACTTGAAATTGGATTTTATAAGTTTGTCAATAGTTTCATATGATATTAAATTATTATTTGTAGCTTGTTGATAACAATTCATTCATTATACAAATTCATAAAATTGTGAGGCGGTAAGACATTTTAGTCGTGGTTTCACAATATGTAAGAAATGAATAAGTCAATTAAGTAGCTTGTAAACAAACTCAAGCTTTCTCAACAAGAAAATATGTCTAACTTGAACATATAATTATTTGGTAATGAACTTGAACTCGGCTCATGTTCGAAAAAAAATTAAATGAACAAGTTTAAACTTTTAATATTTGGTTCAACTTAACTTGTTTACCGTCCTATTCCAAGACAACTATAACCTCCAGTAATTTTTTTTCCCTCTTGACAAAAACTTAGACAAGCAAAAAAGAAAAAATTTGCCCTCTTAAAATTTAGAAAACGTTTGGGAAGTCATGACCAGAACTCCTAGGAATGGTTTGGAAATTTTTTTCCCCCTCATTTTAACTATACTGCACTAAAAGCTAAAATCACAACATAAACTATGATAACTGGTTCACACCCTGCACATTATTTTTGATAATTGGTCCACCCTGTATATTAAATTAGATGGATACCTTTTTCTTTCGACACAATAATGAAGATAGGTGGATTTCATAATGAAAAGGCTTAAGATGAATAATTGAGGCTAGCATCATTCGCGTTTTCCACTATGTTGAAACTTTTGCTAAACACGTCACTAAAGTCACTTTTTCTTTGGCACTGGAATTGATTTAAAATAAAATTGTCTAGATTGCAAGATAAAGAAAACACAAAAGCCAAAAGGTGGAGAAAAACTACAATTTTTTATTTGGGTTCGGTAAAGCAGAAAATTTTCATTAGTTTAAAGAAAAGGAGGGGCTCGAAGTAAAGTAAAGCAGAACTACAATATTCTCATGAACTTACAATCGGTGTTGGTGTGGAAAATTTGGACACGGTTGACCAAAAAAAAACAGAAGACCGAATTTAAGTGGAGTATGTGCGAAAAGGGAAGGGTTGAGTGAGATCAAATTATACAAAGAGAGTGCAAGATCTTTATATGGGGACACAACTCGAGCCCGAACTCACAGTCAGAAGGGGATGGGCTTGAAAGGCCTTTTACGATATAATTTGTAGAGAGTGAGTTTGGAATCTAAGTTCTGGTGATGTTGGATAACCAAGATGACGGACTTTTATCACAATAATATTCACAAGGAACTATTTATGTAGTAGAATCTATCCTCGGACGCAAGTTAAGGACGAATTGTATTACTTTTCTCTCTTTCAAAAATAGGTTACAATTATGAACACCAAAAAATGTCCAGTGCTTTTCTCCCCTCCCTTTAATGTCTTTCTCTTCCTTTTATATCACTATTCTTCTTTCCTCCATCTTCCAAGTATGGCCCAGATCACCAATTTAGATATTTGTCCCATCCACCACCTTCTTGAAGTCTTCAAACAATAGCTATAAGGCTGACCCCTATTATTGAGAGGTCATTTTCCCATTAATGCGATCAGAGAGGTAGATGCAAAGTCTTTAATACAATAGTAGCAGTTTTCTCTAAGATATTTCTTATTCACTACTTCTTTCTGTGCTTATGTTAAACTTATCCTTATCCATCAGACTTTCTAGAATTTCCTTATAAACATCATGACTTACAGTATATTTGTCACTTCATATAACCGAGGAGATGCCACTTCTCGGACTTTTTTCCCCCCAACCTATGTCATAATGATTTGCTTGTCAACCTTTAAATTAAGTGCCCGTTTGGTTGGGCTTTTTCAAGCCAAAAGTTGGCTTTTACAAAAAAGTTTTCCATTATTTGCGTTTGGTTGGAGTAAAACGCAACTTTTTGGAAAAAGTTGCGTTTTACTTCAACAAAGAAATGCCCAACCCAGCTTATGAAACAACTTCGGTCCATAATCTAAAAGCTGGTGGGTGTTTTCAATAGATCCGTTGGGGATCTTCAACAATTACCAAATTGCCTCTCCCTTTTTTCACGCGGGCGGACAAAATCCATCAGAAAACGTAAAAAAAAAAAAAAAAAAAAACCAAATCAGACAACAGATTTGGACAACAACAACATCAGATCAGATTAAAACAAAATCCAGTTCTTACAAAATCCAGATCAAAACACATCAGATCAGAACAACCAAATATGAAAAAAAAAAAAAAAAAAAAAAAGAACAACAACAACAACAATCGATCTGACCCAGTCGGTGGTGAGGAGGAGGATGAACGGCGGCGCGCACCTCAATCTCCTCTGAACGGCGGCGCGCACCTCGATCTCCTCTGAACGGCGGTGCGCACCTCGATCTCCACCGGCGCAGCTTCGGATTCTCCTCTCTCTCTCTCTCTCTCTCTCTCTTTTCTCTTTCTCTTTTCTCTGAGTGATAAATGTGTGGTTTTATTGTGTGGTGGAGGTTATAATATAACCTTTAAGTTTTATGTGATCGTGTGTTTTTTTTTTTTTTTTTTTAATTCAAACTGGTGGTTTTTTTTTTTAAATCAAACTTGTGGTATTTAATATTAAGAAATGAAAATTATGAAATGCTACCATAAAATTTTCACAATAAATTTTAAGTAATTGATTGTTATTAGCTAATATTGGTGAGTAAAAAAATAATTGATAGTCTATTTTAGTTAATTTTTATATTTTTTACTAATTTAATGTTGTCATATAGATTTATTGTGAAATTTTTGTAAAAAAATTGTGTCCATATATATATATAGATAATTAAAACAAAAAATTCTCTTATATATATATATCTTGTCATTTTTGGTAATTTATAACTCAAACCTCTACTTTTATAAATGCTAGCCAAACACTCAGCTTTTTCAAAAAGCACTTTTTAACAGTTTTTACCAAACACCCAGCTTTTTGAAAATGCACTTTTTCATTATGCACTTTTTAAAAACTCAACTTTTTCATTATGAACTTTTACAAAAAGCTGAACTAAACTCACCCTAAGTGTTATTATGATTAACAAGCCCTTCTTGGACAGGTCAATACCTTCAGATCAAACCCAAGGCCCAAGAACATACTCTGACCCTTCTGCCCCCACACTTTCAAAATGTGAGCAAACTAACATTCAAGGTTCCCATTCGATCCATTCTTCTCTTTTCGGTGAAGCTAAGTGGCCGAGGCTGTTGTTTCCAGTGTCGTGACAAGAATTGGTGACTTACTCGTAAAAGAAAAAAAAGAAAAGAAAAACATTACAAAGGACTGTTACGCCATGCCCAGGAAATCAAAAGAATGAAGGAAAACAAATTGCAACATCCAGGAGGAAGGGAAAAACAAAAAAACAAAACAAAGCAAAGAGAGACCAACGCACTGGACATGCACATGGGCACTTATTAAACTCCCCCAAACAGTTTTCTCTTCATTTCAAGAAGAAAACATTTTGAGGTCCCAAAAAAACACCCAGCACCCTTTTTTTTTTTTTTTTTTTTTAAATCAAGCATCCTCTAAAAAGTTTTCACTCTTATTTTTTCTCATTTTTTTTCATTTTTTCTAAAATACAATCTGCCAAATGCACCCCCAAGAATTTCCCTCAAATTAAAGACAAGTAGAACCTCCATCAATGATTTTTATCTTTTATTTCTTTGGATTTTCTCCTCACCTCCCTCGGTCAATGCTAGATATGGGATACATATTATCCGTGTCAATGATGTATCAAAAAATAAAAAATGACTTCACATTGACCTAGGGCTCATGACTGTCAGTCAAAGAAGAAAAGTTAGTAAAAGCAAGCATCTTTTATCGAGATGAAGGTCATCGAGGTAGAAAAATGTGACGGATATACAAAAATATAAAATATAATAATAAAATAAATTACTTTGTACACAACTTGTTTATAATTAAGGCTTAAAGCATTTCCATCTCTCTCTCTCCAACAACTTGCACATAGCAAGCTGTACATAACCATATTCATGTTATGTATCTGTTATCACTGATCCAATGGAAACAGAAGTGCCTAAAGGACAGGGTTGAGTGAATTCTTACAAAGAGGGTGTAATTTCTTGCAAAGTCTGAGGTAACATATAAAGTCCCTATTCATCTTCTTTCTGGTGAAGAGGAATGGCTGTGTCTGTTGTGTCCGGTGTGGTGACAAGGCTTAGTGACTTGCTCCTACAAGAAGCAATATACTTGATCGATGTGAGTGACAAAGCTCATGAGTTACAAACAGAGCTTATACGGATGCAATTCTTTTTAAAAGATGCAGAAGCGAAGCAGAATGAATCAGCGTTTATAAAGAATGGCGTTGCAGAAATGAAAGATCTTGCATATGATGCAGAAGATGTCATTGTGACTTATGCCCTCACAGTTGCATCCAGAAAGGGAAGAGGCATGCAAAAGGTCCTAAAGAGGTGTGCTTGCATCTTGGATGAAGGAATTGCGGTGCATAAGGTTGGGTCAAAGATTGATGCTATCAAGAAGAGAATTTCTAATTTGAAACAGAGTTTTCAAGAATATGGCATAATAAGAGAATCAACCATTCAAGCTGATAGGCCGAGTTCATTGAATGAGCCACAACCGGAGCAAAGAAAAACATATCCTTATCTTGAAGTTGACCCTGTTGGGTTCAACGATGATCTAGATAAATTGGTGGAAATTTTGCTGAAAGAAGAGGAAGGCAATACTAGAGTTGCTTCCATATGTGGTATGGGTGGTCTGGGAAAGACCACTCTTGCCAGTATGGTTTATAACCACCCCAGAGTCAAGCAGTACTTCACCGGCGGCTGCGCTTGGGTATGTATCTCACAACAATGTCAAAAAAGACCTGTTTGGGAAGAAATTATGATTAAGCTTCTCCCAAAGGAAAAATCTCAGAACGATCAAAAGGAAAAATCTCAAAACGATCAAAAGAAAGAAATTGAAGGGTGGAGTGATGGAGATCTTATCAGGAAACTTCGTGAAGTTCAGCAAAACGAAAGGTGTTTGGTTGTTCTAGATGATATTTGGAAAATTGAACATTGGAACATTTTATGCCAAGTCTTCCCGATGAAAGATACTAAAAGTAAGATATTGCTTACCTCTCGTAATACTGACGTGGCTTTGAAAGTGGATCCTACAGGAAGAGGTATTCATAACCTGGAGTGTCTAAGTCCTGAAAAGAGTTGGGAATTGCTGGAAAAGATGGCAATATCTTGGAGATCAGGTACAAGTAATATGTAGTACTACTTTATTAAATTTTCTTTTTTTGGAAATATTTTAATTTGAAGAAAATTTTCTTTTCGTTTTTCAAATTAATCTGACATAAAAAAAGAGTTGCGGAAGATGTGATACTTGCATAAAACATATTTAGGGTATATTTAGTAGGCTATATTTTAATTAATATAAAAGAATTTAAAAGACAAAATAAAAAATAACTTTATAATATTAAATTTTGCTAGTTCTAAATGAAAACATTTTTTTAGAAGGTTCTAAAGGAAAACATATAAATGTGTATGCATGTTTTTTTTCCTCTAATATCAATCTTTATTTGGAACTTGTGAATGTAGAAAGTAGAAGCTTTTTAATCCCAAAATTATGAACAAAAATGTCGCCTCAAGGAAAAATAAAGGGTCTTATTTCAATTTCATTTGGTATGGCTAAATTGCATTTGATGACATCAAAACATAAAATTTCAAAATGGCGAATAAAAGATAGAGAAATATTTCTTTAAAATATTTGAGCAAGTGTACGTAAATGCTGGTTACATAATTTTAACAATAGATAAATTAATTCATATAAACTCGACAAACTTTAATTTTAAATTGTGTAAATAATTCTTGTCACTCCAGACATAAAATTGACAAATGGTCAACCTTACAGTTCATATTTAAAGTAGATGCAAACCAACTAATGATAATTCCAGAAACTGAATACTAATGCACATAAAATGAAATTAAAAAAAAAAAAAATCTGAATTAAGGGTCTATTTGGTTGGAGAAGTGGAAAAATGTGGGAGGATGAAAAGTGGGAGGATAGAAAATATTTTGTTTTCTCTCTAATGTGTTTGGTTGGAGGGGTGGAAAAGTAGAAGGGTAGAAAACTCTTTCTTTTGGTTGGAGAGAAAAAGGGAATGATAAAAAATGTAATTTATATAAATGGACTATTATACCTTTATTATATATAAATGGACTATTATACCCTTATTATATAATATGTGAGGGGCAGGTAAAAGGGTATTTGTGTAAAATGAATTTCTCATCACTTTTCTCTCCTCATTTTCTTCCCAATTTGAGAGGATAAAAAAAGTAGGCACATGAGAGAAAACTTTCTCTCCTATTTTCCTTCTTCAACTAAACAGTGGAAAACAACATTTTTCACCCTATTTTCTTCTTCATATTTTCCATCATCCTTGTTTTCACCCAACCAAACGCACCCTAAGTTTAGTTGGATTTTAAATTAATTTGAGAAACTGATATGGCCAAGCGCCTCTAGATGGGCCACCATATATTATCATACGCTATAAAGTACTGTTATTGACACAATAGTTTTACAATAAATTCACAACAAATTAAGCCAAGATAATAAGTTGTTACTAGTTTTCATCTTAGTCTACTACTAATATCCCTTATTTACCTACTACTAACAACTTGTAAGAGGTGACACGAGCTTTAGTTCGATGGTTCAAATGAACCCTTAAGTTGGCCCAAAAAAAAAATTAGATACAATTTTTTTTGACCCCCTAAAATAAAATTTTAAACACCTTGAATATGATTGCCTTAACAATTTATTCTTGCTAATAAAGTTACAATTAATTTATACTTTTGACCAAATCGGTGACAATGAGTGAAGTGGCTAAATTTGAATATGCTTTTAATTGTTATTTGTTAAGTGGGGATTGCGGTGTGGGCCAATTAGTCAATCAGTGGTTAGCAAAATGTTCACACTAAAAGATAGTTAAACAATTATACAAGGAGTGATTCTAAAATAAATAAAACAAATTAGATAAGGGGCATGAGACAGGGTAGTAATTGAATGAAGTAAAAAACAAATGTCAATACATGAAAGATTTTCTTAATAAAATTATAAAGATCAATAATTGTCAAAGTTGAGTTAAATTTTTAAATAAAATAATTGTAAAGAGTATATGTATTATATTTGGAGGTATTTTTAAGATTTGATTTTAGATGGGACAAAAATTACATTTTGCACTCAAATTTATGTGTACATATATGTATGGTAATTGAGAGTCTGAGACTCATTAGAAAAGCAAGAATCTGCATTCTCAAAATAAAAAATAAAAAAGACAATGAACTTTGAAATATGTACGGAGCATAAAATGAAAATTTTTATCTTATGTCAAATTTTTTTTTTCCAATTGTTCATTTACTTTGGTATTAATTGCAAGTGATAACTAACGAAGAGGAATAAAAGTACTAAATGTTAAATCAAATCATTTTTTTATTATTAATTTTCATTTATAAATAATAGTTGCACTTCAAAGCCTATATATTAGCAAATTACATGATCGATTTGATTTGCAACAAAAGTAATCTCAATCTTACAAATGTTTGACAACTTTTGTTTTTTGTTTTTGTTTTTTTTTTTTTTCCCTGCCCCTTTCCTTTGAATGATTTCTTATCAGTATTTTTCCAAACTTAGTTTCCTTTGTGAAGTTATTTTCTTCTTTGAACAAATCATTATCAATATTTTGATTGAATGTTCTACCAACATGGAATAAATGAAAGTTAGATGTAACCTATTTCGTGAGCTCAAAATTGATAATGAAGATTGGAGATTAAAGTACGAGTCACAAGATTGTGGGACGTTTACAATCTAAAAAAGAATGAATTCATTGATCTTTATATGGTTTTTATTTCTTAGAAGAACATGTTAAATATACATGCAATAATATGATATATTTTTAAATATCAATTTAATTAGTGTGTTTTTTTTTTTTTTTTTGAATTACTGATTTTTTTTTTTATGAGAAAGAAGACATCAAACTTTATTAAATAAAATTAGCCGTGGTCGGCATGAATTACAGAAATCAAGTGTGTAGGAACATCCTCCGTCCACACCGTGAAATCTCTAACATGTCTAGCATGTTTAGCTAGGTTATGTGCTACACTGTTGCCAAAACTTCGAACATGGGAGAAAGAAACACAACTATTTGCCCCTAACATGGCCTTTGCTGAACTGAGAATGTGACCATAGATGGCTAGGGATGGCTCAACTGAACTCAGGGTGGTTATTATGTTTTCTGCATCACCTTCCAAGATGAAAGAAGTGTACCCGAGGTCTTGTGCGAAGGACAATGCTCTAGTTGCAACCATTGCTTCTACAATGTCTGGGAAAAAAGGAAGGCTAGCTTGTTCTGACAATGATGCTATTGCTTGTCCATTACCGTCCCGGATAATTACTCCTATACCTGCTTTCCCTATATCTCTGAATAGCGCACCGTCAAAATTCACCTTGATCCTTCCTAATGGAGGAGGAGACCACCAGACCGGGGCTGGGTGGCTGTGATGGATCTGTTTTGGGGCGTTAGAAACAGCTTGGCGGAATGTGGCTAGAGCTTCTGAAGCGACATGGAGTACTTGTGACTGTGGGAAATCTTTGGATGAGGTCCGTATCTGGTTTCGACGGTGCCAAATGGTCCACATGACCATAGCCGTTAACTCTATGTTCTTCTGCTCCTCATGTGTGAAAGTGAGCACTTCTCGGATTGATGGGAATGTTTTAACTTGCCTGAAGTCAAGGGAAGGAATAGAATCCCATATCTGTGCAAGCTTATTACATCCCCATAACGCATGGTATGTGTCTTCCACCTCTATCTTGCATGATTCTCATGTATCTTCATTTAGTATGTGTCTCCTTCGTAGGTTGTTTTTAGTAGGAATGCCATTCTGACAAGCCCTCCAAAGGAAATTGCGCACCTTGCTTGGGACAGAGAGGCCCCAAATCATTTTCCACAAACCATTATTGTTGGGAGTATGGCTTGTTTCTTGGCTTCTACAACATTTGGTGGCTAGGAGCTTTGAACCTGACTTTACCATGTAACAGCCTGAAGGAGTAAACGGCCAGACCACTTCGTCCTCCACCTTGCTCAAACAAAGGGGAATACTTGCGATAAGCTCTGCCTCCTGTGGTATAAATAGTCCTTGCAAAAGATTTCTATCCCACTTATGCGTATATGGGTCAATGAGGTCCGATACCTTCATATCTTCAAAGCCTTGTACAACTTGTGAGCTGATCCGAGGCTGAGTTAGGGAGGGCAGCCATGCATCATTCCACACACTTATCTTCTCTCCACACCCAACCCTCCAACGTACACCCTTAAGCAATAATTCCTATCCTTTTAGTATACTCCTCCATGCATAGGAACCGGTGTTGGAGTATGTGGCTTCCAAAATGGAACAATAGGGAAAGAACCTTGCTTTGAAGACTCTATAGAATAAGGAGTTTTTATTGTGTAATAATCTCCAAGCTTGCTTTGCCAAGAGTGCATCATTGAAATTTGCTAGGTCCTTGAAACCCATGCCCCCCTCGGATTTGGGTTTACAAAGAGTGTCCCACTTCACCCAATGAACTTTTCTTCTATCTCCTTTTTGCCCCCACCAAAACCTCCTAGTAAGACTCTCAATGTCTGCACAAAGTCCCAATGGGAGCTTGAAGCAGCTCATTGTGTAAGTCGGTATAGCTTGGACCACTGCCTTAATAAGAATTTCTCTCCCTGCTTGTGACAAAAGTTTCTCCTTCCATCCCTGAAGTTTTTTCCACACCCTCTCCTTTATGAAATTAAAGCTGGCCTTCTTGTGTCTTCCTATTAATGATGGTAGTCCCAAATACTTCTCATATTGCACGATCTCAGGTACCTCCAGTGTGATTTTGATGTGGTTCTTGATTTCATCAGGGGTAGATTTACTGAAGAAAATGGTGGTTTTGTTTTTGTTGATTTGTTTACCAGAGCACTTGCCATATGTGTCAAGGATGTTCATAATCTGTTGGCATTCCTGGATTGTGGCCCTGTAAAACAGCAAGCTATCATCTGCAAAAAGGATATGGGTTAGTCTAGGGCTATTTCTACAAAGAGAATAACCCTTGATTTCTCCTTGTGTTGCTGCCTTATTAATGAGGCCATGTAAACCTTCAATGCACAGCAAGAATAAGAATGGTGATAGTGGGTCCCCTTGACGGATACCTCTGGACGGTTTAATCATCCCTTTAGGTTCTCCATTCACAAGTATAGAATAGGTGACTGTTCTAACACACAACATCAATAGATTAATCCATTTTTCAGTGAAGCCCAATCTTCTCATGACAAATTCAAGGTAGGGCCACTCCACCCTATCATAGGCTTTGCTCATGTCTAATTTAATGGCCATATAATTCTCCTTACCACCATGTTTCTACATACAATGAAGAGACTCAAAAGCAACCAAAATATTATCAGAAATAAGCCTACTTTTTGTAAAGGCACTCTGATTTTCAGTAATAATATTTGGTAAAATATTTTTGAGTCTATTTGCTAGGACTTTGGAAAAAATTTTATAAAGCACATTGCAAAGACTTATGGGTCTAAAATTTGAAGCATACTCAGGGGATTTATTTTTTGGGATTAGGGAAATAAAAGTATGATTAAGATTTTCAGGGAGAGTTGCAGAATTTAGAGAGTGCAGTACAATTTGTGAAACATCATTACCAAGGGTACTCCAAAAGTGCTGGTAGAACAGTGGAGGCATGCCATCAGGTCCAGGGGCTTTTAGTGGGGCCATTTCATTGATTGCCTTTTGCGCCTCCAAAGCTGTGAAGTCAAGTGAAAGTTGGTGGTTCATGTCAGCACTTATTACTTTTTGGATTGAATTGGTTGCTTCCTCCCACTGTGTTTCCATTGACGATGTAAACAACTCCTGATAATAGGAAACTAGGATATCAGCCACTTCATCTGTGCATGTACTCCACTGACCAGTAGAAGCCCGAAGCTTTTGGATTGTATTTTTTCTTTTACGTTGAGTGGCCCTACTGTGGAAGAACTTGGAATTTCGGTCTCCCTGTGAAGCCCATAAGACTTTGGACCTTTGAAACCACATCCTTTGCTCTTTATCCACCAAGCTTGCAATTTCTTTTTTCAACTCCATCAGCCGAAAATTTTGACCAGTCCGCATGGCTTCCTTCTCAGCTTGTACCAATTCTTTTCTTCTCTGCTTTAACTGTGCTTGAACATTGCCGAAGTGGTCTCTATTCCATTTTAGCAACTCCTTCCCACATTTTTCGATTTTGTGCACCGTTTTAAAGGTTGGATCATCACTTCCTCTAGCATCCCAGATCACCTCGACAATATCAGAACATCCCCGGTCTGACAGCCACATTTCTTCAAACCTGAAGAGTTTCGGTGTATTGTGAAAATCAAGTCCCACTGTGTTGATCCATAGTGGGCTGTGGTCAGAAGAATCTGCTGATAGGTGATGAATTTTTGTACCTGCAAATCTCAAAAGCCAATCATTAGTTGCAAAAGCTCTATCAAGCCGCTCCCATATTGAGTGACCTGTAGAGAAGTGCTTCTGCCAAGTAAACCAATTGCCTGAAAAACCAAGATCAATAAAACCACATTCATCCACCACATCCCTGAATAACTGCATTTGTACTTGACTTCTATTGCTACCCCCAAGTTTCTCTGAACTCCCAATAATTTCATTAAAATCCTCGGCACATAGCCAAGGGAGATTAAATTTTTTCTGAAGTTGGCGGAGTTTATTCCATGATTCATATCGTTTATGGGTAACTGGCTCTCCATAGAAGCCTGTGAAGCGCCATGCATCCTCCTTTCCCTTATTGATAATGGAATCTATATGGTTCTTTGAAAAGGTATCAACATGTACATCAATTGAATTTTTCCAATACAGAGCTAGACCGCCCCCTCTATTATTTCTTTCTACAAAAAATAGATTGTCAAATTCTAACTTACGTTTGATCTCCTGTAGCCTAGCTTCATCCGCCCATGTTTCGGCTAAAAACACGACGGAGGGATCTTTAGCTCGAATCATCATCTCAAGCTCCTTCACTGTCCGCACGTTCCCAAGCCCACAACAGTTCCATACACTGATACTCATGGTGACTAGCGGGGCTGTTGAACAGCCTCCGCCATTGAAGTGTCCTGCCCATCCACTCTTGAAACCTAGTATTTTTTGCAAGGTAACATGAGTTGGATTTCATCATCGTCCTCTCTTCCCCGTTTTTCTGCTATAGGGGGTTGTAAGTCTGTCTATCTTAGAAATATTACGTGCCAGTTTCTTCCATTTCCTGAGCTTCATAGTGTCGGTTAACATGCTTAAATTCTGGTTATTCATGTGGGCCACATTTTGAGTTCCATCATTTTCCAACCTGTCCGTTGTAATCCTTAACTTTCCTCCATCATTGGCCGCATGTATTGAAATTCCAGCTGTCATGTTTGATATGCTATAATCATGGGATTCAAATTTTTTAAGGGCCGTGTCAATCTCTTCAATGTGGCACTCAAAATCTTTTTGATGGACTGAGGGAGTTATATCAGGAGCGTGAGTTATTACCTGCGGATTATGAGGTAGATTCTTGCGTGAAATTTGCTCAGTAACGTCCAAATTTTCCTCTGTTTCCATACTTGGAAAATTTAGAAAGTCAGCGCTTGATTATGGCTCATTGGTGGACTGAGGCTGACCGTCTCTTTGCGTTTCTGCCAGCGACTTCTTACCGGGTTTGGCTGGTTGAGCAATGTCTTCTCTCGGACCTCCAAGGCCATCACCCATGCCCGGAACTATCATAAAAGCAGCTTTTCCTGGGTTGAACGGTGTCGCTTTGAGCCATGCACCATACCCCTGAATTTCCTCAGATCCAAAGCCTCTATCCGTAAGCCATTTTTCACATTCTTTCTCATCATGCGATACTAGACCGCACCAATAGCAGAAGTTGGGTAATTTTTCGTATTTGAAAGACACCCATCGTTCATCATCTTCTCCTATATCAATTTTGCGTCCTCGACACAGGGGCTTTGAGATATCCACTTCCACCCTTGCACGGACAAAGTCATTCCCCACTAACTCTTTTATATTTTTTGTTTCTGATACTTCTCCAAAGGATTCGCCCAGTTCTATGGCTGTCTTGGGATCCAGTAATCTCATCGGTAGACCATGTATTTGTACCCAAAATTTGGCCTTTGTAAAGCGCAAGTTCTTGGCTTGAGTTTTGTAATCATAACGCTAGAATAGGACTAAGTGTTTATCAAAGGACCATGGCTGCTGCACTAGTACTCTTTTAGCGTCAGATTCTAATTCAAATATAAAGAGCAAGATGTGGTCTCCCGCCTCCCTGATTTTGAACTCGTTGCGAGCCCTCCACAGGGGTTTAAAGGTTCGTCCAACAGCTTCCACGTTAATGGCACGCTTTGTCAGGAACTTTGCTGCTAATACAAACTCCTTGTTCTTTAAATTTTTTGATTTTGTCAAGCTGAGTTTAGTCTCTTCTTCAGCAGTCAGAGACAGTTTTTTCCATTCGCTTAGGATGTCTTCCATGTCAGATAAGCAGTAAGAGATTAGTAGAGAGAGAGAGAGAGAGAGAGAGAGAGAGAGAAAAGAGTGTTTCCCAGATTCCCAGAAAAAAACCCCCACAAAGCCCTACTGTTAACGTTGTTAGCAGAGGGAAGAAGATATCACTGCGAAGAAGATAACTAGATTCTACTTACCACGGTCTCCAGAGAGAACATCGTGGAAGAGAAAAAAAACATTGTCAATTTAATTGGCTTTGGCATTTGCATTTGCAATTGCATTTTTGAATTACTGATTGATTGCTTAAATCATGGTTATTTACGGCAGTAAAATACCTGCAACATTTAAATATACATTTACGAAGCATTAAAAGAATGCCCAATTTATGACATTAAGAGGAATTTTGGTGTTACTCCTAGTCCTAATACTTAAACGTTAAAATAGTCTTTGTATAATATTTAATTATAAATTTACAAATATATAATACCCATGCAAAGCACAGGTCTACCACTAATATATATATATATATATATATATATAAAAGTAGGAATCTCAGCTCAATTGTTAAAGATAATTATTTTAATTTGTGAGTTACAGTTAGCTAAATTGAGAAAGCCTCTAATTGTTGAATAAGAAATTTTGAGTTCAATATCTGTATGCACCAAAAAGCGATTAGTGTCTTGATCTGATAATATAATATGATATATTTTTAAATATCAATTTAATTAGTGTTTTTTTTTTTTTTTGAATTACTGATTGATTGCTTAAATCATGGTTATTTACGGCAGTAAAATACCTGCAACGTTTAAATATACATGTACGAAGCATTAAAAGAATGCTACATTTATGACATTAAGAATATTTTGGTGCTACTCCTAGTCCTAATACTTAAACGTTAAAATAGTCTTTGTATAATATTTAATTATAAATTTACAAATATATAATACCCATGCAAAGCACAGGTCTAGCACTAATATATATATATATATATATATATATATATATAAAGTAGGAATCTCAGGCTCAGTTGTTAAAGATAATTATTTTAATTTGTGAGTTACGGTTAGCTAAATTGAAAAAGTCTCTAATTGTTGAATAAAAGATTCTGAGTTCAATACCTATCTACATCAAAAATCGATTAGTGTCTTAGTCTGATAATAAAGAGTACAATAATCAGAAGCAGACGTCATAAGTTGAAACTCTCTATATATAAAATATATATATATATATAATTTAGTCTTCAACCTAATTAAAAATATTCATTTATATCAATGTATTAATTATTTGTCACATATTAATCAGGGTAAATAAATTTCTTTTACCATTGCGCATCCTTGGTGCAATGGTCACTCCACAAGTATATATGCTTGTGGGGTGTTAGGGGCAAAGGGCCGGGGCTCGAGTCTTTAAGAGGGAGTTTCACACACATATACACTTAGATTAGGTTAGAGTAGAAATTCTATTTTGTATACAAAAAAAAAAAAAAAAAATTTCTATACATTGTATATTTACAGATGGTGCATCAATTATTTATATTAAAAAGATTTTTCTTTTCAAATAAGATTTATTTGAAATACTTATTATCAAAAACAAAAACACAATTTATTTGGAATTTGACATTCTTTCTTATAACTCTAGGTAATACTACATTACCTAATAACTTTTATGAAGTTGATATTTGAAAATTTGGAAGTTGGATTACGTGTTCTCTTGGTTCTTAGGATGCATGGCACAGTTTTTGTGAATCAAATTTTGTTTACTATTCGATGCATAAATTTATCTTTTATATATAATTTTAATTTTAAAAAAATAATTGAAATTAAAACATTCTTATTGATCTCAAATCATCTTAAAAATTTTGATATTTGGAGGGTGAAAGAAAAAATATATATAATCCGATGATAGGTTTTTCTAAATTTGTATCCTATAAAATTACTTCTTTTTTTTTTGAGAAACCTATAAAATAAAATTAAGAGGTGTAAAATTACTTAAATTTTATCAAGTATAACTTTTTTTATACATAAATATTTAGTATAACTGGAACCTTATGTATGGGAAAAATTTTAGCTACTTTCAAAGCATAGTGAAATAATGCTCTCTCCTGTTTTTCTTGGCGAAAAACCTCTTTTAGTTCCTACATTTTCACGCGAATTTCACTTTGGTCCCTAACTTTTTTTTCCACCGATTTTAGTCCCTATTCTGAAAGACGCCTTTCGTTTTAGTCCCTGGCGTTACATCAGAAACGGATTTTGCACAGCTGGCAAACGGCATACACTATTGATCTGACGTGGCCATTAAAGTAATAATAAAAAATACCACGCCAGCATTTAAATTAAAAAAATTAATTTATTAATTTTAATTAAATAAAAAAATTAAAAAACAAAATTAAAAACTAAAAATCAACCCCAGACCCAGAAATTAAAAAAAAAAAAAAACCAAACCCAGATCAAGAACACATTTCAAGATCTAAGAACAAAGAAAGAAAATAGTTCAACATCTAAGAACAACAAGATCTACCACGTCATTTTTTAAAAACAAATAATTAATTTATAAATTTTAGACATCATATTTTCACAACCTGTGACAACCTCGATCCAGAATACACATCCGAAGTCATCCTTAACCTCCCACAACCAAACCACGGTCTCAACCTCGACAACGTCGGTTTCTCCTCCGATGGTCTCCTCTGTCTCTGTTTTGCAAGCACCATCTACCTCTGGGACCCCATCACGTCATCGGTGCTCAAGCCTCTCCCTCCTATAGCCCCTCGCGAAATGGTCAATGTCCATTTCCACAGTGTTGGGTTCGGATTTGATTCCGTATCCAATGACTTCAAGGTCGTGAGGCTTCTCAATGTTCAGTTCAGGTCCGCGAGCAATTTGCTTCATATAAGTCAAGAAGCGGAAGTGTATAGCGTCAGCAGTGGTTCGTGGAGGCAGCTGGACCCTCTAAAATTTATAAATTAATTATTTGTTTTTAAAAAATGACGTGGTAGATATTGTTGTTCTTAGATGTTGAACTGTTTTCTTTCTTTGTTCTTAGATCTTGAAATGTGTTCTTGTTGTTCTTGATCTGGGTTTGGTTTTTTTTTTTTTTTAATTTCTAGGTCTAGGTTTGATTTTTAGTTTTTAATTTTGTTTTTTAATTTAAATGCTGATGTGGCATTTTTTATTATTACTTTAATGGCCACGTCAGATCAATAGTGTATGCCGTTTGCCAGCTGTGCAAAATCCGTCTCTGATGTAACGCCAAGGACTAAAACGAAAGGCGTTTTTCAGAATAGGGACTAAAATCGGTGGAAAAAAAAGTTAGGGACCAAAGTGGAAATCGCGTGAAAATATAGGGACTAAAAGGGATTTTTCGCCTTTGTTCTTTTTTTTAAAAAGAATAATTAGTTTCTTTGACAACAATGGAAACCAGAAACACAATATATATATATATATATATAATGATAATAACAGCAATAACAACAACAATAAAAGTGCATAAAATCATTGTATCCTTATATTTATGATTATATTTTTATGGATTTACTAAAGTACTATGTTTATAACTATAATTTATTAATCTTAATAATTTATATTTCCAAACTTTTGTAATGACGTGTAATGTGTGTATGTGAGGGAAGGGTAGAAATAACAGTGTAGTAGCCTAATTATGTGCTCTGTAAATGTAATTAAACAAAGAATTAATGGGGTAAATGCATTTATTTTCATTAATTAATTATATATGGGTATTGTTCAAATTAATTATTTCAAATTTTTTATGATGAGTAATATTATGTACACAAACTATTTTATAACATTTTTACAAATTGTTAATGTGGCTTTAGCATTTTTCAAATAATTATTGGTAAGTAAAAATGTGATATTAGTAGTGGGCTTGGTGGCCCAGATTAGAACTAGTAAGAATTTGCTTACATTAATAATTTGTAAAAATGTTATAAAATAGTTTGTGATTGTAACATTAATCTTTTTATAATTAGTCTTATAAGATTTTATATCAGAAACAATTAATTTGGAAGATGAAATTCTTGCTCAAATTGAGTTGCTTTCACAATAAGTGAAACAAAATCTAAGAAATTATTAAAAAAAAGTTTTTAACAACACACAATCAAGAATATCAAAAATAATTGCATGCTTGCATTAGTGGAAACAATTAACTAATTGTCAATTCACTCAAAAAATAGATTCATATTCTTAATTATATAAATTCTAACAATTTGCATTTCCTCTCACTTAAAAAAAAAAATTCATTTTCTCACTTTCTAATCACATGTAAATGGTATAGTCCTCAACAACAACAAAAAAAAAAAAAAAAAAAAAAAAAAAAAAAAATTGTATAAATAAATGAAATTTGATTCTGACCAAGAGTTTGTTGATGAGCAAAAAGCCATAGTACAGTCCATATGCAAGGAGGAAAGTTCCCCAAGTGGTTCATCTCAAGGCTGTCAAGTCTTAAAATATAGTTTCTTATTATTATTTTAGTTATTGATGTTGTGGTAATCGTTGTTCAAGAATAACAAAATTATTTTGTTTGCTGTAGGCTTTCTGGACTCTGAGACCAAAACTTATATGGAGAAGTTAGGGAAGGAAATGATTGAAAATTGTGGGGGTTTACCATTGGCAATCACTGTACTTGGAGGTCTTTTAGCAACAAAGCAAACACGGGAAGGATGGGACGATGTGCATCAACATGTCAAATCATACCTTCATGGAGAACAAAACTTACAAGTCAACAAGGTATTAGCTTTAAGTTATAATGATTTACCTTCCCACTTGAAACCATGCTTTCTATATTTAGGTCATTTCCCTGAGGATTTTGAGATACCAACAAAAAAATTGATTCGAATGTGGATGGGTGAAGGTTTTATATCACAAGTTCAGCACAAAGGAGGAAGAGAGGATACAATGGATGATGTTGGAGACCGATATTTAAGGGAGCTAGTGCAGAGGTGCATGGTTTTAGTGGGGAAAGAGGGCTTATTTGGAAGGATCAAAACTTGCCGAATGCATGATCTTATGAGAGACTTTTGCGTATCAAAAGCCCAAGACGAAAATTTTCTCCATGTCACCAATACTCTTTCCATGAAACAACGTGAAGCACAAATTGGTAAAATTCGAAGACTTGCTATAATATCAAAATCAGGTGATAATTTTATCGAGGGAATTAAATTTAATGAATATCCTTACCTTAGGTCTCTTCTCCATCTTTTGCCTCAGCATCAAAAATCTTATTTTAAAGAGTCCCGTTTCAAGAAATTCAAGTTGGTTAGAGTATTACATTTAGAATATTTTAAAAATCACCTAAGAAAATTACCTAAAGACACTGGATGTCTCATCCACTTGAGATATTTATCTTTGAAAGGAAGCAAAATAAATGAGGTGCCATCATTTATTGGCAATTTGAGGTGCTTGGAGACACTAGATTTGCGGATCGCCTTCCGCCTATCACATTGCATTTTAGTAAACTACATTTACAGAAATACTAGTTTATCGGACTGCATTTCCCGCCCGAGACCGAGAGTGCCGAATGTGTTTAAGTATATGAAACAGTTGAAGCATCTTTATTTACCCAACGTTTATAGGGTACGTGGTAAGTTGGAACTGGCTAATCTTTCTTATTTGCAGACATTAGGCAATGTTCAGCCCAAAACCATTCAAATTCCCACATGGTTTGAATTCAACCGTCTGCGGGTTCTTAAAGTGAGGAATAAATATAATACCCAAGATGCAATACAAATGCTAATATCAAAATGTCCACTCGTAGAAAAGCTAAAGCTATATGGACGTATAGAGAAGCTTCCAGAAGCTCCCCAATTCCCTCCAAATCTTGCCAAGTTAACCTTATGGTGTACTCTTCTTGAAGAAGACCCAATGCCAACCTTAGAGAAGTTGCCCAATTTAAAAATCCTCCGCCTCTTACTTAACTCTTTCGTAGGGAAGGATATGGTTTGTTCTGAAGGAGGATTTCCTTTGCTTCAGTATCTTCTCCTTGACAGATCGTACTCCTTAGAGGAGTGGAGGGTGGAGGAAGGAGCCATGCCCAGTCTCTGCCATTTGATAATAAGCGGTTGCGAGGACTTGAAGACTATTCCAGATGGATTGAGTTTCGTCACAACCCTCCGGGAATTGGAGATCAGAAACATGCCGAAGTCATTCAAAGATAGCTTTACGAAGGAGGACTGGATTTTGATAAAGTCAAACATGTGCCTTCCCTTGTATTTCAAAACTGTGACAGAGAATGGTAATCAAGGTATAGTAATGAATTCTTGCATATATGATAAATTTTAGGGCGCTTCTTTTCTTCTAAATCTCTTTCTCCAATTAATTCAAAATTTCCCGATAATATTAAGCAAAATATTTCCGTAATGTAAGGGTATTTCTTCTTTTGATTAGAATGAAGCTCCTATCTTTTTTTTTTTTTTCACTTATTTATTAGGTTTTGAACCCACAACCTATCTAATCATTAGATTAGAAGCAAATTCTTTTCTGCTTCATCATGTGGTGGACTCTTAGTTTTTGCCTCTGTTATCAATAAATTAAGCAATGAGTTTTATTTGACAGTTTTTCTTTTAAATATATTGGTTGACGGCACAAACATAGTTCTAAATGTTGCTTTAATGAGTTTTGTATACAGCATATTCATTTTAATTCGTTTTTGATGTTTTGGGCTTTAATCATTTTAGTTGGTTATTTTCCTCTACTCTCCTTTGCTTTTTTTGGCAGGTGAAATTATCCACGGAGCAAAAGTTTCTACTCTGCTTCAACTAATGAAAAATCAACAAAATATTTTCATTGCTTTGCAACTTTGTATGAGTTTGTGACAGTTTGGGGTCTTTAACTACTTTTGTTTTTTGGGTCCTACTTTTTCTTTTCATTTCAACAGCATGACTGTATTGGTTTCTAAATATAATTCTAAATCTTACTTACTGAGTTCATGTCTATAGGCTATAGCATATTTCATTTTAATTCGTTTTTTGAGCTTAATCATTTTAGTTTGCCTGTTTTTTTTTTTTTTTGGCAGGTGAAATCATCCATGGTGCAAAAGTTTCTACTCTGCTTCAACCCATGAAAGATCAGCAAAATATTTTCACTACTTTGCAACTTGTACGGGTTGGTATCAGTTAAACAATTTGAAGAATCAGATTGCACAGACTCATAAACATATTCTCTGATGCCTATGTATAGTGCTGTTAAGAATTGTTTGTCCGTTTTATTATTGCTTTGCTATTATTGCACCCTTTGTTCATGTCTCATTGGAGGAGAAAAATAATTCTTCATTTAATTTGGGATTTTCATATTTCATTAAGCTATTTTTTATCTCACGGCAGTTTAGATGCATATTGTTTATAATGAAGCTAGTTCAGTTTGTCCTTTCGTTAAATTGTAGCAGTGTATCTTGTTGAGCTGGGCAATCAAATAGAATGGATGGAATCAGTGTACTAAAACACTAGTTATGTGAAATTGAGAAATAAACAATGATGCAAACAAATTACGTTAGATGGAACTTTTATTTCTTTTAGATTTTATGCCATAATTGGATTTCTTGGCATTCTACATCATACATAATGGAGCAATCATTAAGAAGGAATTTGATTGTTCTTAATAATAATTTAAATAGTTCTAGTTGAATAGAGTGTTAGGTGAATATGAATTGTGAAATTCTTCTTGTAAATGAGAAGCCCAAAGTTGAGGGTCATCTAGGTGATAAGGATATTATAGTGTGCAACTTGCCAAATATTTCATCAATCATGTTCCATCTTTCTTCACTCAAGGAACATGTACTAGCTAGCCCTGTTTCATTCTCATATGTTGCGCTTTGATTGTGGACCATGTACTGAGAAAAGATGCTCAATATGTGTAGTCTTTCTAGTGACCTTTACATTATAAGCTTAAGACCACAAACTAGTTAAAATTAAAGAAACGATGGAAAAAGTAAAAACTGAACTTTTTATCTAGATGCTAAAAACTTGCCAATTTGAGGAGTATCCTTTACCGGGAAATGTTGCTAGTCTTAATCTTTATGCACTGTCTTACTGCCAGAATCATTTAGGTCGCTTCAATGTTTTACAATTTAGGACATGTAGTTGTCCAATAAGCTAATTTTACCAGCCATCACCAACCAAGGAACTGTATATAGGATTTCCCATGCTACCTAGTCAGACATGCTAGATCCCTAATCCACAGAATTCTGCATCTTCATCAAATCGAGAAGACATGAGAGTTCAAATTGGCAAGCATTCAACTTATGATGAACTTATGCAGCTTAAGAATTGTTTGCTTGTCATCTTTTTTAACATTCATTTAGTAAGAGAGCAAGTAGCATTATAACAGCCAATGAAGATGATTATAAGTTCTTTTGGTTAATTAACACATTCACAGAGGAAAATCAAAAAAATTCAATGACATGATCCATCTATAGTTCCTTGCTATTGAATCTTTAGTTCCTTGATATTGAAGATTCATCTATAATTTTCCTTAAAATACTTGATTGTTGTCATTCATACTTCAACTAGAACATCAAACAACTTATATTTATCTTTCCAAAATATAGGATATGCTTTTAATTACTTACTCTAATTAAAACAGGTTATTCTACATAATGTTTTCCTGAAAATACTTGATATAATTTTGCACCTAAAGTTGAGATAAAGGCAAGACATATGCTTTTGATTACTTGTTGTTACCTAGAATATCTTCCTTTGCCACATGTCAACTAGATAGCTTACTCATGGATGGCTTTTTGCAGAGTGGAATTCTCATTTCCATGTATTGAAAGCATTGCTTCAATTTCACTAGTTGTGATTATCCCAAAATTTTAAACTATTAGAAAATGGTGAATTTAGTCATTCAACTGTAATTTTAACAGTTGGCTAAAAAGACGACATCTTTATACTATTATGATTAGTGGGGAACCATAGCCATTGCATATGTATGACAATTTTTTGAATTTTTTCTGTTGAGAGTAGTATCAATTGATTATTTATATTTTCCATTTCCCAGATTACCTATAATTGATGTTTAAGACAAGCCTTGAATTGATAACCATATGGAAGTTCAATTTCTTTCCAAACATTTTAGAGGTAATTGATGTTTTAGACAAGCCTTGAGATTAAAGATGAAAATAAAGCTAGGTGGTCTGCTACTAGATCAGGCTTCTACCCTTTTGCAGCCACTGGCAATGAACTTAGAGCTAAGGAAGATGAGGTGGAATGGTGGAGAATGTTGTGGTTTAGCCTTGCTATCGCATGGCTGCCTTTACAAGTTGGTTGGGAATCAAAAACAAACTGACAACTAGAGAAAGTTTAGCTCAATGGGGCTATACTAGGGGTTGTTTGTGTCTTTTTTGAAGAGACTTTATAGCCATCCAAACCGCTGCCCAATCCGCCACTCAAAATTGAGAGAGAGAGAGAGAGAGAGAGAGAGAGAGAGAGAGAGAGAGAGATTCAGAGAATGAGAGGGAGAGCTCAAAGAGAAAGGAGAAGAGAGATTCAGAGAGAGAGAGAGAGAGAGAGAGATTTTGTTGAGAGATGAGAGACTGAAGAGATAGGGAGAGAGGAGGTATTTTTCATTAAAAAAATATATTTTCCTTTACCCTCAAACTATAGTAATTTGTATATATAAGCATTCACTGTTCATGATTGCTAAAATTTTTTAGCTATATCTACCAAGATAAAGCTCATGTTGGGCTTGTTTGGTTGTAAAATAGCAATTTGGGGGGTTTTACACCCCCCAATGCTAATGCTCTAAAGATTGGTTTGTTTGGTGATGGTACTCTGTGGTGTACTAATTTGTTGGGTGGCTTTTTTGAATTGTAGTGTATTTGTTTTAGTGTTGCTTTCTTGTTCCACTTTTATGGCTTTGCTATGATTGCACCCTTTGTTCATGTAGAATGTTGAATTAAGGAAACTAGAGTATCATAGGAGGAGAAAAATAATTCTTCATTTAATGTTGGATTCCTCATATTTCTTTAACTTATGTTTATTTCACAACATTTTAGATGTATATTGTTTATAATGAAGCCAGTTTAGTTTGTCATTGTGTTAAGCAGTAGCACTGTATCTTATTGAGTTGGGAATATCAATTAGCATGGATGGAAATCGCTGCTTTTTCTGTATCAATATGGTAACTAAAACACCAGTCATGTGCAACTGAGAAATAAAAAATTATGCAGACAAATTATGTTAGATGGAACATCTATTCCTTTTAGATTTTTTATGACATAATTGGAACTCTATAAATTCAATATCATACATAATCAGAGTAATAACTAAGAAGGAATTTGGTTGTTCTTAACAGGAACTTAATTCGTTCAAGTTGAATAGAGTGTTGAGTGAATATGAGCTACAAAATGCTTCTTGTAAACTAGAAGATGAGGTTCTCATACTATTGTGATTAGTGGGGAATCATAGCCATTGCATATGTAGGATATTTTTTTGAAAATTTTCTATTGAGAGCAGTATCAAATGATTGTTTATGTTTTCCATTTCTCAGTATACCCATAATTAATGCTTTAGGCAAGCCTTGAGTTGATAATTATATGAGAGTTTTATTTCTATGCAAACATTTTTAGTGTTTACAACTTGGATAGCTCAGCATAGTATCACTCTAAACTCAAAGGATTGTAGAACTTTCAATGCCTCCATTGGCAATGGGAGGTGTGCAAGATTTTACCTCATGATAGGTAGTTTTGTACTATAAAGGACCCATAAGATTTGTACATGGGGCTGCAAAGCTATCCTAAAACTTAGAAGTGAGGTTAGGTGGTTCATAAAGTTTGATGTTGGGGATGGTAGAAGGTTTTCTTATGACATGATAATAGGATCCTTTTCATGAAGTATAGCTTTAGGATTATGCATGGTGCGACAACTAAATTTGAGGTAAAGGTGGATTCTGTTTTGAAGAGCAAAATAAAGGTTTCAAAACCTGCAAGGTTTGAAGAATTGATCACCATAAAATGCAAGTTGTGTTTGGTTGAGCTTAAAGATGATAAAGGTAGGTGGTCTGTAACTAGATCAGGCTGGCTGCTCTTGTGCAGCCATATGCAATGAACATAAAGCTAAGGCAGATGAGGTGGGATGGTGGAGATTGTGGTAATTTAACCTTGCTATCCCCTAGTTGCCTTTATCGGTTGATTAGGAATCAAAAACAAACTGACAACTAGAGAAAGATTATCTCAGTGGAGCTATACTGGTGGCTACTTGTGTGTGTTTTGAGAGTAGAGATAATCTTTTCTTTGAATGTTATTTTGCCAAGAGAATCTGGGACACTGTCATTAGGCACTGGTAAGTTTCAGAGGCCAAGTGCAGCTGGCATGATCAAATGAGCTAGGGTATTACCAAGGGAGAAGCCTAAGATCATCTATTTGTAAGCTTGCCAATTGGGCCATTGTGTATTATGTTTGGTCTCAGAAAAGTGCCATTATACATAATGGGTCAATGTGGCCAAGAGTAGAATTTGAAAAGAACTTAGAAGGATGTTAGAGGTAGATAAGATTCCTGAACCAAATGCCAAATATCATTTCTAAACAATATTCTCTACTATGGGATAAATTCTTTTGTTATTCAAAATATTTGTGTGTATTACTGATGTTTAGGAGGTGTTTTGTTTCGGTGTAAAAATTGCTGTAATTTGCTCTTACCTAAGTTTCTATTGTGTTAATTTGTAAGAATCTAGTCTTTTGAGATGAGTTTTGGGATTTAATAGCCTCTATTCTCTTCTTTAGCCTAAGTTTCACTGTCCCCAGTTTCTGTAGTTTGCCTAGTGTTATCTTGTTTGTTCTCTATTAATAATATCCTTTACTAATTCATCCAAAAAAAATTAAACTAA
This sequence comes from Castanopsis chinensis, assembly GCA_032878915.1. Taxonomy (NCBI): domain Eukaryota; kingdom Viridiplantae; phylum Streptophyta; class Magnoliopsida; order Fagales; family Fagaceae; genus Castanopsis; species Castanopsis chinensis. The sequence continues at coordinate 5,512,847 of JAVQMG010000104.1, read as the reverse complement.
GATTAATTGCATTATTTAGTCAACTTAATATAGCATTTTTTCATTAGAAATATACATTCTCAAATTCTTGAAATTGTAGGAGCAGTCATGCTTGCTATTAATGTCCTGTGAAGTGTGAACTATTGTGTTTTTCTATCTTCTTCTGCATCTATCTTATTGAGCAACAAAAAACCTGTCAGCACTCCTTGCTCCTAGACTTCTATTGGTTGCCTCTATGGCCCTGATTGTTGTTTGTGTTTGTTCATTTATCTTTTTCATGTTTTCTTAAACCACTAGGCATAAGACTCAAAGTAGATTGAATTTCAATTTTTTATTTAAAAGAAAATATAGAAAAAAAAAAAAAAAGAACTTCTCCGCTATTATTCACAAGGAGTAAAAAATGAATTGCAATTTATACACTTATTTATTAGGTTCTAAAACCACAACCTACCTATCCATTATATTACAAGCGAATTCTTTTCCACTTCATCTTGTGGTGGTCTCATAATTTTTGCCACTTTTATCAACATTTTCTTCTTTCTTTTTCCCCCCTTTTTGGGGTCTCTCTCTCTCTCTCTCTCTCTCTCTCTCTCTCTCTCTCTCTCTCTATATATATATATATATTTTGTGTTTTTGGATCCTACTTTCTTTTCATTCCTATAGCATAAACATATTGTTATATGGTATAAATATAGCTCTAAATGTTACTTTAATGAGTTCATGTCTACAATATATTTCATTTTAATTCGTTTTTTATGTTTCTGGGATTAATCATTCACCTTTGGTTTTTTTGCAGTTGAAATCATCCATGGTCTGCAACTGGTACGGGTTGGTGTCTATTATACAATTTGAAGAATATGATTTTATAGACTCATTAAACATATTCTCTAATGCCTATGGGTAGTGATGTTAAGAATTGTTTGTTTGGTGATGGTACTCTATGTTGTGATATTTTCTTAGGTGGTTTGTTTGCATTTGTACTGTTTGTTTGTGCTGCTTTCTGGTTCTGCTTTTCTGCTCTGCTACGATTGCATTTTTTGTTTGTGTATTCTGTTGAATAAAAGAAACCAATGCATCATTGGAGGAGAAAAATAATTCTTCATTTAATGTGGGATTCCTCATATTTCTTCAAATTATGTCTATCTGATTGCATTTTAGATATATTTTGTAACTAGTGATGCTAGTTTAGTCTGTCCTTGTGTTAAGCTGTTATCTTATTGAGTTGGAAATATCAATTAGCATAAATGGAAATTGTTGTTTTTTCAGAATCAATATGGTAACTAAAACCTAGTTATGTGCATTGTGAAATTAGCAATTATGCAGACAAATTATGTTAGATGGAGCTTTTATTCCTTTTAGATTTTATGCCATAATTAGAACACTAAATTAAACATCATATAAAATCAAAGTAATCATTAGAAAGGAATTTGGTTATTCTTAATAATAACAATTTATATAGTTCTAGTTGAATGGAGTGTTAGGTGAATATGAGTTGTAAAATGCTTCTTGTAAATTAGAAGATGATATTCTTATACTATTGTGATTAGTGGGGAATCATAGCCATTGCATATATAGGATATGCTTTTTTGAAAATTTTCTATTGAGAGTAGTATCAAATGATTATTTACATTTTCAATTCTTAGTATACCCATTATTAATGTTTTAGGTGACCCTTGAGTTGATAACCATATGGGAGTTTTATTTATTTGCAAACATTTTAGAATTTATAACAGCTTAGCATAGTTTCACTTCAACCTCAAGGATTGTTGTACTTTCTATGCCTCCATTGGTACTGAGAGGAGTGCTAGATTTTACCTCATGGCAAGTATTTTTGGACTATAAAGGTCCTAAAAGATTGTACATGGTGCCTTGGAGTTGTCATAAAACTTAGAAGTGAGGTTAGAAGGTTCATAAAGTTTGATATTGGGGATGGTAAAGGATTTTCTTATGACATTATAATTGGGATCCTACTAGCATTCTTTTCATAACTTATAGCTTTAGGATTATCCACGGTGCAGCAACTAAATCTGAGGCAAAGATGGATTCTGTTTTGAAGAACAAAATAAGGGTTTGGAAACCTGCAAGGTCCAATGAATTAATCACCTTACAATGCCAGTTGTATTTGGTTGAGCTTAAAGATGATAAATCTAGGTGGTCTGCGACAAGATCAGGCAGGCTGCTCTTGTTGAGCCATCTGCAATGAACATAAAGCTACAACAGATGAGGTGGGATGGTTGCAACTCTGCTGGTCTAACCTTGCTATCCCCTAGTTGCCTTTATTGATTGGTTAGAAATCAAAAACAAACTGACAAGTAGAGAAATTTGAAAATTTTGGAACAAAAATGTACTTGTTTTCAATATTCGACTATAAAGAATCTGTAAATTAGAAGGGAAAAGATTCTAACAGAAGAGAGATTTGAAAAATTTTCATCTTAGATTCATTATTGATGTTTTAAAGAAATTAATTGGTATAAATATCTCTGAAAAATCTAAATCTTGTTCCTTGTTGAAAATCAGATTTCTAATTAATCAATCTTCCCATTTTTGGATTAGAATTTTGTAACTATGATGTCAAGTATGAGAAAAAATGGAACTCGCTCCATCATAGACACCTAACCATTATTCTTATAATTCATGATATTGTTAAAATCCAAATTTATTCACTTATGCTTCTGCTTTATCAATCATATGGATCCATTCGGATAGAACTTATTGCTGAAAACTAAAAACTGAAAACACTATAGCAAAATAATTTTTAAATTTGTGAATAGTATTGTGAGACTAATTTTTAATTTAATTTTTTTTTTGAATAAAGTGTTTGTGGGTCTCATGAACAGTGCATAAACAGTAACTTTGTCTTCCGCACGGTGTAATAACATGCATGAACAGTACCGGTTACTGTTCATGCACGCTGGAAAAAAAAAAGAAAAAAAGAGGAGAAAACGCAAAAAAGCAAAACATAGCAAATATCATCCGGATCCAAACGGTCACATGTTCTTTCTTTGTTTACTAAAGAATAAAAAAATTGGCCCTGTCGTACGCATTACAAAAAACGAGGCAGTTTGCATGGACTGGTGTGTTTCCTTCTATTATGTTCATTCATGAATAAAAAATGTTGAGGTATGCCTGAGCAAAAAAGCGCCAATATGGGTAGTTTCTCTAATGACCTTGACACTACTAAATCTGAAGATCATGGAGTAGTTCAAATTAAAGAAATGAAACAAATGAAAAATAATAATTTTTTGTCTAGATGAAAAACTCTTGCTCAGTCTCATTAAGGGTAACCTTTACCAGCAAATAATGCAAGTCTGTGGAGTGTCTTGGTTCCAAAATCATTTAGTTTGCTTGTGTTTAGGTATTAGGGCATGTAGCACTCCAGTAAGTTAACTAAAACTACCAAATCAGCGGGCAAGCGGCTCTGACTAGTAAGATTTCCAAGCTAGTCAGAATTTCCAAATCCCGAATGCTGGGACTTGACTAGTTTAAGAAGACATGAGATGGCGAAATGGTTGAAATTCAACATTTAAAGCATTTATACAACTAAAAAAGAGATTATTGTGACTATTTTTGACATTCTTTTACACATTGGACCAAATACCTACCTTAATGCTACAGGGGACTTTATCAACAATACGACACCTAGTGCACCCAAGTGTTCATATTCTTATCACAATAATTAATTATAAGTTCTAGATTTAAATAATTAAAGCATTCACAAAAGAAAAATAATTCAACTAGATGAGATAGTTCATCTAGGATTCCTTGATAATAAAGATTCATCTATGAACCTCTTCTAAAAATATATGACTATTATTCACATCTATGTTTATGCTGTCATATTTGTGCTTGGAATCATATACTTCAATTGTGTGTCTACAGTTGAGATAAATGCAGGACATGTGCTTTTAATTATTTGTTGTAGCTTGGAACATCTTCCATTTGCCATGACGGCCCATGCGTTCGCTAGATAGGTCCGTTCTGAATGGTTTTCCGTTTAAATACAATTGCATTTCTATTTACAAAAAAATATTGTAGTTCAATTGGAATTGCTTTAGATTCACATGCTATTGATTGATTACTAGCTTCAGCTTCACATTGACCAGAAACCATTATTTGTTTATCCAGCACTTGTGGTTGCTGTGACAAAGATGAGCTGGTGAACTGGACGAGTTTGAAAATAGATTTGGGTTGTGAAGTAAGAGAATTCCATATGTGACAAAGATGATGCCCTGATACTATTGTAATTATTAGGGGCCTGTTAGCCATTACATATGAATGACAGAAACACAAAATTTATTTAGTGAGAGTAGTATCTAATGATAATTCATCTTCTTTTATTTGTGGCAGTGATTAATGAGTGTTACTAGAGCTAAAGATATCACACCCCCCCAACCCTACCTCTTATCTCTGAATATACCTATAGTTGACATTACTGCATGCTTTGAGTTAATAACTATGGGGGAGTTCAATTTTCTCCCCAAAAATTTAACATACAGACACTGTTTAATAGTGTTTGATACTAGGAGAGCTCTGTAGTAGTTGTGCTTCAACGAGCATTGCTTCTTCATTTAAAGGATGTAGAACTTACGATGCCCCTTATGTTAATAGAAGTTCTACATTTTTATTCTCATGACAGTAGTTGTATAGAATTTAAATCTCTTTTTTGCTTCCATTAGTATCTCATATTTTTGTACAATCTAGGTATAGATTTTCTTTAATCTCAGATTAACAATATTATCCAGTAATATTTCTAAATTATAAGTTTACATTATCAAATTATTGACATTGCAAGACAGGTCTGGTTTACTATTGTTGTCTTGTGAACTTAATGGGGTCTGCCATATTCATTTGTACGTATCTTATTGAGGGACCAAAATGCTGTCAGGACTCCTTGCTCATATACTTCTCATGGTACCCTTTAGGGCCTTTATGTATTACTCAGACAATGTGCGCATGTTTTGCTTTTGTTTCTCTTTTAGAATGCGAAAACTCGGTTTTGCCTATGTGTTATAAATCAAAGTTTATTAGTAAGAATTTTGTCTGCCCAGATGTCTCCTTAATTTGGTCTACAAGGAGAGATCGAGGGAGTAAAGACTTGAGACTGCCTTCCACAATAGTCAACTGATTAATTCTTAAGGTTTGTTCATTTATGGTGAAACTCTTTTAAGTCTCACAATCTGATACTATGTGCATGGTTAACATAGAGTCAGTGTATGCTTTCCTTGACAAAGGTTACTAAATTGAAAGACATTCTAAATGCGATTAACTTTAGTGACCATCCAGCCATTTAAAGAATTGCACAGTGCAGACTACAGAGGCAACACTTGAGATGAAAGGCAAGAGGACTTTGTGAACTACGCTGGCAAAAAATGCTCTAAAATTTGTCTTGTAAAGTTGTACATATAGAGTAGGTTCAATTAATCTTGTCATATTTTATGATTTTTATCATAAGGTAAAGTTTGATGCAAAATATAAATAAAAGATGAATATGGACCATGAACCTTCAATGAAACAGATATTCTCTTTTAAGTTATTAAGTACTCTAAATTTAGTTGAACATAATCTTTTCACCATTGTCTAACAATTTAGTTTGCATAACTTAACAAAGCCTTAACTCACTTTTGAGTCCCGTAGAAATAAACAATACATTGATGTGTAGAAATGAAAATTAAAAAGGAAAAAAAAAGTACTTTTATTCTTGCTTATATGGTCAAATTCCACAAAGTCACTTAGTCACATGACTTATTAGGATGGGCATTGTCTATTACACACAACACACACATTTTAGTTTTTGAACTAAAATCATGACCACCTGAAGTCACTATTTCAATTCAAAAATTAAATTTTGTGTATGCACAATGTGTGAACTAATAATTACGATATTATGATATGACTACAAAATGACAAATCAGTTATGTTCAAAAAAATAAAAAAGAAACTTTCAATTTTAGAAGCTCAGTTTTTCGCTTTTAGCTTATGTACAGCTTTTTAAAACCTCAACTTTTCTTACTTTTTTGAAATACAAGTGTATTTTAGCATACTTCAAGTGAAAATTTTTCAGTAAAATGTTAGATAAGTTGTTCCTTAATAGTCAAGTAAGTGTTCGATTGAGAATTACTTATTTTCAGTAGTTTATTTGCATAATATGAGGCAAAAAGCTACTAGCTAGCTTATTTTAAAAGCAATTCACTCCCTTCTCTTATTAGTCTGGATAGAAGATGTACCATGAACCTGTATTCTAGGCTGATTTTAACAGCCTCCCTTAATGAGTAAGAACTGAATTTCTTCTATAAAAAAATCTTATATTTAAAAAAGTTTAAGCTTGTATGATTTGAAATAAAATTGAGACAAAAAGTAGTGTGGGAGCTAATGTAATGGATTATTTAAGCATAAAGTTTGCAAAAAAGTTTGCTAGTTTTGACATAGACACTAAAATAGAAAACATTTTTGGAGCGAATGATATATTTTCATGTAAAAAAAAAAAAAACTTAGTATAAAAAGTTTAAAACAAATATATATATATATATATATATACACACACATATATAGACACGCGCACACACACTAGCCTCATCTCACGCACGAAGCGCGTGTAATGAGGCTTCTTTTTAGCCAAAAGAAAAAAATATGTGTTTTTATTTTATATATATATATATATATTTATATAATTTTTATTTTGAGAATCTAAGTTATAAGTGGATAAAGCAATTTGAAAATTAATAGAAGAATGGTCTTATTTTTTAGGCAATATTTTAATGGGAGTTAGAGTTACATTTTTACCGAATTGTCTTTTGATTTTATCTCTATTTAAATATAAGAATATAAAGACATTTTTAAACTAAAACAATGAGGAATTCAAAGAGAAAAATTCCTTAAATAATAACATAGATAAAAGAAAAAAAGAACAACAATTGACAAAGACCGTTAGAAAGCAACCACCATGACACGTCAGCAGCAACTGGATGAGCAAAAACCATGTCTATTTCTCTCCCTCTCAGTCTTTCACTCACTCCCACAACCTCTTCTTCTTCTTCTTCCTCTATTCTCACTTCTCTCTCTCTATCCCTCTCTGAATTTCCAATGGACGTTACTCTCTCTTCGAATCCCCAATCTCTAACCCTAATCTCATGTACTCCTTTCTCCTCTTCTTCTTCCTCCAAGCTCCGTTCCATCCACAGAGAATTCCTCGGTTCCACACAAACTATAGGCCACTTCGCTCCCGAACTAACCACCGAAGAACAAAGCTAGGCCTTCTTCAATTCCAGTCCCCGAAATTTCTCATCCGAGCTTCTCTCGATTCTCGCTCCGTCCTCATCCTTGTTGCCGTAGTCACTTTCTCTGCTGTCTCCGTCTTCTTCCTCAATCGCTATAGAAGAAAGAACAACAATAACGAGGTCCGTCAACTATGAATTATATATGCCTTTGAATTCTTTGCCTCAAGTAGTTTATCTTATGCAAAATTGATGTATGTATTTATTGAAGAAGCTCCCAAATTTTTGTGTTTGCAACACTCATTGGATAATAAAGATGTAAGTCAGTGGTTGTTAAAAGTAAAAAGATTGATTTTTTAATAAAAAATTTACCTTAATTGTGTTATTTCTACTAACAGTATTATGTGCTAGTTGATAAGTTACCATCTATGACAGTTTATGCAATTCAAAAATGGTGAATTTAGTGGGTTTCAGTTAGCTTGATTGGTAAAATTTCTTCTTATTGAAGAATGAACATGAATTCAAATCCTGCCTACAATAAAAATCTTAAAATTGGTATCTTGGGTTGTCGATAAATAACAATCCTAATAAGTGAACACCATAGGTTAATCTTATCATATTTATCCTTTTAAAAAAAAAAAAAAAAAGAAGAAGCTGAATTTAGTCAATTTACCTTTATTCTAACATTACCCCTTAGGCGGGTCCAAATTTCCCCGTAATAAGTGGGACTTACACACAGGAATTTTTGTTTTTTGAAAAGGACTAAGTAGAGTAAGAAAAAATTCGTATCCACTCCATTTGCAATGGATCCATTTCAAGGTCTAGATTAAATATTGTGAATCTAAATGTGTATCTATTGCCACAACATTTAAAATTTTAATAATATGGCTTTTTGTACATTATCAAATTTAGAAAATAATATCTCCCCATTTCAAGAAAAATGGGTTTGAATTTAGATCACTTGACAAAATTTTAAATCACTATTTGTCCCAAAAAATTAAGCTATTTATGATCACACTTGTAGTGTTTAAAAATTTGGCTACTTTTTCATTAGGTTCCTTTATCCACTTGGTTTCTTTGTGTTTTGGCTTAAATATAAAATAAGCACCTCTTTAGTTGATTGAGCATGGGAATATAGTTGGGATTTCCATTTATGGGTGTCTTCTGTGCTTGCTTTATGCAATAACCATCTTTCTTTTCTATGTTGATTATTGGTGCTAGAACCTCTAAATTTAGTGTTATTAGAGCTCAATGGCATTGCTTGGTCTCCTTTATTAGAATAATTATGATTCAAATCCATTCCCCTTCCCCCCCAAAACCCCCATGCTTTTTTTTTTATAAGTAACGAAATTTTATTAAAAGAAGAAAAACAGCCAACCCAAGTACATTAGGGATGTACTTAGGGGGCATAAAGCCAGAACCAAGATTACAACGATTAAAAAGAATAGGAAGGGAAGAACAAGAAAAATGACAAAAGACCACACTCCAATCGAGGAGGGTGTGTAAAAAAAAAGACTTAATCTCTAACACAGAGCGTTCACATCCCTCAAAACTTCTAGAATTCCTTTCGTGCCAGATACACCAAATCAAGCAATGAGGCACAATTCTCCACAACTCTATATTTCTATGCTGACCAAACTTACCCTGCCAAGACTCAAACAACTCAATAACCTTCAGAGGCATAACCCAATGAATTCCAAACAAACAAAACACCAACGACCACAACTTACAAGCAATGGGGCAGTGAAGTAGAAGATGATCCACTGACTCCCCACCACTCTTACACATATAGCACCAATCAAGAACTAACACATGTCATTTGCGAAGGTTATCAGTTGTTAAAATCTTACCTAAGGAGGCAGACCAAGAAAAGAAAGCAACCCTTGGAGGAACCTTCGATTTCCAAATCATCTTCCAAGGGAAGGATAAGAAGGTAGGAGGGTAGAACGAAAGATAGAAACCTTTAACCTCAAAAGCTCTACTCCTAGCTAGCTTCCAAAACACCCGATCATGACCCAATCCCCGAACTGTCGAAGAGTAGACCATATCCATAAATAGATCAAAGGATTCTTGCTCCCAGTCTTGGGAAGGACGACGAAATTTAGCATCCCAATGAATCCTCCCACTAGACCAACACATAACCTCCGCAACCAAAGAATCCTTAGTTCTACTAATACAATAAAGTTCCGGAAAAGCAGCTTGGAGAGTACGCTCTCCACACCACACATGCTTCCAAAACTTCACACGAGAACCATCCCCCACATCATACAGAAGTAGTTTAGAAAAACTCATCCAACCACTCCTAATATGTCTCCACAAACTAACACCATGAGCACTAGTCACCTTCTTCGTGCACCAACCACCCCAATCATTCCCATATTTCACCTCAATAACCCTCCTCCATAGAGCCTCGGTCTCCATGCCATACCTCCATAACCATTTTCCTAACAAGGCCGAATTAAAACTCCTCAAACATCTAATACCCAACCCTCCACCCTGCAGCGGCTTACAAACCTGAGCCCAACTGACTAAGTGAAATTTAGAGTCACCATTAATACCACTCCACAGAAAATCACGTTGCAACTTCTCCATACGATTTGCCACCTTCCCAAGTAAAGGCAGAAGGGAAAGGAAGTAAGTAGGTAAGGAGAGTACTTTTAATAAGAGTTACCTTGCCCCCCTTAGATAGATACAACCTCTTCCACCCCGCTAACCTCCTTTCCATCTTCTCCAAAATAGGATTCCAAATAGATAACTCCTTAAATTTAGCTCCTAATGGAAGCCCCAAATATCTCAAAGGAAGAGAGGATTGCCTACAACCCAACATCCCCACCAAAACATCCATATTGTAGACCACCCCAATAGGAACCAACTCAGATTTCCCCAAGTTAATCCTTAAATCAAAGACCACCTCAAATCTAGCCAGGATTGCTCTCAAATTAGCTATTTGCATAGAATCAGCATCACAAAAAATAAGAGTGTCATCAGCGAATAAAAGATGAGACACCATCACCGAGTTATCAGCCGTATTGCCTACAGAGAAGCCAGAGAACTGACTAGTAGAAACAGCCACATCCAACATTCGACTCAAACCCTCCATAACAATATCAAAAAGCAACAGAGACAAAGGGTCCCTTTGTCGAATCTCCCTAGAACTACCAAAGAAATCGGAAGGACTACCATTGATCAGAATGGAGAATTTAACAGTAGAGATGCAACACATTATTCATTTTCTCCATTTCTCCAAAAACCCACAACGCTAAAGCATATATATTAAAAAACCCCAACTCACATGGTCGTATGCCTTTTCCACATCCAACTTACACAACACTCCTGGAACACCTGACTTCAATCTACTATCAATACATTCTGAGGCAATTAAAAAAGAGTCCAAAATTTGTCTACCTTTCACAAAAGCATTTTGAGACTTTGAAATAAGCCCATAAGCCACCCTTCTGAGATGATTGGCCAACACTTTAGAAATAATCTTATAAATCCCACCAACTAAGCTAATAGGTCGGAAATCCTTAATTTCCACAGCATCCGCCTTTTTGGGAATAAGAGCAAGGAAAGAAGCATTAAGACTCTTCTCGAACACAGCCTGAGAATGAAAATTTTGAAACATAGCCATAATTTTCGCCTTCAAAATATACCAACAAGACTGAAAGAACGCCATAGAGAAGCCATCCGGGCCAGGAGCCTTATCACCCTTAAAATCTCTAATCACGCCAAACACCTCTTCCTCATCAAAAGGCCTATCAAGCCAACGAGCATCTTCCTCCGAGATACAAGAGAACTCTACATCATCTAAGACAAGTCTATGAGCCACAGGTTCAACATATAGCTGTCTATAAAAAAGGGAAATACAACCTGCAATAGCCTCTGAATCTGAAGATAATTCTCCATCCACCATAAGCCTACCAATGGAGTTAAATCTTCTATGAGAGTTAGCAATACGATGAAAGAATCTAGTATTCCTATCTCCTTCTCTAATACAAAGGACTCTAGACTTTTGCCTCCAACAGATTTCCTCCATCAAAGTAACTTTTTCTAACTCACCTCGAACTCTCTCCAACTCCAGCCTTTCCTCCTCCAAAAAAGCTCGACTATCCTCAATCATTTCTAAATCACTGAGCTTTTGCCACAAAATTCTCACCCGATCTTCAACATTTCCAAAAACCTCTACATTCCATATCTTCAAATCATTTTTCAGGAGCTTCAATTTATTGGCCAACACAAAACTCGGCGCTCCCAAGATGTTATACGAATCCCACCAAGATCGCACCCATTCCACGAAACCCTCATCATTAAGCCAGATATTCTCAAATCTAAACGGCCTCCTACCTCTCTGAAAGGAACCACCCTCAAGAACAATCGGGAAGTGGTCAGATAACAGCCTAGGCAAACGATGTTGAGAGACAGAAGGAAACTTATCATCCCAATCTGCAGAAAATAAAAATCTGTCCAGCCTAGCCTTTGAAGCAACTTCATGAGTATTGGACCAAGTGAAAGATCCCCCTTGAAGCGGAATATCAAAGAGGCCTTGCTCAAAGATAAAAGTAGAGAACTCCTGCATAGCAGCAGTAAAAGAGGATGAACCAGAACGCTCGAAAGGAAACCTAACCACATTAAGTCACCACCCACACACCAAGGAACATTCCACCAACTCATCAAACCAAATAATTCTTCCCACAAGAACCTTTTGTCTCTCACAGAATTAGGACCATAAATGCCAGAAAACGCCCAGACAAACTGATCTGACACACTTGAAAAACGACAAGAAACTGAAAAATGCCCCACCGCTTCCTCCAGTTTATTCACAACCTGAGTATCCCACATCAAAAGCACCCCCCCCCCCCCCGAAGCTCCACAAGAGCCTAGATAAGACCAATCAACATGTTAACCCCTCCACAAACTCCGAATCACAGCTCTAGTTATCAACTCCATTTTAGTTTCTTGAAAACAAATAACATCTGGCTTCCAACTCTTAACCATATTACGAACCTGAAGCCTTTTATCCCTATCATTCAGCCCTCTAACATTCCAAGAAATAATCTTCAAATTCATTGATTAACCACCACAGCCCGCTCCTTACTTACATTCCTTGGTTTCATCGAACTAGCCTCGACATTCATAGAGGTCAATAAATTTTTTAACTCCTGCTGACCTTTCTGCCCCCGACTTGCCGTGCTTCAAATGATCATCTGCTGCTTTAAGATTTTTAACCTTTTTCCTGGCCTCTATAGCTAGCAGTAAACCCGTAATTTACTCCTCAAAACCTTCCAAAGAAGTGCCCACTGATTTTTTAAATGCCTTAATCCGATTTGTTACCTAAAGAGATAAATTATTACCATCAGCCGACTTCTTACACCCAACCCCCAGCTCATCACTACACTCCAACTCCAAAGGAACTTCTGTGGCCAACGATCTGTCATCTAAATCCCACATCTCCTCCTCTGCCTCATTAACAATAGACAAAGAATCAACTGACCCCTCACAATCCTTTGCCCAGCTAACCATCTGGCCGTCATAGATAAAAGAGCCAGTACTTGTTACAGTCTCTTCATCAGTGACAGAGCAATCTGACACACTCTCTGGAGACCGATATAGAGATAATGGAATCACTATTTGACGACCATCCCGCAACTGTAACATCCACTCTTTAGAATTACCCCATGATTTGTCCAAATCATTGACCAATTCCCTAATGGTGGGAGAAGAATTGAAAACTGCCTTACCATCAAAGGCCTCATGAAAAAGCCCCCATGCTTAGAGGTCGCCTTTTGGCAAATCGATGTTGTATGTGCCAGTGCAATGGGGAATTTGTGGATCATCTCCTTATTCACTGTCATGTGGCGAATTCTTTATGAATTTTTATGCTTCAGGCTTTAGGTATTCAATGGGTTTTGCCTAGCTCTATGGCGGAATTATTATTTTGTTGGAATCATTGGCTTGGGAAATATTATTTAGATATTTGGAATTTAATTCCAAGATGTTTGATGTGGATTGTATGGATGGAGCATAATCGTCAGTCCTTTGAAGATTTTGAGAAGTCTTTGGTTGAGTTAATAGGCCTGTGCTAGAGAAGTCTTTTTTATTGATCTTGGTGCTAGGGTTTTACAAAATGTTCTTCTATTGTTCAGTTTTTTTCTTCTCTTAGTTTAGTCTCTTGATTGTTTTCTGTTTTGTGCTTTGCTGCGTTCATTCTCATGAACACATTGTATTTTTCTTTTTAAATTTTCATCAATAACAATCCTAATATTACCTATAAAAAAAAGTGAATTATCAAAAAAGAAAAAAGAAAAAAAAGAGGGTTTTTTTTTTTTTTTTTGTTTTTAGTTAAATATAAATTAAGTACTTCTCTTTAGTTGATTGAGCGTTTGAATATATTTGTATCTTCAAAAAATAAAAAAGTTAATGTACTTTGGTGCTCACTATATGTAGATTATAGGTGCCAGGACCTCTAGATTTTGTGTTATCTGAACTAGGACAAGATGTTATGAACTGGGTCTTTGAAGGTCTGAATGTGGGCTTTCGAGAGCAACACGAGGAGGATGAAAACAAAGGGTTAAAGGATAAAATCAGAGAGAATGGCCATGCTTCAGGGGATGAAGAGGCCCCATTGACTGCTTTAGGGGATAAAATTATTTTTGATGGAGTTTTATTCCTTTTAGATTTTTTTTTTCCATAATTGGAATTCTATAAATTCAACATCATAGATAATCTGAATAATCATTTTAAGAAGAAATTTGGATGTTCTTAATAATAATTTAAATAGTTCTACTTGAATAGAGTGTCGGCGTGAATATGAGCTGTAAATTGCTTCTTGTAATCTAAAAGATGAAGTCTTTGTACTATTGTGATTAGTGGGGAATCATAGCCATTGAATATGTATGACAATTGCTTGAATATATTTTTTTTTTTGTTACAAGTAGTATCATATGATTATTTATGTTTTCCATTTCACGGATTACCCATAATTGATGTTTTAGGCAAGCCTTGAATTGTTAACTGTATGGGAGTTCAATTTCTTTCCAAACATTTTAGTGTTTATAACTTGGACAACTCTGCAGTAGTTTTACTTCAAACACCAAGATTGTATAAATTTATATGCCTCCCGGCAATGAGAGGAATGCTAGAAACTACCACATGGCAGTAGTTCTCTTTTCTGATTAGTTTGTCATATTTATGGATAAACCAAGTATAAAGGCAAGTGTTTTGGACTATAAGGCTGCGTTTGGATAGCTGATGCGTTTTAGCGTTTCAGCATTTTTGCCTTTTTTTTTTTTTACTAGCGCCTCTTGCACTGTGCGTGAGACATAAACAGTACATTAAGGCAAATGAACAATGCTGAACAGTGTTTTCTTATGTGAACAGTAATTCAAAAATTATTATTTTTATTTTTTTCAGCAATAAATTTTCAGTTTTCAGCAAAATAAACGGTATTCAAATACACACTAAAGGTCTAGTAAGTAAGATTGTACATGGGACTGGAGAGCAATCCTAAAACTAAAATGTGAGGCTAGGAGCCTAGGAGGTCCATAAAGTTTCATATGGGGGATGGTAAAAGGATTTTCTTATGACATGACAATTAGGATCCTATTAGTATCCTTTTTATGCTGTATGGCTTTGGCCCTTTGGGGTTATCCATTATGCAGCATGTAATTCTGAGGCTAAAGTGGATTCTGTTTTGAAGAACAAAGCATGGATTTGGGAACCTCCAAGGTCTGAAGATAGTCACCATACAAAGACAGTTGTGTTTAGTTGAGATTAAAGATGAAGATAAAAGTTAGAGGATCTGCTACTAGATCAGGCTGCTACTCTTGTGCAGCCACCGGCAGTGAACTTAGAGCTAAGGTAGATAGGGTGGAATGGTGGAGAATGTTGTGGTTTAACCTTTCTATCCCATAGCTTCCTTCAGAGTTTCGTTGTGAATCATAACAAACTGACAACTAGAGAAATATTAGCTCAGTTATGCTATACTAGAGGCTGCTTGTGTGTGTTTTGTGGAGACTTCATTGAGAGTAGAGACCATATATTCTTGGAATGTTCTTTTGCCAAGGGAATCGGGACACTGTCATTGGGTATTGCATAGTTTTAGAGGCTTAAGTGCAACTGGCATGATCTAATGAGCTAGAGTATTACCAACTTGGGAGGGAAAATCCTGAGATCATCTTTTTGTTAGCTTGCTCATTGGGTCACTGTGTCTTATGTTTGCTCCCAAAGAAATGCCATCATGCATAATTGGTCATGTAGGGAATTTCCACGAATTCCTAAAACCTGTGAGAAACAAAAAATATAGAGAAAACACACGCCAAAGAAAATAATCACACGCACAAGACAATATTTACGTGGTTCGGCAATTTGCCTACGTCCACGGAGTTGCAGAGATTTCACTATTATCAGGGAAAAATACAAGTTGCGGCTACAAACTATTTTTCTCCTCACAAAACCGACTACTAGCAGAAACCTTAATTAAAAACAATCTTTTATACTAAAAACAGGATTCACAATGGGCCAAACACAAACTAGGCTCCACAAAGCCCAACAAATCTCCCACTTGGAGACTAGTTCAATCACCAACATCAGCCGCTATCTTCCAAACACAATCCCTCATCCCTGCAACTCATCCTTCTGTCTTTAAGCAAGAAGGCCAACTGAAGCTGCACACAGCTTCAGCTTCTCAATAGTGACACCCTTAGTCAACATGTCTGCCGGGTTCTTAGATCCACAAATCTTCTCAAGTATTACCAGTTTATCTTCAACAAGGTACCGGATAAAGTGGTATTTAGTCTGTATATACTTCGACTTTGAATGAAAAGCCGAATTTTTAGCAAGAAAGATTGCACTTTGACTGTCACTGTGTAGAATACCCATCTCTTGCTTCTTACCCAATTCATCTAAGAAACCATGCAACCAAATCATCTCCTTCCCAGCTTCAGTTGCTGCAACATACTTAGCTTTTGTAGTAGACAAGGTAACAATCTTTTGCAAATTTGAGGCCCAAGATATAACTGTACCACCCAAAGTAAATACAATCCCAGTAATACTCTTTCTACTATCAATATCACCAGCAAAATTAGCATCTACATAACCCTGCAGTTTCAAATTTGCACCTGTAAAACAAAGACATGTATCTAATGAACCCTTCAGGTATCTCAGAATCCACTTGACTGCCTCCCAATGCTGCTTTCCTGGCCTACTCATGAATCTGCTCACAACTCCCACTGCATGTGCAATGTCTGGCCTTGTACACACCATGGCATACATCAAGCTGCCAATAGCTGAGGCATAGGGCACCTTACTCATATAATCCCTTTCTTCTTCTGTCTTCGGTGACTATTCTTTACTTAGTTTGAAATGACTACCCAAGGGTGTGCTCACTGGTTTGGCTTCATTCATGTTGAATCTGCTGAGAACTTTCTTCACATACTCTGACTGTGAAAGCTTCAATGTACCATTAGCCTTGTCTCTAATGATTCTCATCCCAAGAATTTGCTTTGCAGCTCCCAAATCCTTCATTGCAAACTGTTTTGACAACTGCTTCTTCAGATTATTAATCTCCTCAATGCTAGACCCTGCAATGAGCATATCATCCACATACAACAGTAAAATAATATAAGAATTGTCAAAGAACTTAACATAGCAACAGTGATCAGCTTCACATCTTTTAAACCCAATTCTATGCATAAAACTATCAAACTTCTTGTACCACTGTCTAGGAGCTTGTTTGAGGCCATACAAACTCTTTCTCAGTTTGCAAACTAGGTTCTCTTGTCCCTGAATAATGAACCCTTCTGGCTGAATCATGTAGATGTCTTCCTCCAAGTCACCATGAAGGAAAGCTGTCTTCACATCTAGCTGCTCAAGATGTAAATTTTCTGCAGCCACTATTCCCAGTACCAGTCTGATTGTTGACATCTTCACAACTGGAGAAAATATCTCTGTGTAATCAATGCCCTGCTTCTGCTGGAATCCTTTAACAACTAATCTGGCCTTGTAACGTTTGCTACCATCATGTTCATTCTTTATTCTGTATACCCACTTGTTGTGCAAAGCCTTCTTTCCTGCTGGCAGTTCAGTCAGCTCCCATGTCTGATTCCCCAACAAGGAATCCATCTCATCCTTCATGGCTAACTCCCACTTGCTTGAATTTTCATCTTGCAAGGCTTCATCATAGCATTCTGGCTCACCACCATCAGTCAACAGGAGATAATTCAAAGCGGGTGAATAACGCTGTGGAGGTCTAATGGTCCTGGAAGATCTGCGGACCTTAGCTACAGGTGTACTCTGATCTACCTGTGAATCTACATTCTCCTTATCTTCTTCACCCATTTTCTGGACAGTGCTTTCAGTCAATTCATCTAAGTTGACAAACTCAGATTTATCTTGATCTACCCCTGTAACATTTGGCATTGCAGTTGACCTGTCCTTATACATAACCTGTTCATTAAATATTACATTTCTGCTTCTGATGATTTTCCTGTTTTGTTCATCCCAAAACCTATAGCCAAATTTCTCATCACCATAGCCAATGAAAAAACATATTTTAGACTTTGCATCAAGTTTACTACGAGCATCAGAATCAACATGAACATAAGAAACACAACCAAAAACTTTTAAATGGGAAAACTTTACCTCTTTACCACTCCAAACCTCCTCAGGAAGTCTGAACTCCATAGGAACTGATGGTCCTCGGTTTATTAGGTAAGCTGCAGTGCTAACAGCATCAGCCCAGAAAGTTTTTGGCAGTCCAGCATGCAACCTCATACTTCTAGCACGCTCATTGAGAGTTCTGTTCATGCGCTCAGCCACACCATTCTGCTGTGGTGTTCCAGGAATGGTCTTCTCCATTCTAATTCCCTGTGCAGCACAGTATTCACTGAACCCTCCATCTATATACTCACCTCCATTATCTGACCTCAAACATTTTACCTTTAAACCTGTTTCTGTCTCAACCATAGCCTTCCATTTCTTAAAGGTTTCAAATACATCAGATTTATTTTTCAGAAAATAAACACATACCTTTCTGCTTGAGTCATCAATGAAAGTAATATAGTACCTTGAACCTCCAAGGGATGCAACCGGAGAAGGCCCCCACAAATCAGTATGCACTAGCTCCAATTTTTCAGCCTTCGGTGTCCTACCAGTTTTCAAGAAGCTCACCTTTTTCTGCTTTCCTAAGATGCAGCTTTCACACATGTCAAAATCAACAGACTTCAATTCTGGTAGTTTCCCTTTTGACAACAGTATCTTCATCCCTTTCTCACTCATGTGACCAAGTCTGCGGTGCCATAGGCTTGTATCGGTACTTGTTTCAGCAACTGCAATTGTGTCTCTTGGACTTGAGGTCATATAGAGAGTACCAGTCTTCTTTCCACGAGCCAACACTCTGGCTCCCTTTGTAACCTTCCAAGTACCACCAACAAATAGTATTGCATGCCCTTCATCATCAAGCTGTCCAACAGAAATCAGATTCCTCCTTAGGTCAGGAATATGTCGAACCTTCTCCAATAACCAAACAGACCCATTGGGCAACTTTATCCGGACGTCTCCCATACCCACAACATCCAAGACTGAACCATCAGCCAAATACACCTTACCAAAATCACCTGCAACATAATTCTGTATGATTTCTCGGTGTGGAGTGGTATGAAACGAAGCTCCTGAGTTCAGAACCCAATCATCAAGTGGACTGTCTACTGCAAGAAGTAATGCATCCTGTACCTCTTCTATTACAGCATTAGCAGAGTCATCTTCATTCTTCTTCTTAGGATTTCTGCATTGCTTCCTAAAGTGGCCTGTTTTCCCACAGTTCCAGCATTGTACTTGTTGGCTTGATCTAGATTTACTTCTGTTCCGGTTAGAATTTCTGGATTTTGATCTACCTCGGTTTGAATTTCTATCATTCCCTCTGCCTCTTGTCTCAAGATTTAGGGCAGAACCAGATCCAGAGGTTTCACCTGCATCTCTTCTTCAACCTCCTCAGCCAGAATTAAATCTCGTATGTCGTTGTACTTCAGCTTTTCTTTTCCTGTAGAATTACTTACTGCCATCCTCATTGCCTCCCAACTGTTTGGCAAAGAAGCTAAAACGATCAGTGCACGAATCTCATCATCAAAATCAATTTCTACAGACGACAATTGATTTGTGATAGTGTTAAATTCATTCAGATGTTGTGCTACTGATGCGTTCTCTGCCATCTTCAAATTAAATAATTTCTTCATCAGATGCACCTTGTTGTTGGCTGACGGCTTTTCATACATACCAGACAAATCCTTCATCAGATCTACAGTGGTCTTCTCCTTCACAACATTGTGTGCAACAGACCTAGACAGCGTTAATCTGATAACTCCCAGTACCTGTCTGTCAAGAAGAGCCCATTCCTCATCCTTCATAGTTGTAGGTTTTGTCCCTAAAAAAGGTAGATGCAATTTCCTCCCATAGAGATAATCTTCAATCTGCATCCTCCAATACGCGAAATCTGTGCCATCGAACTTTTCTATTCCAGACGCCTTTCCTGCTTCCTCTGCCATTGCTCCCACTCAAACCTAACCCTAAGCTCTGATACCAGTTGTAGGGAATTTCCACGAATTCCTAAAACCTGTGAGAAACAAAAAATATAGAGAAAACACACGCCAAAGAAAATAATTACACGCACAAGACAATATTTACGTGGTTTGGCAATTTGCCTACGTCCATGGAGTTGCAGAGATTTCACTATTATCAGGGAAAAATACAAGTTGCGGCTACAAACTATTTTTCTCCTCACAAAACCGACTACTAGCAGAAACCCTAATTAAAAACAATCTTTTATACTAAAAACAGGATTCACAATGAGCCAAACACAAACTAGGCTCCACAAAGCCCAACAGGTCATTGAGGTCTGAAGAGCAGATTTTGAGAAGAGTTGTTAGAGGTAGATTCGAGTCCTGAACCAAATTCCAAATATCATTATTGAACAATATTCTCTGCTAAAAGTGGGGATAAATTCCAAATATCATTACTAGGTGTTCTGTTTTGGTGTAAAAGTTTCTGTAATCTGTTCTTACATGCGTGTCTCTTGTGTTAATTTGTAAAAACTAGTCACTTGGGATGAGTTCTGGGCTTAAATAGCCTCTGTCCGTTGTATGCTTGAGCCTGGGGTTGCTATCCTTTATTTATGTAGATGGCCTTGTTTTGTATACTTTGTTCTCTATTAATAATTTTTTTTACTGATTCGTCAACGAAAAAAGGAAAAAAAAAAAAAAAAAAAAAAAAAAGAGAGAAAAAGCCTCAGATTAACTGCATTATGTCTTAATATAAAATTTTGCATTATAAATTTACATTGTCAAATCCTTGAAGTTGTCCTTTTAAAGACCTGTGAACTATTGGGGTCTTCTATCATCTTTTGCATCTGTCTTATTGAGCAACCAACCTTCTTGCTCCTAGACTTCTCTTGGTTGCCTTTACGGCCCTGACAATTGTATGCATGTGATTTCTTCTCTCTTTTTTCACATTTCCTTAAACTTCTAAGCATAAGACTCATGAGTCATGGAATCCACAACAATGACCTATTTTCTACCCTCATAGATACGCAAAAAATTAGGAACCAAGACGTACTTGTATTCAATAGTTGACTAATAAAGAATCTGTAAATTAAAAGGGGACAATACTCTAGCAAAAGAGAAATTTGAAAAATTTTGCACCCTAGAATCATTATTGAAGTTACGTAAAAAGTGATTAGTGCAAAAACTATGACAAAAAATCTTGATCTTGTTACTTGATGTAAAATTTTAAGATTCCCATTTAGTTGATCTTCCCATTGTGGATTAGAATTTTGTAACTGTGATGTTAAAGTATGAGTAAAAATGGAACTCAAACCATCATACAGATGCCATAATATGGTTAAAGCCAAACTTATTCACTTATGCTCCTGCTTCATCAATTCTGTCCTTTCTTTGTTCACTAAAGAAACAAATAACTAGCGCTGTGTAATTCATATACAAAAAATTAGACGGTGTGCATGGACTGCCTTATTTCCTTCTGTTTTGTTTACTGTAGAATACAAATGTCAATGTATGCAATAAGAAAAGATACTCCAATATGGATAATCTGTATTGACCTTAACACTGATCAATGAATCTAAAGACCATGGACTAGTTCAAACTAAAGAAATGAAACAAAAATTTGAGAGTAGTATCAAATGATAAAAATGAACTGGATGAGTTTGAAAATACATTTGGGTTGTGAAGTAAGGGAATTCAAAGTGCGAAAAAAAAAAAAAAAAAAAAAAAAATGAGGCCCTAACACTATTGTAATTAGTAAGGATTTATTAGCCATTACTTATGACTAGTCGCTGACCCACGCAATGCGTGGAAATATATAATTATTTTGTAATATGCTATAATGTATAATTTATTCTCTAAAAATTATTGAAAATAATTTGTTCTCCTTAAAATTGAACTATTTTTAAAAGTATTATCCATTTCCATTCTATTATTTTGGGTTTTTCTTAATAACTAAATCATGAAATCAATGAAGGAAAAAAAAAAATGTCTATACATATCTATACGATATATAATAATGGAAGTTTTGAAAAAAAACAAAAAACTGTCTTCTCTTAAATATCCTTAGAAATGTCTTTGGCCACTTAAGAAACCTTCATTGTCAAACTCTCATGCATCTAGGTCAATGATCCTAAACCCTACAAGAACTAAATTCCACATTTAGCACCATCAAAATCAGATAAAAATTAAACCCCCAATTAATTATGTTTTGAGATTTTCTATTTCCTCATGACCAAAATTTTGAGGTAGATTTTTTATTGCCTATTGAACTGCAAGATCAAATTATTATGTGCTACACATAATAAGAAAAAGTGTGCTAAACATAATATTTGTCGAAGCCAAATAGAAATTGAGAAAGGTTCCACAACAAAAAAGAACCATTGAGTAAAAAAAATATGAAAGCAGTAATTGGAGTATAATTACAACGTATACTCTATTATTGTTTCAAAACAATCATAGGTAAATACATTAAACTTCGGTTTTCTTTTCTTCCTTTTTTTACATAGAGTTAAACAAATGTCAAATGTAAGAAGACTAAAATGGCAAAGATAAACAAATTGAATGGGTAAAACACAAATATAAAATAAAAATTTTACAACATGAATATAAAGTAAGAAGTCGTTGTAGAGATTTCTAATTCTTAAAAACCCTTCTCATAATTGACAAACCAATCCTAGCTACCCATAGCCCCAAAGTGATCACATTGTCAACAACCCACAAAAAAACATATCATCCACAAACTTTAGAAATCCAATGGAAAAACTGAAGTTGGGGGAAAAGAAAAAATTAGAAGGGAAAGAACAAACCTCAAAAGGACTTTCCAAATATGATACCACTTTGGCAACTTTTGTGGAGGTAAAGAGAGCAACTGTAAATTTATAGTGCTAAAAATAACATAGTTAATCACATGAGTGGCAATTGAAGGGTACGAATTTCAAAAGAGCGAAACGGTTTTGAAGGGGAAAATGAAGAGTTGAGAATTGGAAGAATGATAAATTAATAGTGAGTTGGATTTAATGAGTTAAAGAATGTGGAAGGTTGCTCATGGTGAGTTGGATTTAAGGAGTTAGAGAATATGTAAAGTTGCACTATTTATTTATATATTAATATTGTTTAAAAAATGAAAAAAAAAAAAAAAAAAAAGGTACATGGTCGATGATGTGGCTCAACTGGAGCGTAGCAACAATAAATGCTACGCTTCAGCTTTTAGATATATATAGAATATAGATGTGTGAAAGACAGATGTACAAAATTTATTTTGTGAGGATTGTATTAAAAGATAATTTTTTTTAAAATTTTTTTTTATTCTTTAGTCTCATTGCAAAATTTAAAAAGATGTCACTAAAGCGTTGTTGACATGTCATATTCAGCAATTGACCAAATGCCTAAGACTAAGTGATGTCATTACACGTCGTGATCAGGAATATCATGTTAAGTCGGTCATGTGTTTGTCACATGCTTCAGTTTAATGTAAGGATTAGTTTAGACACGTGGTTTATCTTGATTGGTTGTAACTGATAATTAATGAGTTTCTTGTAATAGAGCATCACAGATGATAAATTTGTAATTATGCTTTCTGTTTTTTTTTTTTTTTTGGTCCGATTCTGTTTTTTTCAATGAGCTAGAAAAACCATTTTATTTAGAGCTTTTTTGATAAATCAATCTTTTCTATTTTAAGGTAAAACTTGAAGCTCAATATTAATAAAAGATCAAAATGGGCTATGGACAGAATTGATGATGTTCAATGAAACAAATATTCTCTTTCAGTTATTACTCTAAAATTAGTTGAAAATAATCTCAACACATTATCTAAAAATATAAAGTTTTCCTAACACAAAAAAAGCCCTACGTAACTCTTACTGCTACTTTGATTCAAGTACTACTGCATTTAAAAAACCTTTCCTAAACAAAACATTGATGTATAAAGGAACAAGTACCCACAGTTTCCGCATAAATGAGCATGTGACCAAAGAATGAGGAATAAATATTCTTAACCCAATTTAACAGTTAACAATAAAATGAGGAGGAAGAATAATTAATTAATTTTTTGAATTATATGTTGAAATTGTGAATTCTAATGATAAACAACTTAAAAATTAAAATTAAAAATTTGAATGTAAAATACAAAGATTAAAACCACAAATAAAAGTAAAGTTAAAAAAAAAATTAGTGTGATAAATGAGAAAGATTGTAGAATTAGATAATTCTTGAATTTATTCATCATCCAAGGACACACGCAAAAGAAAAGAGATGTATGAGAATGGAGTATTAAAGTAAGGTATCACAACCGTTAAACAAACAAGACAAGAAATGTACAAAAGGAGAAAGAGGAGTAAAGTTCAGAAAACAATTTGGAATAGAATTTTGTAATAGTGATGTCAAGCCTAAGTAACAAAGGAAACTCAAACTGTGATACAGACACAATTCATAATAATGTTAAAACCAAATATATTCACTTATGATCCTGTTTAATCAATCTTGTGCTCTTTGTTCACTAAAGAATCTAGGGGTGCATGGGTTGTCTTGTTTGACCATGGACTAAAGGTATGCACTATGCAGCGAGCAAAGATGCTCCAAGCAAGTTAAAAACTGTCAAATTGCTAGGCAAGCAACTCTGCCCATAGGCTATATAAGCTTGTCAAAGCTAGTAAGAAATTCCAAATCAATCCAAATTATTTACTAGTTTGAGAAGATATGAGAAGTCAAAATGGCTAACATTCAAGTTTTAATGCATTTCTACTGCTAAAAAAGAGATTATTGTGACTATCTTAACATTCATTTAAACTATGGACTTGAACAGGGGACCAGATCAACAGTAAACACACTGTTCTCTAGTAATACAACTGAATGAGATGGCTCATCTAGGATTCCTTTATTTTGAAGATTAATCTATGATTTTCTTCTAAATTAAATTACTATAATTCAAAATTCAATGTAATTTCAGTAAAAATATATGCCCAAAATCATATACCTCAGTTTTGCATCTATAGTTAAGATTAATGTAGGACACAATTTTGATTATTTGTAGTAGCCCAGAATTTCTTCCCTCTGATTATTTTACAATAATGTTTGTAAGTTGTAACTTGGAGAGCTCTGCAGTTAAGTCTACTTCAACTTCAGAACGATGTCGTATTCAGCAAGTGACCAAGCGCCTAAGGCTGAACGATGTCATTCCAGTAAAGAGCCCAGTGAAACGTTGTCGTAGTGATGAGGAATCAGCTTAAGTCAGTCACGTGTTTGTCACAGGCTTCTGTTAACTTAAGGATTACTTTAGACACGTGGTTTATCTGGATTGGTTGTAACTGATGATTTATGAGTTTGTTTTTAACTAATTAGCAGTCCGTTACACTGTATTAACAGAGCATCACAGATTGTGATTATGCTTTTTGTTTTTTTGATCAATGAGGAAAACAATTTTATTTAGAGCATTTTGAAAGCATTAGCATCAAGTGTTATATGCTATTTTAAAGCATTAAAAAGTTACTATATCTATTTTAACACACCACATTTCAATATATCTTATATCACATCTTCTATCATTTTACCATTTTATTTAAATATTATTTCTTTATTCATTTAAATTCTTATTCGATTCTTACTCCTTCTTTTTTTGTTCCTAATCTATATAATAATAATAATAATAATAATAATAATAGGTGAAGCAGAGAGAAACTCAAATTGGAATTCCAATTTAGAGTTCCAATTTTGTGCCATATGTCTATATCTATGTGGAGAGCAAATCATAATTATCCTTCCAATTTTTCAATTAAAATTTGAAATTGAAGTTTAATTTTATAGATTCTATGTATCGGGTCAAGTGAGCTAGAGTTCCAATTTTGTGTCATGTGTCTACATCTATGTGGAGAGTAAATCATAATTATCCTTCCAATTTTTCAATTAAAATTTGAAATTGAAGTTTAATTTTATAGATTCTATGTATCGGGTCAAGTGAGCTAGAGTTTTAATGTTGTGCCATGTGCCTACATCTATGTGGAGAGCAAATCATAATTATCCTTCCAATTTTTCAATTAAAATTTGAAATTGAAGTTTAATTTTATAGATTCTATGTATCAGGTCAAGGTGAGTTACTGTGCTAATTAAATTTTTTCTTGATTTTGCTGTCAAATGAGAAAACCAAAGAGGCTTTTTTTTTTTTTTTTTTTTTTCCAAATTAGAGTTCCAATTTTGTGCCATGTGTCTACATTTATATGGAGAGCAAATCATAATTATCCTTCCAATTGTTCAATTAAAATTTAAAATTGAAGTTTAATTTTATAGATTCTATGTATTGGGTCAAGTGAGCTACTGTGCTAATTAAGTTTTTTCTTGATTTTGCTATCAAACGTGAAAATCAAGGAGGCTATTTTTTTTTTAATAGGCAAATAGACTATTTTTATACCCGATGAAATCATTGATTTCACAAGAGACAAGGGAAGGAGAGAGACGTGAGGCACTATGAAGGAGAGATTGAGGACCACCATCATGTCAGACCATCTCCCACCTTCAACCCAGCCTTTTGCCACCAATATATATTGCTTGAACCACTATTGATACAGGTATCTTTAAATAATAAAAATTGTATCAAATATGATTTAGGTTTTGTTATTTTGGATTGATTTTTATTAATTTAGGTATTTGGGTTATTGGTTTTGATTAAGGTTGAATGACAGAGAAATAAAGGGCATGATCAAAGATGTTTGAAACCCATTTAGCTTAGGGTTTACAGCCATTGAAGGTATTGCCAAGAACTAAGGAATTTTCTTTGCTTAAACATGGTTTGGTTGCCATCCTATGTAATGTTCTTTTCTTCTTCTTCTTCTTCTTCTTCTTATTTGAATGAATTTCATTCTCTGAATTGTACTAAGTTTTTTTTTTATTTTTTTTTTATGATTTGTTTTTTTAATTCCTTTTGATTTTAGTGTCATTTTTCCTTCCCCAAATTTTCATATCTATTGGTTTGGGTGTCAATGTTAACTTTCTAATTTAATGAATTCTCCAAATTGGGTTAAGTATTGCACGCCAACTATTTGATTTGTATTGCTCTTTTCTTATTATAATTATTATTGCTATTTGAAATGTAAAATTGTATTCTTTTATTTTTCTATTTGTCTATAGGGGACAAGAACGAGGCACTTCATACATATAGCAGAACTATTGCAAAAGTCCATTTCTACTCTCGTTTGAACTTGCAGATTTTGTGTTTGGCAGCCAATTGCCAACTTAAAGCATCCATATTATTAGAATATAAAGAGTAACAATACTGATGTGAAACAACGAAACAAGTTGATTGCTTTGCATTTTGTTCATTGTTTTCTTAAAAAATTATGAATAGGATTCTATATGAAGTGTTATTATATACGGCTATTTAACTGTTTAGCTTAGTTTTTGTATTTTACTTTATGCATTTAATTCCTAAACCACATTCATCTCCAAAAAAAAAAAAAAAAAAAAAATCTAAACCACATATTGTTAATTCAATTACATTAGTTGGATACATCTCATGGAATATTGGATCATGCTCACTTATTTATTTGGGTGAATTAAAGTGTCCTCTACATGTTTGACTAAATGCTTGGTCATTAGGTCTTGCTAAAGATGTATTGATTTCATAGTGGTTATAGCCTCCTATCCCACAATTGCTTTTCCAAATTAATTTTCTTACTTGGTCATGTTATGGGCATAGTTCAATTAAGTCATATCATATGCAATATGAGGCTTTAGTCTCAATTATTTATCAAGTTCTCTAATGTTATATATGTTGATAGTTGTTTTCCTTATGTTAACATTTATGTGATAATAGTGACTAAAAGGACCCAGCATGGACATCCTAGAAAAACATTTCCGACCTTGCTGTCATAAAGATAGACTTAGTTTATTTGTTGTGTTTTGGATTAGAGGGCTTTCTCCTGATACTGATGAAGTTATTCTAAAGGATGCTTTCGAACGATGTGGTGAGCTAATTGAAGGTAATGTATTAAACAAATTTGCCTTCTCTTATGTTAGTTTTAGTCTATTCTATTTAGTTACTTAAGTTAATTTACCAAGAATTATATTTCATATAATTTAATCTATTATACCTAATTTGTAGACCTAATTTATCATCTTTGCCTTTTGTTTTGATGACATTGGGAGTATCACCCATGATTTTAATAGTCAAATCTAAAAGCTGAATTTTGATTTGTTGAGTTATTTGCCAATTATAACACTGGGATAATCTCTAAGAAGAGTTGTTAGAACAAATTGATAGGTTAGGATAGTCTGATTTCCCTTCTATTTATCTCAT
Organism: Castanopsis chinensis; assembly: GCA_032878915.1. Lineage (NCBI taxonomy): Eukaryota > Viridiplantae > Streptophyta > Magnoliopsida > Fagales > Fagaceae > Castanopsis > Castanopsis chinensis. The sequence goes on along the minus strand of JAVQMG010000104.1, from coordinate 5,484,825 downwards.
ACTTCGTACTAGATTTTTTCCATTTAGTGTATTTGTGTTTGAATTGGCTCTAACTTGCATGTTTTAGCCTGCTTTTTTCTTTATAGATTGATTTTAATAGCCAAATCTAAAGTTTAGAGTGAAGATTTTGTTAAACACTATGTTACTGCATATTAAGGGATTATTTACTTAGTATGGTTGTTTGGTTTACACAGTAATCCCTGGATCTAAATTTTTTTGAATTGTTCTAAAAAAAAAAATTGTTGAATTGTTGGATATAATCTTCAAAAAGAGTTGCTAGAACAAACTTATAGGTTAGGATAGCTTGATTTCCCTTCTATTTATCTCATAATTCGTATTAATCTTTGTCCATTTGGTGTATTTGTGTTTGAATTGGCTCTTATTTTCATTTTTTAGCCAAATTTAAAACAAAAAAAAAAAAAAAAAAAAAACTAATCAATCTAATTCAAGCAAGAGCTAATGCAAAAATAATTTAAAACGATAAAAATAAACAACTGGCCAAATTACCTATTGGAGGGATTAGATTGATTAGTTTTTTTTCCTCCTTTTGAAAATTGAGACTGCTATGTTTTTAAAATTAAAAGCACTGATTAGCTTTGCAATGGTTAAGATAGTAATCAATATATAGACTATGTTGTCTATGGTGCTACTCATTTTAGTTATTTTAGGCATTCTTTGCTAGAAAGTTTGTTTTAGATGGGGGCAAGTCAAGCTAAGTTTGAATGAATTCAAACTAGAAGTTTTTCCGTATTTGTTATTACCTTCTCACAAGTTGTTTGAAAGAATTCATATTTCATAAATATGTGCTACTATGGTATGATTGGTTTTTCCACATAAATCAGTTCCTAAATCCATACTACAGCTCTATATCTATAGTACCCCAAACTTTTAAATTTTAAGTTTGGAAAGAATCTCCCCCTTGCTAAAATTTCTAGGTTATTTAGTGTACAATACCAGTTTTACTATAATATGATTTTAAATTTCAAATGTCTTATGTGATTTCAAAAAACACTGAATAAAGCGTGAAAAGATGTGTCTTTCGTGTCTTCAGAGTTCAGACTTTACAAAAACAAATATTGCACTTCTTTGCTCAAACGCAGTTCTTAAGCCACCATTATACATTTAGTTTTGAGTCCTATTACTCCTACACTTCTTATGTACAAATCCAAACCAACGTAACAACTATCTATTGACTCCTTAAACCGTTGTTCCCTACCCAATTATTTTTCTTTCATTCTTTCTCTGTCTCTGTATCTCTCTCTTCCCATTTTCTCAACAAAAACCGCTCCTGAAGGCTATCCTTCAATCCCAATGTATATCACACAAATAGAGGTGGATTTTCTTCTAGGAAAAAAAAAAAAGGTGATAGTATTGCATTTCGTTTGCCAATTTTATAAAGTACAAGCTCTTATAGTATATTACTTTTTGTTGAAACATGCTGCTTATTTTATAGTTGTCTTTGTCTGATTTTTACGTAGGATAGTCCAAGGTTATTATATGATTGATTGTAAAATGGAATTTATTGTTTCATATAATAGAAATTGGGTTATTTATTTGTGTAGAAACAAAGGTCAAAGAGCTATTTCTTCCGGAGCTTATCAGGCATGTGTAGATTTGTTAGTTTTTTCTAAGATTAATGGATGAATGATATTTGCCTAGGTGAATTTTTCTAGATAATTTTGATACTTGGCTAAATTGTGGTTTGAGTCCAAATAGTCCAATTGATAGAGTAAAGGTTAGGCATTATTAAAAAATTGCAAACAATGTCTCTCATGGTGTCTCATGCATAATGAACATTGTTGGCCACATAGAGTCTAGGTTGGAAGTTTATTTTAATTCCAAAAATTGATTTCTTTTTTTTTTTTTTTTGGTTTTGAGGTATGATATAATTTGTATAGTAAAGTATGATTGTGATTATGTAAAAACTGCTTGGGTTTAAAAGGGGCTGGTGCGTATGGTTATTCCCTAGCATTGAACTTTTTTATAAATTGAGGGAAAAAGAAATCAATAATCTAGAATCTTAAAGTTTCTTTTGAGTTAGATGATTTTGATTATTCCAAAATGTGGTTTATTATGTCACAGCACAAGTGATGACTTTAGACAAGCTGTCGTTTCTCAATGTTGATGAGCTTGAGATTTTACAAGAGTATGTTGATCATGATATTCATATTCAAGTTAATAAGGATAATGTAATCGTTAATATCATGTAAGCATCAACAACAATATTCCCTCAAACCCATAATCTTCAGAAAAACCCTGGATCAAATCTACATTAGTTATAACTTATAAAACTTCAATTATCATTTTTTCTAAACCATGTATTGATGCCAGATTGGTCATTTTCTGAACAAGAGTGTGTGTAATTTTTTTCCTTTTCATTCATGCCCTAGGTTTAGCCCCATAATCAGAGAAGTGTATACATAGAATTTTGAGTTCTTTGAATTGTGTGGTTGACCTAATTAAGAGATACTTTAGCTAACGAGTATTTGCTTTGAGATTATTTATATACACATTGATTTTTGAGTTTATGATGTTTACATACTAAGTTTAATTCTTTAATGCATGTATAAATTTAGTTAGTTTGAAAGTAATTGACTAATATTAGTTGATTAGTGGCAATACTAAAAATAAGTTCAAAGAAATCCAAATTGGGTTTCCCTTCGAAAGAATTGTTGTTGGTGGCAAATTAGCATGGGAAGCATAGGCTTCTAAAATGCCAAAGAATACTTTGACTACTTGCTGTGGGAACCACCATGTATCAAAGTCTAAACTTTCAAGGTTGCCAAAAAGCTGGAATGGGATATTGGAATCGTGATGAACCTTATCCTTAGCATCACTTAATATAATGTAATATTCTCTTTTTTTATTCATTGTTTATCTAATGTTATCCTCCTTATGATAAACGAAAAAAAAAGGTCCAGTAGCATCACTTAAATAATAAAATGCAATATATATTTTTATTATTTTATCTAATTCTATCCTCCTTGTGATAAACCCAAAAAGACAAAAAAGAAATTGACCAATAGTATCACTATATTAACCATTCCCGTACGATAGCACGGGTTACATACTAGTAATAATAATAGGTAAAACAGAGAGAAAATCTAATTAAGTTTCAAATTAAAATTTCATTAGAGTTTAATTTTACGTCATGTGTTTTATCTAATCAAAATTTTAGAATTTTGTGCCAAGTGAGTTAATTTAGTATAAAAATTGAATTTTAATTAGAACTTAATTTTGTACCACGTGTTCCACCTAATATAAATTTTTAGATCCTCAAAAAAAATATAAATTCTTAAATTTTTGTGCCAAATTAGTTTTTTTTTTTTTTTTTTTTTGAGGGGGCCAAATTAGTTAATTTAGTGTAAAAAACAATGAGTCCAATATAATAAACCATGAAAAACATAACCATATAACTAAAAAAAATTCAAATTTATAAGTCATATATATATATATATGGGATGAATTCAAGTTACACATTTTTTAAACCATTGGATTTAAGTAGATTCAACAGTAAAAGGAAGACCCTCATTAATGCTAATATTCTAATTGATCTCATTTATTATTCTTTATTTAATACATTCCATATTTATTTTTAAACCCAAAAAATTTATACCTCTACTATTTCTCTCTCTTTCTTAATTACATACCTCATCCATGCCCAAATTGACAACTTGCTCCTCAAGAGCCCCTATTTCCTTGACATTGAAAGTGTTTAAGCAGAGTGATAGTACGAGAGATAATAAACATCGGTTTAACGTCCAGTCCTCCCTCACCGGAGGATTCCATATTTGTTAAGCTTGGTAGGCCTACAAAACTCAACTCGCTGCTCATAAGAGGCTGGCACGAAGGACAGATTGAGCTGAAATCATAAGCCACATATATACTACAGTTTACGTTGTAATTATTAGAACACCGGTAGAATTTAGTGGATGTGGATGATTCAATGTTTGGTAATAGGCGAGGGACACTACTAGTAGTACCATCATAGATGTATACTTTGGGGTTTAGGATAGTCTCTTTCTTCTCGTTTGCTTTAAGGTAAGCACAACTCAAATTTTCAATGCTCTTGGAGAAAGAGAGAGCGGAGAGCAACATAAAACTTTTTTGGGCTTAAAGATAAGTATGGAATATCATAAATAATGAATAATAAATAAGATCAACTCGAATAATAGGATTAATGAGGGTCTTTTTTAACCATTGGATCTGCTTAAATCCAATGGTTTAAAATAGGTGTAACTCTTTAGAATTACACCAAGTGTAACTTAAACCCATCTATATATATATATATGTTAATAGATAAAACTTAGAGAAAATTGAATTAGAATTTGAAATTATAATCCAATTTTGCGTCATATGTCTAAATTTATATGGGAACTACACCATAATTATCCACTTAGGTTTGTGCCATCTGTCCACTTAAGTTTTTTAATTTTTGCGTCAAGTGAGTTAATGAGTGCAAAATACCAAGAATCTAATATTAATAAACTATAAAAATTAAAAAAAAAAATCGCATATACTCAATAAAAATCACTACATTTTTCTCAAAAAATAAATAAAATAAAAATCACCACATAACAAAAATCACCACACATTCTATCTTATTAAAAATTAGAAAAAAAAAATGATCATAAGTAGTATTAAATTTAGATAATAATTTTAATATGTGACTAATTACATTTACTTTAAAAAAATTTTGACTAATTATCTATATTTTATGATAAAAATTGTGTTTAATTTTAAATGTATCTATATGTATGCATGAATGTATGCGTTACATGCTTTAAAAAAATTAATTTAACTAATTAATTATATTTTTATAATAAAAATTTTGTTTAATTTTAAATGCATCCATGCGCTTGCATGGAGTTACATGCTAGTGTGTGTGTGTATATATTTTGAAACAAGATAGAATTTCTACTCTAGCATAATCTAAGTGTATATATGTGTGAAGTGATCTCTCTTGGAGACTTGAACCTCAACCCTTGCCCTCTACACCCCACAAGCACTTATACTTGTGTAGTAACTATCGCAACAAGAGTATGCGATAGTTATATATATATATATATATATATATATATATATTGATAGCCAAATCTTAGAGAAAATCCAATTAAATTTTAATTAGATTCCGCTTATACTTGTATAGTGACTATCGCAACAAGAGCATGCGATAGTTATATATATATATATATATATATATATTGATAGCCAAATCTTAGAGAAAATCCAATTAAATTTTAATTAGATTCTCAATTTTGCGCCACATGTCCCATTTAATTTTTAATCTTGTGCCAAGTGAATTATTGAGTGTAAAAATCGAAGAGTTCAAATTCAATTAGATGCAAAATTGGATTTCAATTGGAGTCCAATTTTTCGTCATGTGTCCATCTAAATTTTTAATTTTTGTGGCAAGTGAGTTATTGGGTGCAAAAATTGAAGAATCTAAAACCAATTAAATTTTAATTTATACATATATATATATATATAATATGAGAAACCATTACATATTTTAAACATGTATAATTTAAAAAAATGTAAGCTAATGCCACGTATAATTTAAACCCCTTTATGGGGGCCAGAGGACCGAGGAAGGGATTGCTGAGCTATTAGTTTTGTTATTGAGGCATCACGTGCCCGAAGAGGGAATTCACCCTAGGAGAGGAGGAGAAGAGACAAAAGTCTCTTGGGAGGTGGGAAGGATAGGCGGAGGAGTGAGAATCATGGAGGGTAAGGGAAGTTTCCAGAGAGAAGTAGCATGTTGTCTTCGCATTAAATGGTGGACAACAGCTTTATCAACTGCATTAATAAGGAAGTGACTTGAACAGTGTAATTCACTACTAAGCAACTCGTTCTACTACCTTCAGCAGATGTATAAAGGGACAGGTGCCATGATGAGAATTTGGTTAGATAAAGATGAGGGGTCAAAATGTGAAGAGGCAGGGAGTATATAAGAAAAAGGAAATTTCCAAAAAAGGAGATCTTAGCACAATTCTTTAAAAGACAAGAGCTAGAGTAAGAGCATTTAAAAAAGAGCATGAACAATGTTTCATTGTGAGTATTATTTGCCTCCTTGGGCAAGCTTGTAATAAGCCTATTACGTATATTAATCCATAACCTTTAGCTTTTCTTCCCTGTTTTTTTCCTCTAGCTAAGCCCTCCCTTTTTGGTTGATCCACTCTCTTAAAAATATATTAATTTGGGCCTGATTGAACTATGCAAACCTCACTATTCTAAGTGGGCTTGGGCTGTTTGATTTTTGAGTCCTTACACCCTTCTAAAAAAAATGTATAGTTTGAATCGTATAATTGTGATTATTTTTAATTGTACTCGTATATATGTATGGGGCTATACACTAGTAGTAATGAAAGAGAGAGTTTGCAGAATTTCCAATTGTCCTAGAAGAGAGAGAAAGTTTGAATAAAAAATGCACAAATATTTAAAGCACATCTCATAGTCCACTTCTATTATTAGAACATCACTTTAGTTCATGAAGGTGATTTTTTATGTTTAATGTGTTAAATGTTAAAAATTTACCACCTGATACTAGTATTATAATAAAATGCAAATAACTTTCAGTATATAAATTTGAGTCTTGTACATACATACATAGAGTAGAGAGTCTTCAATCAATCATTCTATAATAAGGTAAAACTTGAAGCAAAATATTAATAAAAGATCAAAATGGGCTATGGATTGATGTTCAATGTAGGGGTGTGCATGGGTTGGGTTGAGTCGGGTTGGGTTGAGGGAATTTTTTGACCCAACCCATCATGGTGGGTCAAAAAAAATTCAATCCAACCTGATCCATCACCAATGTCCAACCCAACCCAACCCAACCCAACCCAACCCAACCCACATGGGTCGGGTTGAACCCATGGGTTGGACTTTTTTTTTTTTTTTATTATTAAATTGAAACCATTTTTTTTATTAATTATATAATATATTTAAATATATATTAAAGAAAGTAATAGGATTTTATATTATATATGTTTGTAGGAATTGATGAAAAGCTCTACAACTAGGTTTTAACTTTAAAAAAAATATTTATTAAATATATAATATATTTTAGATATATATTAAAATATGGGTGGGTCGGGTCGGGTCGGGTCGGGTTTGGCGTGTTTGTAATTTTATGACCCAAACTCAACCCGAACTGCTACCAAAAAAAAAATTATAACCCAACCCAACCTACCAAGCCCTAAAAACCGACCCAACCTGGCGGGTCGGGTTTGGCGGGTCGATGGGTTTTCTGCATACCCCTAGTTCAATGAAACAACTATTGTCTTTTAGTTATTACTCTAAATTTAGCTGAAAATAATCTCAGCACATTGTCTAAACATATGACGTTTTCCTAACACGAAACAAAAAGCCTAAACTCTAACTACTACTTTGATTCCAGTACTACCACATTTAAAACAAAATGAAAAACCTTTCCTAGACAAAACATTGATGTATAAATAACAAGGCCAAAAGAATGAGGAATAAACATTCTTAACCCCTGTTTTTTGAGGAATAAACGTTCTTAACCTTATTTAACAATCAGCCATAAAATGGGACGCAAGAATACTAACAAATTTGTTTTTTTTTTTTTTTTTTTGAATTGTCTGCTGAAATTGTGAATTCTAATGATTAAAAACTCAAAAGTACAGTGGGCCAAGAGCCCGTTGGTCACGTACACTAATATATTTTAAATTTTAATTTCTAATATCCAAACAGTCTTTGATATGTTAGATTCAGTTTCATCTTTAGTTCTTTATTCGTTTTTTTTTCTACTGCAAGCAGAAGCTAAGAATATATAACAATAAATTAAAGGAAAGAGAAGAGTTTCCTTTGGTGAGCATTGCTTTCGATGGGGAAACAAATGGAATCGGATTAAAGATAGCTCGTTTAAAGAAAAGAATAAAGAAAAAATGAATGTGATAAATAAATGAGAAAGATTGCAGAATTAGATATACATTCTTTAATTTATTCATCATCCAATGATCCAAAGGCACACGCAAAAGAAAAGGGATGCACGATAATGGAGCATCCAAGGAGAGAAGGAGAGATGCTCAAGCGAGAAATGTTAAAAATAGCTCGTTTCAAGAAAAGACTCAAAGAAAAATATTGATTTTGTCTTCTGGTGTAAAAGAAATTCCAAAAGAGATAAAATCCGTTTTACTTAAATATCTCCATGTTTTCTAGCCAGTGTTTGAGTCATAACAATGTACTTTGGCCCAATTAAGAACTCTAAAACTTTTTAAACTAAAATAAAATAACCTGCAAAATTTTAAGGTTATAAAGAAGATGATTGTGGTGGACTGCCTTGCTTCCTTCCGTTATGTTTATTGGTGAATAAATTTTAAGGTTTGCAGTGAGAAAAGATGTTCCAATATGGGTAGTTTGTATTGACCTTTACACTATTAAATCCAAAGATATGGACAAGTTCAAATTAAATAAATGAACCAACAATTTGAGAATTGTGTCAAATAATAAAGATAAACTGGATGAGTTTGAAAATACTTTTTGTGACAAAAAACTGAGTCCCTGATACCATTGTAATTAGTAAGGGTGTTTTTAGCATTATATATGAAAGACAGATGTGCAAAAGTTTTTTTTTTTTTTTTTTTTTTTTTACAAGCTAAAATTTTTACTCTAACCTAATTTAATAGCGTGTTTGGAAGTTTAAAAAATGAGGGGAGTAGAGTAAAGGGAGAGAGAGTAATTCAATTACCTTGTTTGGAAGTTTTTTAAAGAAGGAGGGAGAGAGGTTTGAAGAGGTTTCAACTACCTCTAACTCCTCATTTTTAATTCCCCCAAATTGGAGAGATTTGGAGGAAGAGTAGAGTAGATAAATTATTGACCAAATGAATTTCCCAATTTACTCTTTCTAAATTAACAAAATTACTAACCAATAATTTACTCTTGGTTTAACACCTTTACTCTACTCCTTAAAATTACTAACCAATAATTTACTCTTTCCAAATTTAACACTACAAATTTGGAAAGAGTAAATTTGGAAAGAGTAACCTGAGAAAATTTAAGGTGAATGAAAAAAAAAAATTGAACCCAAATGGTTTAACACTACAAATGACAAATCTTCCCAGTGCTTTCTTACAAACCAAACACAATTTTTACTAAATTTAGTATCTTTACAGTTTTTATCCAATATTTTCTCAGCAACCAAACAGAAAAGAGAAACCCAACTAGACTGTGCCACCCAGCAATCACTAGGATCGAGTTCAGAGCCACAGTCAAGCAAGAACGAAACGACGTCGGTGAGTCCATTGCAGGCTACGACGTGGAGAGCCATGCGGCCGTCATTGTCCTTGAAGTTGACGTTGACGTCGGAATCCAATAGCTCTCGGATCTTGTCCAGGTCGCCTTCGTTCGCCTAGTACATCAGCCTCGCTTCTGGATCATTTGGTCTCTTCACATCATCGGTCAGAGCCATCCTGGTTTGCTCTAGAAAGCTCGTCAAGCTCCAGAGCTACTCCATCTTGATCAAACCGACCGATCTCTCTCTCATCTCCACCTTGTTTGGTTGCTCAGAAAATTTTGAATTCTAATTTTACTTTTTGGATGTCATATGATAGACTAAGGTGGAGCTAGCTTTTTTTTTGGTTGGTGAGAAATGGGAGGAAGCTGTAGAAATTTATGAAGGATTTTTATTTTTATTATAAATTTTTTGAGGTAAAAAAATTATTTTATAATAGTTAATAATAGTTTTATACTTTTATTAATGGTATTTGATAGAATGAGAATATTGATTAAATAATTATTTGATTTAGCAAATTAATCATAGACTAATGTTGTAAGTCCATTTTCAAATAGAGGTAAATTTGTCTATTTAAATCATTTCCTCTCCTTTCCATCATAATTTTTAAAAGATCCAAACAAGAGGAAGTGTTAATTACTCTTTTCTCCCTTACTAATTTTAAAAACATCCAAACAAGATAGAGGATAATCATGTCCCTCTATTCTACTCCCCACTACTCTACTCCCCTCTACTCTCCTCCTTCTCTAAAATTTCAAACAAGCCATAAGTGTATATAAGTGTGAAACTCTCTCCTAAAAACTTGAACTCCAGCCCTTTTTTCCCACACCCCCACAAGCATGTGCAAAAGTTATTCCGTGAGAATAGTATCAAATGACAATTCAGCTTTTTCGTTAGTAGCAGTGGTTAGTGACTGTTACTACTTACTAGTACTGAGACTAAACAATGTCGTTACATTAAAGAGCCCATTGAAACGCTGTCGTCGTGATCAGGAATAATAATCTTAAGTCAGTCACGTGTTCATCACGTGCTACAGTTAATGTAAGGATTAGTTCGGAGACTTGACATATCTTGATTGGTTGTAACTGATAATAAGTGAGATTGTTGTAATTAATTAGAAGTCCGTTGCACTGTATAACAGAGCATCACAGATTCAGATTGTAATTTTGCTCACTATTTTTGATCAATGAGAAAAACCATTTTATTTAGAGAGTCTTGCACAGACATAGAGTAGAAAGTCTTCAATCGATCTTATCATATCCTATCTAAGGTAAAACTTGAAGAAATATATTAATAAAAGATCAAAATGGGTTGTGGAATGACGTTCAACGAAACAACTGTTTTCTTTCAGCTATTACTCTAAATTTAGCTGAAAATAATCTCAGCACATTGTCTAAACATATAAAGTTTTCCTAACACAAAAAAGCCTCAACTCTTACTACTACTTCGATTCTAGTACTAATACATAAAATAAAAATAAAAAGAGTTTACTGATGTATAAGTGATGTAGGACAAAATTTACTATTTAATTTTTGTAATTATTTAATTTTGATATTTTTATGTAAAATTCATTATTTTAGGTTTAGGTTATTTATTTTCATGTTATGGTTAGGTATTAATTAGGAGTTATGTTAGAATATATTTTCTTGTCTGTCAAGTATTACGGAGTCCTCAAAAAGAGAACATTGTGTGAAGCTGTTGCAAATCAACTGCGACGATCAAAGGGTTACTGTGGAGTTAATCACTTACTGAATTCGTGCAAAGAAAAAAGTCTTCTACAAGATCAAGTCTAATTGAGGATTGGAGCAAAGATTCAACTATAAGTTGGTATTTTGAGATAGGCCTAGTAGTAAAAAGATTTTTTATACTTGTAATCGCTTGTTCTTGGTTAGTGGATTCTAAGGAGTAGTGACCTGAAAATCACTCGGTGAGATTTTTGCCTTGCGAGAAGTTTTTCCCATTCGTTAACGAATCACCATGTCTTTTAATTTCTGCTACATATTAATTTATTTGGTGATTTGTTGGTGCCCTCCACGATTTGCATGTAATTTGACCTAATTAATCAACTTAATTAATTGAATTAATTAATTGGGTCAATCTATAACCCAACACTAGTTTAAAAAAAAAAAATCGTTGTCTTTGTTGAGAGGTGATTGCATCTTAATGTTTTAAGAAACAATGATTTTGTATATTTATAATTTGTTAATATTATATGGATGCCTATTTAGATTTTTTTTTTACTTATACTTTAGCCCCCTCTAACTTAAAATCTTGGATCCATTCTTGTTTTACAATACAATTTATATCACATCATGTTAAAAATTTACCATTTAATACCTAGCTAGTACTATGATAAAATGCAATTAACTTTCAGTGTATAAATTTGAGTCTTGTACATACATAAAGCAGAGAGTCTTCAATCAATCATTCTATCATAAGGTAAAACTTGAAGTAAAATATTAATAAAAGATCAAAATGGGCTATGGAGTGTCAAAATTGGGATTCTACGTAGGATCATGGGAGGTAGGTGGGATCGTGCATCATAAGATCGGATTGTAAATCGAAGATCCTACATTATTTGAGAAAAAAAAAATACACATTGGTATGTTAAATAATCACATAAATACATTTATTAATATAATTATCATACATCACTATATCTATTTGTAAGCATCATTTAAAGATGCCAAAAAACTCAAAACATGACACTCTATTGGAATATTTTTATTTGGGTCCAACCGACACTCTCTTTACATTTGAGTGGAAAAACTTAGTCTATTGGGATTTTATTTTTTATTTAGGTCCAATTGAACCTTCTATCAAGTTAAAGAAAATTAAAAGAAACAAAGGTTGTTTGGGATCGTCAAAATCGTACAATCCTATCGATTCTAAACGATTACAAAGATCCTTGAAAGATCCGGATCATTTTGGACATGTGAGATCATAAAATCATAAAATCGTAGGATTCAGATCGGGATTTTGACAACCATATTATAGATTGATGTTCGATGAAATAATTATTGTCTTTCAGTTATTACTCTAAATGTAGCTGAAAATAATCTCAGCACATTGTCTAAAGATATGAAGTTTTCCTAGCACAAAACAAAAGGTCTTAACTCTTAATACTACTTTGATTCCAATACTACTAACATTTAAAACAAGATGAAAAAAACTTTCCTAGACTAAACATTGATGTATAAACAAACGAGGCCAAAGAATGAGGGTTAAACATTCTTAACCTTCAGTAAAAAAAAAAAAATCTTAACCTTATTTAACAATCAATGATAAAGTGGGAAGCAAGAATTATAATAATAATAATTTTTTTGAATTGTCCGTTAAAATTGTGAATTCTAATGATAAAGAACTCAAAAGTACAGTGGGCCTAGAGCTCGCTAGGATGGTACACTAATGTAGTTTGATTTTAATTTTTAATATCCAAGCAGGCTTTTGAGATGTAAGATTCTGTTTCTTCTTTAGTTCTTTGCCTCTTTTTTTTTTTTCTTTTTTTTTCTATTACAAGCAGAAGCAAAGAATATACTAAATAACAATAAATTAAAGGAAAGAGAATGGTCATAAGTTGAAACTCTTAAAAAAAAAAAAAAAGGTATACTTTAGTAAACTCATATTTTAATAACATATAAGTATATCTGTATGGGTTAAAGTTTATTCTTTTGTATAAATACTAATTCAATAAGTTATGTGATAAATTAGTAATAGGATAAAAAATAATGAGATGATGGGAAAGTGAAAAAATATAATAGATTTAGTTTTTTATGTGTATTTGGTTGGAATAATTAAAAAGTGAAGGGATGAAAAATTGTAAATTGTATAACTTTACAGCTCAATTACATAAAAAAATAAAATAAAATATAAAAAAAACAAGAAAACAAGTTTTTTAATAGTTTATAAAAAAATAATTTTTTTTAATTACTACAAATTTACAAACTAATACAACTAAGAAAACATCCGACAGAAGAAAAAAACTACTGTTTGGTATGGAAAAAACAAAACAACACAATTAAACAACCAAACGCATGTTACGTTACAGGGTAGATGCTCTGGAGTCATTTTTCCTCTTTCCTTACCCAATCTAGTGTTCTTTCCATATATCTATCCATAGGAATGTTGATTTTTTTTTCTTTTTTCTTTTTGTGGGTTTGGGAAAAGAATGCGAAAATGCACTTTTGGCTCCTACATTTTAGGTTAATTTCCATTTTGGACCCAAAATTGATTTCGTTACTAATATGGTCCTTAAAAGAAAATCATTTTTAAAATGGTTCCTATCGTCAACCCACTAATGGAAACCTCCTACATGGAAGACGGAATGCCTTGCTTGCTGACGTGGCGTTAACATGGCCATTAAAATATTATTAAAAATAATTATTTGGCATTTTTAGATATACCACGTCAGCTTTCTCAATTTTAAGTTTAATTTTATTAAAAATAAAAAACCACATTCGGGGGGGGGGGGGGGGGGGGGGAAAGCTCTCATTGTGTTCTCATCTCTCACTCTCTCACACACACTGAACCCAAGCTCTCCCATCCATTCCTACCAAGAACACCTCTCTCAGTCTCAAGAGCCAAACAACATGACCACTCAAAAATCAAAATCAAGATTAAGAGAACCCATAATCTAATGATCCCTAATTTGACAAACCCTAACCCTTTAAATTGAAGACCCATAAAACCTATCCCATGATCAAACCCCAGCAACCCAAGATGAATCGAGTTGGTTTGTGTTAATCTCAACCATGCCAATCTAGCTCAGGCATTGGAGTTGCCTTTTCCGGTGAAGAAGAGTGTTGCAACTTTGGTGGTTTTGGTGAACTCGCTAGGGTCAGTGGAGGAGATTGGGTTTGTGAACGATTTAGAGACAGATTCTTCTCCACCACGCACCATCGATCTGACCCCAAACACTCTAATCTCAAAATCTTATCTCCGTTCAAAACCTTATACCCAATATTGACCAATGGTGAGCAGATCAAGAGGCTGATCTTCAAGGTTTTGATCATTTAGGCCATGGGGTCTTGATGCTGTGAAAACAATGGGAAAAATTTGGAGACTTGCATGTGGGTGTTGTGACCACAGATTGGTGGTTAGGTCCATTGATGATTTTGGTTTGGATTGTGATACGGGTTTCGTTTGTGTTTGATCTCTATTTGTGATATGGGTCTATGTTTGTGTTTGATCTCAGTTTTTTTTTTTTTTTTTTTTGTGATTTAGGTCTGTGTTTGATCTCTATTTGTGATCTGGGTCTGTGTTTGTGGTTGATCTCTGTTTTTTTTTTTTTTTTGTTCGTTTGTGTTGTTGTGATCTGGGTTTGAGTTATTGATTGGCGGGTTTGTTTTCTTGTGATCTGGGTTTGATTGGGAAGAACACGGAGAACAAGTTGTAATGTTCTTATGAAAATTAATAATGATAAGTAATAATTTTTTTAATTAAATTAGATATAAGGTTTTTTTTTTAAATTTAATTTCTTTTTTTATATAAATTTTCTGACGTGGCTTTGTTTAAAAAAAAAATTAAAATGTTGATGTGGTATTTAAAAATGCCAAATAATTATTTTTAATAATATTTTCATGGCCACGTCAACGCCACGTCAGTAAGCAAGACACTCTGTTTGTAATGTAGTAGGTTTGCGTTAATGAGTTGACGACAGAAACCATTTTGAAAACGAATTTCTTTTTTTTAGAGACTACATTAGTAACAAAATCAATTTTGAAATTAAAATAAGAATTAACTCAAAATGTAAGGACCAAAATGCATTTTCGCCGAAAAAGGCCACTTAAATAATTGAATCACACCAAAATCTTTCCTTCTTTCCTTCTTTATCCCTTCTCTTCCCTGAGAGCAGAATACCAAACCCACGCACAGTCCTCCTCTCCATCGACGCCTTAGAAGATCCATGACTGGGCTTCACGTTCCTCGGATCTCATCTCCACTGTCAGCACTCCAAGACCCAGCAACGACGCACACCTTTTGTCGCTGTTGACCCATCACTCCAAGATCCAGGTAAAGAATCTCACTTTCACCTTACTTGTCAATGGGTTATTGTCTAAAGACTGAACACTTCCTTTGTCACTCACAAATTTCTCACCTTTTTTTTTTTTTGCTCACCAATCGGGAAAACCCATTTTTTCTGTTCTTTGTTTGCTGTTGAAACAATATTTTATTCACAATCCAAACACACACGCCCTACATTCTCGAAATCAAAATGGGTTTTCTCGAAATCTTTTACTGTTGAATCAATATTTGATTTACAACCCATTCAATTTTTCATTTTTCTTAACACTTTGTTTGGTTGCCGAGAAAGTGACGGAAGATTAAAATAAAAATAAAAAAAAAAGTCTAACAAATCCAATGAACTCTAAATTAATATAATTTGTTGTGGTTTTTCCTACGGTTTCTCCTTCTCGTTGTTTCCAACCACCGACGCCAGAAATTTTCTCGCTGCTTCTAACACTTGACTTTGTAAGAAAGTTTTCTTCTTTTTCACTTTCAACTAAACTTCTAAATTTTTCTGTTTACATGTGTTTTGTTTGTTTTTTTCCTTAAATTGACACATACATTGATATGTAGACAAGAAACTTGTATTGTTTGATAAAATGCTTAAGTGAAGATGGATGCACTAATAATACAGTAAAAGGGTTTTTTTTTTTCCAAATAAATGTTCTTTTGGATCAGATTAAAAGTGGTTAGTATGATGTAGTTTTATTGGTAGAGAAATAAAGCTTCTTTCGTTGTGTATCACTTATCAATTGATTTAGCGTATTTGGTGGTTGTGCTTGATTTGCAAATATTATGCATTTTGAAGATGGTTTCTTTTAGAAGTGTTTAAGTTTGGAATATATGTTGATTTCATTCCTTATAGTATTTTATTTCATGGTGTAGAGATAGATGTGACACTTTTGCTTTATTGTTTTTGCTAAAGGAATTGACTCAGTGTAAAATACTCTCTTCCTAAGAGTCTCCTCTAAGGTATTCAATCTATCATTTTGTCTTATTTTCCTAGTTTAAGTCTTTGGTTGAGTTATTATGGAAAATTATGATATTTTGATAATTGGTGTGTAGCCCACTTGAGTGTGTGTGTGTGTGTGTGTGTTTATGGTTGAGGACAAGCAGATGGCTAGCAGCAATTCTTTTTTTGTGACTTTATGGCTGACCTAATAAGCCATCATCGGCAATCACTGCATCACATATATCCTCCACTAGGAGTCACCATTAAAACACCTAAACCCATTGATTGGAGACAAATCAACCACTGTGTGGCCTATTCCACAAAACGAAGGAAACCCGACAACACGAAGATAGTGACTATAAAAGTAATTTGTAATTTAGGTTTCATATTTTGGGACTTGTGTTTTTTGGTTTGGAGTACTTTAAGTTTCAGATTTGCATTTCTATTTAATTGTTGCAGTGATAGTAACCTTTTCATAAATAACTTTTAACTCTCCGTAGCTGATTATTAGTTTAATTAGTGAATTTTTACTTTTAGTTTTAGTTGATTGGGTTTAGTTTAATTATTTATGAATTTAAGCTTGGTGAATTTGATGATTTTGTGGTAGGTTTGACTAAATTTTGTTGAATTCGATTTCGATATGATGGATATAATGTAGTGCTGTTGAGGCTAATTCCTCAATTATAGTGATCAAAAGAAAGGTTTTGTAAGGTTTAGAGTACTTTTGGTTTTCTCAGTGTTGTGGTTCTGTGAATGATGGTTTTCTAATTCATAAATTTGGAAGTTTGTATTAATCTTGCACCAAAATTTAGAAAAAAGTTATAGGAAATTACATAGCCATAGGGTCTGCTTGGATATGTTGCTATAGTTTTTGTTGCACGAATTCATAGTATGTTCAAATGGTTGTTTAATAGTGTTGATTATGTTTTGTAATGTGTAAGTGAGTAGGTTTGTGGCTTTTTCTTGCAGAGTTCGGATGCAATGCATGAGGATATTGACGATGACCTTCAGTTCCGAAATTCCAACTGTTTTTGTGGCTTAAGAGCAAGCGTGAGGATTTCGGATAAGCGAAATGATAACTGGTATAGGCTTTTCCAATGTTGCCCAAAGGACACATGCGGATTTTTTCAATGGTGTATTCCCTTGAAGATGCCATTGTCATATGCAGAGGATTTTCAGCAATTACAAGAAGAGTTGTGTGTATTGTGAGAGGAATTGAGGGTCATGCATGACAAGGTCCACCCCTTAGATCAGACAAAAAAAATGGTCAAGATTATATTCATTGGATGGTGTTTGTTATGCACCGTGCTTGCACTACTGCTAACTATGACAATGGCGTAAACTAAACTGTTATGATGATGTGTTCATTCTTGCTGTGTAACCATATTATCTTATTATGTACTACTGATTCTTCATGAACTTGATCTATTATTTTTGGACAATCTTGAGTCATCCATTTTGGTAGTGCTACGTATATGTATGGGGCTGACTCTTGACTCTTACAATAGTATGTTATTGGCTTAATAGGACTTTTATAATAGTATGTTATTGGAACTGCACTTTGAAGAATTTTGAGTACAACAGATTGCACAATGACTCTTATGAATTATTATGGGTTTCTACCATGCCTTGCATTCCTCTGCCACTACATCATTTTCCATGGAAAATAATACATTTCCTATCTTTTAGCAACAATTTCTTTCCAAAAAACCAGTATCAAGTTAATTGCCACAGTACCTATAAATAACAGTTTACATACATGATCAGCTGCAACACTATAAATATCTATGAAAGCTAAACTCATCCTAACACTCATGATAATGTACCAAACACAAGGATTAGTTTAGCATCATATGAAACATGAGGAAATGACAAAAACAAAAAGAAAAATGTTCCTAGTGATAACAACTATTTCAAAGCAAGGAAAATAAGCCAACAACGTCAACAACAGTTACAGTTCCATGTTATTTACATTTACAATCTATTCCCAAAAATCTCAATCACGGTTGCCTGTGTAATCTGCTCACATAGCAGCAGTTATCGCATCACGATACTTCGACATTGCTCATTGTGCCTGAGTATTAAAAGCTTCTTCAGTGCCCCCACTGCCTACGAGTGCAACTCCCGCTAGGTTTGCATTGCTATTACACATAAATGAACCTTCCCACACATGGAACATTTCATTTACCCAGTTGTACATGCGAATAAAGTTGTGTAGTGCACAACAAATGGTCACAATCAGCTGTTGTCTAGAGATGGAGAAAGAGTGCGTTTCAGTCAGGATTGGGAACCTCGCCTTCAACATGCCAAAGCATCGTTCAATCACCATCCGCAATGAGGAATGCCTATAATTGAACAACTCTTGTGGGGTAGTAGGCTGCCGGTTCGCACCCCGAAACTCTTGGGCATGGTAGTGTGCGGACTTGTGTGGGGGGAGGAATGCATTGCCTGTTCCGTACCCTAAGTCAATGAGGTAGTACGATCCTGCAATAAGAGTGATAACCATTGGCAATTAATGTTACCCAACACAACTATCTTTTCTACTAAGTATAGTAAAATAATCTACTAAACTCATCAGTCGATAGTTCTTAATGATCCAACTTACTAAGTCCATTGATCTAGTTTAGAGCAAATTTTCATTGCATGAAGCCACTCTTCTTCTATCTTTTCTAGAGAAGTTACCATTTATAGAAGGGATGATGCAAATACAAAAGTCTAAATTCATAAACTACAAATAATGATGAAGTTAATAAAGTGGTGAGAAACTTTAATTATTCAGCTCAAATAAGGGAACCATCTATATAAATTCACATTTCAAATACAACTGAATTACTTGAAATAAGTTGAAATTAAAAAAGTGTATGACAATTGGCTAAAACCCACTAAACTTTTTGACCAGATTGCTTACCAAAAATACCCAATAGATCTCAATCCCAAAGAACAAATCCAAAACCAAATGCACCAATTTTTTTTTTTTTTTTTTTTACCTCTAGGCGGCCAAGGGAACTCATACTTGGCATGTCCAAGTGCGTCCTGCATGACTCATGAATAATTGGCACTCCCTTCCCATCCAGAATGCATATATGTAAACCGCATGTCGAAGTTGCATGCACAGATCACGTTTTGGGTGATGTCACTCCGTCTATCTCTAAATGCGGTGGTCCTACCAGATGGGGCAGAAGCTCTTATGTGCGTCTCATCGATGGCCCCCACACATTTCTGTTAGCATCACTCTTTTAATCAACTACCCTGTTTTTAACTTCTTTTAATCAAGTCTGTCTTTCTAATATACTTTTTTTCTCCCAAAAATAAATAAAATCGTTGAGTCTCATTTAAATGAATAAAAAGAAAACATTTTATCAAGTTCAGATATTATTCAGTTCAGCGAGAGACTAGAGAGTAAAGAGAGACAAGTAGGGAAGTAACCTCCACAATTTCCTAACCCCACCCTCTATCCCCTTCACAAATCACAACCATATAATTAACAAAGTGAAAATATTAATGGATATCCTAGAATTTGTTAGTAAACTACTTTAAAAAGTTTTATGTGAAAAAAAGTACTGATTTTTTGACAACTTTTAATATGAAAGTGATATCATTCTTTTTTTTTAAAATGACTTATTAACAAAAGAATGGGTTCCAGCTTGCTCAACTGGTAAAATTTTTTATGGTTGTATAAGAGATCTGAGGTTCAATCCCTGTCTTGGTCTGATAATAAAAAGCTATAATCAGGAGCGAATGTCATAAGTTGAAACTCTCTCTCTTGAAAAAAAAAGACTTATTAACAAATACCTTAATAAACTACCCTTTATATCATTTTATGGGGACCAATTTGTGAAGAAATAAAATGACTTATTAACAAATACCTTAATAAACTACCCTTTATATCCTTTTATGGGGACCAATTTGTAAAGAATTTTCACACTTGAAAATGAAAGAGAGACATGGAGAGAGATAAGGTAACCTCCACAATTTCCTTATACCCTCTGTCCTCTTTACAACCATATATTTATGCTGCTTTATCTTCAATTTGCTTTTAACTAACGAATTGACTTACTAGAATCATCACACCCATATTGACGTACAACAACAACAAACACTATGTAGAAAATCAAATGGTTACATTGAGATTCAAATTTAAAAAAAAAAAAAAAAAAAAACCAAAAGAAAAAGGAAAAATATTTAATTTTTAGATAGTTATGTCCACTATTGTCCAGGAGTGACTTCGTCAATGCACACAAGAGAAAGAAAAATGAGTTATAACATAAAAGATTTAGTAGACTCAATGGTTGCTGGGTGCAACCATGGAGCTTCGGTGACAAAGAGAACAAGGATTTAGCCACAAATTTTTCTAGTTGAAGAGATATATTTTTTGAATTTGGTAATCTAAAGAGAAGAAGAAGAGAGGAGGAAGAATGAAGAGAAAAATAATGTGACAAGGATCACTGACGTATCCTTTCATTGTAGCCGTTAGCTTATCTCAAGGGCTGAGATTAAAGCTATTGCACCCAGTGCAATACCCTAGGTATTGCATAGGATCTCAATTCGAGATGAGGCATTGATGGTTAGAGAGTCGTATTTTTCAGCCTACCAGTACCACATTTTTTATTTATTTAATTTATAGAGCCAGTACCACATTCAATGTAAAAATGGTTAGGGAAGAAATAACTAGTGCTGTCCAGCGATTCACAGACCCGCCCAAACCACCCGAATCAGCCTAACAGGTGGACCTAAGACCCATGGTGGGTCAGATTCGGGTCTATCTTTTACAAAAATCGACAATTTGGGTTGGGTAATGGGTTAAGGCATTAAAAACCCGTATTACCCGACTCGACCCGATAGTTTCAGATTAAAAAATAAAAAAAGTAAAAGCATTGTTGCCCGTTTGGATCCAACTTAATTCACGGCTATGTTTTACCTTGCGCATTTTCTCTCTTTTTTTTTTTAAGCCGTAGTTGTTGACTTATCTACTCGTGAACAGTGCATTCGTGTACTATTTGTGGACCTATAAACTTCACTTTTTAGTAACTTTTTTATTAAAAATAGGTCTTACGATACTATTTACACATTTAAAAATTATTTTGCTACAAAATTTTCAGTTTTTAATTTTCAGTAACAAATGGTATTCTAACATACACTTTAGATATTTACGAGGAGAAACACGTGAAAGAGAAAAGATTGATTGTACCAAAAGCACTGAGTTGTTTAGTGCTACACGCTAAGTTTCAAACTTCCAAATCAAAAGCCCTCAATTGCTAGTTACACGCCAAAGAAAATCAACCAAATCTCTCATCGGACGATTTAGAACGGCTACACTACAAATCAAAATCAGAGTTCCGCTTCCCTATGCCCATGGCCATGATGAGTCCTTCTTAGTCTCTCAGTCTTCTCTCCTTACTCGGCTCAGCCTCAAAATCTTTCTTTTTTATTTTGAAACAAACAAAGTCCTTTACATTAAAATCTTTCCAAACTCCACCGGACCAAACCCTAGCTGCTGGTTGTTGCTGCCGCCGGCTCACACCACACCTAACGCCGCCACTTCACTTTCTTTCCACCATGGGTCTTCTCAACCTCTCAGTCTCGGATTCCTACTCTCACATCAGGTAAGTTTTCTTCCTTTTTCATCCCTTTTTTCTGTATTTTGTGCTATTGGTTTATCATCTTGTTTAAATGATTTTTTTTCCATAATTGTGAACACAAGAAACAGCAACAAAAAACAAATGCTATCTGCTGTTGAGTGTTGGTTGCATTTTGTTTTGGTTGTGCGGCTGTTAGTTGGGTTTTTTTTTTTTTTTTTGGTGTTGTGGTTCTGCAGGTTTGTAGGTTGTGTGGCTTTGTCTGGTTGGGGCTTATTTGAGGTTCCTTTTGGTTTATTGTTGTTGGTCTCCATTTTAAGAGCCTTGTCTGTATTGTTGCTGCTTTGGGCTGTGTGGTTCTGTTTTGCTACTGGTTCTCCAGTTCTTTCAATAAAGATCCTTGATTATCAAAAAAAAAAAAAAAACACAATGTTAATAGATCAGGTAGAGGGTCTGTTAAATTTGTGCTTCGATGTGTGTGCTTATATTTTTTATAATTTTTTTTTGATAAGTCTGTTTTTATATTTTATAAATATTTGACATTTTTTGTGGAAGCTGTTAAAATACATGTTAATCAAATGCTAGTGGCTTCATAAGAAACTGATCTCAACAAGGAAATACTGATAAGGTTCATGCCACTGAATTATTTTGCAATTCCTGTTGAATTTGATGTTATAATAATTGATATTGTATAAAAGCACTGACCGCACAATCAGAATCTTGATTCTCACTCTGGGATTTCACCAGTTCATTCATTTGCTACAATCTCAGTACTCCTGTCAATACTATTCTCATCAAATGAACTTTTAGTATCCTGCATTTTAAGCTCATCAATAGCAACACTCCCTGCCCTTGTATCACAATAACTTCTTGATAAATTAAATGATGGCACCTTACTTCAAGGTAGAAAGTTGCATCTGAAACCAATAACTCCTTATTCCTTGTTTTGTTTTTTTTCTATGATCAATATATTTGTATCTTCACTGTAAAAAAAAAAAAGAAAAAAAGATGAACCCCTATTTTAAAAAGATGAACCCCTATTTTAAAAAGATGAAATCCAAACACATTTTTATTTTCTTATCTGATTGCATTTTATTGCTCATTTGTTTGATTCATTTAGCTTTCCTAACTTAAAAAATTGAAATCCTAATTCATACAGGATTTGAAAGTTGTTCAAGCAACAATAGTAGCAAGTTCTAGTTCCTGCTCAAGCAAAGGTGGTACCCGTGCCACAGTTAGTATTGATGAATGATCACTGACCAGGTATGTTTCTGCCCTTGTAATTATTGTTGATATTGGTTTCTTCCCTTTTGGTCATTCTGTAGTTACTCTCAATGTGTTTTTACTCTCAATTTTTTAAATCTAATTAAAATTGTTAATCTAATTAAAAATCTAATAAAAAGGCCCAATCTGATATGAAAATATTCAAAAATTGTTTAAATTCTTGTAATTTTTAAAGTCCAATAATTGTCTAAAAGGCCCAAAAAAATTAATTCCATGAAAATCTACAAATTTGGCCCATTGTGGCCGAAACCTGCCAACCCAATGAATCTGACCCGCCTCAACTGATGACCTGACTCGACGGGTCCGCCCCGTATTTCGGGTGAGTGTGGTTTCGTTTTCTAGCAACCCGATCCAATCGGGTCGAGGTTAGGCCCAAACCTGGGCCGACCCGACCTGTGGACAGCACTAGAAATAACAATCACAGAAGAAAGAAAGTTTTTATTTATTTTTAGATACAATATAATCTTTACTTCTATACATATATTAATAATCAAAACTTAGAGAAAATTCAATTAGATTTTAATTAGATTAACAATTTTGTGTCACGTGTTCCATTTAATTTTTAATTTTGTGCGAAGTGTATTATTGAGAGTAAAAATTGAAAAGTCTAATCCAATTAGATTCTAACTTGAATCCAATTGAAAAGTCCACGTGTCAATCTAAATTAGATTCTGCCACGTGTCAATCTAAATTAGATTCTAACTTGAATCCAATTGAAAAGTCCACGTGTCAATTAGATTCTACCACGTGTCAATCTAAATTTTTAGTTTTTGTGGCAAATGAATTATTGAGTGTAAAAACCGAAAGTCTAAAACTAATTAAATCTAAATCATATATATATATATATATATCCATTACATATTTTAAAAATGTATAGTTTAAAAAAAACTGTAAGTTAATACCATGTATAATTTGAATCTCTTCTCAAAAAAATGTATAATTTGAAATTTTAGGTATGGTTGAGTGAATTCATAGAGTGAATTCTTGCAAAGTCTGAAGTAACATCCAAAGTCCCCCATTCATCTTCTTTCAGGTGAAGAGGAATGGCGGAATTTGTTGTGTTGGGTGTGGTGACAAGGCTTGGTAACTTGCTCGCACAAGAAGCAATATACTTGAAAGGTGTGAGTGACAAAGTTCATGATTTACAAACTGAGCTTAGATGGATGCAATGCTATTTAAAAGATGCAGATAAGAGGCAAAATGAATCGGCGATTGTAAAGAATGGCATTGCAGATATGAAAGATCTTGCATATGATGCAGAAGATGTCATTGCGACTTATGCCCTCACAGTTGGATCCAGAAGGGGAAGAAGCATTCAAAAGGTCCTAAAGAGGTATGCTAGCATCCTGGATGAAGGAATTAGAGTGCACTGGGTTGGGTTAAAGATTGATGTTATCAAGATGAGAATTTCTAATTTGAAACAGTTTTTTAAAGAATATGGCATAGAAAGAGAATCAACAAAGCAAGCAGGCGGGCCGAGTTCTTTGAATGAGACACAACCAAAGAAAAGAGAAACATATTCTCATCTTCAAGATGGCGTTGTTGGGTTCGACAATAATCTAAAGGAATTGGTGGATTTTTTGCTAAAAGAAGAGGAAGGCAAAAGAGTTGCTTCAATATGTGGTATGGGTGGTCTGGGAAAGACCACTCTTGCCAAACTGGTTTATAACGACCCCAAAGTCAAGAAGCACTTTAAACATCGCGCTTGGGCGTGTATCTCACAACAATGTCAAACAAGACTTGTTTGGGAAGATATTCTGATTAGCCTTCTCTCTCCAGATGAAGAAGAAAAGGAAAAAGTTCGAAAGTCTGACAGTAAAGAGATTGTTGAGAAACTTAGCATATATGAAAAGGAAAAGGAAAACATTCGAAAGTCTGACAATAAAGAGATTGTTACGAAACTTCACAAAGTTCAGAGCGAAAGTAAGTGTCTGGTGATTTTAGATGATATTTGGGACGTTGAGACTTGGAACCAACTACATGAAGCCTTCTCAGGGAATGATATTAAAAGTAAAATTTTGCTTACCTCTCGTAATGAAATAGTGTCTCAGCATGTAGATCCTGGAGGTTTCCTTTATAAATTGCAGCATCTTGATGATGCAAGGAGTTTGGAATTGCTTGAGAAGATAGCAATATCTCGAAGAGAAGGTACATTTAATATTTAATCCTACTTTACTTTATTAATTTTTTTTCTTTTTGGTAATTAATTTGAAGATTTTTTTAATTTAATTAATTTATGTTTAAAAATATTTGTTTGGTAAATAAATTGAAGAAAAGGAAGAGTAGATGAAGATGTTACAAGCATAAAACATACTAATACATGCATGAATTATTTTAGATGAAATGTTAACATGTCTAGATTTAATTTCTCTAATTTCAACTAATGCAAAACTGAATTATTTTATATACTAGTTGCAGACCTGTGTGATGCTCGAGAAAAAATGATATGATTATTTTTTATTGGATAATTATTGAATTAATATATTTGATTGTATATTTTTTAAAATTCAATATGTGTTATTTGAAATTATGTTTTACATTAGAAGTTTTTTGTAATCAGGTATTATATATAGTGAGATATGTATAAAAACACAATTCTTAAAATTTTTTTTTTTATAAAAATTGATAGTGTGAGAACTATTAGACCAAGTTGTATATATGTTTACTTTATTTATTACTATACAAATGTATGCAATTCAACTCTTATAGATATATTTTTCTTCAAAATATGGATCCACATCTCTTTCTTACTTACAATTGAAACTAAATGAAAATAAATAAATAAAGATAACCATGCAATAAATCATTATCAATAAATCATATATCATAAAGTGAAAATATAAAATAAAATAAAATGCAAAGAGAAAAAGTTCCTTAAATATCTATACATAAAAACATTAATAGCATAATAATGCTCTAAAGTAAATTAAATTTTATCTTATTCTCTTTTTGGCATTTTCAGTAAAGATGATCAACTAAGCAAAGTAAAAACTTACTAAGAAAGTTCAAATTAACTAAAAATTTGATGGTGGAGATGCTAATTATTTGTAATAAAATGACCAAAATAAAAATAACAAATAAATTTGAGAAAAACACATAAGATTTCTAAATGAAATTTTACCAAATACATGGGATGCAATAATACAAAATTACTACATTGAATAATTTTTTACTTTAATTTTTGATACTCTACAAATAAAACAACTTTATTAAATTTTTGTCACAGTATAGACTATAGAGTGATTAACCGATTACAACGTTTATTATAATCTCCCCCCTTGAGATTATTTTATGAGTACTTTGATTGAAATATATGCTTTTTATTTCTTTTTTATTTTTTGCCCAAAGGCAAGTCAGCCTACCAGATAATCTGAATGATTATCATAAGGACCTGCTACCATAGAGATATTTTTGGTAAATGTTTGTTATATCAAACATTTGATGATATTTTAAGTTTAGATATCATAGATCTGGCTTCTCAAGGGATTCTTCACAACATCACCAACCTGAGTCTTGTAACGGCAAACTGATAACTTTTCATCGCTTGTAACCTAGGTTGCACCGACACAGCATTTTTACCAATGTATTGGAAAGACGCCGGACTCCAGTGTCTGAGCAGTGTCTTTTTTTTTTTTTTTCTCGACATGGCACCGATGCGGTGGACACGCAAGCAGTGAGGAAAAAAAAAAAAAACAAAAAAAAAAAGCCATACAGCCCAGAAGAAAGAAGTGAAAAATCTCAAATTAGAAACCCACATAGTCCAACCGTTGATTTCCCTCTGCCTGTTGCCCTCTGTCCCTCGCCGGAGCTACATTAGGCCAATCGGCGAGTCGGCGAGCTCCCTCTATTCCTTCCGATCTCTTTCTCTCTCTCTCGGCGTGGACAGATCCAAGCTTCTCCTCTCTCTGTTTCGCGATCTTTTTTTTTTCTTTTGTCTGCTGACTCTTAGGACCTTTGACTTGTGTACTGTGGCGTGTGGTGTGTTATATTTGTAACACCCAAAACTTTACTGTGTGTGTATGTACATATATATATATTTTAATTTTTTTTTCTTCTTTTCTCAGTCTTGTCTTATTAATTATAATGGTTATTATGAATTTAGTGATTTTTGTTTTTGTGTGTCCTGCTTATTTCCTTTTATGTTTTTAGTTTGATATTGAATGTAGTCTATTTAACCTTTTGGTTTGTACTCTAAACATTTTATGTGTATTATTGTACTACTTTGGGTGTTAGTTTACTTATCTGTAGTTAGTGCATAATTTATATTTTAGATATAAACGTATTTTATGCCTAAAAATATTAAAAAATATGCCTAAATATAAAATTTTATTAATTATTTAATTGTTGTGTCCATGTCGTGTCGTGTCGTATCCTTCTTTTTAAAAAATTGCGTATCGCCGTATCCGTGTCCGTGTCTGTGTTCGTGCATCATAGCTTGTAACAACTACAACCTCATCTTTGTGAGTTAAAAGCTCATTTGCCACAATCATATGCTCATTTCCCTAAAAGTATTTGTATATCTGTCTCTTGCTGTTAAGTTAGGCAAAGGAAAACTTTCAGTCCCATTTCATTATAAAATAACAAAAATTCAAGGAACTTATAGCAAAAGGCTTTCTATACAAAATTCTAGTAGAAGGAAGACTAATAGTCCCTCCACTTTTTTCAAGACATAGGGAATTATGAAAGATCATACATCTTTTGCCTACCCTTTTCTCTTTCTTAAATTCACATTACCAAAGTAGTATATGAAGCTAAAACATTGTGAATACATCTCTGCTCAGTGGAAGTCCATTGGTAGGCACATTCAAAGTCGTAGCCATGTATATTTTGTTTTAATATAAACTTAAATTTCTATTTTAAAAAAAAAAACTATGTATTAACCTAAACCAAAATTCAACCAATACAACGCAAGTAAATAAATCTAAAAAACCATCTATCTAAATTGGAGTAATAAGAAAGAACAAAAATCAAGCAAGATTGATGTCGCAGAAGCTTAAAGGAAACACACACGATGCTCTCTTGATGGAACAAAAACTAAACTATTAATTCCTTGTAGTAAACCTCAAATCCATGATGAGTTCCCTGAATCCATAAGGAAAAGAAAACTGGAATCTACTAGAGAAATAATTTGATCAAAGTCTATGTTTATTGATAATAGTCTAATTTGCCTCTGACGGCTACAAAACATATAAATACTGAGAAAAACGTCTAAAATCCTAAGTTGCATTAACGCTTTGTTTGTTTCGGTAATGACGTTTTCTAAAAAACGAGTCATTTTCTAATAAGTATTTTCTATAAAACTATCTTATTTTCTAATGTTTGGTAGTAACTTTAAATGAGTTGAAAAATAATCTCCTAACTTCCCTTATTTAGCTTGCTGTGAGATATAGTTGTTTTCCAAAAAAATTTAATAGAAAACAATCTCTAAAAATAAGCCATATTTTTTATGTTGACCAAAGATAGTTTTTCTTTAACTCATCTTTTTTTATGCTATCAAACACTAGAAAATATGGAAAACTATCTTTACACAAAGTTTTCTATTGAAACAAACGGAGCGTAACTATGCAATTAGGTGACAAAAATACCGAATTTTACCAAAAATGGCAAAATTGAGTTCAATGCAGAATCATAAACTATTGACCTTAATTGTCATCCTAAAACAGACGAAATCTTATTTTTATTTTTAAACTAAAAGTTATTAAGGAAAAACAAATGTTACTATAAATAGCAAAAATGCTGTTTTCAGGACCTTTATAAAGGAATTCGCCTAAATTTTGGCGACATTCATGTTATCATGAATCTGGATCAGAATGTCGTTTCGCTTCAACATGCCAAATTTCATGTAATTCCGACACTGTCCCCCTTTGATCTTGCGTTGTGACTTCCTGCGCCCTTGCTGCTCCAAGAAAGCATGTGCTGTCTGTTTTACATCACAGAGAGAGAGAGAGAGAGAGAGTACTCACCGTTTTTGTGAGTTAAAATATCAAATTTATACAAAATAAGATAGGGAGAAGAAGAGTTAAAATATTAAAAAGAGGAAATGATAGAGGAAGTTTAACGGTAAAATAAAGAGTTGTAGGGAGATACAGAGACAAAGAGGGAGGGAAAAGGCGAGCAAGTGAAGAGTTTTTTTTTTTTTTTTTAAGAATTGGAAGATGAAAAGTTTAAATATTCAATTTTAACAATTACTTGAAATTAAAAAAAAGAAAATGAAAAGTTGAAATCAATTTGGATAGTTGAATATAGTCAAATATTTGCATCTAATGATTAGTAATATTCGTAATGAATAGTCAAACATGTGCATGTATCCTGTAAAATGATAATGAATTATTCAATTTTAACAATTACTTGAAATTAGAAAAAAGAAAATGAAAAATTGAATAGTACCATGTTGAATAGTAATGGAGTGCATTAATAGGTTTGTCCATGAATTATATTTAACTATTTTAAATAAGATAAAATAGAAAAATCATAAAAAAATGTTTTTTAAAGTATGACGTGGCTGATGAGGTGGCTCAACAGGAATATAGTAATATTAAATTCTAGATATATATAGATGTGGTAACAAATGCCTTTGACGGTGTATTTTCAAGAATATCAAATATTTCTTTATCTGCTGAAAATAACACAATTTAAATAAAAATAAGATACTTTTATACATTGGTTGTGGAGAGGGATAGTTATGTGTACCTTTTGTATTATTGTATGAGTCGTGCTACAAGTTTTCTTGTATTAATCTGTTGGGTTCCAAATAATATTATCACCAAAATTATTAATCTCAAATAGCAATCTCACATAAAAACACAAATATTTACATGAAAAACCCTTTCTCCTCGAAGGGAAAAAACCACGAGACAAACACTCAATTAATTTCACTGTTCTCAATTCAATACAATATTTCTTATGTATGCCTCACGGCTAAAGAAAAATTTATCTTGTTTCTCTTTGCTCTCACATATACTCTCTATCTCACGGCTAAAGAAAAACCTTCTTGTTTCTCTTTGCTCTCACATACACTCTTTTTGTGTCTCAAAGACAACAACACTTTGTTCTCTCCTCCTTGGCTATCTCATTGAAGACGGCAAGTCGGCAACCCTTTACTTTCTACTCCTTGCCTATCTTCTCCAAGGCGGCAACCCTTTAATCTCTCTCCTCCTTGGCTATCTTCTCTAAGGCAGCAATACCTTACCCTCTTCTCCTTGGCTATCTCCTTGAAGATTACAACACTTTGCTCTTCCTCCTTGGCTATCTTTTTAAATGTGGCAACACCTTACTCTCTCCTCTTTGGCTATCTCCTTGAAAGCAGAAAATTTTGCTCTCTCCTTCTTGGCTATCTTCTTGAAGGCGGCAATACCTTGCTCTCTTTTTCTTGGTTATCTTTTCGAAGGCGGCAATCCTATACTCTTTCCTCCTTCACTATCTTCTCGAAAGCGGCAACCCTTGGTTATCTTTTTAAAAAGGCGGCAATACATTGCTATCTCCTTGTAGGTGAAAACACTTTACTCTCTCCTCCTTAGCTATCTTTTCGAAGGTTGCAATACCTTGTTCTCTCTTTTTTGGCTATCTCTTCGAAGGCGGCAACAGTTTGCTCTCTCCTCCTTAGCTATCTTCTCAAAGGCGGTAATACCTTATTCTCTCCTTCCTCTTGCATTCCGCCCAAGCAAAAAAATATATATATATATTTTTTTTCTCTTGGTTTCACGCTTTATTTTCCCTCTCCCCATAGGAAGGACCCTTGGGCCAAAGTCAAAGCCATCATATTCTTTGTAACATTGTCTATTTATAAGATTCTTTTCCTATTCCCTTTCAGACCAATGAATAGTCTTTCATTCCATCCCAAAGAATAGACTTTCCCTCCACACCAAGGAATTTTCTTTCCTTCAACAACAAGGAAACCAAAATTAATTTTTCTTTCTTCAACTTGGAAACCTAATTGACTTTCCAAATCACAATTGGAATTTAAGGCAATTTCCCAACATAATTTTACAAATTGATATGTCATCTATTAGAAACAGGCAATTCAAAATTCAATCATGAAGTGATTGAAACTCATCACATTCGTTATCACATCAATTTGTAAGCTACATGTAGTAAAATTTGTAATTTCTTTAGCATTTTCCAATTTGTATTTTATGTAGTTAATTATGTTTGATTAATAAGTTAAACATTTAAAAAAAAAAAATTTAACTGGTCAATATTGTATTTTATATTTTAAATATGTATGATTAATATTAGTGTGCATGAGTTGGGTTCGAGAATTTTTTTCAAACTAACCCAACTTATCACAAGTAGAAAACAACCTTACCTAAGTCAAGAGTAGGGTAGGGTTGGTGGGTTAGGTTTAAATGTTTTGTGCCTTGTAAAAAATGGGGGTTTCATAAACTATTTAAGCCCATTTTAATATAAAGTAAAACAAAAGAACTTATATATGTTGGATTAACTTGGGTCAATTGGGTTGAAAAACTATCAACCCAAATCCAACCCAACTCCAGATTAAGTAAAAGGTTCCAACCTAACTTACAAACACACAAAAAATCATCCAAAGGTGTTGGAAGGGTCAGTTTTGTTAGATGCACACCACTGGCATGCATATATAAGAAATAAATTTTTATTTTTATTTTTAAAAAAAGGCAATTGGATGAAACTTATAATCATTTTTTTAAAACTTTGCCTCAAACAGAATATTTTCATAAAGAAGAGATAGAGTTTGTGATATGCAATTGCCCAAACAGTTAATCCCGATTTTAAAATACATAATCAACTATTCTGTAAAACTCAAATTCCCACTTTTAAAACAAGTAAATGTTAATCTAAAATTGAAAGCAAAACAAAGTGATAGGGGAGAGATGACCTATGATGAAAAATTAAAGGTAAAAATGCAAAATGCACTTTCTAAGTTTGACAAAAATTTATTTTAATATTCTAACTTTAGTTTTGTTCAATTGTGTTCTCCAAGTTTCAAGTTTATTTAGTTAAGGTTTCTCCCACAAATTTTGTTAAATGTTGCTGTTAAGTGTCCAAATTTTTATTTTCAAATTTTTTAAAATTAAAAAATCCAATTAATTAGTAAAAAATATTTTCTTGGATTTTTAAAATAAAAAAATATTAATGGAAGTTAATGGAGAGGTCTTAGTTGAATAAAATTGAAACTAAGAAGTCTCACTTGAACTAAAGCAAAGTTCGAGAACTAAAATGAATTTTTTTTAAACTTAGAGTATGCACTTTGCTTTTTTTTTTTTTTTCCAAAATTAAAACTCCAAAAAATGCATAAGCCAAAACAGGTAGATTTACCAAGAACAACAAAATGCATGAACTCAAATTAGAGTTGTAGAATCCGAAATCCACCATATAGATGACATATAAACACTTAAAAATCCACCACAGGAGAGAGAGAGAGAGAGAGAGAGAGAGAGAGAGAGAGAGAGAGAGAGAGAGAGAGATTTATGCCGGAGAAAAGTTAAAAAAAAAAAAAAAATTGAAGAAGTTTAGATATAATGCAATGGTAAGCTTTGGATTGGAATAACAAGATTTAGCTTGAAATGAATACTCTTCTCTTGTAAAGAACAATTATGGTTAACTGGTATTTTTTTTTATACAAGATAGAAATTCTAATCTAACTTAATTTAAGTGTATATGTGTATGAAACTTCTTCCTAGAGGCTTGAATCCCGACTTTTACCCCACAAACACTTATACTTGTGAAGTGACTATCGCACCAAGAGTGTGCGATGGTATGGTTAACTAGTATTTGAAGACATAAGAATAAAAAATAAATAAATAAAAAAGGTCCAATATGAATAATAAAATGTAGTGAAAGATTTCTCTAAATATTTTGACCAACTGTACTTAGGTTATAAGCCCAAGGGCAAGGGGTAGGTCTAATACTTCCCAAGATCTCATGAGATTCATATGGTCTTCGGTTCAAATTTTTAGCTAACATCTTGAAATCACTTCCAATATATTCCTTTTTGCGAATACTAAGTTTGTGTGGAGCAATGAAACTATACACATTTAAGGGAATAATTAGGTATTGACAGAGCTCTATACACTCAATTAGCCACAAAAAAAAGGGATGTTATTAAATTATTTAAAATAATTTGACCAAAAAACTACTATTTTGAGCAATAATTGAATTAATGCTATACATTAAAACGCATTGTACAAACTTTAACTTGAACATATTATGTATAACAACATATCCAATAAATTTTGATATTTAATTGAGGTTTACAAGATAGCCCATTAGTACCAACACTCTTTGTGGTTGTCGTTGCCTTTGGGCTCAATCCCTAGTTTCACCTATATATACATAGCACAAAATAAAGGGGTTATTTTCAATTCCATATAATAAAGGCAAAGAATTAAGTGATTGAATTTTGATAGAAGTATATTTGTCAGTATTGTACATATTGTATGATACGGATTGTAGCATGTAAAAAGAAGATTTATATCGCAAGGACATATTAGAAGTGTTCATGAATTATATGATGTAGAGGCAGGTATTGTATAGATTATATCGTATTATAAAATAGTATGTATCATACGATATATAGGCATGTGGGTTTAAAATGAGTTTTTTTTTTGGGCTAAAATTTATGCTTCTATTTTGTCCAACATATTGTTAGACTTATTTTCAACACAATATTATTGAGCTACTTAATTGAGCCTTATAAAATGACATGTCAATGGGGATATTTTTCGCCCAATACAATTTGGACTCTACACTTGATCATTCACTTTCATATTTGCAATTTTTTTTTCTATACTATGAATACAATATTAAATGACAATATAATTATTTTTATATTTGTTATAATTGTTATAAGTCTAAGAATCTACAATGCCAAGAAAAAATATGAAGGAAAAATTATTAAAATAAAATAACAAAAAGAGATGGTAAATATTGATGATGGAGAAGAAAATATTAAAGAAGAAATATATTATCATGATGATGAACATGATAATAACATTGATTTAGAAGATAATGAATTTGATGAGAAGAAATTATTATTTTTGGCTCATTTGTCTTGTATTTTTACTATCGAGTTTAATCAATTTAAATGTGTATGTTATAAATATATGTTAATTTGATTTGTTTAGTTAGTTTTGCTAAAGAGTATTACATAAGTGTTGATTAAATTTGTCATTATTTGAATATTTTCCACATTTATGATAAATATACTTTTTATATATGTATATTTATAATTTTTATAAATTTAATTAGGTGTTTGTGTATCTTACGATATACGATATACGAAATACAAAAATAAAAAACCGATTTATAATACGATTTACGTTTTGACAATTATGGATAGGAGGACTTTTGATTGGATTGCAAGGCCATTATCTAACTTTTAAATGGACCTAAAGTTCACATTCAAAGTTAAACTTGCCTTGCAATAGGTGTATGTACGTATGAAGCTCAGCACTTATAAAGTAACCATCACGCTAAGGGTGTACGGTTGTGTTTTTAGTATTTTTATTCTATTAAAAAATTGGTGAATGTTTCCACTAATTTAAATATAATGTTACTGCACATAAAACAGAATTAAAACCTGTGATTTAAATAAAATTTCATTTCAAATATTTTAACTAAATTTAATTCGAGAAAGGGTAAGATTTAAAAGTCATATATTAGAATATTTGTATTAGCATGTGTAAAAATTCATGTCTATTTTAACACTGGATCCTACTTTTCTATTTTACAAAATCACTTTTAAAAAATATTCATATCAAATTATTTATTTTACAGTACATTTTATTGAAATATTTTTTTTTATCAAATTTTTTACTACTCTCTCAAATCATCTCTCTCTTTGTGTATATGAATAAAGAAGTATTAAAAATTATATTTGCATGTGAATAATAACCGTAAAAATATTCATGGTTACTGTAGCAGCAATGTAAATATAGACATTTATAGATTGATTGATGTATTTATTTTTACACTTTTTTTAGGACATAATTACAATATACTATTGCTAACCTCACAACTCAAATATTTTTCTCCCTAGACCTTCAAGCACACTTAGTGTATGGGGAGGTGCCAACATTTTAGAATTTATAACTTGGACAGCTCAGCATAGTTTCACTTCACTTCTAAAATTCTAAAACTATGTTGAGCTTTCAAGTTTATATATGTGTATGTGTGTGTGTGTATATATATATTATTTGTTGATGTTGTGGTTCCCGTTGTTCAAGAGAAAAAATGACATTGTTTTGTTTGTTGTCTTTCTAGACTCCATGGCCAAAAGTTATGTGAAGGAGTTTGGAAATAAAATAATTGGATATTGTGGGGGTTTGCCGTTGGCCATCACAGTACTTGGAGGAATTTTAGCAACGAAGCAAACACGGGAAGAATGGGAGGATGTGCTTAAACATGCCAAATCATACCTTCAAGTGGAAGACCCACAAGTTAACAATGTGTTGGCTTTAAGTTATAATGATTTACCTTCACACTTGAAATTATGCTTTCTATACTTAAGTCATTTCCCTGAGGATTTTGAGATACCCACAAAAGATTTGATTCGAATGTGGATGGGAGAAGGTTTTATATCACAAATTCAATACAGAGGAGGAAGTGAGGATACAATGGACGATGTGGGACACCGATATTTAAGGGAGTTAGAGCAGAGGTGCATGGTTCTAGTGGGGAAAAGGGGCTCTCTTGGAAGGATTAAAACTTGTCGAATGTATGATTTTATGAGAGACTTCTGCGTATCAAAAGCCCAAGAGGAAAATTTTCTCCATATCACCAATATGCTTTCCATGAAACAGCGTGAAGCACAAATCGGTAAAGTTCGAAGACTTGCTATAATTTCGGAATCAGATGATAATTCCATCAAGGGAATTAAAATCAATGAATATCCTTACCTCAGGTCTCTTCTCCACTTTCTACCTTGGCATCATGAATGTTATTTTAAAGGGTCCTGTTTCAATAAATTCAAGTTAATTAGAGTTTTACATCTGGAAAATTTTAAGAAACACAACAAAATATTATCTAAAGACATTGGATGTCTCATCCACTTGAGATATTTATCACTGAAAGGAAGCAATGTATGTAATGTGCCATCATCAATTGGCAATTTGAGGTGCTTGGAGACGCTAGATTTACGGATCAACTTCTACTCATCATATGATTGCAATTTATTGGACTACCTCTACATACCGAGAGTGCCAAATTTGTTTAAGTATATGAAACAGTTGAAGCATCTTTATTTACCTAGCAATTATAAAGTATGTGATAAGTTGGAACTGGGTAATCTTAGTTATTTGCAAACATTGGTGAATGTTCAGCCCAAAACCATCAAAATTCCCGCATGGTTCAAACTCAACCGTCTTCGGGTTCTTAAGGTGAGCAATAATAAACATACCCAAGATGCAATGCAAATGCTAATATCAAGGTGTCCACTTATAGAAAAGCTAAATCTATATTACCTTATAAAGAAGCTTCCAGCAGCTCACCAATTCTCTCCAAATCTTGCCAAGTTGACCTTAAGTGAGACTTATATTGAAGAAGACCCAATGCAAACCTTAGAGAAGTTGCCCAATTTAAAAATCCTCCGCCTCATTAATGACTCTTTCGTAGGGAAGGCTATGGTTTGTTCTAAAGGAGGATTTCCTCAGCTTCGATCTCTTCTCCTTTCTTGCTTGGACTTATTAGAGGAGTGGAAGGTGGAGGAAGGAGCCATGCCCAGTCTCTGCCATTTGACAATTGATTTCTGCAGGAGCTTGAAGACTATTCCAGATGGATTGACAACCCACCGCCCAGGATTGGAAATTAGGCATCCCAACGCTAGCCTTAACGAAGGAGAACCAGATTTGACGAAGAATGATAATCTTTAGCAGCTAACAAGGTACACCAATGAATTCTTGCACTTGCATTTTTTTATAAATTTTACCAGGCTTCTTTTCCTCTGAATATCTTTCTCCAATTAATTCAATTTCCCCCGATAATATTTAGCAATTTTTTCCCTAATGTAAGAGTAATTCTTCTAAATCTATTCTTTTTCCCCTACATTTACAAACCCTTTTTTTTATTAGTTTCTGAACGCACAACCTATCTCTCCATTATATTTACGCACTTATTTGCCACTTTTATTTACAGTTTCTGTATAAATATATATTGGTTGATGGTGTAAATATAGTACTAAATTTTCCATGTCTACAACATATTTCATTTTAATTCTTTTTTGATGTTTTTGGGCTTAATCATTCACCTTCGGTTTGTTTGTAGGTGAAATTGTCCATGGTCTGCAACTGGTATGGGTTGGTGTCAGTTATAAAATTTAAAGGATATGATTGCACAGATTCAAAAAACATATTCTCCGATGCCTATGTGTAGTGATGTAAATAATTGTTTTGATATTTTCTTGGGTGGTTTGTTTGCATTGCATTGTATTTGTTTTAGTGTTGCTTTCTTGTTCAGGTTTTCTGCTCTGCTATGATTGCACTCTTTGTTCTTGTATTCTATTGAAAATAAGAAACCAATGTATTATTCAAGTTATGTTTATCTCACTGCATTTTAGATGTATATTGTTTATAGTGAAGCTAGTTCAGAGTATCCTTGTGTTAAGCAGTAACACTGTATCTTATTGAGCTGGGAATGTAAATTAGCATGGGCGAAATCGCTGCTTTTCCCTATCAATACAGTAACTAAAACACTAAAATAAAAAATTATGCAGACATATAATGTTAGATGGAACTTCTATTCCTTTTAGATTTTACGCCATAGTTGGAACTCTATAAATTCTACATCATACATAATCAGAGTAATAATTAAGATGCAATTTGGTTGTTCTTAACAGTAATTTAAATAGTTCTAGTTGAATAGAGTGTTGGGTAAATATGAGCTGTAAAGTGCTTATTGTAAACTAGAAGATGAGGTTCTTATGTAGTTATACTATTGTGATTACTGGGTAATCATAGCCATTGCATATGTAGGATATATTTTTTTGAAAATTTTCTATTGAGAGTAGTATCAAATGATTATTTATGTTTTCCATTCTCAATATACCCATAATTAATGTATTTGTGAGCTTTGGGTTGATAACCATATGGGAGTTTTATATTTTTGCAAACATTTTAGAATTTATAACTTGGACAGCTCAGCATAGTTTCACTTCACTTCAACCTCAAGGATTTTTGAACTTTCTATGCCTCCATTGGCGCTGAGAGGAGTGCTAGATTTTACCTCATGGCAAAAATTTTTGGACTATAAAGGTCCCACAAGATTATAAATGGGGCTGCAGAGCTGTCCTAAAATTTAGAAGTGAGGTTAGGAGGTTCATAAAGTTTGATGTTGGGGGTGGTAGTAGGTTTTCTTATGACATGATAATTGGGATCCTACTAGGATCCTTTTTTCATGAAGTATAGCTTTAGGATTATCCATGGTGCAGCAACTAAATCTAAGGCAGAGGTTGATACAGTTTTGAAGAACAAAATAAGGGTTTGGAAGCCTGCATGTTCCAAAAAATCAATCACCACTTAATGCCTGTTGTGTTTGGTTGAGCTTAAAGATGGAGATAAAGCTAGGTGGTCTGCGACTGGATCAGGATGGCTGCTCTAGTGTAGCCATCTGCAATGAACACAAGGCTAAGGCAGATGAGGTGCGATGGTAGAAACTGTGGTGGTTTAACGTTGCTATCCCCTGGTTACCTTTATTGGTTGATTTTGAATAAAAAACAAACTGACAACTCGAGAAAGATTAGCTCAGTGGGGCTATACTGGTGGCTGCTTGTCTGTGTTTTGGGTCCTACTTTCTTTTCATTCCTATAGCATAAATATATTGGTTGATGGTGTAAATATAGTTCTATGTGCTATTTTAATGAGTTCATGTTACAGAATATTTTATTTTTAATTCGTTTTTGATGTTTTGGGCTTAATCATTCTCCTTCAGTTTTTTTGCAGGTGAAATCATCATTGCTACTGGTACGGGTTGGTGTCAGTTATACAATTTGAAGGATATGATTGCAAACTCATTAAAAATATTCTCTGATGCCTATATGTAGAGATGTAAAGAATTTTTTGTTTGGTGATGGGTACTCTGCGTTGTGATATTTTGTTGGGTGGTTTGTTTGCATTAGCGTGTTTGTTTTAATGTTGCTTTCTTGCTACACTTTGCTGCTTTGCCTATGATTGCACTCTTTTTCATGTGTTCTGTTGTATAAAAGAAACCAATGTATCATTGGTGGAGAAAAATAATTCTTCATTTAATGTGGGATTCCTCATATTTCTTTAAGTTATGTTTATCTCACAACATTTTAGTTTATTGTCTATAGTGAAGCTAGTTTAGTCTGTCCTTGTGTTATACAGTAGCGCTGTATCTTATTGAGCTGGGAATATCAATTAGATTGGATGGAAATCTATGCCTTTTCCAAACTAAAACATTAGTTATGTGCAATTGAGAAATAAACCATTATGTAGAAATATTATGTTTGATGTAGTTTTTATTCCTTTTAGATTTTATGCCATAATTGGAATTCTATAAATTCAACATCATACATAATCACAATAATAATTTTTGGAAGGAATTTGGTTGTTCTTAATAATAATTTAAATAGTTCTAGTTGAATAGTGTTGGGTGAATATGAGCTGTAAACTGCTTCTTGTAAACTGGAAGATGAGGTCTTTAGGTCTTTATACTATTGTGATTAGTGGAGAATCATAGCCATTGCATATGTATGACAATTGTTTGAAATTTTTTTGTTGAACCCATAGTATCAAATGATTATTTATGTTTTCTATTTATCGGATTACCCATATTGATGTTTTAGGCAAGCCTTTTATTGATAACCATACAGGAGTTCAATTTCTTTCCTAACATTTTAGAGTTTATAACTTGGACAGCTCTGCAGTAGTTGTACTTCAACCTCAAGGATTGTAGAACTTTCTATGCCTCCCATGGCAATGAGAGGAGTTCTAGATTTTACCTCATGGCATTAGTTAATTTTTCTGCTTAGTTTGTGATATTTATATATAAAACCAAGTATAAAGGCAGGTGTTTTGGACTATGAAGTTCCCTTAAGATTGTACATGGGACTGGTGAGCAATCCTAAAACTAAGAAGTGAGGCTAGGAAGTCTATAAAGTTTGATGTGGGGCGATGGTAAAAGGATTTTTTTATGACATGATAATTGAGATCCTATTGGATCCTTTTCATGCAGTATGGCTTTAGGTTTATCTATGATGTAGCATGTAAACCTAAGGCTAAAGTGAATTCTGTTTGAAGAACAAAACAAGGCCAGTGTTGTGTTTGGTTGAGATTAGAGGTTAAAGATGAAGATAAAGCTAGGTGGCCTGCTACTAGATCAGGCTGCTACTCTTGCGCAGCCACCGGCAATGAACTTAGAGCTGAGGCAGATGAGGTGGAATAGTGGAGAATGTTGTGGTTTAACCCTGCTATTCCTTGTCCACCTTTACAAGTTGGTTGGAAATAAAAAATTAAATGACAATTAGAGAAAGATTAGCTCAGTGGGGCTATACTAGTGGCTGCTTGTGTGTGTTTTGTAGAGACTACATTAAGACATTTTCTTAGAATGTTCTTTTGCTAAGAGAATCTGGGAAACTGTCATTGGTTATTGCTTAGTTTCAGAGGCTAAGTGCAACTGGCATATCTAATGAGCTAGGTATTAACAACTTGAGAGGGAAAATCCTGAGATCATCTTTTTGTTAGCTTGCTCATTGGGCCACTGTGTCTTCTGTTTAGTCCCAGAGAAATACCATTATACATAATTGGTCATTGTGGTCTGAAGAGCAGATTTCGTGAAGAATTAAGAAGAATGTTATAAGTAGATTAGAGTCCTGAAACAAATTCCAAATATAATTTCTGAATAATATTCTCAACTATAATAAGCCTATAACTGGGCCGTTTTGTTGTAGAAGTTTCTGTAACCTGTTCTTACATGTGTCTCTTGTTTTAATTTGTAAAAATCAATTCTCTTGGGATGAGTTCTGGGCTTAAATAGCCTCTGTTGTATGCTTTAGCCTGGGCCTCACATGTGTGTCTTTTGTTTTGTATTCTCTGTTCTCCATTAATAAATTCTTTAATGACTCTTCCCATAAAAAAAAAAAAAAAAAAAAAAAAATCTTTAATGACTCATCAAAGTCAAAAAAAAAAAAAAAAAAAAAACCCTCTCAGATTAACTACATTATGTAGTCGTTCTTAATATAAAATTTGCATTACCAATTTGCATTGTCAAATTCTTGAAATTGTTGGAGCAGTCGTGCTTCCTAAAGACCTGTGAACTATTGGGGTCTTCTATCTTCTTTTGCATCTATGTTATCGAGCAACCAGCATTCTTGCTCCTAGACTTCTCTTGGTTGCCTTTACGGCCCTTACAATTGTGTGTTTAATTCATTCTCCGTTTCACATTTCCATAAACTGGTAAGCATAAGACACTCGGTCATGGAGTCCTTATCAACAATGACACATTTTGTACCCTCATAGATACTTGATAAATTTGGAAAAAAGACTTGCTTGTATTCAACATTCGATTATTAAAAAATCTGCAATTAAAAGGGAAAAATACTTCAGCGGAAGAGAAATTTGAAAAATTTTGCATCCTAGAATCATTATTGTGGTTATAAAGAATGTGATTGGTATAAAAATATTTGAGAAAATCTAGATCCCTTTCCTTGATGTAAAATTTTAGATTTCCAATTAGTAATCTTCCCATTTTGGATTAGAATTTTGTAACTTTGACGCTAAGTATGAGTAAAAATGGAACTCCAACTGTCATACAGATATCCAAGCCTTATCTCCACAATTCATAATATGTTTAAATCCAAATTTATTCACTTACACTCCTGCTTCATCAATCCTCTTCTGTCTTTGTTCGCTAAAGAATCAAATAACTAGCGTTACTGTATGCATATGCAACAAATTGGGCAGTGTGCGTGGACTGCCTTGCTTCCTTCGGTTATGTTTACTGATGAATAAATGTTAAGGTTTGCAGTGAGAAAGATGCTCCAATATGGGTATTCTGAATTGACCGTTACACTGTTAAATCTAAAGACCATGGACTAGTTCAAATTAAAGAAATGAAACAAAAATTTGAGAATAGTATCAAATGATGAAGATGAACTGGTTGAATTTGAAAATACATTTGGTTGTGAAGTAAGAGAATTTCAAGTGCGAGAAAAAAATGAGGCCCTTATACTATTGTAATTACTAATTAGAAAGGGTTTGTTAGCCATTACATATGAATTGACAGATGTACAAAATTTATCTTGTGAGAATTGTATCAAATGATAATTCATCTTTTCTGTTAGTGGAAATGATTAATGAGTGCTACTAGAACTAAATATCTTTCACACACCCCTCCCCCTTCCATCTTTTGACATATCTATGGTTGACATTACTGCAAGCATTGGATTAATAACTATGAGTAAGTATAATTTCTTTCCAAAAATTTGACATACAGACATGCTATTTAACTGTGTTTGATACTAGGAGACTCTGCAGTAGTTGTATTTCAAGTTTTCAACCTGTGCATCACTTCTTCATCCAAATGTCGTAGAACTTCTTATGACACTCATGTTAAAAGGAGTGCTACATTTTTACTCTCAGAGCAGTAGTTGCATAGAATTTAAATGTCTTTTCTGCTTTCAATAGTTTCTCATATTTTTTGCATAATCCTGGTATACATTTTCTTTAATCTCAGATTAACAGCATTATCTGATCATTCTTAAATATATCTGCATTATAAATTTACATTCTCAAATTGTTGACATTGCAGGACGGGTCAAGTTTACTACCATTGTCCTCTGAATTTAGTGGGGTCTGTCATATTAATTTGCATCTATCTTAGTGAATGACCAAAACGCCATTAGGATTCCTTGCTTATATACTTCTCATGGTACCCTTTAGGGCCTTTATGTATTACTCTGTCTTTGACAGTCTGCGCATATTTTGCTGCTAAATCTGTCTCTCTTTCAGAATGCGTTAACTTGGTTTTGCTTAAAGTAGTGTAAGGTTTGTTCATTTACACTGAATGGTGAGGCTCCATGGACAAGGAATTATATATGACAGTCACCAAGGGTTAGCTACAAATATTTATCACCTCCGGGCCCAAATGTCTAAGTCATTCTTTATCTTGTAAAGATGTTACTTTTTTCTGCTTGTATCTTCATCTTGATGCCAAATAGCCAAATATTTGTATACAAGGCTTTGCCTCACCTTAATTGTTGGAAGCCAACTGTGTCCAATGCTGTCTCACCCACACATTCGAAAGCCATGTGGCCAATGCTATCTGTAGAAAAACTCTGATATTGTGTGCATTGTCAACATAAAGTTAATTTATGCATTCCTTGACAAATCTATTCACTTTATACTAAAATGAAAGCCATTTTAAATGCAATTTAGCTTTAGTGACCATCCAGCCATTTAAATAAATTGCACAATGCCTAACCAGTGGCAGGACAAAGGTGCGATTTAGCTAGGAAGCGCAGACACAGCGAAATGGCAGCCGCACCCGAGTCCGACACGGCGATGCGCGAGGGGCGCCGCTGCCTGCGCATCGGTGCCGCGTCCCTTTTTTTTCGTTTCACAAATCGCGCCGACGCAGCACAGACTCAAGCCGACGCGGCGCCGACTAGGGCTGAATCGCACTGACTCGAGCCGTATCGGTCCGTATCTAGCGATATTGCTGAAACAACCCTGTTCTTCGATTCAGGCTGAAATTTAAAAAAAAAAAAAGGGTGCAAAACGCACCATTTCAACTTTACCGTATCAAACCCTAAGTGTAAAACGCACCGTTTCAAAATGCACCATATCATTCATCTCTCTCTGTTCACTTGTCTCACTCTCTCACTCGTCTTTGCTCTCTGCCTCTCGCCGAGCTCACCGACACACCCACTCGCTGCAAACCTCACCGACCCACTCGTTGCTCTCTGCCTCTCACCTCACTCAGCCACTCAAACCTCACTGACCCACTCACAACTCACAACATCACAGCT
Source organism: Castanopsis chinensis (assembly GCA_032878915.1). Taxonomy (NCBI): domain Eukaryota; kingdom Viridiplantae; phylum Streptophyta; class Magnoliopsida; order Fagales; family Fagaceae; genus Castanopsis; species Castanopsis chinensis. The sequence continues at coordinate 5,440,792 of JAVQMG010000104.1, read as the reverse complement.
CACCTCACTCCGTGCTTCCTAATCCTAGCTCAACTCAGGTATCATCAATCTTCACCAATCTTCTGATTTTTTTTTATTTTTTTAACTGTGATGTTGTGAATCTTGTGATGTTGTGAATTGATGTTGTGATATGATTTTTTTAACTGTGATGTTGTGATGCTAGAACTGTGATGGTGTGATGTTAATAGTTATTATTAATTTATACAGTTATTATGAATTTGTGAAATGTGACGGTAATAGTTAATAGTTATTATTAATTTTTTATATAAGCCGTAATATATTAACATAAGCTGTAATATTTTTTATACTTAGTAATATATTAAAAATATAAATAAAAATATTTTTAATAAATTTTTAATTGCTGCACTCGCATCTTACTTTTTCAAAAATTGTCGAGTCCCACACCTGCACTCGCACCCGCACCCGAATCTCAAAACGCACCCGTGCTTCATAACAGTTTAGAAGCAACACTTATAGATGAAAGCCAAGAGGACTTTGTGAACTACACTGGCCAAAAATTCTTTTAAATTTTTTAGTCTTTGTATTATCATAACGAAAAGCTTGATACAAAGTGTTCGTTTGGAAAGAACTTATTTAGTTTTTTGCTAAAAATTTATTGTTGAAAGTGTGCTAAAGTATGTTTGTACAATGAAAATTTTTGAAAAAGTAAAAAAAAAAAAAAAAAAAGGAAAAAAGTTGGGTTTTAAAAAACTGTACATAAAAACTAAAAGTTAAAAGTTGAAGTTAATGCCTAATAGGCTCAAAGTATAGATAAAAGATCAATATCATATTACAAATGCTAATTCTTTTTTTTTTTTTTAATAATAATAATTACAAATGCTAAGAACAAAATCACGTAGAACTTAAAAGAGAATTAAGAGAAAATTTGATTCTATTAACACTAATGAATTCCTTAACTGAATAACAAACTAACTAACTCTACAACGAATCAAAGCTGTGCACTTTTTTAAGAAAACCACGTGCTAAACACACGGGTAATTAAGCACTCTGGGATCCTAAACATTGTCCCCAATATGACATTGTTCCTTTCAAATGAAACAGTACACTTTTGCCGCTTTAGTGGGATTTTTTTTCAAAATAACCAAATCTTTCAAACAATTTCATTAGTTAGCAAAGATTCGAAACTAATTAGCAATCTAACAAATCAAGTCCGTCGAACTCGATTTTGCGCAGTTGGGAATCGAGTGTTACACACTTGAGTTCCATAACCAAAAACTTACCCAAAAGAACACAACCTAAAAACCCAGAAACTGAAACCTAGAAGAACAAGGAAGTACCCAGTGAAGAGGACAAGTTCGAGCTTTTTCTTCGTCACCCTCAACCCACCTAAACCCACACTGCGAGCTCCAGCAAAGTGGACAAGGAAGCACCACGCCGACCCGCCGAGTCCGACTTTGAGTTTCGAGTTGCTTGGATTTGTTGACTGTGTTGTTTCTCTCTGGTGTTTGATTGTTGGAGAAGAAGAGTTGTTCATCCGGAGTGAGTACTCTGTTTGATTTCGTTGTTCATCTGGGTCTTTGGATTTCGTTCCACCTTGCTCTAGGTGTCCTTGTGTGGGTTTTTTGCTATTGGAACTCGAGTGTTTCAATCTCAAGTATGAAACTCGAGTGTGATTTCCAACTGAAACTCGACTCCAAATCGCTCAATTTCAAAGAGCAAAATCGAGTCTTGCAGACTCGATTTGTTAGATACCTAATTAGTTTCAAACTTTGGCTAACTAATAAAATAATTTGGCTTTTATAGTTATTTTCAAAAAAGAAATCCGCTTTAGTGATACAACCTCATTTCAACTAGTTGGACATCTCTTCTCTCAATATGATGTTGTTGCTATCATCTCTGAAAACTTACAACCTGCAATAAAACTTACAAAGATAGAGCTTGTGTTAGAATAATGTGGCCCAACATAATATATATGATGCCTCTATTATTAAAAAATAAATATTTAGTCTCTTGTGAAATTATGCAATACTTTTATGATGTAAGATATTGATATATTGAAATAAGTCTACTTGATTTAGTAGACTATTATGAATGCATTCATTGTAGTCCTTGACTTGACCATATCCATCATGATGTAGCCTATTCTGATAGATACATTGTTGGACCATGATGAAAAGGAGATGTAAGTTAAAATTGCTCAGACTATGGAAGACAATAAGGGCTAATCTTTCGACGGTTAGTGTATAATAATCTCGGAGGTCATTCCATAATGAGATTCATGCACGTTGAGTGTTGGCTTTAATAAATCTATCATGTCATTACCAGTTACTTGAACTCCTATTAAAGGTGTTGTCATTATAGTAGTTCTGGATATGAACGATAGATGAATCCATGTACTAGCATGGAGTTACAAAAGTAATAACACATTAATGAACTTATTCATTAATGAATCTAATTAATAAAGTTGTTTATTAACAAATGTAACATATCTGTTACATGAAGTGTTATTACGATAGGAATGATTTTATGGCTAGTCATGTCATTTCTGAATATTATAAATATTGTCAAGGCCACACTTGCAAGAGGGTGTGAAAAGAGAAAATAAAGCTCTTGTTAATCTTGACCAGCTGGGAAGAGCATCCTGTTTGCTTGTGAGATCTTTGAATAACATAATCTAGTATGTATATTTCTCACATCTTATTGTTGAATTTTATTACATATGCACATGATATAATTGTTAATTGATAGATGTATTATATGTGTTTCTCTTGAATTATTACTTTTTAAGTATAATTCCAATAGCTTGAGGCTTTAATGGTTAGAGAGAGTCGTATTTTCTTAGCCTACGAGTACGTACCATGCACATTCATTGTAAAAAGTGATCGGTGAAGAAATTTATTAGGGATTAAATGTGAACAAAGGACCGAGACGGTTCACCGTAGGTGGAGAAATAATGAAACGTAAAAATGAAGAGTTATAGAGGAAGTAATGGCGGGGAAGGAAGATCTTGCTTATAATGTAGAAGATATCATTGCAAAATATGCTCTCAAAGTTGGATCTAGAAAAGGAGGAGGCGTACAAAAGGCCCACAAGAGGGTGTGCTTGCATCTTGGGTGATGGAATTATAGTGCTCCAAGTTGGGTTATAGATTGAAGATATCAAAACTAAAATTTCTTATTTGAAGCTGATGTTTCAAGACTATTGCATAAAATAATCAACAATGCAATCTGGTGAGCCAAGTTCTTTAATTGAGACGCAACGAGAGCAAAGACAAACATTTTCTGATCTTTAACCAGGACGTTATTGGGTTTGATGACGATCAAAATAATTTGGTGGAGTTTTTGCTTAGAGAAGAGGAGGGCAATAGAGTTGCTTCCATATGTGATATGGGTGGGAAAGTAGGCAGCACTTTAACTACTACACTTGGATATATATCACACAACAATGTCTGTGATGATTTTAAAAATTTTAATATTTAGAAACTAAAAACTCTACTTTATTTATTTTAATATTTCATTTTACAATACACTCAGTATCAATGGTTCTATTTTTTTACCATTTCATTTAAATATTATATTTTTTACATGCATAAAACATACTAATCATGATTAACGTTTACATATTTGGTAACAGATTCCTTTAAATTAAAGGTGCATTTTTTAAGAATATAAAATATCTAATTATCAATGGAGTGCACAATTTAAATAAAAATAAGATAAGCTAATATTGCAGAGAGATAGCTATGTGTACCTTATGTAGTGTTGTATTTTATATAGCTAAATTCGTTTTGAGCTAATGGGCTCCAATTAGCTCAACTATTGAACTCTCTGATGATTGAACAAAAGATATGATAGTTTGAAACTCTTTTAAAAAAAAAAAAAAAAATCGTTTTGAGCTATATAATAAGTTAAGCTAATTATGCATGGTTGTCAAAATCGCGATCTGAATCGTAAGATCGCACGATTTTACGATCCCATCTCACCAAAACGTTTAAAATCGCACTAGGATCGTAAAAATGCTAGGATCGTATGTAGGATCGTGTAAAAATCGTATAGGATCGTATGAGATCCTACCGATTCTACCGATCCTACTAAAACATCAGTTTTTGGTTTTTTTTTTTTTTTTTTTTTAAGGGATAAATTTTTGGTTTTGATGAAACTTTAAGGGTTTTTATTTTTCTATGTTGTGATGGAATGACTTTTTATTTTTATTTTTTATAAAATTATGTTACCCTAATCAAACGTTTTCTAGTTTTTAGTTCACTTATAATAAAAATGAAGGAATGCTTCATCATTTCTAAATGAAGAATTTATATTGTCTTTGCTACATTTTAAGCTATAATGTTGTTAAATTTGTTTGATCAATGTACTAATTTGTGTTATAATATTACTAAAATGTTTTTCTTATATATAATTTTATTAGTATGCTTGTATTTGTATATTGATTGATTGATTTTTTTGAGCACGCTTTGTAATTGTTGCTGAGTAGTACAACTTAAATAGTTGAGTGGGAAGTTAGATCTTTTTTGCAACTCTACTATACAAATATACAATGTCTACATAGGTGATAAAATGGTTAATGATGATTCAGACAGTGGTCATAAAAACCCTATAATAAGAATAATTAAATGTTCACTCTACCTTAATATTAATCTTGCATTTGGATTTCATATTTTAGTTAGCTAGTTTCCATTTGATAACTTATTTTGGATTTTAAACTTGGAACTTAGAACTTGGAAAATATTTCCATATTGTTGATAAATATTTTGGTATTTGATTGTTAATTAAACATTTATTGAACTTTTTAGATACATTGGGTCAAAACGTAAATATATTTGTTTCGTTAGTATAGACGTAGCAATGTAAGACATGCAAATTATATTATATAATGCAAATCTTTGTTTTTTTTTATGGATAAATTCATAATTTACTTAATTATTCAATATACAAAGTCATTATCAATGTATTTTTTTGCTATAAATATGAAAATATGTAGGATCTTACGATTTACGATCCGATCCTACGATCCACGATCCCACCTACCTCTCACGATCTTACGTAAGATCCCGATTTTGATAACCTTGTAATTATGCCACGTAAACAAAAGGCTTGAAACAAAGTAATTATGCCACGTAAACAAAAGGCTTGAAACAAAGTAAAATTAAAAATGGGCCACACTCGTTCAAAGCTAAAAGGAGAGCCCAAAAAGGTTTTAGGGCCTAGATGGATTGGGCTTTTGCCCAATAATCTTCATATTTCATGCAAATTGGGCCTAAACTCAATCTTAATCGGAATGTCTTTGAAGGCCCATTATTTCTTGCTTAATAGGTTGAGCTTGAAAGCCCAAACTTCCTCACTAAACAAATTGGCCTTGAGGCTTTTAAGAATTAGTTTTTGTGAAGCATATACTAAATGGAATGCTGTTACAGGTCCACTATCACTTCAAGTTTGGAAGTTCATGGCTTCTCTATAATAAAACGCATGATCTTCAGACTACAAGAAATGGGCTACAAGACGTAAAAGCTTCACTCAAGAAAGCCTTTTCCGCCACTGAGTTGGTCGGGCCCAAGTTCTAGCACCAGCCCAAAAGAATCCCATATCTCGTTAACAAATAAAGTGGATTGGATTCATGGCTGGTCAGCAAAAGGAACCAACCAACAGTTGGACCAGTAAGAAACTAATACTAAAAGACAAAAATGAAGAATCTGGTGGGATAAGATAGGACACACGTCCAAAGGACAAGACACACCTTCTTCTTCTTCTTTTTTTGTCCCACTTGACAAAATCTTAAGAAAGCACAAAGAGAAAATTTTCCCTCTTTAGATTTTAGAAAAAGTTTGGGAAGTCATGGCCAAACTCCAAGTAAAAGTTTGGAAACCTTTTTTGTCCCCTCATTTTAACTATACTTCTCTAAAAGCTAAAATCATAACATGATTTTTGATCGAAATACAAATCCTCAAGAGGGGAAACATTGGAAGTTATGGTTTGGTGGGCATAAAGATAAGGTGTGCTCAATAGGGCTTCAGCAGTTCAAAGTTGATTGAATACCAAAATTTTGACGAGTTAGTATAACAAGCAAACATGTCCCCAAACTTTGACAATACTAAGGATAATGATTCTCAATTTTTCTCTTTGTTCAAAGCTTGATTAGAAAATCAAATACTCATGGTGACTAAAGCACACAGGGTTCAACTATTTGACTTCTTTGCACCATTTAGGAAATGTATTCAAACAATTTGAGGAAGATTGACTTATCGTTCGTAGCAAATAACGAGGAAGAATGGTCTAAAGCTTTACTTATAGGATTAGACCTCTCATGACTTCATTGCAAATGGAAGGATACAAAGAGGAAATTGCTTCTAATTCTGAGTTGCCTATATTGTTTCATTGATTAACTTTAACGGTGCCTCTATCTCAATATATGATCCACCTATACAGTGGTTGAGCTAGGAATATATATTAGAGATGGAAAGTAATTCATTTCAATACCATGTTACATTTTAATGCAAGAAAACACAACCAATAAATAAATAAATAAATATTTCCTATATTGCTTTTATCTATTACTAGTTTTTTCACATGAATATAAAATTTTTTAATATTGAAATTCTACATACAAAATGAAAGTTTTTCTTACTAGTTAGATAAATACTAAGTTCACTTATGTAAATTTATGTTGTTGTTTTTTAATATAAACAATAAACGATAAACATTCAAATTGTAAAAGTTTGAAACTAGATAATAAGTTTTTAGTGGTTAGAGACATTCCAATTGCAACTTATGCAAGTTTTTGTTATTTTATTTCTAAGAAATACAAGTTATATTGAGTGAACCTAACCCATTAAAAATCATATAATTGTCATATGTTTTATAACCCATTTAAATTTGGCCCATCTCTAACTCCACTACCAAAAAAAAAAAAAAAAACCTAGGTTTAGGCGGAGTTTGTAAATATCGCAAAAAACGAAGTTGATTGAATCTAAACAAGCTTGTACCTAGTTTGATCCATACCTAACTTAATTGAACCTAAACTTGTGTAATTTTAATTTATTTGTCTTGTGTCTAATGCTCAAGTATCGAAAACCACATAGACATGGCACTTATTCTATCATTTTTGTGTAAAAGAGCAAACCAAACCGACTCTGCACATCTATATATTACTAAAAACTGAAGCGTGGCGTTTAATGTTACTCTGCTCACATTGAGCCACATCAACATCCACATTATTATTCTTTTTCTTTCTAATTTTTCTACAATTGTTTATTAACATTTATTTTTTTTTAATAATTGCATTTTTTCCAACCTTTCTCATGCGTTTACCTTTTCACTCCCCACTACCCTCAACCTTAATATCACTTTTCATCTTTCTTTATTTTGTCTCTTCATCTTTCTCTCCCTTACTTTTCTATCTTCCCACTATCCTCAATCTTAATGTCACTATTCATCTTCCGTATATTGTCTCTTCATATTCACATCATCTTCTATAAATTTTTTATTCTCTCTTCTATTCTTTGTATAATTTTCCATTACATAAATGTTGTTTCTCCCTCCCTCCCTCTCACACACACACAAAATAATTTTTGGAGTATTTTTTTTTCCTGCATCTCTACTTAAGTTGATAAATTTTTGTGTTTGCTATAACTCTACGTTAGGTTGGTATGATTTAGTTTTGTGTTTTAAGTTTTTTTTTGTTCTCTTTGATTGTTAAATATTATACTATTGCATTATAAAATAATTAAAAAAAGATAATATATAAGAATATAATATATATTATTCTATTGCATAACATAATTTAGGTAATTTGGAGTTTATTGTTATATATATACATATATATATATATATTTTACTTTTTTATTCTTTTCATCTTATTTTATTCAATATTTAAACCCAGTCACATCCTCCATATAATTAAATTATTTATATTTTCTTTTTTTTTAATAAACACATAATATTTTATTTAAATTTAAATAAATTAAATTGTACTCACTTTTTTTAACATTTATACTTTCTCCAACCTTTCGCTTTCTCTTTTCATTTTCATCTCCCCACTACCCTCTCTCTTAATATCACTCTTCATTTTTTCCTTTATTTTGGTTCTTCTTATTATTATCCTTTTAGTGTAAATTTGGCATTCTTTTTTCCATTATATGCATAATTTTTCTTCACAAAAAAATTTATTTCTCTCTCTTTCTCTCTCAATTTTTGGTGATTTATATATATATATATATATATATATATATTTTGCATCTTTGCTTTAGGTTGAGAAATTTTAGTGTTTTTTAGAACTCTACTTTAGATTGGTGCGATTTAATTGTGTTTTAACTTTTTTTTTTTTTTTTCACATTGGTTGTTAAATTTTATCATATTGCATTGTAAAGAATTAAAGATAGTATATAAGAATGTAATATTATAATATTACATAATATGATTTAAATAATTTGGTGTTTATTGTTATATATTTTATTTTTACTTTTTTTTCTTCTCATATTATTTTATTCAACATTATTATTATTTTTGTTGTTGAATTAATATATTAGATTGTAAATTTTTCCAAAATCAATATATTAACTTGAAAGAAAATGAAAAACCAACTATTAAGCAATAATAACTAAAACAATAATATTATCGCGCGCAACGCGCAGGTCCACGACTAGTTATTTTTTATAATTGGTTCACCCTGTATTAGATTAGATGGATACCTTTTTCTTTCGACACAATAATGAAGTTAGGTGTATTTCATAATGGAAAGGCTTAATAGATGAATAATTGAGGCTAGCATCATTCAAGTTTTCCACTTTGTTGAAACTTTTGCTAAATAGGTCACAAGTTACTTTTTCTTTGCACTGGAATTGAATTAAAACAAAATTGTCAAGATTGCAAGGTAAAGAAAAAACAAAAGCCAAAAAGTGGAGAAAAACTACAATTTTTTATTTTTTTGTTGGGTTAGGTAGAGTGGAAAATTTGCATTAGGGTAAAGAAAAGGAGGGGCGCGAAGTAAAGTAGAACTACAATATTCTCATGAACTTTCAATCAGTATCGGTGTGGAAAAATAGGACATGGTTGATGAGCCCAAAAAAAAGGACCGAATTTAAGTAGTACGTGCCGAAAGGGAGGGTTAAATAGGACATGGTTGATGAGCCAAAAAAAAAAGGACCGAATTTAAGTAGTACACGCCGAAAGGGAGGGCTTGAGTGAAATTATACAAAGAGAATGCAAATATTTCAAAATGTGAGAAAATTAACATTCAAAGCTCCCATTCCGTTAATCTTGTTTTCGGAGAAGAGAAATGTCAAATAATAATTCTCTATATTATTTTTTGTGTTCCACCAATTATAATTTTCCATGATTGAGCCATGTATGACTAATAGGAAGAGAGCTTGAGTTCTATAAATAGTGCTTCTAACCATCATTTGATATATTTTGAATAATAAATCAATTCCTTCTTTAGTGCATTTTCTCTCTTCCAATATTTCTTTATGTAGGGTGGTTAGCTCAAATTAAATCAATTCATATACAATTCTCATCAATTTCCATATACTTCCCACCCATACCCTTTAGGAATCATTAGGTTCCTAACAAGTGGTATCAATGTGGTCGATCTTGAGATTATTGAACCAGTTGCACCACATTGTAGTTCCATGGAGTCGCCAAAGTTCAAGGGTGGAGATCAATACCTTTTTTTGTTTTTTTGTTTTTTTTGTTTTTTTGCTAAAACGCAAACTACACACCTAAAGTTTGGGGGACTTTGAATTTTATACCTCAAAGTTTCAGAATTTAAATTTTATTTCCTGAAGTTATATTTCGTTTGCATCAACAATAACCCCTTTGTTCATATTTTCCATTAAATACCACATAAGTTTGTCACGCATATTTAGTTTATCTCAATTATTAAAACCTGCCTTGTTGAACAGGGTATCTTTTTTGCTTCTTGATTTCTCCGGCAATCATCCTTAAGGGATTCTCACATAGGGCTGTAAATAAACTAAACTATTCATGAATAGCTATAGCTTGGCTAAGGAAAAAGCTTGTTTATGTTCCTTTGTTTATAAAACAAGTCAAGTTCAGCCTTAAGTTTAGGCTAACAAGCTCATGAACATGATGTTTCAATTTAATTGTATATAAAATTATATTTTTATATGTATACTTGTCTAAAAATACATTTATATAGACTTGAAATTGGATTTTATAAGTTTGTCAACAGTTTCATATGATATTAAATTATTATTTGCAGCTTGTTGATACCAATTTATTCATTATACAAATTCATAAAATTGTGAAGAGGTAAAACATTTTAGTCATGGTTTTACAATATGTAAGAAAGAAATAAGTTAATTAAGTAGCTTGTAAACAAACTCGAGCTTTCTCAACAAGAAAATAAGTCTAACTTGAACATATAATTGTTTGGTAATGAACTTGAACTCGGCTCATGTTCGAAAAAAAACTAAATGAACAAGTTTGAACTTTTTATATTCAGTTCGACTTAACTCGTTTACCATCCTATTCCCACAAATTGAAGACAACTATAACCTCCAGTAATTTTTTTTCCCTCTTGACAAAAACTTAGGAAAGAAAAAAAGAAAAAATTTGCCCGCTTAAAATTTAGAAAACGTTTGGGAAGTCATGACCAAAACTCCAAGGAATGGTTTGGAAATCTTTTTTCCCGCTCATTTCAACTATACTTCACTAAAAGCTAAAATCACAACATAATTTATGATAATTGGTTCACACCCTGCACATTATTTTTGATAATTGGTCCACCCTGTATATTAAATTAGATGGAAACCTTTTTCTTCCGACACAATAATGAAGATAGGTGTATTTCATAATGAAAAAGGCTTAAAGATGAATAATTGAGGCTAGCATCATTCGCGTTTTCCACTTTGTTGAAACTTTTGCTAAACACGTCACTAAAGTCACTTTTTCTTTGGCACTGGAATTGATTTAAAACAAAATTGTCTAGATTGCAAGATGAAGAAAACACAAAAGCCAAAAGGTGGAGAAAAACTACAATTTTTTATTTGGGTTTGGTAAAGCGGAAAATTTTCATTTGTTTAAGGAAAAGGAGGGGCTCGAAGTAAAGTAAAGCAGAACTACAATATTCTCGTGAACTTACAATCAGTGTTGGTGTGGAAAATTTGGACACGGTTGACGAAAAAAAACAGAAGACCGAATTTAAGTGGAGTATGTGCGAAAAGGGAAGGTTTGAGTGAAATCAAATTATACAAAGAGAGTGCAAATTCTTTCAAAATGTGAGCAAACTAAAATTCAAGGCTCCCATTCAATCCATTCTTCTCTTTTCGGTAAAGCGAAATGGCTGAGGCTGTTGTTTCCGGTGTCATGACAAGAATTGGTGACTTACTCGTGAAAGAAAAAAAAGAAAAGAAAAACATTACAAAGGACTGTTACGCCACGCCCAGGAAATCAAAAGAAAGAAGGAAAAAAAGTGTTAGGACATATGTAGTTCAAGTCTATGAACATATGTCGCTATTTTATGTAGTTGGCTAATCCTTTGACAAAACGCACTTTACTTGTATTTGGATAGATCTAGGATGTGTTTAATACTTCAAAGAACATGTTGTTCAAGTTTAGTATTAAAGTCATGAAGATTAGACCAAGAAACAAGTGAAGAAAAAGTGTGTACTAAAGCTGGACACCTGGTGGACACTTGGCGGATAGCTGCTGGACACCTGCGGATAGCTGCTGGACACCTGCGGACAGATAGCTATCTATCGAGCCCGATCGATCGAGGTATCTATCGAGGTTTAATGAGGCTCGACACCTGCTATCTATCGAGCCCGATCGATCGAGGTTACGGGAATCAGAATTTTCAGATCCGATTTTTGGGCCAGGCTTTTGTATTTGTGTAGGGTTTCTTTTCTCACAACCCTAGGCATATATAAGGCATATTTTTGAGGCCGTCACATAAGAGAATACAAGGAGAACATATGCAAAAGGTGATTGAAGCCTTATTCTCTCTGAAAGAAGCTACTGCGTCTTATGCGCCTTAGGGTTTTGTAACCAAGTGCTTCTTGATCTTCATCGTGTGTATGAAGTGAAGAACTTTGCAGCCAACTTTCTTCTTCCTCAAGTTGGTGAGTGAGTCACGTACTGGGATTCGTGCAAAGGAGTTAGTCACGTACTGGGATCCGTGCATCAAAGGGTGGCGTTCATATATTGAAGAGTTCAGAGGTTCTCAAGCAGTAGAAGGTTTCTGCTGTGAGTTCATCTACGGGGATTGTAGAGTCTAGTGACAAAGGTTTTGTACTAGATCTGAAACTTCTCTTTACTATAGTGGATTGCTTTTCGGGAAGGTTTCCCCCCAGGTTTTTTACTGTGAAACTGGTTGGTTTCATTGGTTTTCCTGGGTCATCATATCTTGTCTTATTTATTTTTCCGCTGCACTTAGTTTTGACATGATATTGATGTTTGTTTGTTTTAACAAGTTTTATGCATAATAAATCTAATTAACAACTTGGGTTTAAAACTTGTTAATTGCATCAACCGGGGTCTAAATTTCCATCGATCGAGGTATCTATCGAGGTTTAATGAGGCTCGACACCTGCTATCTATCGAGCCCGATCGATCGAGGTTACGGGAATCAGAATTTTCAGATCCGATTTTTGGGCCAGGCTTTTGTATTTGTGTAGGGTTTCTTTTCTCACAACCCTAGGCATATATAAGGCATATTTTTGAGGCCGTCACATAAGAGAATACAAGGAGAACATATGCAAAAGGTGATTGAAGCCTTATTCTCTCTGAAAGAAGCTACTGCGTCTTATGCGCCTTAGGGTTTTGTAACCAAGTGCTTCTTGATCTTCATCGTGTGTATGAAGTGAAGAACTTTGCAGCCAACTTTCTTCTTCCTCAAGTTGGTGAGTGAGTCACGTACTGGGATTCGTGCAAAGGAGTTAGTCACGTACTGGGATCCGTGCATCAAAGGGTGGCGTTCATATATTGAAGAGTTCAGAGGTTCTCAAGCAGTAGAAGGTTTCTGCTGTGAGTTCATCTACGGGGATTGTAGAGTCTAGTGACAAAGGTTTTGTACTAGATCTGAAACTTCTCTTTACTATAGTGGATTGCTTTTCGGGAAGGTTTCCCCCAGGTTTTTTACTGTGAAACTTGGTTTCATTGGTTTTCCTGGGTCATCATATCTTGTCTTATTTATTTTTCCGCTGCACTTAGTTTTGACATGATATTGATGTTTGTTTGTTTTAACAAGTTTTATGCATAATAAATCTAATTAACAACTTGGGTTTAAAACTTGTTAATTGCATCAACCGGGGTCTAAATTTCCCAACAAAAAGAAAAGAAAAAAATTGCAACATCCAGGAGGAAGGGAAAAATAAAAAACAAAACAAAACAAGAAAAACAAAGAGAGACCAACGCACTGGACATGCACATGGGCATTTATTAAACTCCTCCAAACAGTTTTCTCCTCATTTCGAGAACAAAACATTTTGGGGTCCCAAAAAAAGCACCCAGACGCACCCTTTTTTTTTTTTTTTTTAATCAAGCACCCTCTAAAATGTTTGCGCTCTTATTTTTTCTAAAATACACTCTACCAAATGCACCCCCAGAGTTTCCCTCAAATTAAAGACAAGTAGAACCTCCATCAATGATTTTTATCTTTTATTTCTTTGGATTTTCTCCTCACCTCCCTCAGTCAATGCTAGATATAGGATACATAATATCCGTGTTAATGATGTATCAAAAAAAAAAAAATGACTTCACATTGACCTAGGGCTCATGACTGTCAGTCAAAGAAGAAAAGTTAATAAAAGCAAGCATCTTTTATCGAGATGAAGGTCATCGAGGTAGAAAAATGTGAGCGATATACAAAAATATAAAATATAATAATAAAATAAATTACTTTGTACACAACTTGTTTATAATTAAGGCTTAAAGCATTTCCATCTCTCTCTCTCTCCAACAACTTGCACATAGTCAGCTGTATATAACCATATTCATGTTATGTACCTGTTATCACTGATCCAATGGAAACAGAAGTGCCTAAAGGGCAGGGTTGAGTGAATTCTTACAAAGAGAGTGTAATTTCTTGCAAAGTCTGAAGTAACATCCAAAGTCCCTAATCATCTTCTTTCTGGTGAAGAGGAATGGCTGTGTCTGTTGTGTCCGGTGTGGTGACAAGGCTTAGTGACTTGCTCCTACAAGAAGCAATATACTTGATCGATGCGAGTGACAAAGCTCATGAGTTATACAAACAGAGCTTATACGGATGCAATTCTTTTTAAAAGATGCAGATGCGAAGCAGAATAAATCAGCGTTTATAAAGAACGGCGTTGCAGAAATGAAAGATCTTGCATATGATGCAGAAGATGTCATTGCGACTTATGCCCTCACAGTTGCATCCAGAAAGGGAAGAGGCATGCAAAAGTTCCTGAAGAGGTGTGCTTGCATCTTGGATGAAGGAATTACGGTGCATAAGGTTGGGTCAAAGATTGATGCTATCAAGAAGAGAATTTCTCATTTGAAACAGAGTTTTCAAGAATATGGCATAATAAGAGAATCAACCATTCAAGCTGATGGGCCGAGTTCATTGAATGAGCCACAACCAGGAATTTTTTTTTCATTTAACTTTAATTTTCTAAGAATATAGTTAGTTGTCCTGTTGCAAAACAAAGTGGGAAACTGGCATCTCGAGTTTTAAAAACTCGAGATTACGGTGGAACTCGAGTTTTAAAAACTCGAGACCCAAACGGTGGAAGATGATGTGGAAAAAAATTCCACGTAGAACTCGAGTTTTAAAAACTCGAGTTCCACTAATTTCCCCTGCCTTCGTCTTCTTCTCTTCTTTCCTTGTGTTTTCAGTGGTTCTCAATCCCAGGCACCCATTTCTTCAAAATCAATCCCATCTCCTTCAACCTCAACCTCCGTCTTCAGATTGTTATGGGTTTTTCTTCTTCTTCATCATCTTCGTTTCTTGTTTCTTCATCATCAGAAGCTTCCGTCGATTAGTTCGTCTTCAAATCATTATGGGTTTCGATTAGTTGGGTTTCCGTCGATTAGTTCATTTACTGGGTTTCGATTAGTTCGTCTTCAGTTCGGGTTTCCGTCGATTAGTTCGTCTTCAGATCGTTTCGGGTTTCTTCTGTCTTCAGATCGTCAGATCTTCATCATCTTCTGCTTGGTTTCTCTGTTTTTCTTGGGTTTTTATTTTTCTTTTACTGGGTTCTTCAACGTCGTTGCTGGGTTCTTCGTGGGTTTTCTTCCTGGGTTCGATCCGTTCTTCGTGTTCTCTGTTCTTCGCTCTGTTCTTCCTGGGTTTTCTTCCTGGGTTCGTGTTCTTTGTGCTTGAACGACGTTAAACTCGAGTCTGTAAGACTCGAGTTTGATTTCCTAGAACTCGAGTTTTACAGACTCGAGATCTACGTAGCATTTTCTGTAATCTTGTCCATGTCATCAAGCACAAAGCGAGTGTGTGGGACTCGAGTTTTAAAATAGAACTCGAGTTTCTAAAACTCGAGATGCTATTTTGTTAATATCTTCCAAACGTATGTTAACTTACTATTTTGTCCTTCCTCACGTTGCTACTCTGAAAATTCCCTCCCACAACCAGAGCAAAGAAAAACATATCCTTATCTTGAAGTTGACCCTGTTGGATTCAGGGACGGAGCTATGCTTTGGCATTGGGGGGCAATGGCCCCCCCAACTTTTTTGGAAATTTGATTTGTGTATGTATAGACACAAGTTTAATATTTGACTCCATAATATATACACTTAGCCCCCCTCCAAAATATTTACAAATTACCCCTTGAAACATCCAAAAAATAAAAAATAAAAATCGACTAACCATCCTCTTTGCCTAATTGCCCCAAGAATAATTGAAAAACTTTTAGACAAAACCTTAAAACCAGAAAAAACAAACCACAGTCCTCTCTTTGCGATGTGTTGTGTGAGGAAGAGACTCTAGCTGCTCTGCCCCTTTTTTTAATTTTATGAAACCTAGTCTCTGTCTCCCAATTCTTGCTTCTCTCTCTGCTTGTATGCAGTGATAAAGTATATAGAACTAGTAATGATGAGGGTAGTAACTGATATTTCTCAATTTTCAAGTATAAAGGAGAGGCCTTTAATATTTAGACCAAAAAAGAAAAGAAATTTTTTTTAATAAAAAAAAACTTGTGGCCATCGTTAGAGGATTAGAGTACTGGGTAGTGCTGTAGAGACTAATAAGAAGAGGGGAAAAAAGAAAAGAAAAAAAAAATTGATTGTTTGTTTGACTTCTTTTGGTCTTAGGAGAATAGAAAAGTTGTTTATTTAATGTTTTGTAATGAATTGTTTTTTTTTTTTTAAGAAACTTTGTAATATATTGTTGATGGGGTGTGATAAAATACAACTCCAATTTTGTCCATGAAGATCGTCCAGGACGAGCAAGGTGCTCAAGACGAGGTAAGCTGCCTTGACATGCTCAAGACGAGGTAAGCTATCTTGAAGGCCTCAGGACGAGGAATTATGGACGACACGTGGGCACTTGAAAAATTTATGAATGCGTAAAACGTCTCCGTATCATACGTGTAACCCCCAGTGACCGTTGCGCACAAAGTGTGTAACTCCTAAGCAGTTGAGGAAGTTACATTCAAACACAAACCTCCTCAAATCAAGGGGAGGTTACGAATCCAATAACCGCTCTTAAGACACTATATAAACGTTGGTTCAGACCAAGAAAAGGTACGTGAAATAATTCCTAAAAAGTTGGAACTCAAAAATAATTGAGAGAAGAATTGACTTTGTCATCGGAGGGTTATTGGCCGGCAACCCCGATCACCTTTGATAAGTTTTCGTTCTTTTTCAGGCTATCATGATCAAGCGTTAACCCTCTCTAATCCGAAGCATCCAACCTACCGATATTCTTCGCATCATCAGTTGGCGCTGTCTGTGGGAACTTAGAAAATCTTCGTTTCCTTTTCGTTCGTTCGATCGTTCTTTGTTCCTAGACAAAAGGCTGAATGGTTTGGACAAGATCAAGGGCTACCAGCCCAGGCCACCAAGATAGTAGGGATGCTTCTAGTAATCCCTACCGCGATCGCCAGTCAGCGCCCGCCGAGCGGCCACCGTCCATTCAACATATGCAGTCCATGGCTACTGCTATGGCCGAACTGACCCGCCAAAATCAGGAGTTGAACCGGGAAATCAACATGAGGTAACACCATGAAGGGCATGCAGAAGGAGGACCCCAAGGTCAGGAGGGTAGAGGAGAAAATGTTGAGTCCGAGGATCAAACAAGGGGTACTACTTCAAGAAGGGTGCCACATTTGGAGAGAGAAATGGACCAGATGAGAAAAGCCATGGAAGAAATGAAGGAGAGTATGAGGCGGGCGAACCCCGTAGAAGATTTCGTTCACCGAACGGACTCCCCATTCACGGCTTCCATCAACAGTCATCCTTTACCCCTAGTTCAAAATGCCTTCCCTGGATTCATACAATAGAAATCGTGACCCATGTGATCACATTGCTACTTTTAAGACTACTATGCACCTTCAAGGAGTTCTAGACGAAATTATGTGCAGAGCATTCCCTACCACACTTAAGGGACCAGCAAGGGTGTGGTTCAGCAAGATACCCCCAAACTCAGTCGGGTCATTCAAGAAGTTGAGTAAGATGTTTGTTAACAACTTCATTGGAGGGCAATGCCACAAGCGTTCTTCTTCCAGTTTGTTTATTATTGAGCAAGGAGAGAATGAGAGTTTATGGTCCTTCATTACCCGTTTCAATAGGAAGGCGTTGACGGTTGATGAAATGGATGACAAGTTGCTGTTGGCTGCTTTCCACAATGGGGTTAATTTTGACTTGTTCATTCATAAACTGTACGAGCAAGAGCCTCAGACTATGGCTGAATTCGTCCACTCAGCCCAGAACTTCATGAACGCTGAGGACGCAATAATAGCCAAGAAGAGGAAAAGGTCAGAACACTTGGAAATAGGTCACCAACGACATCCAGAGCAAGTTCCTCATCCCAAGAAGGCCTGGGTGGATGAGAAAAGGGATAGAGATGGTAAAAAGGCAAGTTCATCATCAAGAAGTCAGCAGTACACTCCCTTGAATACTCTGCTAGAGCAGGTCCTTATGCAAATCAAGGATGAACCATCCTTAAAGTGGCTAGAGAAAATGAAGGGAGATCCTAACAAGTGCAATAGGAACAAGTATTGCCACTTTCACAAGGACCATGGGCATGACACGGACGAGTGTTTTGATTTGAAGCAGCAGGTAGAGAACCTCATCAAACAGGGAAAGTTGAGGAATTTCCTTGGACGAGACCACAAGGACGAGAAGTTGAAGGCCAAGGTGGAAGAGTCCTCACGACCCCGCTAGGAGAAATAAGAGTTATTATAGGAGGAACCTCAGCAGCGCAGTCATCCAAATCGAGGAAGACATACTTGAAGGCGGTTCAAAATGTCCAGCTGTCAGGACGATCTCCCAGGACGAGGGAAGCTGACGAGCAAGCCATCACGTTCACGGACGAGGATGCTAGAAGAATTCATCACCCCCACGATGACGCGATTGTCATTATCTTACTCATCGCCGACTATACCACCAGAAGGGTGTTAGTAGATAATGGGAGCTCGGCAGACATTCTGTATTACCCTACTTTCCAACAAATGAGGCAAGGACGAGATCAGCTTCGTCCAGTGAGTTCGCCCTTGGTAGGATTTGGGGGAATGAAAGTACAACCGGTGGGCACCATCACACTGCCAGTAGTGATTGGAGGATACCCGCAGCAGATAACCAAGGAAGTAAACTTCCTTGTAGTTAATTGTTCATCATCATATAACGCTATTATCGAAAGGCCTACTTTGAATAGTTGGAAGGCAGTAACCTCTACCTACCGTTTGTTCGTCAAGTTCCCAACTGAACATGGCGTGGGTTAGGTGCAAGGAGATCAGTTAGCTGCTAGAGAATGCTACCTAGCTATGTTGGCGATGGACAAGCATTTACAGACGATGAGCATAGACGAAGGAAGAATCACAGCGGAGCCTGTTGAGGTGTTAGAAGATGTCCCCTTAGACGATGGTAGAGCTGAGAAGTTTACTAGAATAGGGGCGAGCATGGAAGAAGAGGCGAAGAATGCACTGGTCCAGTTTTTTAAGAAAAGCCTTAATGTCTTCGCATAGAGTCATGAAGACATGCCTAGCATTGATCCGAGTGTTATTACTCATCGTCTGACTGTATGTCCCTCCTCTAAACCCGTGCGTTAGAAGAAGAGGGTATTTGCTCCTGAGCGAGACAACGCCATCAAAGAAGAAATACAGAAATTGATTACGGCGGAGTTCATTAGGGAAGTTTACTACCCGGACTGGTTGGCGAATGTAGTCATGGTAAAAAAGGCCAATGGCAAGTGGTGAATGTGTGTGGACTTCACCGACTTAAACAAGGCTTGCCCAAAGGACAGTTATTCGCTGCCGTGCATTGACCAGCTGGTAGACTCGACGGCTGGTCACAGGTTGCTAAGCTTCATGGACGCCTTCTCAAGCTACAACCAAATAAGGATGGACGAGGCAGACCAAGAGAAGACTTCATTCATCACCAGCCAAGGGTTGTATTGCTACAAGGTAATGCCTTTTGGTTTGAAGAACGCGGGGGCGACTTACCAGAGGCTGGTGAACTAAATGTTTCGTCCTCAAATTGGAAGAAATGTAGAGGTCTACGTTGATGATATGCTGGTAAAAAGTTTGGACGAGGGAAAACATCTGGACGACCTTCAAGAGGCCTTTGACACACTTCGACGATACAACATGAAACTTAATCCAAGCAAGTGTGCCTTCGGAGTTTCATCAGGGAAGTTCTTGGGGTTCATGGTCTCACATAGAGGCATTGAGGCAAATCCAGATAAGATCCAAGCAATACTCAACATGGAACCGCCAAAAAACACCAAAGAAGTCCAGTCCCTTACAGGACGAGTTGCCGCCCTCAATAGGTTTGTTTCGAAAGCTACTGACAAGTGTTTGCCGTTCTTTAAAGTCCTCAGGAAGGCGTTTGAATGGACGGACGAGTGTCAAAGGGCCTTCCAAGATTTGAAGACTTACCTCACAAAGGCACCGCTACTAAGTCCATCCGTACCTGGTGAAGAGCTGTATTTGTATTTGGCGGTATCCCCGCATACCATAAGTTCCGCGCTGGTCAGGGAAGAAGAACGAGTGCAGAAACCGGTATACTATACCAGTAGGGCACTTAGAGGAGCCGAGGGACGGTACCCAATGATGGAGAAGTTAGCCTTCGCCTTGGTCACGGCTTCAATGAAGCTGAGGCACTACTTTCAAGCTCATGTCATCATTGTCTTAACGGATCATCCCCTAAAGAAAGCAATGAACAAGTTGGAAGCTGTAGGACCACTAGTCCAATGGGCAGTGGAGCTCAGTAAATTTGACGTCAGGTACCAGCCAAGGAATGTAGTAAAGGCGCAGGCGCTGGCGATGGCGAACTTCATTGCGGAGTTCACACTAAGCCAAGACGAGCTGGTCAAGGACGAGCGAATAAGAAGGTGGGTTGTCAACGTGGATGGATCATCTATAATGTACGCAGGAGGGATTGGAGTCATACTTAAGTCCCCAGAGGGTGATAAGTTGGAATATGCAGCCCGTCTACAGTACCAAACTACCAACAATGAAGCTGAATATGAAGCACTACTCAAAGGGCTGGAATTGGCTAAGTCCTTAGGAGCAGAGTCAGTAATAGTCAGAGGAGATTCTCAGCTAGTCATCAACCAGGTGAATGGAATGTGAGATGCTAAGGAAGATTGAATGAAAAGATATCTCAGCAAAGTGAGGAGGCTTGTACAAAAATTTTCAGAAGTGAGTTTTGTTCAACTCCCAATGGAGGAAAATATGGAAGCAGATGCGTTGGCAAGGGCAGCATCGGCAGGTGGAGTTATGGACGAAAATGGTAAAGTCCAATACATACCGAGCATAGACTTCCCGGAAATACAGCTAATTGGAGGGGAAGAAAGTTGGATGAGTCCAATTGTTATCTATCTAAAGGATGGGAAGCTTCCGGAAGACAAGAACGAAGCTAGAAAACTGAGGGTTAGGGCTGCAAAGTATGTCCTTATAAATGAAGTGCTTTACAAGCGAGGCTTATCTCAGCCCTACCTAAGGTGCCTAGCTCCCGATGAAGCAAATTATGTTTTGAGGGAGGTTCATGAAGGAGCATGTGGGAATCACTCGGGGGCAAGATCCCTTGTCCATAAGATCATTCGTGCCGGCTACTATTGGCCCACGGTTCAGGCAGATGCTAAGGCTTATGTCAAGGTGTGCGACCAATGTCAGCGCTACAGCAACGTCCCGAGGCAGCCGTCGGAGTACCAGACCCCAATGATGGCCCCGTGGCCCTTTGCGCAGTGGGGACTGGATATCCTAGGTCCTTTCCCCCTAGGAACCAGACAAATGAATTTTTTGGTAGTAGGAATTGACTATTTTACTAAGTGGGTGGAGACTGAACCCCTTGCAAAAATTACACAGCAAAATGTTAAGAATTTTGTTTGGAAGAATATTCTGTGTAGGTTCGGAGTACCGAGGGTGCTGGTATCGGACAATGGAAGACAGTTTGACAACGCACCGTTCAGGGACTTCTGTGAGCATTTCGGAATCAGAAATCATTACTCCTCACCCTCCCACCCACAGGCAAATGGACAAGCAGAGGTAGCAAACCGATCCTTGTTGAAAATCATCAAGACTTGGCTTGAGGGGGCAAAGGGGATATGGCCAAACGAGTTACCAGGCGTTCTTTGGGCCTATAGAACCACTGTGAGAACCCCGACAGGAGAAACTCCCTTCAAGTTAGCCTATGGAAGTGAAGCGGTCATATCGGCAGAAGTTCATATGGCTAGCCATCGAGTAATGATGTATCAGGAGAAACAAAATGAAGAACTACTTCATCTTGACCTCGATCTTATTGATGAGGTAAGGATGGATGCGGAGCAAAGAACAGCAAGGTACAAGAATCTTATGGCCAAGCAGCATGCTGCCATGGTGAAACCCAAACGGTTCAGCATAGAGGACCTCGTTCTCAAAAGAGTATCCTTGGCAACTAGGAACCCAGCTCATGGAAAATTGGGACCCAATTGGGAAGGACCATACATGGTAGTCAACTGCAAGAGGCAGGGGTCATATTACTTGGAAGCTCTGGACGGACGAAAGCTGGAGCATCTTTGGAATGTGGAGCACCTAAGAAGGTACTATCAGTAATGGGCTTGGACGAGCTTAATCAAGGACGAGATTACAATTATGGATGACTCTACTACTATGTTTAATATCTACTATTGTGTTCTTACTACTGCTACGGTGTGTACTAAGAATAAAGGTGCACTAGTTCTTAAACTTTTGCACCGTCTACGGACAAATTTGTGAAAGACAAGGTTGTGTATTATAAGTATTTTCCTAAGTACTTTCATAAGGCGCTAGCTTCTAAGCAGGTGCCATGTTTGTGAACAATGCATATGTAATGATATAGTTTGGATTTTCAATGTATTTTATGCATAAAATCTAACTCCCATGGTAAAACCAACGAGGGGGGCAAAATCTTAAAACGAATGAAAAATCCTTGGACGCAGGGATGTAACGTTCACAAGCTTTCCTCAAGACGAGGATAAAGTGTAAAATAAGCTAAGACACAAAAAAATTACAAGTCCATGGACGAGCATCTGACCAAGACACAGGTGCTCTAGGACGAGTCAAACGCTAGAAAACGTCCTTGACAAAAGGCCAACGCAAAGCTTATGGACGAGGCGAAAGCGAAAGCCTATGGACGAGGCAAATGGGCCAAACCTATGGACGAAGGAAACGTCTGAAAAGACTGTCACCAATTCGTCTATAGAAAAACAAATGGATGAACCAATAACATTGTCCATAAGCAAAGTATAAGGACGACCCTTTAATACTTAAGAAATATGCAAATCTCAATCACAACAATCACAGAGGGTAAGCACATCCATACAAAAACAAATAATGAATACAAATAGACATTCATTGAAATAGAGAAAAAGGGTAGACGACCATCATCCAAGAACCCTTACATAAATTAAGCCTTAAGGCAATTGTTAATAAACTCGTCTATAACACTCTAGACGAGGTAATTGTACTCCTATACATTTCAATAAAAAAAAAAAAAAAAAAGAAGCAAATCAAATTACATCAAAGCAAAGACATCTCAAACGGGTGGAGTGTTGGCATTGGGCTCGTCTTGAGGTGGCAAGGTGGTAGCGTCGTCCTCCACGTTAATATCTTCAGAGCTGGTCTGGACGAGGGAGCTTGTAGACGCCCCACCAAGGTTGAGCTTGATAGAACTGAAGTCCACTTCGGGGAATTTGTCCATGGCGTCCATCCTAAAATCCTCGAAGCCAACTGCATAGTTGGCGTCCATTGAATTAGTGAATTCTTTGGACGCCTTGAACTCTGCAACGACGTCTCCTCTAGCTTTTTCTAGAAGGGCTTCAAGCTCGTCGTTCCTCTTTTGAAGGAAGGCAAGACGATCATCCTTCTCATACACTTCAGTCTCCAGCTCAACGACGCGGATTTGCAAGTTCTCCGCATCGTCCTTGGCCTTAGCTGCTACCTCTGCCCACCTCTTAGACTCGTCCCTTCCTTTTTAGACCGTTTTCTTCAACAGCACCCTTGTCTTGTCTAGTTCAGTTGCCTGCCTAAACGCGGCGATGAACTTAGACATTGCCTGCATAAATCAAAGCTTTATTATAATGCATACCTAAGCTAATAGCAAGACGAGACAACATATAAAACCTACATACCTTGAAAAGATCGTGGACGCCAGAACGCTCAAAGTCCTTCAACAACATGTTGTAGCACGCCGTTACATCCTCGTCTGTTACAACCTTCTCAAACTTCTCCCAAGCCAAATCCTCGTTCTCGAAAAGATTGTGAGGAACTTGGTGAGAAGGTTGAGACGAGGTTGGGACTTCAACTCTAGACGGGATAAATGGAGGAAGTTCTGGCTCAACGTCCAAGATCTGAACAAGATGGCTGGGAGGGACTAGAAGAGAGCCAGGTTGATCCTTAGCTTGGACGTCTTGAGGCTTGGATAACTTGTGCTTGGCAGAAGAGGAACTCCTCCACGGTAAGAGGACGGTTCCCCTCAAACACATCCCTCCACAAAACTTGCATAGCTACTTCTAGACGCCATGCATTGGGGTTAAGTTGACATATACCTAATCCTAACCTAGAAAGTAACTCTCTGGCGAAGGCATTGAGGGGCAACCTCAAACCCCCCAAGAGGTAAGCCTCGTAAATACCAACTCCAAAACGAGGTTGGCAACACCACCCATCACGAACAGGTAGCCTAGGGTTTAAACTGTTAGGGATTTGGTACCTAGTTTTGAGAAGATCCAACTTCCTCTCGTTCATCTTAGAACCAACCCCTACAGCACAAGTGTAAACTACCTCCTCCTCCTCGTCTTGAGCAGAAGACGAGGGAGCACTTGTGCCAGCCCTAGAACCAGACTTAACCCTCGTCCTGAGCTGTTCCTGGAATACCTCTAAAGGAACTCCAGGGACGCCAAACGTATACTCGTCTGTGGTATTCCCATCACTACTGCTATTACTACTCCTAGAACTACTATCACTAGAACCATTAAAGCTACTGGGGTCTTGGTACTTGTCTATAGCTTTGACAGTGCTATCGCTAAACGAGGAAAGGACTACCTCAGACATTTTTAAGGAAGAAACTTAAATCCTGAGGACGAAGATTGAAGAAAATAGTTGGAACTAGATGAGAGAAGACTATGGACGCAAGAAACTTCTAGACGAGGCGCTAAGACAAGGGAGGTCGAGGAAGAAAATTTGAGAAAATGAGGAGGGTAGCGGAGGAATTCTACTATTTATAGGCATTGACCCCAGTACACGAAGCGACGCAACCAGCCAAAAAGCGACAAATGGCACGTCCCTCGAAAAACGAGCTGACATGATTGGTCTCCAGTTAGATCATGACAAGTGGCACTTACAACAACTGACATAAGGACCCCTGTCCAAATAATGGCGTTAGTGGATATAAGTCCTAGACGACCCATGGACAAGGGGGCAACTGATGGGGTGTGATAAAATACAACTCCAATTTTGTCCATGAAGATCGTCCAGGACTAGCAAGGTGCTGAAGACGAGGTAAACTGTCTTGACGTGCTGAAGACGAGGTAAGCTGCCTTGGTGTGTTCAAGACGAGGTAAGCTGCCTTGAAGGCCTCAGGACGAGGAATTATGGACGACACGTGGGCACTTGAAAAATTTATGAATGTGTAAAACGTCTCCGTATCATACATGTAACCCCCAGTGACCGTTGCACACAAAGTGGGTAATTCCTAAGCAGTTGAGGAAGTTACATTCAAACACAAACCTCCTTTCAAACACAAACCTCCTCAAATTAAGGGGAGGTTACGAATCTAATAACCGCTCTTAAGACACTATATAAACGTTAGTTCAGACCAAAAAAAGGTACGTGAAATAATTCCTAAAAAGTTGGAACTCAAAAATAATTGAGAGAAGAACTGACTTTGTCATCGGAGGGTTATTGGCCGGCAACCTCGGTCACCTTTGATAAGTTTTCGTTCTTTTTCAGGCTTTCAAGATCAAGCGTTAACCCTCTCTAATCCGAAGCATCCAGCCTACCGATATTCTTCGCATCATCAATTGTTAATATTAATACTGTTGTGACTTTATTATCAATAAATTATTAACATTAAATTTGTTATGTGCTATGGGCATGTTTATTTGGGTTTATGTTTGGGATTAATTTCGTGGGGAATGTTGTGGATTTGGGTGTCCTTAGTATTATTCAAAGAAGAGTTCTAATAATGATGATTTAGTGTTGCTAACCTTTAGTGTTGATGCCCTAATTTTTGAAATTCCTAAAATAAAATCTTGAGAAATCACCAACAATGAAATTGGTATTTTTTTTTTGAGAGAGTTTCAACCTATGACATCCGCTCCTAATGATAGCTCTTTATCATCAGACCAAGACATCAATCAGTTTTTGGTATAGGCAGGGATTAAACCCCAGATCTCTTATACAACCATCAAAGACTTTACCAGTTGAGTTAACTAGAACCCACATGAAATTGGTATTAGTTTATATATTGTAGTGTGATTTTGGATTGCATTTGTAATATGAGATTATGATGTTAATGAACATGACAAAATTCGATAAGCTTACATTAAGCTTGCCACCCCTAGTTTTGAAGTTTGGCTTCGTCCCTGGTTGGGTTCAACGATGATCTAGATAAATTGGTGGAGATTTTGCTGAAAGAAGAGGAAGGCAATACTAAAGTTGCTTCCATATGTGGTATGGGTGGTCTGGGAAAGACCACTCTTGCCAGAATGGTTTATAGCCACCCCAGAGTCAAGGAGCACTTCAACTACTGCGCTTGGGTATGTATCTCACAGCAATGTCAAGAAAGACCTGTTTGGGAAGAAATTATGATTAACTTTCTCCCAAAGGAAAAATCTCAAAACGATCAAAAGAAAGAAATTAAAGGGTGGAGTGATGGAGATCTTATCAGGGAACTTCGTGAAGTTCAGCAAAACGAAAGGTGTTTGGTTGTTCTAGATGATATTTGGAAAATTGAGCATTGGAACATTTTATGCCAAGTCTTCCCGATGAAAGATACTAAAAGTAAGATATTCCTTACGTCTCGCAATACTGACGTGGGCCACGCGGCTTTGAAAGTGGATCCTACAGGACGAGGTATTCATAACCTGGAGTGTCTTAAGTCCTGAAAAGAGTTGGGAATTGCTTGAAAAGATGGCAATATCTTGGAGATTAGGTACAAGTAATATGTAGTACTACTTTATTAAATTTTCTTTTTTGGAAATATTTTAATTTGAAGAAATTTTTCTTTTCGTTTTTCAAATTAATTTGACATAAAAAAAAGAGTAGCGGAAGGTGTGATACTTGAATAAAAAATATTTAGGGTATCTTTAGTGGAATATAATAAACAAACACAATTAATTAATATAAAAGAATTTAAAAGACAAAATAAAAAATAACTTTATAATATTAAATTTTGCTAGTTCTAAATGAAAACATTATGCGTGTTTTTTTTCCTCTAATATCAATCGTTATTTGGAACTTGTGAATGTGGAAAGTAGAAACTTTTTAATCCCAAAATTATGAACAAAAATGTCGCCTCAAGGAAAAACAAAGGGTCTTATTTCAATTTCATTTGGTATGGCTAAATTGCATTTGATGACATCAAAACATAAAATTTCATTATGACGAATCAAAGATAGAGAAATATTTCTTTAAAATATTTGAGCAAGTGTACGTAAATGCCGGTTACATAATTTTTTTTTTTTTTGAAGAGCCGGTTACATAATTTTAACAATAGATAAATTAATGCATATAAACTCGACAAACTTTAATTTTAAATTGTGTAAATAATTCTTGTCACTCTAGACATAAATTTGACAAATGGTCAAGCTTACAGTTCATATTTAAAGTAGATGCGAACCAACTAATGATAATTCCAGAAACTGAATACTAATGCACATAAAATGAAATTAAAAATAAGGGTCCATTTGGTTGAAGGAATGGGAGAATAGAAAATATTTTGTTTTCTCTCTTATGTATTTGGTTGGAGGGGTAGAAAAATGAGAGGATGAAAAACTCTTTCGTTTGGTTGGAGAGAAAAAGGGAAGGATGAAAAATGTTATTTATATAAATTGACTATTATACCCTTATTACATAATATGTGAAGGGTAGGTGAAGGGGTATTTGTGTAAAATAGATTTCTCATAACTTTTTTCTTCTCATTTTCTTTTTAATTTGGGAGGATTAAAAAAGTGGGCACAGGAGGGAAAACTTTCTCTCCTATTTTCCGTCTCTCATATTTTCCTTCCTCAACTAAACAGTGAAAAACAACATTTTTCACCATATTTTCCTCTCTCTATTTTTCATCTTCTTTGTTTTCACCCAACCAAACGCACCCTAAGTTTAGTTGGATTTTAAATTAATTTGTGAAACTGATATGGCCAAGCGCCTCTAGATGGGCCACCATATATTATTATACGCTATAAAGTAGTGTTATTGACACAATAGTTTTACAATAAATTTACAAAAATTAAGTCAAGATAATAAGTTGTTACTAGTTTTCATCTTAGTCTATTACTAATATCCCTCATTTACCTACTATTAACAGCTTGTAAGAGGTGACACGAGCATTAGTTCGATGGTTCAAATGAATCCTTAAGTAGGCAAAAAAAAAAAAAAAAAAAAAAAATTAGATACAATTTTTTTTTGACCCCCCTAAAATAAAATTTTAAACACCTTGAATATGATCGCCTTAACAATTTATTCTTGCTAGTAAAGTTACAATTAATTAATACTTTTGACCAAATCGGTGACAATGAGTGAAGTGGCTAAATTTGAATATGCTTTTAATTGTTATTTGTTAAGTGGGGATTGGGGCGTGAGCCAGTTAGTCAATCAGTGGTTAGCAAAATGTTCATACTAAAAGATAATTAAACAATTATACAAGGAGTGATTCTAAAATAAATAAAACAAATTAGATAAGGGGCATGACACAGGGTAGTGATTGAATGAAGTAAAAAACAAATGTTAATACGTGAAAGATTTTCTTAATAAAGTTATAAAGATCAATAATTGTCAAAGTTGAGTTGAATTGTTAAATAAAATAATTGTAAAGAGTATATGTATTATATTTGGAGGTATTTTTAAGATTTGATTTTAGATGGGACAAAAATTACATTTGACACTCAAATTTACATGTGTACATATATGTATAGCAATTGAGAGTCTGAGAGACTGAGACTCATTAGAAAAACAAGAATGTGCATTCTCAAAATAAAAAATAAAAAGGACAATGAACTTTGAAATATGTACGGAGCATAAAATGAAATTTTTTATCTTATGTCAAAATTTTGTTTTCCAGTTGTTCATTTACTTTAATATTAATTGCAAGTGATAACTAACGAAGACGAATAAAAGTACTAAATGTTAAATCAAATCATTGTTTGAAAGCACTTGTCATCAATTTTAAATCTTTAAGAAAATAAGAACTAGAATAAGACCATGACTTTTTTTTTTTAATTATTAATTTTCATTTATAAATAATAGTTGCACTTCAAAGCCTATATATTAGCAAATTACATGATCGATTTGATTTGCAACAAAAGTAATCTCAATCTTACAAATGTTTGACAACTTTTGTTTTTGTTTTTTTTCCTGCCCCTTTCCTTTGAATGATTTCTTATCAGTATTTTTCCAGACTTAGTTTCCTTTGTGAAGTTATTTTCTTCTTTGAACAAGTCATTATCAATATTTTAATTGAATGTTCTACCAACATGGAATAAATGAAAGTTAGATGTAAACTATTTCGTGAGCTCAAAATTTATAATGAAGATTGGAGATTAAAGTACGAGTCACAAGATTGTGGGACGTTTACAATCTAAAAAATAATGAATTCATTGATCTTTATATGGTTTTTATTTCTTAGAAGAACATGTTAGATATACATGCAATAATATGATGTATTTTTAAATATCAATTTTGTGGGGGGTAAAAGCGTCAAAACACCATATGGGCCTGAGGCCCAGTCCGAGGACGTGAGTCCCACTAAACGGGTTACGTGTCGGGAGCAAGGCCACCTAACACTGGGTTCCGAGGGCAGCCGAACAGATTGCCAGCCTGTCGGAAATGAGCCGAGGGGAGAGTCTCCTTGGACAAAGGCTGGAAAAAGAACATGGTGGTAAAGCGCCCAGGAGAGGGCCCCTGAGGGTCGGCGAGTCATCCCACTTCTCAGATGAGATGACGAGATGGGAGACAAGGGGGACGTGCTTTGCACACAACCCCTGCCACCGCATTAATGACTCCTCACCCACCCGCCTGGCCGCATTAATGGAGAAATGACTATTGAGGGGACGGTGACCAGCCTTAAGGGCATTGGGGAGCGTTTTCAGGGAAAAGACAGGTGGGAGCCAGGTATGGGGAGTATAAATAGAGAAGGGAAGACCATTAGAAGGGGGGATTTTTGGGCTGGAAAAGGGAGAAGAAGAAGGACTACCTCCAACTAAGAAGAGAGGCGGGGGAAAGGTGCAGACAGACGTTCTCGGCCAACGACCAAGAAAGGAGCCATAGCGTTCTCGGATACCCTGGCTTGACTCCAATGGACATACCCACGCTTCATAGCTTCCTAGAGCCCCAAGAAATTTAGGCTTTCAGCCCACTCTCTACAAATTCTATTGTAAAGGCCACCTGGGCCAACCCAGTCATACATTTGGGCCTAAGGCCATTTTGTGTCCTTACAATTGGCGCCGTCTGTGGGAAGCCTTGATCAAAGGGACTGAAAGTGCCATGGAAGGTTCGGGTTCGCGTCATACGGAGTCCAAGGGGTCCCAGCGCGAGGACCACCTTGTGCGGTTAGAAGGAGAGCGCGAAGCCAGTGTCCACTCAGAGCGTTCGCATGGGAGGAGCCGGACACACGGTGGCAGTGGGACCTCCCGCGAGAAAAGTGTTGAGACCCTGCAAAGGGAAGTTGATCATCTGAGAAGGAAGCTACGCCGGGAAAAACGGAGGCGCACGCCTTCTCCTTCAGACCGGTCTTCATCGGGTGCCAGTAGTAGCTCCGACAGCTCCAGGTCCAGGACTCCCCTTAGCGAGTCTTCTTCCCAGGGGGATGAACGCCGTCGCCCACTCAGAGACAAGGGAACGTCCTCCAGAGGCCTGGCCAACAATGCACTGAGCAAGGCGCTCCACCAAATTTCCAAATCGCCCTTCACTCGGAGGATTGAGAAGGGAAAGCTCCCAAGAAAGTTCACCCAGCCAACCTTCACAATTTACAACGGGAGGACGGACCCAGTAGAGCACGTGAGCCACTTCAGCCAGAGGATGGTGGTGCACTCGAAGAATGAGACCCTGATGTGCAAGGTCTTCCCTTCCAGCTTGGGGCCCGTCGCGATGAGGTGGTTCAATGGCCTGAAGGCGAGCTCTGTCGATTCCTTCACAGAGCTCACCAGGGCATTTGGTGAACGGTTCATCACCTGCAGCAGGATCCCTCGGCCCCTGGATTCGCTATTGTCCATGGCCATGAGAGAGGGAGAAACCCTCAGGGCATATACTGACAGGTACTAGGAGATGTACAACGAGATCGATGGGGACTTCGACGAGGTGGCCATAAGCACCTTCAAGGTCGGCCTGCCAAACGATCATGACCTGAGGAAGTCACTAACCAGGAGGCCTGTCAAGAGTGTACGACGTCTCATGGACCGCATCGATGAGTACACACGGGTGGAGGAGGATCAACTGCAAGTGAAGGCGAGGGTGAAGGTTATCCCTCAGGAGAGGAGGGATTTCAGGTCGGACGGGTATAGCAACAGTAGGCCGAGGAGAGAGTTTGTCGGACAACCACGTCGGATACCAACGCAGGCAGTCGGCGTTGTGTTCCGCGAACCCATGCAGCGGGTGTTTGAAAAAATTTGCCACGAACCCTACTTTAGATGGCCCAGCAAGATGATAGGAGATCCCTCAAAGCGAAACCAGAACCTTCACTGCCAGTACCATCAAGAGCACGGCCATACAACCGAGAACTACAAGAACCTGCGCTACTACCTTGAACAGTTGGCGAAGGAGGGAAAGTTGAGGCAGTTTGTGCACGACCAGGGGAGGGCGGGGGAACATCATGGTCCGACGGGCCAGGGCCACCACGCACCAAGGCCTCCTCTGGGAACCATCAACACCATCCTCGCAGCTCCTTGGAGGACTGGCTTGCGCCCTTCGAGGGTGATGAACGTGGTGCGAGCCCATACCGGGGGCTCTGGCCCCGAGCCAAAGAAGATCAAGGGCAATGAGCCGCCCACACTGGCCTTCTCGGACGCTGACAAGGAAGGGACCATCCAACCCCATGACGACGCCCTGGTCATAATGCTAAGGATTGGAGGCTATGATGTAAAGAGGGTGATGGTGGACCAGGGAAGCGGCGCAGACATCATGTACCCCGACCTGTACAAGGGGCTGAACCTGAGGGAAGAGGATCTCTCGGCCTACGACTCGCCCCTGATAAGCTTCGAGGGAAAGATGGTGATCCCTAGGGGCAGATCAGATTGTCCGTACAGTCGGGACCGGCAGTGGTAGAGGTGGATTTCATCGTGGTGGATGCCTACTCCCCGTATACGACCATTGTGGGGAGACCTTGGCTGCACGCCCTAGGGGCTGTCCCCTCCACCCTCCCCGTCAAGGTGAAGTTCCCTTTTGGCGGTCGAGTCGAAAAAATCATCAGGAGCCAGTCCGCGGCAAGGCAATGCCTGACCGCCGCAATACTACGCAGGCCGGATGCCGAAGCCGCGACCCCGGCAGCTCAGACCTCATAGCAATTAGCCTCCTCTGCCACCGCCGGAGCAGCAGTGGTGGGGGAGCCCGCGTGTGAAGGACTAGACAGGGTCCCCGTGGACGATGACCCGGAAAGGTTCTTCCAGATTGGGGCTTGTTTGCCGACCAAAGAAAAGGAGGAGTTGGTTACGTTCTTGAGGAGGAACCTCGACGTATTCGCATGGGACGAACACGAGATGCCCGGAATCGACCCAGGCTTCATATGCCACCACCTAAATGTTAACCCGGCGATAGTGCCGAAGAAACAACCCCCTCGGCGCTCCTCAGCCGAACACTCCGAAGCCGTGAAAGAGGAGGTCATCAAGCTCAAGAGGGCTGGGGCTATCAAGGAAGTATTCTACCCCGAATGGTTGGCGCACACAGTCGTGGTAAAGAAGAAAAACGGGAAATGGAGGGTGTGTGTGGACTTCACGGACCTCAATAAGGCATGCCCCAAGGACCCGTTCCCGATGCCACGCATAGATCAACTGGTAGATACGACGGTCGGCCACCCCCGCATGAGTTTTCTGGACGCCTTTCAGGGGTATCATTAGATACCACTAGCTCTGGAGGACCAGGAGAAAACCGCCTTTGTGACCCCCACCAGCAACTACCATTACAAGGTGATGCCCTTCGGTCTGAAGAACGCAGGGGCTACCTATCAGAGGATGATGACTCGGATGTTCGAGCCACAGCTGGGAAAGACCGTCGAAGTATATGTAGACGACATGGTCGTGAAGAGCAAAGCCGTAGCAGACCATGTCGCCGACCTGGACAGCACGTTCCAGACTTTGCGGGAATATAAGTTGCGGCTGAATGCCTCTAAGTGCTCCTTCGGCGTAGGGTCTGGTAAATTCCTAGGCTACATGCTCACTCACAGGGGTATAGAAGCCAATCCCAAACAGATCACCGCGATCTGCAACCTGCAACCACCTCGAAACCCGAAGGAAGTCCAGAAGCTGGCAGGGATGACGGCCGCCCTCAGCAGGTTTATTTCCCGCTCTGCGGACAGGTGCCGACCTTTCTTCCAACTACTAAACAAGTGGAAGGGATTTGAATGGACCGAGGAGTGTTCCCTGGCGTTCCAGCAGCTGAAGGAATACCTCTCTCAGCCACCAGTTATGTCCCGCCCCGATCCAGATGAAGTCCTGTTTGCGTATCTTGCGGTGGCTGCCCACGCCGTCAGCCTGGTCTTAGTAAGGGAGGACGCCGGTATACAAAGGCCGGTTTACTACGTGAGCAAGTCCCTGCAGGAGGCCGAGATCCGGTATTTGCCATTGGAAAAGGCGGTGCTAGCTGTGGTGCACGCCACTCGTCGGCTCCCGCACTATTTCCAATCTCATACGGTCGTCGTTTTGACCCAACTCCCACTTAAGTCCGTCTTGCGAAGCGCAGACTACTCCAGCATAATCGCCAAATGGGGGGCCTTTTTAGGGGCCTTCGACATTAAGTACCTCCCTCGCACGTCTGTAAAGGGGCAAGTCCTAGCCGACCTGGTTGCAGAGTTCATTGAACCCTCCTTGGAAGAAAGCCTAGCGGCATGCGGCTTAGACAGAAAGCTAGTCGGCGTAGCCTCATGCGAGAAACATCCGGTGTGGGAAGCTTACGTGGACGGAGCCTCGAACCAAAGAGGTTCGGGCGCTGGGGTAGTCCTGATATCGCCGGATGGGATCGTCATCGAGAAGTCTCTAAAGATAGCGTTCCCGGCAACCAACAATGAGGCCGAGTACGAAGCCTTGCTAGTAGGAATGGACATGATTTGGAAGATGGGAGGAAAGGCGGTTCGAGTGTTCTCGGACTCGCAGTTGGTGGTCGGCCAGGTGGAAGGGAAATTGGAGGCAAAGGAGCCAAGAATGCAGGAATATTTAGCGCGCGCCTTGCGCCTACGGGCCCAGTTCGAGTCCTTCTCACTGTCGCATATTTCCAGAAGCGGGAACACTCACGCAGACTCCCTGGCGACTCTCGCAACCTCATCGGCACGTGACCTTCCTCGGGTCATTCTCGTTGAAGACCTTCTTAAGCCAGCTGGAACGGGCTGCCAGGCCATGCGGGTCCAGCAAATCAGAACAGGGCCCAGTTGGATGGACCCCATAGCGTTGTTCCTGAAACACGACACGTTGCCTGAGGACAAGACAGAGGCCGACAAGATCCGTAGAAAGGCTCCTCGGTTCTGGCTGTCCGAGGACGGCAAGCTCTATAAACGCTCGTTTTCGGGGCCATACCTGCTGTGTGTGCACCCGGACGGGACGGAGCAGCTCTTGGAAGAGTTGCACGAGGGGACTTGCGAAAGCCACACGGGCGGAAGGTCACTAGCCCACAGGGCCCTTACGCAGGGGTACTGGTGGCCGAACATGCAGAGAGAAGCACAGGAGTACGCGAGGAAGTGTAACCAGTGTCAGAGGTATGCGCCAAACATCCACCAGCCTGGTGGCGTTCTCAATCCTTTGGTCAGCCCTTGGCCGTTCGCACAATGGGGCTTGGACATAGTGGGACCGTTTCCAAGGGCAGCGGGCAATAAGCGATGGCTGCTTGTCGGGACGGACTACTTCACTAAGTGGGTTGAAGCCGAGCCGCTCTCGAATATCCAGGACGTGGACGCGAAGAGATTCGTCTGGAAGAATATCATCACCAGATTTGGGATTCCCCGCACCCTCATCTCGGACAATGGGCTGCAGTTCGACAGCAAAGCCTTCCGGAAGTACTGTGGAGACTTCGGCATCACGAATAGGTACTCCACCCCAGCTTACCGGCAAGGGAACGGCCAGGCTGAAGCCACGAACAAGTCGATAGTCAATGGGCTCAAGAAAAGACTAGACGATACGAAGGGCCGATGGGTGGATGAGGTACCGCACGTGTTATGGACTTACCGAACCACGCCGCGAAGATCCACCGGCGAGACTCCTTTCGCGATGACGTATGGCGCCGAGGCCGTGATTCCTGTGGAGATGGGGTTCCCAACGATGAGGACGCAGTCCTTCGCCCCAGAAGCCAACGACAACATGCTGCTGGAGGGGCTGGACTTGGTGGAAGAAAGGCGGGAAAACGCCATGGTCCGACTAGCCAGTTACCAGCAGCAGCTCAAACGGGGGTACGACTCTCACGTACGGTCCAGACCTCTCGCCCCGGGAGACTTGGTCTTAAAGAAGGTCGTAGGTACGGCAAAAGACCCATCGTGGGGGAAGTTAGGGCCGAATTGGGAGGGTCCCTACCGGATAACCTCAGTGGCCGGTCTGGGAGCATATTACCTAGCCGACCTGGATAACAAGCATGTAAAGCGACCTTTCAATGTAAATAATCTTCGAAGGTACTACTACTAATGAAAAGTGTGTCCGCCATGTGTTTAGATATCATTGTATCACGCCAATTGTCGAATACTATTATCCCTATCCGTCCAACCAAATTTTAATTAAGTGTTAATGTCAACCTTGGTTGCGCCAGGTCCTCGGACCTTCTGCCTTGGGAAAATTTAACACGGTCCAAATTTTAATTAAGTGTTAATGTCAACCTTGGTTGCGCCAGGTCCTCGGACCTTCTGCCTTGGGAAAATTTAACACGGTCCAAATTTTAATTAAGTGTTAATGTCAACCTTGGTTATGCCAGGTCCTCGGACCTTCTGCCTTGGGAAAATTTAACACGGTCCAAATTTTAATTAAGTGTTAATGTCAACCTTGGTTACGCCAGGTCCTCGGACCTTCTGCCTTGGGAAAATTTAACACGGTCCAAATTTTAATTAAGTGTTAATGTCAACCTTGGTTACGCCAGGTCCTCGGACCTTCTGCCTTGGGAAAATTTAACACGGTCCAAATTTTAATTAAGTGTTAATGTCAACCTTGGTTACGCCAGGTCCTCGGACCTTCTGCCTTGGGAAAATTTAACACGGTCCAAATTTTAATTAAGTGTTAATGTCAACCTTGGTTACGCCAGGTCCTCGGACCTTCTGCCTTGGGAAAATTTAACACGGTCCAAATATTAATTAAGTGTTAAATGTCAACTGGGGCTAAGCCAGGTCCTTAGACCTTCTGCCTTAGGAAAATTTTAACACACTGACGATTTATCATGTTAATGTCAACCTTGGCTAAGCCAGGTCCGAGGACCTTCTGCCTTGGGAAAATTTAACATGCAATTTATTCATTCCTTTTAAGTGTTAATGTCATCCTTGGTTACGCCAGGTCCTCGGACCTTCTGCCTTGGGAAAATTTAGCACGGATCAACATTAATTAAGTGTTAAATGTCCACTGGGGCTAAGCCAGGTCCTTAGACCTTCTGCCTTAGGAAAATTTTAACACGCTGACGATTTATCATGTTAATGTCAACCTTGGCTAAGCCAGGTCCGAGGACCTTCTGCCTTGGGGAAATTTCACATGCAATTTGTTCATTCCTTTTAATTGTTAATGTCAACCTCGGACCCTTTTGCCGTATGCGAATTTGACATGGTGTGACCAATTCTTACTAAATGCTAAAATTGAAACTTAACGAACAACTTTGCTTAAGGTTGAGATGCTCTCGTGGCTAAACCGCACCTATCCTAATGACGGACGGTAAGTTACGCAATAAAAGCAACGAAATTCAACAGTTACGCAATAAAAGCAATACGACAAATAGATTATACTACAAAGGAAAAGAAACGAAATTCATAGATGGTAAGTTGTTCGGTACACATTTGGAGCGAAAGAAATTACAAACAAAATGATTAAAGCCTACATAACAGCAATTCACAAAAGATGGTAAAAGTGCACAAAAAGAAGTGAACGAGGCCCGACGCTGCCTATCCCTGGATCCTCAGTGGTGGCTCCTTGGTCTTGCCTTCAACTTTGGTTCGCTCTGGCGCGACCTTGGACGGATCTTGAACCTCTTTTCCTTTGTCCTTAGGATTGGGGAGAGGCGAAGCTTGGCCAGTTGGCTCGCCCAACTCCACCACTGGAGCGCCGACCTCTTCAAGGGGTAGGACCTGGTCCGAGGAGGGAGGTGCCGAGAAAAGGGGAACGTCATCAATAAGTCGGATATCTTCTGGATACCAGACCTTCTCCGCAGCCCTTAGCTCGGAGCCGGCAGGGACGCCCGCAGCATTCAGGGCTTCCGCCCAAACCAGCTGGCAGTATTCCCTGTATAGCTCGCCCAACTCCTCCGTAAGGCGATTCTCCGTGTCCTCTACCCCCTGGTTGTATGCAGCCTTAGTGGCGGCGTCCACGGTCTCTCGGACGGTCCGAGCCGCTTCCTCCGCCTGCGCGATCCCCATCTTTAAATCCGAGACCTCTTGCCCCGCCTTGGTAAGGGCCTCGTCCTTTTGATGCAAGAGCTTGCGCTGGGCTTCCGCTTGCGCCTCCGCCGACTTGAGACCAGCGTCCAAGCTCCTCCTCTCCGTCTGCTCCAAGGCCAGCTTGGCTCCCAGGTCGGTCTTCTCCGCCTCAGCTCGGCCAAGGTTCTTCTCGACCTCGGCCCTTGCCGCCTGCTCAGCCCCGACCTGGGTCTGGTAATGCTCGACCAAGGCA
This sequence comes from Castanopsis chinensis, assembly GCA_032878915.1. NCBI lineage: Eukaryota > Viridiplantae > Streptophyta > Magnoliopsida > Fagales > Fagaceae > Castanopsis > Castanopsis chinensis. The sequence continues at coordinate 5,403,013 of JAVQMG010000104.1, read as the reverse complement.
TCAGCAGCGAAGGCCTCCTGGATGGCCTGTGTAAAGGGCACCAACAGAAACTTGTTAGATACAAGCGCCCCGCGCAGGGTCTAAGACAAAGAACAGTGTTTGATTCTTACCAGGCCCAAATTCCTCTTAAGGGAGAGAAAGAGACGCGTGCGGCCCGTCCTCCCCAGCTCCTCTATGTCCCTTGGCAGAAGCAGGGGCCTCTCCAGCGAGCTGGCCAGGTGGAGGGCCTGACCTCTCTGGTAGTCTCGGAGGCTCGCCTGGTTTGAAATGGGAGCCCCGTCCACCTCCAGAGGGGGAAACCAGCTAGCCTCCCCTCGGCGGACCTCAACCTGCCCGCGGATTTCCCCGCTTTCCACAGAGGAGGCTCGTCCCCCACCTCTAGCAACTTGCTGCTACTGCTGCTGCTGCCTTAGGTGCTTCTGTTTTTTCTCTCGCTCCCTATCCGCCTCCTCATTCTCGTTCCTTCTTTTTTTCGGAACGTTGGGAGGAGGGGGGAGTTGTTCGGAAGGAGGAGGTGGTGGGGGCGAGTGTATCCTCGTCTGGGACCCTGAAGCATCATCCTTGGGGGCTTTGGCCCCCCTCTTCTTGGCAAAAAGTTCCTTCAAGGGTGCCATGTCGTCGTCTTCGTCAGAGGACACCTCTGGTATCGCAACTACGAAGCCTGGAATACCAGATTGCCTGTCCGAGGCGGACTCCTCCTCATCTGAGATATCGACCACGTGGCCCGCCAACGGTCTCTCGGCCTCCTCTAGATTGAACCTGTCAATCTCGTCGCTGAAGGTTGAAGAGGAAGCCGAAGAATCTTCTCGGACCGCCGCGACCTCTGGCTGCGCGGCTAGGGGGAGCACTGCGATGGGATGGCCGTACAAAATCGTGGAAGGCGCGTCCGGCAGAGCACGAGGAGCGAGGAAGCCGTCAAATCGAACGTCGATCCGAGCCCGTCTACGATGGCCAGCGAGGATGGCGTCTTCAACCTCGCCGAAAGCCTTAGATATGGGGTCGTATCCCAGTATCAAGTGGGCGGCCCTCACCTGAAGATCGTCGTTCACAAAAACCTCGGATCTCAGGACCCTGTTGAGGTCTGGGACGTTGACGTTTCCCAGATGGGGGGAGGTGTGTTGCTTATCTGCAAGAGAGAAGTAGAGATGGCAAACGGAGTTAGACACACTCTGCGGGAACAATAAAAATGGCAGCAAACTAACAGCAAGACGACTAAGGAATCGAAATGGGGCAGGACTACGCCAACCAAAGCTCTTAAATCCTAGAGAGTCACACCTGGTTGCCCCGCCCTCACTGGGCAATGGAGACCGTCGTGCCACCTCCCTGTGACGAGGAGGTAATCGTCCTTCATGCCCTTGTTGGACTTTGGCAGACAGGAGATAAGCCGGGCCTCGCTAGACCTCGACTTGAGGTAATAGCCTGCGTCTCTCAGCCGGTGGCACTCATACATGTAGACGACGTCATGCCATGTAAGGTGGAGGCCCATTTGCTCGTTCAGAGCATCGACACAACCTAGAATCCTAAACACGTTAGGGGTACACTGGTCTGGACATAGCCTATGGTTGCGGAGGTACTCCCTTGTCACCTCCTTCATGGGGAGTGTCATCCCGCCCTCTAGGAAGGCAATAATGGGAATGACGACTTGCCCCGCTTGCCTAGAGCCTACCACAGACCCAGGGGGACAATATTCCAGGCCCACATCGGCAGGGATGTGATACTTGGCCCGGAATCCTTCCATACCGGAGGGAGTATCCACCAGACACTTAAATCTACCCATGGAATCGAAGCTAGGGACGTGGACTCGTAAAGAGAGGGAAGAGGAGTTGACAACCAAGGAGGAACTTACGCAAGAACGGTCGTACGCACTATAGGAGCTTGTGGGAGAAAGCAAGAAGTAGACTGGCCCTGCAACAAGTTCGCTATTTGGAGGAAATGATGAATGGCGTGTCTACCGGGGCGTTTTATATGATAGGGAGACGGCGGTTCGTGGGAAATATCCCGCTCAAATTTTCGAGGACGAATCCAGGCCGTAGGATCCCCATCCCACCGTAGAACGTGCGCGACAGGGAGTTATTCAGCGCATTTAATGCGGGTATAACGCTTTACGAAGCGCCAAGGAAACGTCCAGAAGGCGCGGGCGTACTCCGCACGTGTAGCAGTCTAAATGTCACGTGGGGGGAGGATACGTGGGTCAAAAACCCATCTGTCTCCTCAGATCAGAGTCAGACGACTTTTTGAGGGGCTGTTGTGGGGGGTAAAAGCGTCAAAACACCATATGGGCCTGAGACCCAGTCCGAGGACGTGAGTCCCACTAAACGAGTTACGTGTCGGGAGCAAGGCCACCTAACACTGGGTTCCGAGGGCAGCCGAACAGATTGCCAGCCTGTCGGAAATGAGCCGAGGGGAGAGTCTCCTCGGACAAAGGCTGGAAAAAGAACATGGTGGTAAAGCGCCCAGGAGAGGGCCCCTGAGGGTCGGCGAGTCATCCCACTTCTCAGATGAGATGACGAGATGGGAGACAAGGGGGACGTGCTTTGCACACAACCCCTGCCACCGCATTAATGACTCCTCACCCACCCGCCTGGCCGCATTAATGGAGAAATGACTATTAAGGGGACGGTGACCAGCCTTAAGGGCATTGGGGAGCGTTTTCAGGGAAAAGACAGGTGGGAGCCAGGTATGGGGAGTATAAATAGAGAAGGGAAGACCATTAGAAGGGGGGATTTTTGGGCTGGAAAAGGGAGAAGAAGAAGGACTACCTCCAACTAAGAAGAGAGGCGGGGGAAAGGTGCAGACAGACGTTCTCGGCCAACGACCAAGAAAGGAGCCATAGCGTTCTCGGATACCCTGGCTTGACTCCAATGGACATACCCACGCTCCATAGCTTCCTAGAGCCCCAAGAAATTTAGGCTTTCAGCCCACTCTCTACAAATTCTATTGTAAAGGCCACCTGGGCCAACCCAGTCATACATTTGGGCCTAAGGCCATTTTGTGTCCTTACAAATTTAATTAGTGTGTTTTTTTTTTTTTTTAATTATTGATTGATTGATTGCTTAAATCATGGTTATTTACGGCAGTAAAATACCTGCAACATTTAAATATACATTTACGAAGCATTAAAAGAATGCCACATTTATGACATTAAGAGGAATTTTGGTGTTACTCCTAGTCCTAATACTTAAACGTTAAAATAGTCTTTGTTTTAATTATAAATTTACAAATATATAATACCTATGCAAAGCACAAGTCTACCACTAATATATATATAAATATATATATATATATATATAAATAAAAGTAGGAGTCTCAAGCTCAGTTGTTAAAGATTAATTATTTTAATTTGTGAGTTACAGTTAGCTAAATTGAGAGTCTCTAATTGTTGAATAAGAGATTTTGAGATTAATACCTGCTTGTACCAAAAATTGATTAGTGTCTTGGTCTGATAATTAAGAGTACAATTATCAAAAGCAGACGTCATAAGTTGAAACTCTCTATATATAAAAAAAAATAAAAATATAATTTAGTCTTCAACCTAATTAAAAATATTCATTTATTTCAATGTATTAATTATTTGTCACATGTTAATCGAGGTAAATAAATTTCTTTCACCACCGCGTATCTTTGGTGTAGTGGTCACTCTACAAGTATAGCTTGTGGAGTGTTGAGGGCAAGGGACCGGGGCTCAAGTCTTCAAGAGGGAGTTTCGCATACATATACACTTATATTAGGCTAGAGTAAAAATTTTATCTTGTACACAAAAAAAAAATTAAAAAAAAATTCTTTCTAAGCATTGTATATTTACAGATGGTGCATCAATTATTTATATTAAAAAGATTTATTTGAAATACTTATTATCAAAAACAAAAACACAATTTATTTGGAATTTGACATTCTTTCTTATAACAATAAGTAATACTACATTACCTAATAACTTTTATGAAGTTGATATATTAAAATTTGCAAGTTGGATTACGTGTTCTCTTGGTTCTTAGGATGCATGGCACATTTTTTGTGAATCAAATTTTGTTTACTATTCAATGCATAAATTCATCTTTTATATATAATTTTAATTTTAAAAAAATAATTGAAATTAAAACATTCTTATTGATCTCAAATCATCTTAAAAATTTTGATATTTGGAGGGTGAAAGAAAAAATATATATAATCCGATGGTAGGTTTTTCTAAATTTGTATCCTATAAAATAACTTTTTTTTTTTTTTTTGAGAAAGCTATAAAATAAAATTAAGAGGTGTAAAATTACTTAAATTTTATCAAGTATAACTTTTTTTATGCATAAATATTTAGTATAACTTGAACCTTATTTATAGGAAAAATTTTAGCTACTTTTAAAACATAGTGAAATGGTGCTCTCTCCTTTCATATTCATAGTGAACTCCATCATGAATTTAATGAGTGGACCCCACCATGATTGTGAGAAGAGGAGAGAGAATTATCTTCATTTAGCCTTCCACTTCATCAAAACTTTAGAGTATGATACTTTTTATAGAAAAATATTATTTGGAGTATGATATTCTACTTCATATTTAGTTTTATTTATTTATTTTGAGATTAAAGATAGAATATTCAGTTTCTTTTTTTCTTTTTTTAGAAAAGAATTATTAGTTTCTTTGACAACAATGGAAACCAAAAACATAATATATACATATATATATATAATGATAGTAACGGCAATAACAACAACAATAAAAGTGTATAAAATCATTGTATCCTTATATTTATGATTATATTTTTATGGATTTACTAAAGTACTATGTTTATAACTGTAATTTATTAATCTTTAAAATTTATATTTCCAAACTTTTGTAATGACGTGTAATGTGTGTATGTGGGGGAAGGGAAATAACAGTGTAGTAGCCTAATTATGATGAGTAATATTTCGTACACAAACTATTTTATAACAATTTTGTAAACTGCTAATGTGATGATAAAAATGTTAATAATTTGTAAAAATGTTATAAAATAGTTTGTGATTGTAGCATTAATATTTTTATAATTAGTTTTATAAGATTTATATCAGAAACAATTAATTTGGAAGATGAAATTCTTGCTCAAATTGAGTCGCTTTCACAATAAGTGAAACAAAATCTAAGAAATTATTAAAAAAAAGTTTTTAACAACACACAATCAAGAATATCAAAAATAATTGCATGCTTGCATTAGTGGAAACAATTAACTATTTGTCAATTCACTCAAAAAATAGATTCATATTCTTAATTATATAAATTCTAACGATTTGCATTTCCTCTCACTTAAAAAAAAAAAAAAGCATTTTCTCACTTTCTAATCACATGTAAATGGTATGGTCATCAAAAAAAAAAAAAAAAAATTGTGTAAATAAATGAAATTTGATTCTGACCAAGAGTTTATTGATGAGCAAAAAGCCATAGTAAAGTCCATATGCAAGGAGCAAAGTTCCCCAAGTGGTTCATCTCAAGGCTGTCAAGTCTTAAAATATAGTTTTTTATTATTATTTTAGTTATTGATGTTGTGGTAATCGTTGTTCAAGAATAACAAAATTATTTTGTTTGTTGTTGGCTTTCTAGACTCTGAGACCAAAAGTTATATGAAGAAGTTAGGGAAGGAAATGATTGAAAATTGTGGGGGTTTACCATTGGCAATCACTGTACTTGGAGGTCTTTTAGCAACAAAGCAAACACAGGAAGGATGGGAGGATATGCATCAACATGTCAAATCATACCTTCATGGAGAACAAAACTTACAAGTCAACAAGGTGTTAGCTTTTTAAGTTATAATGATTTACCTTCCCACTTGAAACCATGCTTTCTATATTTAGGTCATTTCCCTGAGGATTTTGAGATACCAACAAGAAAATTGATTCGAATGTGGATGGGTGAAGGTTTTATATCACAAGTTCAGCACAAAGGAGGAAGAGAGGATACAATGGATGATGTTGGAGACCGATATTTAAGGGAGCTAGTGCAGAGGTGCATGGTTTTAGTGGGAAAAGAAGACTCATTTAGAAGGATCAAAACTTGCTGAATGCATGATCTTATGAGAGACTTTGCGTATCAAAAGGCCAAGATGAAAATTTTCTCCATTTCACCAGTACTCTTTCCATGAAACAACGTAAAGCACAAATTGGTAAAGTTCGAAGACTTGCTATAATATCAAAATCAGGTGATAATTTTATCGAGGGAATTAAATTTAATGAATATCCTTACCTTAGGTCTCTTCTCCACCTTTTGCCTCAGCATCAAAAATCTTATTTTAAAGAGTCCCGTTTCAAGAAATTCAAGTTGGTTAAAGTATTACATTTAGAATATTTTAAAAATTACCTAAGAAAATTACCAAAAGACACTGGATGTCTCATCCACTTGAGATATTTATCTTGGAAAGGAAGCAAAATAAATGAGGTGCCATCATTTATTGGCAATTTGAGGTGCTTGGGGACAATTTAGTCAATGTTCAGCCCAAAACCATTCAAATTCCCACATGGTTTGAATTCAATAGTCTGCGGGTTCCTAAAGTGAGGAATAATACCCAAGATGCAATGCAAATGCTAATATCAAAATGTCCACTTGTAGAAAAGCTAACGCTATATGACCGTAAAGAGAAGCTTCCAGAACCTCACCAATTCCCTCCAAATCTTGCCAAGTTAACCTTATGGAGGATTGGTCTTGAAGAAGACCCAATGCCAACCTTAGAGAAGTTGCCCAATTTAAAAATCATACGCCTAATGGCCTGTTTGGAAGTTTAGAGAGGGAGGAGAGTAGAGGGGAGTAGAGGGGAGGAGAGTAGAGGAGAGTAGAGGCCATTAATTTTCTCTCCCTCTTTATCAACGACTTGGAAGGATATGGTTTGTTCTAATGGAAGGATATGGTTTGTTCTAAAGGAGGATTTCCTTTGCTTCAGTATCTTCTCCTTGATAATGTGTTCAACTTAAAGGAGTGGAGGGTGGAGGAAGGAGCCATGCCCAGTCTCTGCCATTTGAAAATTGATAGCTGCTTTAACTTGAAGACTATTCCAGATGGATTGAGGTTCGTCACAACCCTCCGGGAATTGGAGATCGGATACATGTCGATGTTATTCAAAGATAGGCTTGACCATGGTTGTCAAAATCGCAATCTGAATCGTAAGATCGCACGATTTTACGATCCCACCTCACCAAAACGTTTAAAATCACACTAGGATCGTAAAAATGCTAGGATCGTATGTAGGATCGTGTAAAAATCGTATAGGATCGTAGGATCGTATGAGATCCTATCGATTCTACCGATCCTACTAAAACATCAGTTTTTGGTTTTTTTTTTTTATTTTTTTTTAAGGGATAAATTTTTGGTTTTGATGAAACTTTAAGGGTTTTTATTTTTCTATGTTGTGATGGAATGACTTTTTATTTTTATTTTTTATAAAATTATGTTACCCTAATCAAACGTTTTCTAGTTTTTAGTTCACTTATAATAAAAATGAAGGAATGCTTCATCATTTCTAAATGAAGAATTTATATTGTCTTTGCTACATTTTAAGCTATAATGTTGTTAAATTTGTTTGATCAATGTACTAATTTGTGTTATAATATTACTAAAATGTTTTTCTTATATATAATTTTATTAGTATGCTTGTATTTGTATATTGATTGATTGATTTTTTTGAGCACGCTTTGTAATTGTTGCTGAGTAGTATAACTTAAATAGTTGAGTGGGAAGTTAGATCTTTTTTGCAACTCTACCATACAAATATACAATGTCTACATAGGTGATAAAATGGTTAATGATGATTCGGACAGTGGTCATAAAAACCCTATAATAAGAATAATTAAATGTTCACTCTACCTTAATATTAATCTTGCATTTGGATTTCATATTTTAGTTAGCTAGTTTCCATTTGATAACTTATTTTGGATTTTAAACTTGGAACTTAGAACTTGGAAAATATTTCCATATTGTTGATAAATATTTTGGTATTTGATTGTTAATTAAACATTTATTGAACTTTTTAGATACATTGGGTCAAAACGTAAATATATTTGTTTCGTTAGTATAGACGTAGCAATGTAAGACATGCAAATTACATTATATAATGCAAATCTTTGTTTTTTTTATGGATAAATTCATAATTTACTTGATTATTCAATATACAAAGTCATTATCAATGTATTTTTTTGCTATAAATATGAAAATATGTAGGATCTTACGATTTACGATCCGATCCTACGATCCACGATCCCACCTACCTCTCACGATCTTACGTAAAATCCCAATTTTGACAACCTTGGGCTTGACAAACGAGGACCGGATTTTGACAAAGTCAAACTTGTAATCAGGTAATGATAATCGGGTATAGTAATGAATTCTTGCATATTTGATAAATTTTAGGGCGCTTCTTTTCTTCTAAATATCTCTCTCCAATTAATTCAAAATATCCCCCATAATATTAAGCAAAATATTTCCATAATGTAAGGGTATTTCTTCTTTTGATTAGAATTAAGCTCCTATCTAATTTTTTTTTTTTTTTTTTCACTTATTTATTAGGTTTTGAACCCACAACCTATCTAATCATTATATTAGAAGCAAATTCTTTCTGCTTCATCATGTGGTGGACTCTTAATTTTTGCCTCTGTTATCAATAAATTAAGCAATGAGTTTTATTTCACAGTTTTTCTTTTAAATATATTGGTTGACAGCACAAACATAGTTCTAAATGTTGCTTTAATGAGTTTTGTATACAGAATATTCATTTTAATTCGTTTTTGATGTTTTGGGCTTTAATCATTTTAGTTGGTTATTTTCCTCTATTCTCCTTTGCTTTTTTTTTTTGGCAGGTGAAATTATCCACGGAGCAAAAGTTTCTACTCTGCTTCAACTAATGAAAAATCAACAAAATATTTTCATTGCTTTGCAACTTTGTATGAGTTTGTGATAGTTTGGAGTCTTTAACTACTTTTGTTTTTTGGGTCCTACTTTTTCTTTTCATTTCAACAGCATGACTGTATTGGTTTTCTAAATATAGTTCTAAATCTTACTTACTGAGTTCATGTCTATAGGCTATAGCATATTTCATTTTAATTCGTTTTTTGAGCTTAATCATTTTAGTTGGTTTTCATTTTAGTTTGCATTTTTTTTTTGGCAGGTGAAATCATCCATGGTGCAAAAGTTTCTACTCTGCTTCAACCCATGAAAGATCAGCAAAATATTTTCACTACTTTGCAACTTGTACGGGTTGGTATCATATTACTCAATTATGAAGTTGTTTACCCTCTCACGGCAGTTTAGATGCATATTGTTTATAATGAAGCTAGTTCAGTTTGTCCTTTCGTTAAATTGTAGCAGTGTATCTTGTTGAGCTGGGCAATCAAATAGAATGGATGGAATCAGTGTACTAAAACACTAGTTATGTGAAATTGAGAAATAAACAATGATGCAAACAAATTATGTTAGATGGAACTTTTATTTCTTTTAGATTTTATGCCATGATTGGAGTTCTTGACATTCTACATCATACATAATGGAGCAATCATTAAGAAGGAATTTGATTATTCTTAATAATAATTTAAATAGTTCTAGTTAAATAGAGTGTTAGGTGAATATGAATTGTGAAATTCTTCTTGTAAATAAGAAGCCCAGAGTTGAGGGTCATCTAGGTGATAATAGTGTGCTTAGTATTAGTTCGTATGCAAGATGTGTAATAAGGATATTATAGTGTGTAACTTTTCAAATATTTCATCAATCATGTTCCATCTTTCTTCACTCAAGGAACATGTACTAGCTAGCCCTGTTTCATTCTCATATGTTGCGCTTTGATTGTGGACCATGTACTGAGAAAAGATGCTCAATATGTGTAATCTTTCTAGTGACCTTTACATTAAAAGCTTAAGACCACAAACTAGTTAAAATTAAAGAAACGATGGAAAAAGTAAAAACTGAACTTTTTATCTAGATGATAAAAACTTGCCAATTTGAGGAGTATCCTTTACCGGGAAATATTGCTAGTCTTAATCTTTATGCACTGTCTTACTGCTAGAATCATTTAGGTTGCTTCAATGTTTTACGATTTAGGACATGTAGTTGTCCAATAAGCTAATTTTACCAGCCATCACCAACCAAGGAAATCTGTATATAGGATTTCCCATGCTAGCTAGTCAGACATACTAGATCCTTAATTCACAGAATTCTGCATCTTCATCAAATCGAGAAGACATGAGAGTTCAAATTGGCAAACATTCAACTTATGATGAACTTATGCAGCTTAAGAATTGTTTGCTTGTCATTTTTTTTTTAACATTCATTTACTGAGAGAGCAAGTAGCATTATAACAGCCAATGAAGATGATTATAAGTTCTTTTGGTTAATTAACACATTCGCAGAGGAAAATCAAAAAAATTCAATGACATGATTCATCTATAATTCCTTGACATTGAAGATTCATCTATAATTTTCTTTAAAATACTTGATTGTTATCATTCATACTTCAACTAGAACATCAAACAACTTATATTTATCTTTCCAAAATATAGGATATGCTTTTAATCACTTACTCTAATTAAAACATGTTATTCTACATAATGTTTTCCTGAAAATACTTGATATAATTTCGCACCTAAAGTTGAGATAAAGAAAAGACATATGCTTTTGATTACTTCTTGTTACCTAGAATATCTTCCTTTGCCACATGTCAACTGGATAGCTTACACATGGATGGCTTTTTGCGGAGAGGAATTCTCATTTCCATGTACTGAAAGCATTGCTTCAATTTCACTAGTTGTGATTATCCCAAAATTTTAAGCTATTAGAAAATGGTGAATTTAGTCATTCAACCATAATTTTAACAATTGGTTAAAAAGATGACGTCTTTATACTATTATGATTAGTGGGGAACCATAGCCATTGCATATGTATGACAATTTTTTGAATTTTTTCTATTGAGAGTAGTATCAATTGATTATTTATATTTTCCATTTCTCAGATTACCTATAATTGATGTTTAAGACAAGCCTATAATTGATGTTTAAGACAAGCCTTGAATTGATAACCATACGGAAGTTCAATTTCTTTCCAAACATTTTAGAGCTAATTGATGTTTGAGACAAGCCTTGAGATTAAAGATGAAGATAAAGCTAGGTGGTCTGCTACTAGATCAGGCTTCTACCCTTCTGCAGCCACTGGCAATGAACTTAGGGCTAAGGAAGATGAGGTGGAATGGTGGAGAATGTTGTGGTTTAGCCTTGCTATCCCATGGCTGCCTTTACAGGTTGGTTGGGAATCAAAAACAAACTGACAACTAGAGAAAGTTTAGCTCAATGGGGCTATACTAGGGGTCGCTTGTGTGTGTTTTGAAGAGACTTTATAGCCATCCAAACCGCTACCCAAACCCCCACTCAAAATTGTGAGAGAGAGAGAGAGAGCTTTTGTTGAGAGATGAGAAACTAAAGAGACAGGGAGAGAGGAGGTATTTTTCATTAAAATAATATATTTTCCTTTACCCTCAAGCTACAATAATTTGTATATATAAGCATTCACTGTTTATGATTGCTAAATTTTTTTTAGCTATATCTACCAGGATAAAGCTCATGTTGGGCTTGTTTGGTTGTAAAATAGTTTTTTTTTTTTTGGGGGGGGGGGGAGGGGGGGGGGGGTTACACCCCCCCAGTGCTAATGCTCTAAAGATTTGTTTGTTTGGTGATGGTACTCTGTGTTGTACTAATTTGTTGGGTGGCTTTTTTGCATTGTAGTGTATTTGTTTTAGTGTTGCTCTCTTATTCCACTTTTATGGCTTTGCTAAGATTGCACCCTTTGTTCATGTATTATGTTGAATTAAGGAAACTAATGTATCATAGGAGGAGAAAAATAATTCTTCATTTAATGTGGGATTCCTCATATTTCTTTAAGTTATGTTTATCTCACAACATTTTAGATGTATATTGTTTATAGTGAAGCCAGTTTAGTCTATCATTGTGTTAAGCAATAGCACTGTATCTTATTGAGTTGGGAATATCAATTAGCATGGATGGAAATTGTTGCTTTTTCTGTATCAATATGGTAACTAAACACCAGTTATGTGCAACTGAGAAATAAAAAATTATTCAGACAAATTATGTTAGATGGAACATCTATTCGTTTTAAATTTTTTATGCCATAATTGGAACTCTATAAATACTATATCATACATAATCAGAGTAATAACTAAGAAGGAATTTGGTTGTTCTTAACAAGAACTTAATTCATTCTAGTTGAATAGAGTGTTGGGTGAATATGAGCCGCAAAATGCTTCTTGTAAACTAGAAGATGAGGTTCTCATACTATTGTGATTAGTGGGAAATCATAGCCCTCGCATATGTAGGATATTTTTTTGAAAATTTTCTATTGAGAGCAGTATCAAATGATATTTTATGTTTTCCATTTCTCAGTATACCCATAATTAATGCTTTAGGCAAGCCTTGAGTTGATAATTATATGAGAGTTTTATTTCTATGCAAACATTTTTAGTGTTTACAACTTGGTTAGCTCAGCATAGTTTCACTCTAACCTCAAGGATTGTAGAACTTTCTATGCCTCCATTGGCAATGAGAGGTGTGCAAGATTTTACCTCATGATAGGTATTTTTGTACTATAAAGGACCCATAATTTGTGCATGGGGCTGCAAAGCTATCCTAAAACTTAAAAGTGAGGTTAGGAGGTTCATAAAGTTTGATGTTGGGCATGGTAGAAGGTTTTCTTATGACATGATAATAGGATCCTTTTCATGAAGTATAGCTTTAGGATTATGCCTGGTGCCACAACTAAATCGGAGGTAAAGGTGGATTCTGTTTTGAAGAACAAAATAAAGGTTTCAAAACCTGCAAGGTTTAAAGAATTGATCACCATACAATGCAAGTTGTGTTTGGTTGAGCTTAAAGATGATAAAGGTAGGTGGTCTATAAATAGATCAGGCTGGCTGCTCTTGTGCAACCATATGCAATGAACATAAAGCTAAGGCAAATGAGGTGGGATGGTGGAGATTGTGGTAATTTAACCTTGCTATCCCCTAGTTGCCTTTATCAATTTATTAGGAATCAAAAACAAACTGACAACTAGAGAAAGATTATCTCAGTGGAGCTATACTGGTGGCTGCTTATGTGTGTTTTGAGAGTAGAGATAATCTTTTCATAGAATGTTATTTTGCCAAGAGAATTTGGGACACTGTCATTAGGCACTGGTAAGTTTCAGAGGCCAAGTGCAACTGGCATGATCAAATGAGCTAGGGTATTACCAAGGGAGAAGCCTAAGATCATCTATTTGTAAGCTTGCCAATTGGGCCACTGTGTATTATGTTTGGTCTCAAAAAAGTGCCATTATACATAATGGGTCAATGTGGCCAAGAGCAGAATTTGAGAAGAACTTAGAAGGATGTTAGAGGTAGATAAGATTCCTAAACCAAATTCGAAATATCATTTCTAAACAACATTCTCTGCTATGGGATAAATTCTTTGTTATTCAAAATATTTGTGTGTATACTGATGTTTAGGAAGTGTTTTGTTTCAATGTAAAAATTTCTGTAATTTGCTCTTACCTGAGTTTCTGTTGTGTTAATTTGTAAGAATCTTGTCTTTTGAGATGAGTTTTGGGATTTAATAGCCTCTGTTCTCTTCTTTAGCCTATGTTTCACTGTCCCCAGTTTTTGTAGTTTGCTTAGCGTTAGTTTGTTTGTTCTCTATTAATAATATCCTTTATTAATTCATCCAAAAAAAATTAAATAAAGATTAACTGCATTATTTAATCATTCTTAATATAACATTTTTTCATTAGAAATATACGTTCTCAAATTCTTGAAATTGTAGGAGCAGTCATGCTTGCTATTAATGTCCTGTGAAGTGTGAACTATTGTGTTCTTCTATCTTCTTCTGCATCTATCTTATTGAGCAACAAAAAACCTGTCAGTACTCCTTGCTTCTAGACTTCTATTGGTTGCCTCTATGGCCCTGATTGTTGTTTGTGTTTGTTCATTTATCTTTTTCATGTTTCCTTAAACCACTAGGCATAAGATTAAAGTAGATTGAATTTCAGTTTTTTATTTAAAAAATATATATAAAAAAAAAGAACTTCTCCACTATTATTCACAAGGAGTAAAAACTGAATTGCAATTAATACACTTATTTATTAGGTTCTAAAACCACGACCTACCTATCCATTATATTACAAGCGAATTCTTTTCCACTTCATCTTGTGGTGGTCTCTTAATTTTTGCCACTTTTTATTAACATTTTCGTCTTTCTTTTTCTCCCCTTCTTTCGGGTCTTCCTTTTCTTTTTCTTTTTCTTTTTTGGGTCCTACTTTCTTTTCATTCCTACAGCATAAACATATTGTTATATGGTATAATATAGTTCTAAATATTACTTTAATGAGTTCATATCTACAATACATTTCATTTCAATTCATTTTATGTTTTTGGGATTAATCATTCACCTTCGGTTTTCTTGCAGTTGAAATCATCCATGGTCTGCAACTGGTACGGGTTGGTGTCTGTTATACAATTTGAAGAATATGATTTCATAGACTCATTAAACATATTCTCTAATGCCTATGGGTGGTGATGTAAAGAATTGTTTTTTTGGTGATGGTACTCTCTGTTGTGATATTTTCTTAGGTGGTTTGTTTGCATTTGTACGGTATTTGTTTGTGCTGCTTTCTTGTTCTGCTTTTCTGCTCTACTATGATTGCATTTTTTTGTTTTTGTATTCTGTTGAATAAAAGAAACTAATGTATCATTGGAGGAGAAAAATAATTATTCGTTTAATGTGGGATTCCTCATATTTCTTCAAATTATGTTTATCTCATTGTATTTTAGATGTATTTTGTAACTAGTGATGCTAGTTTAGTCTATCCTTGTGTTAAGATGTAGAATTTTATCTTATTGAGTTGGGAATATCAATTAGCATCGATGGAAATTGTTGTTTTTTCTGTATCAATATGGTAACTAAAACCTTGTTATGTGCAATTGTGAAATCAGCAATTATGCAGACAAATTATGTTAGATGGAGCTTTTATTCCTTTTAGATTTTATGGCATAATCAGAACACTAAATTAAACATCATATAAAATCAAAGTAATCATTAGAAAGGGGTTTGGTTATTCTTGATAATAATAATTTATATAGTTCTAGTTGAATGGAGTGTTAGGTGAATATGAGTTGTAAAATGCTTCTTGAAAATTAGAAGATGATGATCTTATACTATTGTGATTAGTAGGGAATCATAGCCATTGCATATGTAGGATATGTTTTTTGGAAATTTTCTATTGAGAGTAGTATCAAATGATTATTTATGTTTTCAATTTTTAGTATACCCATTATTAATGTCTTAGGTGACCCTTGAGTTGATAACCATATGGGAGTTTTATTTCTTTGCAAACATTTTAGAATTTATAACAGCTTAGCATAGTTTCACTTCAACCTCAAGGATTGTTGAACTTTCTATGCCTCCATTGGTACTGAGAGGAGTGCTAGATTTTACCTCATGGCAAGTGTTTTTGGACTATAAAGGTCCTACAAGATTGTACATGGTACCTCAGAGTTGTCATAAAACTTAGAAGTGAGGTTAGAAGGTTCATAAAGTTTGATGTTGGGGATGGTAGAAGGTTTTCTTATGACATGATAATTGGGATCCAACTAGGATTCTTTTCATAACTTATAGCTTTAGGATTATCCATGGTGCAGCAACTAAATCTAGGTGGTCTGCGACAAGATCAGGCAGGCTGCTCTTATTGAGCCATCTGCAATGAACATAAAGCTACAGCAGATGAGGTACATAAAGCTACAGCAGATGAGGTGGGATGATTGCGACTCTGCTGGTTTAACCTTGCTATCCCCTACTTGCCTTTATTGGTTGGTTAGAAATTAAAAACAAACTGACAACTAGAGAAATTTGAAAATTTTGGAACAAAAATGTATTTGTATTCCATATTCTACTATAAAGAATCTGTAAATTAGAAGGGAAAAGATTCTAACAAAAGAGAGATTTGAAAATTTTTCATCTTAGATTCATTATTGATGTTTTTAAGAAATTAATTGGTATAAATATCTCTGAAAAATCTAAATCTTGTTCCTTGTTGAAAATCAAATTTCTAATTAATCAATCTTCCCATTTTTGGATTAGAATTTTGTAACTGTGATGTCAAGTATGAGAAAAAAGGGAACTCGCTCCATCATAGACAACCAACCATTATTCTTATAATTCATAATATTGTTAAAATCCAAATTTATTCTCTTATGCTTCTGCTTTATCAATCGTGTTCTTTCTTTGTTTACTAAAGAATAAAAAAACTGGCCCTACTGTACGCATATACAAAAAATTAGGCAGTTTGCATGGACTGCCATGTTTCCTTCTGATATGTTCATTAATGAATAAAAAATGTTAAGGTATGCACTAAGCAAAAAAGCGCCAATATGGGTCGTTTCTCTAATGACCTTGACACTACTAAATCTGAAGATCATGGAGTAGTTCAAATTAAAGAAATGAAACAATGAAAAATAATAATTTTTTTCTAGATGAAAAACTCTTGCTCAGTCTCATTAAGGGTAACCTTTACCTGCAAATAATGCAAGTCTATGGAGTGTCTTGGTACCAGAATCATTTAGTTTGCTTTTGTTTAGGTATTAGGGCATGTAGCACTCCAGTAAGTTAAATAAAACTACCAAATCAGCAGGTAGGTGGCTCTGACTAGTAAGATTGCCAAGCTAGTCAGAATTTCCAAATCCCGAATGTAGAGATTTGACTAGTTTAAGAAGACATGAGATGGTGAAATGGTTGAAATTCAACATTTAAAGCATTTATACAACTAAAAAAGAGATTATTGTGACTATTTTGACATTCTTTTACACTTTGGACCAAATACCTACCTCAATGCTACAGGGGACTTTATCAACAATAAGACACCTAGTGCACCCAAGTGTTCATATTCTTATCACAATAATGAATTATAAGTTCTATATTTAAATAATTAAAGCATTCATGAAAGAAAAATAATTCAACTAGATGAGATAGTTCATCTAGGATTCCTTGATAATAAAGATTCATCTATGAACCTCTTCTAAAAAATATATGACTATTATTCACATTTATGTTTATGCTGTCATATTTATGCTTGGAATCATATACTTCAGTTGTGTGTCTACAGTTGAGATAAATGCAGGACATGTGCTTTTAATTCTTTATTGTAGCCTGGAACATCTTCCATTTGCCATGCATCCGCCAGATAGGTCCCTTCTGAATGGTTTTCTGTTTAAACACAATTGCATTTCTATTTACAGAAAAATATCGTAGTTCAATTGGAATTGCTTCAGATTCACATGCTATTGATTGATTACTAGCTTCAGCTTCACATTGATCAAAAACCATTATTTCTTTATCCAGCTCTTGTGGATGCTGTGAAAAAATGAGCTGGTGAAGTGGACGAGTTTGAAAATAGATTTGGGTTATGAAGTAAGAGAATTCCATGCGTGACAAAGATGAGGCCCTGATACTATTGTAATTATTAAGGGCTTGTTAGCCATTACATAGGAATGACAAACAAAAATTTTATTTAGTGAGAGTAGCATCTAATGATAATTCATCTTATTTATTAGTGGCAGTGATTAATGAGTGTTACTAGAGCTAAAGATATCACACCCCCAGCCCTGCCTCTTATCTCTAAATATACCTATAGTTGACATAACTGCTTGCTTTGAGTTAATAACTGTGGGGGAGTTCAATTTTCTCTCCAAAAATTTAACATACAGACACTATTTAACAGTGTTTGATACTTGGAGAGCTATGTAGTAGTTGTACTTCAACGAGCATTGCTTCTTCATTTAAAGGATGTAGAACTTCTATTTGTAGTAGTTGTGCTTCAACGAGCATTGCTTCTTCATTTAAAGGATGCAGAACTCCCGATGCCCCTTATGCTAATAGAAGTTCTACATTTTTATTCTCATGACAGTAGTTGTATAGAATTTAAATCTCTTTTCTGCTTCCATTAGTATCTCATATTTTTGCATAATCCAGGTATACATTTTCTTTAATCTCAGATTAACAATATTATCCAGTAATATTTCTGAATTATAAGTTTACACTATCAAATTATTGACATTGCAAGACAGGTCTGGTTTACTATCATTGTCTTGTGAACTTAATGGGGTCTGCCATATTCATTTGTACATATCTTATTGAGGGACCAAAATGCTATCAGGACTCCTTGCTCATATACTTGTCATGGTACCCTTTAGGGAGTTTATGTATTACTCAGACAATGTGCGCATGGTTTGCTTTTGTTTCTCTTTTAAAATGCGAAAACTTGGTTTTGCCTATGTATTATAAGTCAAAGTTTATTTGTAAGAATTTTACCTGCCCAGATGTCTCCTTAATTTGGTCTACAAGGAGAGATCAAGGGAGTAAAAGACTTGAGACTGCCTCCCACAATAGTTGACTGATTAATTCTTAAGGTTTGTTCATTTATGGTGAAACTCTTTAAGTCTCACAATGTGATATTGTGTGCATGGTTAACAGAGAGTCAGCATATGCTTTCCTTGACAAAGGTTACTAAATTGAAAGACATTCTAAATGCAATTAACTTTAGGGATAAATTATAGTTTACCCACTTGTGGTTTGCCTCAAATTTAACTTACCTATCTGTGGTTTCATTTTTGACACTATACCCACCTATGGTTCATCTTGTTTATGCTTCGTAACCCACCTCTAATTATTTTGTTACTCTTACATGTTTCATCAAAAAATCAAACAAGAAATCAGATCAAACACTCCTCTGCCACACACTCTCTCATGCTTGCTAACCCATTCTAAACCCTTGATTCTACATTGCTACCCACCTGATTTTTAGACCAAGAAATCAACTGGGTTTTGTTTGTGCAAGAACATCAAGGAAGGAGACCCACCAATTCATTCTTGCAGCAGGTGTCCATTATGAAACCGTCATAATTCTTGTTTATATGGTCAAATTCCACAAAGTCACTTAGTCACGTGACTTATTAGGATGGGCATTGTCTATAACACACAACACACCCATTTTAGTTTTTGAACTAAAATCATGACCACCTGAAGTCACTATTTCAATTCAAAAATTAAATTGTGTATGCACAATGTGTGAACTAATAATTACGATATTATGATATGACTACGAAATGACTAATTAGTTATGTTCAACAAATAAATAAAAAACTTTCAATTTTAGAAGCTCAGTTTTTCGCTTTTAGCTTACGTATAGCTTTTTAAAACCTCAACTTTTCTTACTTTTTTGAAGTACAAGTATATTTTAGCATACTTTAAGCAAAAAATTTTCAGCAAAATGTTAGATAAGTTGTTCCTAAATATTCAAGTAAGTGTTCAATTGAGAATTGCTTATTTTCAATAGTTTATTTGCATAATATGAGGCAAAAAGCTAAAAACTAGCTTATTTTTAAAAGCAATTCACTCCCTTCTCTTATTAGTCTGGATGGAAGATGTACCATGAACCTGTATTCTAGGCTGATTTTAACAGCCTCCCTTAGTGAATAAGAACTAAATTTCTTCTATAAAAAAAAATCTTATATTTAAAAAGGTTTAAGCTTGTATTATTTGAAATAAAATTGAGACAAAAAGTAGTGTGGGAGCTAAAATAATGGATTATTTAAGCATAAAGTTTGCAAAAAAGTTTGCTGGTTTTGACATAGACACTAAAATAGAACTTAACATTTTTGGAGCGAATGATATATTTTCATGAAAAAAAAAAAAAAAAGCTTAGTATAAAAAGTTTAAAATGAATATATACATATATATATATATATATATATATATATATATGCACACACACTAGCCTTATCCCACGCACGAAGCACATGTGATGAGACTTCTTTTTAGCCAAAAGAAAAAACTCTGTGTTTTTATTTTATATATATATATATATATATATATAATTTTTATTTTGAGAATCTAATTTATAAGTTGGTAAAGTAATTTGAAAATTAATAGAAGAATGGTCTTATTTTTTAGGCAATGCTTTAGTAGGAGTTAGATTTGCATTTTTTCCGAATTGTCCTTTAATTTTGTTTTTATTTAAACATAGGACTATAAAGACATTTTTAAACTAAAAAAACGAAAAATTCAAACAGAAAAATCCCTTAAATAATAGCACAGATACAAGAAAAAAAGAACAACAATTGACAAAAACCGTTAGAAAGCAACCACCATGACACGTTAGCAGCAACTGGATGAGCAAAAATAATGTCTGTTTCTCTCGCTTGGTCTTTCACTCACTCCCGCATCCTCTTCTTCTTCTTCCTCTATCCTCACTCTCTCTATCTCTCTCTGAAATTCCAATGGACGTGATTCTCTCTTCGAATCCCCAATCTCTAACCCTAATCTCATGTACTCCTTTCTCCTCTTCTTCTTCCTCCAAGCTCCGTTCCATCCGCAGAGAATTCCTCGGTTCCACACAAACTCTCAAGCCACTTCACTCCCGAACAAACCACAGAAGAACAAAGCTAGGCCTTCTTCAATTCCAGTCCCCAAAATTTCTCATCCGAGCTTCTCTCGATTCTCGCTCTGTCCTCGTCCTCGTCGCCGTAGTCACTTTCTCCGCCGTCTTCGCCTTCTTCCTCAATCGCTATAGAAGAAAGAACACCGATAGCGAGGTCCGTCAACTATGAATTATATGTAGCTTTGAATCCTTTGCCTTAAATAGTTTATCATATACAGAATGAATGTAATTATTGAAGAATCTCCCAAATGTTTGTGTTTGCAACGCTCTTTGGATAATAAAGATGTAAGTCAATGGTTGTTAAAAGTAAAAAGATTGATTTTTTAATATAAAAATTACCTTAATTGCGTTATTTCTATTAACAGTATTATGTGCTAGTTGATAAGTTAACATCTATGACAAAGTTTATGCAATTCAAAAATGGTGAATTTAGTGGGTTTCAGTTAGCTTGATTGATATAGTTTCTTCTTATTGAATAAGGAACATGGATTCAAATCCTGCTTACAATAAAAAGCTTAAAATTGATATCTTGGGTTGTTGATAAATAACAATCATTGTGAAATGAACACCGTAGGTTCAATCTTATCATATTTATCCTTTTTTTTTTAAAGCTAAATTTAGTCAATTTACCTTTGTTCTAACACTACCCCCTTATGTGGGTCCAAATTTCCCCATAATATGTGGGACTTAACACAGGAATTTTTTTCTTTCTAAAACGGACTAAGTAGAGTAAGAAAAAATTAGGATCCACTCCATTTGCAATGGATCCATTTCAAGGTCTAGATTAAATATTGTGAATCTAAATGTGTATCTATTGCCACAACATTTAAAATTTTAAATAGTATGACACTTTGTACATTGTCAAATCCGGAAAATAAAATCTCCTCATTTCAAGTAAAATGGTTTGAATTTAGATCACTTGACAAAATTTTAAATTACTATTTGTCCTAAAAGATTAAGCTATTTATGATCACAGTTGAAGTGTTTAAAAATTTGGCTGCTTTTTCATTAGGTTCCTTTGTCCACTTGGTTTCTTTGTGTTTTGGGTTAAATATAAAATAAGCACCTCTTTAGTTGATTGAGCATAGGAATATAGTTAGGATTTCCATTTATGGGTGTCTTCTGTGCTTGCTTTATGCAATAACCATCTTTCTTTTCTATGTTGATTATTGGTGCTAGAACCTCTAAATTTAGTGTTATTAGAGCTCAATGGCATTGCTTAGTCTCCTTTATTAGAATAATTATGATTCAAATCCAATCTACCCCCCCCCCCCCCAAAAACCCCCATGCTTAGAGGCCGCCTTTTGGCAAATTGATGTTGTATCTGCCGGTGCAATGGAGAATTTGTGGATCATC
The DNA here is from genome assembly GCA_032878915.1 of Castanopsis chinensis. Taxonomy (NCBI): domain Eukaryota; kingdom Viridiplantae; phylum Streptophyta; class Magnoliopsida; order Fagales; family Fagaceae; genus Castanopsis; species Castanopsis chinensis. Next base: position 5,381,194 of record JAVQMG010000104.1, on the reverse strand, counting down.
TCCTTATTCACTGTCATGTGGCAAATTCTTTATGGATTTTTATGCTTCAGGCTTTAGGTATTCAATGGGTCTTGCCTAGCTCTGTGGCGGAATTATTATTTTGTTGGAATCATTGGCTTGGGAAACATGATTTAGATATTTGGAATTTAATTCCAAGACGTTTGATGTGGATTGTATGGATGGAGCGTAATCGTCAGTCCTTTGAAGATTTTGAGAAGTCTTTGGTTGAGTTAATAGGCCTGTGCTCGAGAAGTCTTTTTTATTGATCTTGGTGCTAGGGTTTTACAGAATGTTCTTCTATTGTTCAGTTTTTTTCTTCTCTTAGTTTAGTCTCTTGATTGTTTTCTGTTTTGTTCTGTTTTGTGCTTTGCTACATTCATTCTCATGAACACATTGTTTTTTTCTTTTTAAATTTTCATCAATAATAATTCTAATATTACCTATAAAAAAAAAAAGTGAACTATCAAAAAAGAAAAAAGAAAAAAAAAAAAGAGGTTTTTTTTTTTTTTTGTGTTTTAGTTAAATATAAATTAAGTACTTCTCTTTAGTTGATTGAGCGTTTGAACATATTTGTATCTTCAAAAAATAAAAAGTTAATGTACTTTGGTGCTCACTATATGCTGATTATAGGTGCCAAGACCTCCAGATTTTGTGTTATCTGAACTAGGACAAGATGTTATGAACTGGGTCTTTGAAGATTTGAATGTGGGCTTTCGAGAGCAACACGAGGAGGAAGAAAGCAAAGGGTTAAAGGATAAAATCAGAGAGAATGGCCATGCTTCAGGGGATGAAGAGGCCCCATTGATTGCTTCAGGGGATAAAATTATGTTTGATAGAGTTTTATTCCTTTTAGATTTTTTTTTTTTTCCATAATTGGAATTCTATAAATTCAACATCATAGATAATCTGAGTAATCATTTTAAGAAGAAATTTGGCTGTTCTTAATAATAATTTAAATAGTTCTACTTGAATAGAGTGTCGGCGTGAATATGAGCTGTAAATCCTTCTTGTAATCTGAAAGATGAGGTCTTTGTATTATTGTGATTAGTGGGGAATCATAGCCATTGAATATGTATGACAATTGTTTGAATTTTTTTTTTTTTTTTTTGTTAAGAGTAGTATCATATGATTATTTATGTTTTCCATTTCGCGGATTACCCATAATTGATGTTTTAGGCGAGCCTTGAATTGATAACTGTATGGGAGTTCAATTTCTTTCCAAACATTTTAGTGTTTATAACTTGGACAACTCTGCAGTAGTTTTACTTCAAACACCAAGATTGTATAAGTTTATATGCCTCCCATGGCAATGAGAGGAATGCTAGATTCTACCTCATGGCAGTAGTTCTCTTTTCTGATTAGTTTGTCATATTTATGGATAAACCAAGTATAAAGGCAGGTGTTTTGGACTATAAGGCTGCGTTTGGATAGCTTATGCGTTTTAGCATTTTTGCCTTTTTTTTTTTTTTTTTTGACCAGCGCCTCTTGCACTGTGCATGGGACATAAACAGTACATTAAGGCAAATGAACAGTATTTTCTTATGTGAACAGTAATTCAAAAATTATTTTTTTTATTGTTTTCAACGATAAGTTTTCAGTTTTCAGCAAAATAAGCGGTATTCAAACACATACTAAAGGTCTGTTCGGTTGGAGGAGTAGAAAAGTGGGAGGATGAAAAATTATGGGAGGATGGAAAAGTGAGAGGATGGAAAAGTGAAAGGATGAAAAAGTGAGAGGGTATAAATTGACTAATATACCCTTGTTAATAGTAATGTTGAAATGAAAAAAAAAAAAAAAGGTTCAACGTTGAAGTTGAAATTAAAAAAAAAAAAAAAAAAAAAAAAAAAAAAAAAAAACCAAACCTTCAGGTGGGATGGGGGCATTTTAGTAAATGCTCCCATCCCATTGTTTTCTCTCCTCCATTTTCCTCCCAAAAATTTTTGTGGGCCGGGAGGAAAATTTTCCTCCCAGTTTTCCACCCCTCCTTCATTTTCTCTCCAAACGAACAGTGAAAAATGCTCATTTTCCTTCCTCAGTCTTCCATCCTCCCTATTTTCTCTCCAAACGGACGCACCCTAAAGGTCCAATAAGTAAGATTGTACATGGGGCTGGAGAGCAATCCTAAAACGTAAAAGTGAGGCTAGGAGCTGAGGAGGTCCATAAAGTTTGATATGGGGGATGGTAAAAGGATTTTCTTATGACATGACAATTAGGATCCTATTAGTATCCTTTTTATCTTGTATGGCTTTGGCCCTTTGGGGTTATCCATTATGCAGCATGTAATTCTGAGGCTAAAGTGGATTCTGTTTTGAAGAGCAAAGCATGGATTTGGAAACCTCCAAGGTCTAAAGACAGTCACCATACAAAGACAGTTGTGTTTAGTTGAGATTAAAGATGAAGATAAAAGTTAGAGGATCTGCTACTAGATCAGGCTGCTACTCTTGTGCAGCCACCGGCAATGAACTTAGAGCTAAGGTATATACGGTGGAATGGTGGAGAATGTCGTGGTTTAACCTTTCTATCCCATAGCTTCCTTCAGAGTTTCGTTGTGAATCATAACAAACTGACAACTAGAGAAATATTAGCTCAGTTATGCTATACTAGAGGCTGCTCGTGTGTGTTTTGTGGAGACTGCATTGAGAGTAGAGACCATATTTTCTTGGAATGTTCTTTTGCCAAGGGAATCGGGACACTGTCATTGGGTATTGCATAGTTTCAGAGGCTTAAGTGCAACTGGCATGATCTAATGAGCTAGAGTATTACCAACTTGAGAAGGAAAATCCTAAGATCATCTTTTTGTTAGCTTGCTCATTGGGTCACTGTGTCTTATGTTTGCTCCCAAAGAAATGCCATCATGCATAATTGGTCATTGAGGTCTGAAGAGCAGATTTTGAGAAGAGTTGTTAGAGGTAGATTAGAGTCCTGAACCAAATTCCAAATATCATTATTGAACAATATTCTCTGCTAAAAGTGGGGATAAATTCCAAATATCATTACAAGGTGTTCTGTTTTGGTGTAAAAGTTTCTGTAATCTGTTCTCACATGCGTGTCTCTTGTGTTAATTTGTAAAAACTAGTCACTTGGGATGAGTTTTGGGCTTAAATAGCCTCTGTCTGTTGTATGCTTGAGCCTGGGGTTGCTATCCTTTATATATGTAGATGGCCTTGTTTTGTATACTTTGTTCTCTATTAATAATTTTTTTTACTGATTCGTCAAAGAAAAAAGGAAAAAAAAAAAAAAAAAAAGAGAGAGAGAAAAAGCCTCAGATTAACTGCATTATGTCTTAATATAAAATTTTGCATTATAAATTTACATTGTCAAATCCTTGAAGTTGTTGGAGCAGTCATGCTTCCTTTTAAAGAGCTGTGAACTATTGGGGTCTTCTATCATCTTTTGCATCTGTCTTATTGAGCAACCAACCTTCTTGCTCCTGGACTTCTCTTGGTTGCCTTTACGGCCCTGACAATTGTATGCATGTGATTTCTTCTCTCTTTTTTCACATTTCCTTAAACTTCTAAGCATAAGACTCATGAGTCATGGAATCCACAACAATGACCTATTTTCTACCCTCATAGATACGCGAAAAATTAGGAACCAAGACGTACTTCTATTCAATAGTTGACTAATAAAGAATCTGTAAATTAAAAAGGGGAAAATACTCTAGCAAAAGAGATTTTTGAAAAATTTTGCACCCTAGAATCATTATTGAAGTTACGTAGAAAGTGATTAGTACAAAAACTATGACAAAAAATCTTGATCTTGTTCCTTGATGTAAAATTTTAAGATTCCCAATTAGTTGATCTTCTCATTGTGGATTAGAATTTTGTAACTGTGATGTTAAAGTGCGAGTAAAAATGGGACTCAAACCATCATACAGATGCCATAATATGGTTAAAGCCAAACTTATTCACTTATGCTCTTGCTTCATCAATTCTGTCCTTTCTTTGTTCACTAAAGAAACAAATAACTAGCGCTGTGTAATTCATATACAAAAAATAAGGCGGTGTGCATGGACTGCCTTATTTCCTTATGTTTTGTTTGCTGTAGAATACAAATGTCAATGTATGCAATAAGAAAAGATACTCCAATATGGATAATCTGTATTGACCTTTACACTGCTCAATGAATCTAAAGACCATGGACTAGTTCAAATTAAAGAAATGAAACAAAAATTTGAGAGTAGTATCAAATGATAAAAATGAACTGGATGAGTTTGAAAATACATTTGGGTTGTGAAGTAAGGGAATTCCAAGTGCGACAAAAAAAAATGAGGCCCTAACACTATTGTAATTACTAATTAGTAAGGATTTATTAGCCATTACGTATGATGTATGAAAGACAGATGTACAAAATTTATTTTGTGAGAATTGTATTAAAAGATAATTTTTAAAATTTTTTTTTTTATTCTTTAGTCTTATGGAAGTAGTTGTGCAAAATTTAAAAAGATGTCACTAAAGCGCCGTTGACGTGTCGTATTCAGCAATTGACCAAATGCCTAAGACTAAGCGATGACGTTACAAGTCGTGATCAGGAATTTCACCTTAAGTTAGTCATGTGTTTGTCACATGCTTCAGTTTAATGTAAGGATTAGTTTAGACACGTGGTTTATCTTGATTGGTTGTAACTGATAGTTATTGAGTTTCTTGTAATAGAGCATCACAGATGATAAATTTGTAATTATGCTTTCTGTTTTTTTCAATGAGCTAGAAAAACCATTTTATTTAGAGCTTTTTTGATAAATCAATCTTTCCTATTTTAAGGTAAAACTTGAAGCTCAATATTAATAAAGGATCAAAATGGGCTATGGACAGAATTGATGATGTTCAATGAAACAAATATTCTCTTTCAGTTATTACTCTAAAATTAGTTGAAAATAATCTCAACACATTATCTAAAAATATAAAGTTTTCCTAACACAAAAAAAGCCCTACGTAACTCTTACTGCTACTTTGATTCAAGTACTACTGCATTTAAAAAACCTTTCCTAAACAAAACATTGATGTATAAAGGAACAAGTACCCACAGTTTCCGCATAAATGAGCATGTGACCAAAGAATGAGGAATAAATATTCTTAACCCAATTTAACAGTTAACAATAAAATGAGGAGGAAGAATAATTAATTAATTTTTTGAATTATATGTTGAAATTGTGAATTCTAATGATAAACAACAAAAATTAAAATTAAAAATTTGAATGTAAAATACAAAGATTAAAACCACAAATAAAAGTAAAGTTAAAAAAAAATTAGTGTGATAAATGAGAAAGATTGTAGAATTAGATAATTCTTGAATTTATTCATCATCCAAGGACACACGCAAAAGAAAAGAGATGAGAATGGAGTATTAAAGTAAGGTATCGCAACCGTTAAACAAACAAGACAAGAAATGTAAAAAAGGACAAAGAGGAGTAAAGTTCAGAAAACAATTTGGAATAGAATTTTGTAATAGTGATGTCAAGCCTAAGTAACAAAGGAAACTCAAACTGTGATACAAACACAATTCATAATAATGTTAAAACCAAATATATTCACTTATGATCCTGCTTAATCAATCTTGTGCTCTTTGTTCACTAAAGAATCTAGGGGTGCATGGGTTGTCTTGTTTGGCTATGGACTAAAGGTATGCACTATGCAGCGAGCAAAGATACTCCAAGCAAATTAAAAACTGTCAAATTGCCAGGCAAGCAACTCTGCCAATAGGCTATATAAGCCTGTCAAAGATAGCAAGAAATTCCAAATCAATCCAAATTATTTACTAGTTTGAGAAAATATGAGAAGTCAAAATGGCTAACATTCAACTTTTAATGCATTTCTACTGCTAAAAAAGACATTATTGGGACTATCTTAACATTCATTTAAACTATGAACCTGAACAGGGGACCAGATCAACAGTAAACACACTGTTCTCTAGTAATACAACTGAATGAGATGGTTCATCTAGGATTCCTTTATATTGAAGATTAATCTATGATTTTCTTCTAAATTAAATTACTATAATTCAAAATTCAATGTAATTTCAGTAAAAATATATGCCCAAAATCATAAACCTCAGTTTTGCATCTATAGTTAAGATTAATGCAGGACACACAATTTTGATTATTTGTAGTAGCCTAGAATTTCTTCCCTCTGATTATTTTACAATAATGTTTGTAAGTTGTAACTTGGAGAGCTCTGCAGTTAGGTCTACTTCAACTTCAGAACGATGTCGTATTCAGCAAGTGACCAAGCGCCTAAGGCTGAACGATGTCATGTCATACCAGTAAAGAGCCCAGTGAAACGTTGTCGTAGTGATGAGGAGTCAGCTTAATCGGTCATGTGTTTGTCACATGCTTCTGTTAGCATATGGATTACGTTAGACACGCGGTTTATCTGGATTGGTTGTAACTGATGATTTATGAGTTTTTTTAAATAATTAGCAGTCCGTTACACTGTATTAACAGAGCATCACAGATTGTAATTATGCTTTTTGTTTTTTTGATCAATGAGAAAAACAATTTTATTTAGAGCATTTTGAGAGCATTAGCATTAGGTGTTTTATGTTATTTTAACACATTAAAAAGTTACTTTATTTATTTTAACAGGTCACTTTTCAATACACCTTATATCATATCTTCTATTATTTTATCATTTTATTTAAATATTATTTCTTTATTCATTTTAATTGTTATTTTATTCTTACTTTTTTTGTTCCCAATATCTATATCTATATATATATAGCTAAATCTTAGAGAAAATCCAATTAGATTTTAATTGGATTCTCAATTTTGCACAACATGTCCCATTTTATTTTTAATTTTGTACCAAGTGAATTATTGAGTATAAAAATCGAAGAGTTCAAATTCAATTAGATGAAAAATTGGATTTCAATTGAAATCTAATTTTTCGTCATGTGTCCATCTAAATTTTTAATTTTTATGGTAAGTGAATTTATTGGGTACAAAATCAAAGAGTCTAAAACTAATTAAATTATAAATTATATATATATATATATATAATATGAGAAACCATTACATATTTTAAACATGTATGGTTTTAAAAAGTGTAAGCTAATACCATATATAATTTGATTTGAATCGTATAATTGTGATTATTTTTAATTGTACTCCTACATATGCATAGGGCTACACCCTAGTGGTAGTAGAAGAGAGCAAGTTTGCATAATTTCCAATTGTCACAAAAGAGCGAGAAATTTTGAATAAAAATGCACAAATATTTATAGAACATCTCATAGTACACTTTAATTATTAGAACATCACTTTAGTTCATGAAGGTGATTTTTTATGTTTCGTGTGTTAAATTTTAAAAATTTAGCATTTAACCTATTTGATGTTGGTACTCTAATAAAATGCAAGTAATTTTTAGTATATAAATTTGAGTCTTGTACATACGTAGAGTAGAGAGTATTCACTCAATCATTCTATCATATGGTAAAAGTTGAAGCAAAATATTAATAAAAGATCAAAATGGGCTATGGATTGATGTTCAATGAAACAGCTATTGTCTTTCATTTATTACTCTAAATTTAGCCGAAAATAATCTCAGCACATTGTCTAAACATATGTTTTCCTAACACAAAACAAAAACCTTTAACTCGTACTACTACTTTGATTCCAGCACTACTACATTTAAAACAAAATGAAAAAAAAAAACCTTTCCTAGACAAAACATTGATGTATAAAAAACAAGGCCAAAGAATGAGGAATACACATTCTTAACCTTATTTAACATTCAACAATAAATTGGGAAGCAAGAATAATAATAATTAGTCGCTAACCCGTGCCATGCACTGGAAGCTATCTATTTGTGAGGTATACTAAAATAATTTAATAAAATCTTAAATTGATTAAGAAATTATACCATTGCATGATACTGGGAAAAAAAGAAACTCAAAATTTCAAATATTAAAACCTTTGAAAAACCAAAAAATATTAAAGAATCAGGTGATTTACTTTTTAGAAATTATTAAAACAAAACAAAATATATATAACTAAACAATAGAGAAATATAAAAGAAAGATGGGTTACATTCAAAAGAATAATCTATAGCTATAACTATTAAAATGAATCAAAAGATGCAAAACCTACATATTGTAGATAATACACACACACACGTGACTACACAACAAAGAAATATAAGAAAAAGTTGTGTTATCATCAAAAGAATAAAGAAGATGTTAATACTTTTGAAAGACCAAAAAATGTTAAAGAATCATAAGATTTACTTCCTATAAATTTTTGAAATAAAACAAAATGTATATAATTACATAATAGAGAAATATAAAAAAATAATTTGACTACCTTCAAAAGAATAATACATGGTATATTCATTGAAATATGCTAAACATGTTCAATTATTGCAAAAACTAATACAAATTTAGATGTTAAAAATTCGAAAATGCCAAAAAAGATACATAATTAAAGAATAAGTTATTGAAGCGTCGGGAAAAAAAACGCCGGGATAGGAATTTTGACCCTATCCCAGCGCTTTCTTGGGCTATCCCAGCGCTTTTGAAAACGCTGGGATAGCCCCGTTTTTTTGTAGTGAATTAAAAAAATATATGAATATTCAAAAGAGAAATATAAGAAAAAGAAAAATGTACACGAACCCATAAAGTAATAAGTTTTAAATTTTAACTGGTCTAAACTTTAAACGATGAAAAAAAGAGTTACAGGCATAAGGTTTGGTGATTCATGTACAAAAATCACTTTTCACAAAATACATGAAAAACTATAAAATGTTTTTTTTTTTTAACAAAGTAGAAGAGAAGAAAATAACATAGGAAGAGCCCATACCTCTACTTGGTTTTAAAAATAAAATTGGCTTTGCATTGCTTTTATAGTGTTCATAAGTAACCTCACAAATTTGGAGATAAATTACCAACGTTTGAGTTTGAGTTTAAATTGGACTTGTTAGAGAGATAGAGTTTACTCCTTATTAAGTTTGGACTTTGAGGATTGATATTGTTTAAAAAAAATAATTTTATTTAAAAATAATAATAATGATAATATATATATATATATATATATATATATATATAAGTCAAATTTGGTTCAGTAACATCCTTTGCAGAGAAGGAATTGGAGTTGAATACAAATTGACCAAGTCAAAGCCGATTAAATTGGTATTCAAATGCATAGCTAAAAGCTTCAACTATTCAAAGTGGTTAACTATCTGTTTTTTAAGAGTTTTATAGGGTTTACTTCTTTTCTTTATTATTATTATTATAAAATATTGGGTTTGCTTTTGGGAAAGAAAGGGAGGTTTTTTTAATTAATTTTTAAAAAAATATTACTGATTCAGAAGGTGGTTTATATATTTATATAATGGTTATTATTTTCAATTGTCTATTGAAATTGTGAATTCTTACGATAAAAAACTCAAAAGTACAGTGGGCCTAGAGCCCGTTGGGCCGGCACACTAATATAGTTTGATTTTAATTTTTAATATCCAAACAGGATTTTGAGATGTAAGATTCTGTTTCTTCTTTAGTTCTTTGCCTCGTTTTTTTTTTCTATTACAAGGAAAAGCAAAGAATATATAACAATAAATTAAAGAAAAGAGAATAGTTTCCTTTGGTGAGCATTGCTTTCGATGGGGGAAAAAATGGTATCGGATTAAAGATAGCTCGTTTAAAGAAAAGAAAGATTGCAGAATTAGATATACGTTCTTTAATTTATTCATCATCCAAGGACACACGCAAAAGAAAAGGGGTGCGTGATAATGGAGCATCCAAGGTATCACAACCATTAAACAAACAAGATCAGAAATGTAGAGAGGACAAAAGCAGAGATACTCAAGCGAGAAGTGTTAAAGATAGCTCGTTTAAAGAAAAGAATCAAAGAAAAATATTTATTTTGTCATAACATAATTAATTGCTCTTTATCATATAAGGAGTGGGATTGCTCCAGCAGATTTGACTGAATTCATACAAAGAGAGCGTAAATTCTTGCAACGTCTGAAGTAACATCCAAAGTCCCTATTCATCTTCTTTTTGGTGAAGAGGAATGGCTGTGTCTGTTGTGTCCGGTGTGCTGACAAGGCTTAGTGACCTGCTCCTACAAGAAGCAATATACTTGATCGATGTGAGTGACAAAGCTCATGAGTTACAAACAGAGCTTATACGGATGCAATTCTTTTTAAAAGATGCAGATGCGAAGCAGAATGAATCAGCGTTTATAAAGAATGGCGTTGCAGAAATGAAAGATCTTGCATATGATGCAGAAGATGTCATTGTGACTTATGCCCTTACAGTTGCATCCAGAAAGGGAAGAGGCATACAAAAGGTCCTAAAGAGGTGTGCTTGCATCTTGGATGAAGGAATTACGGTGCATCAGGTTCGGTCAAAGATTGATGCTATCAAGACGAGAATTTCTAATTTGAAACAGAGTTTTCAAGAATATGGCATAATGAGCAAATCAATCATTCAAGCTGGTGGGCCGAGTTCTTTGAATGAGCCACAACCAGAGACAATAAAAACATATCCTTATCTTGAAGTTGACCCTGTTGGGTTCAACGATGATCTAGATAAATTGGTGGAGATTTTGCTGAAAGAAGGCAATACTAGAGTTGCTTCCATATGTGGTATGGGTGGTCTGGGAAAGACCACTCTTGCCAGTATGGTTTATAACCATACCAGAGTCAAGCAGTACTTCACCGGCGGCTGCGCTTGGGTATGTATCTCACAACAATGTCAAAAAAGACCTGTTTGGGAAGAAATTATGATTAAGCTTCTCCCAAAGGAAAAATCTCAGAACGATCAAAAGGAAAAATCTCAAAACGATCAAAAGAAAGAAATTGAAGGGTGGAGTGATGAAGAACTTATCAGGAAACTTCATGAAGTTCAGCAAAACGAAAGGTGTTTGGTTGTTCTAGATGATATTTGGAAAATTGAGCATTGGAACATTTTACGCCGAGTCTTCCCGATGAAAGATACTAAAAGTAAGATATTGCTTACCTCTCGTAATACTGACGTGGCTTTGAAAGCGGATCCTAGAGGCATTATTCATAACCTGGAGTGTCTAAGTCCTGAAAAGAGTTGGGAATTGCTTGAAAAGATGGCAATATCTTGGAGATCAGGTACAAGTAATATGTAGTGCTACTTTATTAAATTTTCTTTTTTGGAAATATTTTAATTTGAAGAAATTTTTCTTTTCGTTTTTCAAATTAATTTGACATAAAAAAAGAGTTGCGGAAGGTGTGATACTTGCATAAAACATATTTAGGATATATTTAGTACACTATAATAAACAAACACAATTAATTAATATAAAAGAATTTAAAAGACAAAATAAAAAATAACTTTATAATATTAAATTTTGCAAGTTCTAAATGAAAACATTTTTATAGAAGGTTCTAAAGGAAAACATTATGCGTGTTTTTTTTTCCTCTAATATCAATCTTTATTTGGAACTTGTGAATGTAGAAAGTAGAAACTTGTTAATCCCAAAATTATGAACAAAAATGTCGCCTCAAGGAAAAACAAAGGGTCTTATTTCAATTTCATTTGGTATGGCTAAATTGCATTTGATGACGTCAAAACATAAAATTTCGTTATGACGAATAAAAGATAGAGAAATATTTCTTTAAAATATTTGAGCAAGTGTACGTAAATGCTGGTTACATAATTTTAACAATAGAGAAAAATTAATGCATATAAACTCGACAAACTTTAATTTTAAATTGTGTAAATAATTCTTGTCACTCCAGACATAAAATTGACAAATAGTCAAGCTAACAGTTCATATTTAAAGTAGATGCAAACCAACTAATGATAATTCCAGAAACTGAATACTAATGCACATAAAATGAAATAAAAAAAAAAATTCTGAATTAAGGATTCATTTGATTGGAGAAGTGAAAAATTGATGGGAGGATGGAAAAGTGAGAGGATAGAAAATATTTTGTTTTCTCTCTTATGTGTTTGGTTGGAGGGGTGAAAAAGTGGAAGAATGGAAAACTTTTTCGTTTAGTTGGAGAGAAAAAGGGAAGAATGAAAAATGTAATTTATATAAATTAATTATTATACCCTTGTTACATAATATGTGAGGGGTAGGTGAAAAAGTATTTGTGTAAAATGGATTTCTCATTACTTTTCCCTTCTCATTTTCTTCTCAATTTGGGAGGATAAAAAAAGTGGGCACAAGAGGGAAATTTCTCTCTCCTATTGTAGAGAGGGAAAATTCTCGGCCTATCACAAGCTGACACGTCATGCCACCAAATCCACCAGGTATGGCTAATTACAAAGTATCATATACTGCTACTAAAAATTTGCTAAATTTCATTAAGACAGGAACATGAAAAAACATGCAAAATGCTAATCACATGGAGGCGCGTGTAAGCGATGATGCAAGCGAATCCGGCTGTGTAAGCGATGACTCAAGCAATCCGGCTGTGTAAGCGATGACACAAGCGGACCAATCAAGCTGTGACATGTGTCACCAATCAGGCTTCGCCACATGTCACTCACCTACCTCCAAACTCCTATAAATAGAAGCCTTCCTAAGGCATTTGCACACACCAAGCTATCTAGAGCACAAGTTGCATCAAAGAAGCATTCAGAAGTATTGAAACTCTGCTGGAATCAAGCCTCAAAGCCTCCAAGAACTTCAAGAACTTCAACCTTCGAATACGACGAACATTCGAAGCAAAATCATCAAAACCATCCTCCTAGATCTCAAAGGTCGCTGGAATCAAGCTCAAAAGCCTCCAGAAACCTCATAAACCACAAATCAGCTAAGCTCTACGGATTCAAGCCTCTAAAGCCCCGAAGAACTTCCACCATAAACCTTAGAACACGAAGAACACACGAAGAACACGAAGAACACGCGAAGAACACGAAGAACGTGAAGAACAAAGGATTTCTAACAAGCTCACAGCCAGAAATTCATTGTAATTCTGTTTCAAAGATCTTCAATCCATCCTTCAGCCAAATTGAAGGATACTTTGTGTTTAAATCAAAACCACATCATAAATCTTTTGAGAAGATCGAATCAGAGGATTTGTAATTACAGAGAATTGTACCACACTTTCATCAATACAAATTCGTATTTGAGAAACTATTTTACTTGTTTGATTAATTTCGAATCAAGAAATTTAGTCTTCTACAAATTCTGGCACGCCCAGTGGGACATCTCTGCCTCTCATCTCTTTCTCCTCCAAAAGAAAAGAAATTCGATTTGCTACCAGCTTCCATGGCCTCTAACAAGAATGCCCGAAAATCAGTGGTTGATGCTTCCATGGCCAATGATTATGTTGGTCCAATCACTCGCAGTCGATCCAAGGCTCTTGACCTACTTCAACCCCAACCAACCAAAGAAAGCAGACTTCATAATGTCATCTCCTTAGACTTTCTTGCAAATAGGAAAGCTACCGCAAAGGATTCATTTCATTTGGATAATGAATCATCCACAACAAGGACTCTTTCTATCAACTCTTCACCTGTAATGAGAAATCTAAGGAATGAAATGCCTTTGACTTATCCTGTTCCATCATTTACCCCATCATATATGGAGGTTATGCCGGTGATGATGACTAACGCCTCTACCATGGAAGAAAAGATGGCTGAAATGGAACAAAGGGTCATCATTCTCACAAAATCACTAGAAGATAAGGATGTCAAAATTGCAACCCTAATGAACAAGTTGGAGGAACAAGATTTGGGTGAATCAAGTCATGGCCTTGAGTACCCGCCTGGCTTCACCTTGAAAGGAGACAACACTAGGGTTGACAAGGAAAAGGGAATCGAAGGAACTTCTCAACATGGAAATTCCACCTCAATAGCCTCATTATCTGTCCAACAACTACAAGACATGATAACGAATACCATTCGAGCGCAATATGGGGGTTCTTCCACTAATTCCCTCGTATATTCAAAGCCCTATACAAAGCGCATCGACAACTTGAGAATGCCAAATGGGTATCAACCCCCCAAGTTCTTACAATTTGATGGCAAAGGAAATCCTAAGCAACACATTGCTCACTTTGTAGAAACTTGCGAGAACGCTGGGACTCAAGGAGACTTCCTTGTAAAGCAGTTTGTTCGTTCACTCAAGGGGAATGCCTTTGATTGGTATACGGACTTAGAACCCGAGTCAATCGATAGTTGGGAACAACTTGAAAGAGGGTTTCTCGACCGATTCTATAGCACGCGTCGTACGGTAAGCATGATGGAGCTTACCAATACCAAGCAGTGGAAAGACGAGCCCGTTGTTGACTATATCAATCGATGGCGTTCGTTGAGTTTGGATTGCAAGGATAGACTTTCTGAAATTTCTGCTATAGAGATGTGCATCCAAGGCATGCATTGGGGACTTCTTTACATCCTACAAGGGATAAAGCCCCGAACATTTGAGGAGTTAGCGACTCGTGCACATGACATGGAGCTGAGCATTGCTAGCCATGGAAATACGAAGCATCCTGTGCCTGAGGAAAAGAAAGAAAGAAGGGAAGTAAGGAAGAATGATAGGAATACAAGGAGTAACGTTAAAGACTCAATGAATATCAATTCTGCCCCAGTAAAGATTTCAACCGGAAAGACAAAGGCTAATGAAAAGAGGCCTGAAGGAAGTCAACGACGTGAGACACGTCGCTCGTCACTCAAGGAATGGGAACAAAAGACGTATCCTTTTCCAGACGCTGATATGCCCGAAATGCTAGAACAACTCCTTAAGCTTAAATTAATTGAATTGCCGGAATGCAAACGACCGGAAGAGATAGGGAAGGTTGATGACCCGAACTATTGTAAGTATCATCGCATCATAAGTCATCCAATCCAGAAATGCTTTGTTCTCAAAGAACTCATCATGAAGTTAGCTAAGGAAAGGAAAATCGACTTGGATTTCGATGATGTGGCTGAATCAAACCTTGTGACGTTCGCTTACGAGTCATGTAGTTGCATGTCTCCAACTCGTAAGCCGGGGGCAAATGCCACACTCATCCAGTTTGGTTCTATGGAGCCGGTTCAAGTTCAGCTTTCACAAGAAACGTTTGACTATAGCTCAAATGATGATAGAAGATCGACAATAGATGAAGAGGAAGGTTGGACGATGGTTACTCGTAAGAGATGGAAGAAAAGACGAGAGTTCCCTCTTCATTTGGTCATCCGAGAGCCTAAAAGAGCACAAAGCCTAATTCAACTTCGATCAAGAAGAAGGAATGATAAGGGGAGAAAAAGGCTAGGCACAAAAGTGAATGATGATTCGGCGCAAACCAAAAACCTTCGAAATCGCATCACGTTAGAAGAATTCTTCCCCAAAGGGTTCTTTCAAAATGACTCGGTAGAGGCCGTTCACACAGGCTCTTGCTATGAAATTCATGATGAAGAAAAGGATATCAATCATGGTGGGTCAGATGAGACTTTGGAAAAACTCCAATCTCAAGATGATAAAGTTGAACCCTTACAATCCCCTACCTCGCCAAAAGAGGTGACCACCCAAGCTCTTGAAAAACCGGAGATGAGTGTTCCTTATGCCAATGTGCTTCAACGAACCCAAGAATGTTGTGCATGCTCCCCGAACATGACTTTCACCGATGAGGATCTATTGCTAGGCTCTAAGCCCCACAATCGTCCGCTTTATGTCTCTGGTTATGCCCGTGAACAAAAGATAGATCGTATCCTCATTGATGGAGGTTCAGCTGTTAATATACTACCAAAAATGACGATGAAACGACTTGGTCTTACTATGGAGGAGCTATCACATAGTCGTTTGGTCATTCAAGGTTTTAACCAAGGAGGACAACGCGCAATCGGTATGATACGCTTGGAACTAATCATTGGAGAATTGAAAAGCGATGTGTTGTTCCATGTTATTGATGCCAAGACAACCTACAATGTGTTGTTGGGACGTCCATGGATCCACGAGAATGGAATAGTGCCGTCAACTTTTCACCAATGTTTCAAGTACATTCAAGGTGGAGTGAAAAAGGTCAATGCCGACTTAAAACCTTTTACTGAGACTGAAGCTCACTTTGCTGACGCGAAGTTCTACATAGAGGATGACGTTCCCAATGAAGTTCTCCCAGTTAAGATCCCACCCACAGAGAGCAAGCCGGATGAAAAGAAGCATGTTAGATTCATCAATGGAAAGGATACTTCTTCCCCAAGAAAAGGTCTAGAATGTGGAAATAATCTTTCTAGTGAATCTACCAGTAATTCAGTGGGAGAAAAGATTTCAACACCTCCTGACAATCCTCCATTTCTTCGTTATGTACCATTGTCACGCCGCACGAAAGGACAGTCACCGTTCACGGAATGCTCTCAATCAGTAGTAAATGAGGAAAGACCTCCTACAGAGCTCACAATGGAGGATGTAGCCATGTTAAAGGAAAATCATGCTATGCCTTTAACTTCATTCACGAATCCTTCGCCTTCAAAGCCATTAAATGGATTCATAAGGTCTTCGTAAAGTTTGACGAAACATGATGTTCTACCAAGTGAAAGGACGAAAGGATGGTTCGACCCAAAGGCATATACGCTTTTAACCAAAGTAGGTTACAATTCTTCAAAACAAGGCGACCTAGGGAAACTGATTCCAGAAGTCACCGGAGAGAAGGTGCATGGCCTCAGCAAAACACAAAGGAGAATGCGACTTGAAGGGCATGAAATTCCTGTCCCAAAGACCGGATTAGGTTATACTCCAGAACAACCGGCTCAGATATGGATCAAGAGAAAAAGCAATGCTTCAAGTTCTCAATACATAACAGTGGAGGACAGCAAAAGTTCGAATCGAAGAAAAGATCACTTTGCTTCACATGTCTCAGTGTTTGATCGCATCAATGCCCCATCTTCACGAATCACAGTGTTCGACAGGTTAAATACAACTTGCTCAACACAAAATCACGACACTCTAGCTCGTAGATCAGTCTTTGATCGGTTGGGGGCAATGAAAGGGCCTGTCGGTGGCCATCCTCAAAATTCCATAAACTTTGAGGTTCAAGGGGAGGAGAACGTTAATGACGGGATTCGCAGTAACATTCCTTCACGCATGAAACGTAGCTCTGCCCTAGACATCAACATCGAAGGGTCTCTTAAAGTCAAAAGGCGAACGGTTGTACACACAAGACAATCAGTTGTCCATAATGAGCAAATTGAAGAAGTATCATCCTCATTTCATATTACAGTGGAAGAAGATACACTCTCAGATGTTGAAGCAACCAATGAAGAGGTTGACGAAGCTCCTCCAGCTTTGGAAGACGGAGGACAGGCTACAGTTGATGAACTTAAAGAAATCAATTTAGGAACTGCTGAAGAGCCCCGGCCAACTTTCATCAGTGCACTTCTTACCCCTAAAGAAGAAGAGGGATACTTCAAGCTCCTAGTAGAATATAAAGATGTGTTCGCTTGGACTTACAAAGAAATGCCTGGGCTCGATCCAAGTATTGCTCTACACCATTTGGCAATAAAGAAAGGTGTACGCCCAGTCAAACAATCCCAAAGACGCTTTCGGCCGGAGCTTATCCCTCAAATAGAAACCGAGGTCAATAAGTTGATTGAAGCGGGTTTCATTCGTGAAGTACAGTACCCGGAATGGATCGCTAACATCGTCCCTGTCAAAAAGAAGAATGGACAAATTCGGGTGTGCGTTGACTTCCGTGATTTGAACAATGCGTGTCCCAAGGATGATTTTCCATTGCCCATCACTGAGGTTATGGTTGATGCCACTACCGGTCTTGAAGCTTTATCTTTCATGGATGGTTCTTCGGGTTATAATCAAATTCGAATGAATCCCAAGGATGAAGAGCTTACGGCTTTTCGTACTCCTAAGAGCATTTACTGCTACAAAGTAATGCCTTTTGGACTAAAGAACGCGGGTGCAACTTATCAACGAGCCATGCAAAAGATCTTTGATAATGTACTTCATAAATATGTGGAGTGTTATGTCGATGATCTAGTGGTTAAAACAAAAAGGAGGGAAGACCATTTGGCAGACCTACGATCCGTGTTCAGCCGCTTGAGGAAATATCAACTTAAAATGAACCCTCTCAAATGCGCTTTTGGCGTAACATCGGGGAAGTTCCTTGGTTTTGTTGTGAGACATCGTGGCATTGAAATTGACCAGTCCAAAATTGAAGCAATCCAAAAAATGCCGGAGCCCAAGAATTTGCGAGAGCTTAGAGGCTTGCAGGGAAGACTTGCCTACATACGGCGATTTATCTCAAACTTGGCCGGCCGATGTCAACCTTTCAATAGGCTGATGAAGAAGAATATGCACTTCGAATGGGATGAGGCTTGTAGCAACGCTTTTACAAGCATCAAAAGATACTTGCTTAATCCTCCGGTTTTAGGTGCTCCTATCCTCGGAAAGCCTTTAGTGTTGTATATTGCAGCACAAGAAAAGTCCCTAGGTGCTCTTATGGCGCAAGAAAATGAGGAAGGGAAGGAAAGAGCCCTTTATTATTTGAGTCGAACTCTCAATGGGGCTGAATTAAATTATTCTCCTATTGAAAAGACATGTCTTGCTCTTTTCTTTGCCATAGACAAATTGAAGCACTACATGCAAGCATACACTGTCCATTTGATAGCAAGGGCAGACCCGATCAAGTATGTCCTCTCTAGGCCAGTGGTTTCAGGTCGTATAGCTCGATGGGCAGTCTTGCTACAACAATATGGCCTTGCATATGTTCCACAAAAAGCCGTCAAAGGACAAGCATTGGCAGATTTCTTAGCTGATCACCCAGTTCCTTCTGATTGGGAGTTCTCGGATGATTTCCCGGATGAAGACGTATTTTATATCGAAGTAATGCCACCGTGGACAATGTTCTTTGATGGGGCCGCACGTCGAGAAGGAGCGGGGGCAGGTGTAGTGTTTGTCTCTCCACAACGACAAATACTTCTATACTCGTTCTCATTAAGCGAACTTTGCTCCAACAACGTGGCCGAATATCAAGCACTAATTATTGGCCTACAAATGGCCATTGAGATGGGCATATCGCAACTTGAAATCTTCGGGGATTCCAAATTAATTATCAACCAAATCTTGGAGCAATATGATGTCAAGAAAGAAGACCTTATTCCCTATTGCAAATATGCGAAGAAATTGCTAGCAAATTTTGAGGCAATCACAGTAGAGCATATACCAAGGAAGGAGAATAGACAGGCTGATGCTTTAGCTAATTTGGCTACCGCCTTAGCATTATCCCAAGAAGAGACCGCTAAAGTTGCTATCTCTCAAAGATGGGTAGTACCTCTCGTGGTTGAAGAAGAAGAAGAACAACAAGCCCACGTCATTTTTGTATGCCTTGTTGAAAAAGAAGATTGGCGACAAGCGATCATTGAGTACCTTCAACATGGAAGACTCCCGGATGATATACGCCACAAAACCGAAATTCGGCGAAGGGCTGCTCGATTCATTTACTATAAAGAAACTCTCTTCCGCCGTTCGTTTGATGGTTTGTTCCTCCGTTGCTTAGGAGAAGAAGAGGCTAAACAAGCCTTGGAAGAGGCTCATTCTGGAATATGTGGTGCACACCAATCAGGTCCTAAGTTACACTACAGAATCAAGCGAATGGGTTACTATTGGCCCACGATGGTGCAAGATTCCATGGAGTATGCTAAAAAGTGCGAAGCTTGTCAGTTTCATGCAAACTTCATCCACCAGCCGCCAGAACCTCTACACCCGACTGTAGCTTCTTGGCCTTTTGATGCATGGGGGCTTGACGCAATAGGACCATTGCCAAAGTCATCCGGTGGCCATTTGTACATCTTAGCTGCAACTGATTACTTCTCAAAATGGGCGGAAGTTGTGCCCCTTAGGGAAGTGAAGAAAGAAACAGTGGTCAACTTCATTCGAACTCACTTGATCTATCGGTATGGTGTCCCTCGGTATATCATAACTGATAATGGCAAACCATTCTACAATAAGCTAATGACGGAGCTATGTGAAAAGTTTGCATTTAAACAATACAACTCCTCCATGTACAATGCCCCGGCAAATGGATTAGCTGAAGCCTTTAATAAAACACTCGGCAATTTGTTGAAGAAGGTGGTATCCAAGACAAAGCGAGATTGGCATGAAAGAATCGGAGAAGCATTATGGGCATATCGAACGACATTTCGAACGCCTACTCAAGCAACGCCATATTCTCTTGTCTATGGAGTGGAAGCCATCCTTCCCCTTGAATGCCAAATCCCATCATTACGGATAGCCATTCAAGAAGAGTTGACCAAGGAAGGAAATGCCAAGCTTAGGTTGCAAGAATTGGAGGCACTAGATGGAAAAAGGCTCGAGGCTCAACAACGCCTTGAGTGCTATCAAGCTCGTCTTTCGAGTGCATTCAATAAAAGAGTTAAACCACGATCATTCCAAGTTGGTGACTTAGTACTCGCCGTTCGAAGACCTATCATCACGACTCATCGTACGGGCAACAAGTTCACTTCAAAATGGGATGGACCTTATGTTGTGCAAGAAGTCTACACCAATGGAGCATACAAATTGATCGATCAAGAAGGTGTAAGGATCGGCCCTATCAATGGGAAGTTCCTCAAACGCTTCTATGCTTGAAAGCCGAGAACTGCTCCTCGGTAAGAGTTTAAACTGCCCACTGCAACGCTACAAGGGTACATGATGTCTTCCCATTACCTTTGAAAGCGTACAAATAAAGAGAAATAAATCCCATTCATGTCACCATTTGTGAGTGTGGCGTAGTGGTTGGATGCCCATGTCGCCCTTGAGGCCAAGGTCTCGGGTTCGATTAGTGGTGATACCCACTATTGCGCAATTGGTACCCATGGAATGCCGTGGGGCGTGGGGCGAGGATTACACACGTAAGCCTTCCTTTTTTGTAACTAAAAAAAAAAAAAAGATCAAAAAAAAAAAATCATCAAAAAAAAAATCCAAAAAAAAAAAAAAAAAAAAAATCACCAAAAGAAAATCATCAAAAAAAAAAAAAAAAATCAATTGAACTACGTAATGACTTGATCCCTCTCCGGGGTACGTAGGCAGCTTAGTACTTTTTTTACTAAGTTCAGTCACATGAAAAGAATAAGGTTTGCCAGTCTAGCTTGAAAAGTTGTCCGACGATCGTCAATATACTTTTAAGGTCCCTTTGGTTGGCAAGGTATTGCTCAAAGACAATCAATTGCTCAATGGGATGATCAAAGATTGTTGTACTCAAAGATGAAGACTACATAAAGTCTGCATGGCATTCTCCATCTTCTATGGACATTCTCCAACATTTATGAAGCATGTTTTGCATCATCTCTCCTCTAAGGACATATTCTGACATTTGTGAAGTCTTGGCGACATTATTCTCGCATCTTCAAGGTTTTGTTGACACCTCTTTGAATCTTCAAAGTCTTGATGAGAGCATCTTGATACTTCAAGCTTTTGTTGGCCTTTCCTTGCATCTTCAAGGTCTTGATAGGGACTTCTCACATCTTCAAGGTTTTGTTGACGCCTCTTTGAATCCTCAAAATCTTGATGGGAGTTTCTTGAAACTTCAAGATTTTGTTGGCATTTCCTTACATCTTCAAAGTCTTGATACGGACTTGTTGCATCTTCAACATTTTGTTGGTATCTCTGAAGTTTTGATGTCTGGCAACGGTGCTAAGCGCCCTCAATGTCTAAGCTATATTGCTTTTGAAAATCGGTGTTGTTGTAGCTTTATTATAAATGTCAATATTGGTGCAACTTCAATGCGAGTGCGATGCGAATAAAGTGTTGACGTGGTTTCATGGCAAAGATAAATGTCGGCACGGCTTCAATGTGAATGAAGTGTTGACATGGCTTCACGACAAAGATAGATGTTGACGTGGCTTTAGTGCAAATGAAGTGTTGACGTGGCTTCACGGCAAAAATGAATGTTAGCACGGCTTCAATGTGAATGAAGTGTTGACATAGCTTCACGGCAAAGATAGATGTTGACGCGACTTCAATGCGGATGAAGTGTTGACGTAGCTTCATGGCAAAGATGAATATTGGCACGACTTCAATGTGAATGAAGTGTTGACATAGCTTCACAGCAAAGATGAATGTTGGCACGGTTTCGGTGCGAATGAAGTGTTGACATGGCTTCATGGCAAAAGATGAATGTTGGCACGACTTCAATATGAATAACGTGTTGACATGGCTTCATGGCAAAGATGAATGTTGGCACGGCTTCGGTGCGAATGAAGTGTTGACATGGCTTCATGGCAAAGATGAATGTTGGCACGGCTTCGGTGAAAATGAAGTGTTGTCGTGGCTTCATGTTAAAGATGAATGTTGGCATGGCTTCATGTTAAAGATGAATGTTGGCATGGCTTCAATGAAAATGAAGTGTTGTCGTGGCTTCATGACAAAAATGGATGTGGACGTAGCTTTAATACGGATGAAGTGTTGACATTGCTTAATGGCGAAGATGAATGTTGTCGTGACTTCATGACAAAGATGAATGTTGGCACGGCTTCGATGCGAATGAAGTGTTGTCGTGGCTTCATGATAAAGATGAATGTTGGCACGGCTTCGGTGCGAATGAAATGTTGTCGTGGCTTCATGGCAGCAATAAATATCGGTATGACTTCAATGCAAGTAAAATGTTGAGGCAACTTTATGGCAAGAAAAAAAAGTACTAGTGTGTCTTCATTACAAAGGCAAAAGGTGATGCAACTTCATGGCAAATGCAAGTGCAAATGTCGCTTCAGTAGACAAATTAATGGTAATGCTTCATAACAGTTGCAAGTGTTTGCGCCGCTCCATGAAAAAGATAAGTGGTGACACGATCTCGATGAAAAAAAATGGATGCCACTTCATTGTAAAGGCAAGTGCTAAAAGACAAATGCTGGCGTGATTTCATGGTAAAAAAGCTCTTGATGTAGCTATGTTGCAAAGATTCTTGATATGGTTGCATTGCAAATACAAGTGTTGGTACGACTTCAAAGACAAGTACTGACGACAGCAATATTGCCTAGCAAATATCCTTATGGAAACAACATTGCAAAGACAAATATCGCTAAAAAAATTGTTGATGCATAACAACATAAAGGCATACGTCACCGCAAAAACGTTGCTATCAAAGCCACCAAATGAAGGCAAATACTTCTATGAGAACGTCAGCGTAAAGTTTGATGTCAAAACCCGAAGTTCAAGAAAATCGTGCTACAAAACAAAGACAAGCAACAAAAAAATTGTCAAAAAAAAAAAAAAAAAAAAAAAAAAAAAAAACTCTTTTGAACTACGTAATGACTTGATCCCTCTCGAGGGTACGTAGGCAATTTAGCATCTTTTGCTAAGTTCAGTCATGCCCTAAAAAAAAAAAAAAAAAAAAAAAAAAAAAGTTAGTACAAGCAAAGCATAATATATATATATATATATACATATATTAAAAAAAAAAAAAAAAAAAAAGGGGCACAATTTTTCTACGTAAGATATAAGGAAGAAAGATTTGTGCAACTTAAGGTATGCTTTGAGTGCCCTTATATAGGGCTCTTTGGAAGCTAGCAGACAAAAAGAAAAAGATGTGAACAAAGAAAAAAGAAGTGGGAATGCATATTTTCAAAAAAATACTACACCAAACTTTGAAAAAGGAAAGAGTAGGTTCCTATAGAAGATGTCTTTCATGTAGGAGCTATTACACAAAAAATACCATAATGTTCAAAGAATTGGTGCTACCAACCCTAGAGAACAATGGAGACACTCAATAGTCCTGCGTCCAGCTTCAGATCTCAGCCTGTCAGAGCAGCCGCCGCCTTGTCAGAGCAGACAACCGCCAAAATAGACCAACAAAGACGCACGATTTTCCCATTCAAATTCGTGAAAATCTAGACCTGGTTTCGCAAAACTGAGACCACAACAGTCTTCTACAGCCTTCGATCTACAAAACCCAGAAGGATCATCGACAATGGAGTTGCCACGCGCCGCCACGCGCCGTCACAAGTTCGCGATGACAAACGGCTTAAACCTTCATTTCTGTGCAAATCTGCTCACAAGTTCAGAAAACAGAGACCACCACTCGATCCGGCGGCCCTAAATCTACAAGACCTGAAATTTTCAAGTACAAACGATGATCCACGCGCCGCCACGCACCACCTGAAGTTCCGGCGACCACAACGTCAGTTCCACGCACCCTCACGCGCCTCCATAAGCTCTCACGCGCTCACGTGGCCACACGCGCCACACATGCGCCTCACGCGCGCAGTCCAGATCTATGACGTCATGGGTGACGTCATCTTACACGGACCGGTTTGACCCGGTTTGACCCGGTTCGACCCGCCTAAAAAAAAAGAAAGAGAGAGAGAAAAGCTTTGACCAAGTTCGACCTTTGACTTTGACCAAAAAGTCAAAATTTTCAAAAATGACCTATCCCACTCAAATTTTCGAGTACATTCCAATTTTGAGATCCGTTTCTTCATTCGGAGCTCGAAAATTGTGCCAACAGTCCAATATTCAAAAAGTTGATTATTGCACAAATTTTGACCAAAAGTCAAAAATTTCAAGATAAACCTGTCTCACTCAATTTTTCGAGTACATTCCGATTTTGGGATCCATTTCTTCATCTCGAACTCGAAGATTGCATAACGGTCCAATATCTAAAAAAGTGGACTTTTGCACAAATTTTGACCAAAAGTCGAAATTTTCAAGAATGACCTGTCTTGCCCAATTTTTCGTGTACGTTCCAATTTTGGAGTCTATTTATTCATTTGAGAATTCAAAATTGCTCAAGTTGTGTGATTCCACAGCTGTTGGCTTTGGGGTGAACTTTGACCAAAAATCAAGATGCTTGAACAAAGCTTATCCTACTCAGATTTTCACAAGAGCCCATTTCTGAAAATTAGCTTATTTGTTTGGACTTTAAAACCACCAATCTAATCCACTTCTCCAAGGGTTACCCTCCAGACTTCATCAAGACTCCTCTTTCAAAGAACGGATGAGCTCTCACGAGTATGTCTCAAACTTGAAATTGCATTGGGTTACTACTCAGTCTACCATTTCTGTTCGGTATCTACCATTCCCATTCAGTGCCTACCAGTCTTCAACCGACCGTTCCCATTCGGTGCCTACCAGTCTTCAACCGATCATTCCCATTCGGTGCCTACCGGTCTAATCCACCATTCTCACCAAAAATTTTCGTCCGTCGGTCTCAACTACCTAACTGCCATTCTTCATCTCTCCGCTATAAATAGAAGGGCCAAATTCATTAAAGGCTCATCGAGAAAAACACATCGAGTCATGAAATGAAGATTTGCTTCTTTCAAATTTCCAGTCCCTCATCCTCACGACCATTTCTCATTATGGCCTCGTCGCTCTCAATGCCTAGCAACCAAAATGGCTTCATAATCAGTGTGAAATCAACCCCCTCATGGTTCAGTAGAAACCCTTCTCACAACATCATCAGTGTTTTAGAATCCAAACAAATTTTGTTTCCTCACTTAACGACCACATTTGTTTATAAAGTTATTCATAACAAGGTCTGCATTTTGGTTTCATGTTTCCTTGGGCTTGGCTGGCCAAGAAATCTAAGTCCAGCAGAGGCACCTGTTCCCAAGATCAGGGCTCTTTTAGCTTCTCTTCAACTGTTTGCTCTCCCATCCGAAACAGCGGTTCGGAGCAAACACCAACTTGGCCGGTTTCTAAAACCAGGATCGCAAGTTAGTTCCACCTTTCATTTTGTTGTGCTTTCCCAACAAGCGGCATCAGGTGAAGGTGATAAAGGGTGTTGGGGTATCCTACAAATTATCTCCCATCCAACACTTGCGATGACCTCCAAGGTACCGGCTTATCAGAGGTCAGCCTTTGCTGCTGGTAAATGGTTGCCAATGACTTATTCCATGTTTCCACCAACATGTGGCCCAAAGGTCTTCGTTGCTGGTACCTCAAAATGCATTTTCTGGAATTACTCCAACTTAAAACAAGCTTGAAGAATTTCAGGAAATCTACTTCTGAAATTACTTCAACTTAATGTCCGTCAGTATAGTCCAGTTACACAGGCGCATTCAATGACTTACTGCCGGACCCCATGCAACATACAGTCAGTCCTGGAGCCCAAGTTGTACTTCCCAGAAACATCTACACCAAAGGGATCCCAACGTATAGGGCCAGCGTCATGGTGTCTGTGTTTCACCCATTCACTTTGCTTTGTCTCCATCTTCTGTGGCAACACCACCACCAGACGCAAAATCCATTCTGAAATTACCTCAACTTAACCTGAGTGATGCGATAACACAAGCACATTCAATCACTTTCCCACATGATCTCTTCGTGGTCCAAAGAATATCCTTCGGATATAACTTCACCAGAAGATTTTAAAAATGGGAGGCCAACCCCACAATTCTGTATGTTGTACCCAGCCAACCTCCTCACTTCTTCTCCATCTTCAACACCTTGTGATCACCGCCAACGATCCAAAATACTCCTCTGAAATTACTTCAACTTAATCTCTGCCAATATGGTTCAATCTTGCAAGTACGTCCAACTTCTTGCAAGTAATTTACAGCTTCACCAACCCCCTTTAAGTATCATGAAACACTCTTTTGAAATTACTTCGACTTAAGCTCTGCTGAGAAGGCTAAGTTAGGCAAGCACATTCAAATACTTGCAGACCCCTTCTCGGTCTCATCAAAGCCTTTCATGTGAGCGTGTCTACTCATCTGAAATAAAGCTCCACCAATCACTACATTTGCATCCCGCTAAAAGCTCCACCACCTCCAACTGTTACATTTGAAAAGTCAAGTACTAAATTCATTCTTTTCGAGACTCATTCACTCCCCACACTCAGAAGCTGTGTGCACGAACAAGTCTCGAGGGGGCATTTGTAGAGAGGGAAAATTCTCGGCCTATCACAAGCTGACACGTCATGCCACCAAATCCACCAGGTATGGCTAATTACAAAGTATCATATACTGCTACTAAAAATTTGCTAAATTTCATTAAGACAGGAACATGAAAAAACATGCAAAATGCTAATCACATGGAGGCGCGTGTAAGCGATGATGCAAGCGAATCCGGCTGTGTAAGCGATGACTCAAGCAATCCGGCTGTGTAAGCGATGACACAAGCGGACCAATCAAGCTGTGACATGTGTCACCAATCAGGCTTCGCCACATGTCACTCACCTACCTCCAAACTCCTATAAATAGAAGCCTTCCTAAGGCATTTGCACACACCAAGCTATCTAGAGCACAAGTTGCATCAAAGAAGCATTCAGAAGTATTGAAACTCTGCTGGAATCAAGCCTCAAAGCCTCCAAGAACTTCAAGAACTTCAACCTTCGAATACGACGAACATTCGAAGCAAAATCATCAAAACCATCCTCCTAGATCTCAAAGGTCGCTGGAATCAAGCTCAAAAGCCTCCAGAAACCTCATAAACCACAAATCAGCTAAGCTCTACGGATTCAAGCCTCTAAAGCCCCGAAGAACTTCCACCATAAACCTTAGAACACGAAGAACACACGAAGAACACGAAGAACACGCGAAGAACACGAAGAACGTGAAGAACAAAGGATTTCTAACAAGCTCACAGCCAGAAATTCATTGTAATTCTGTTTCAAAGATCTTCAATCCATCCTTCAGCCAAATTGAAGGATACTTTGTGTTTAAATCAAAACCACATCATAAATCTTTTGAGAAGATCGAATCAGAGGATTTGTAATTACAGAGAATTGTACCACACTTTCATCAATACAAATTCGTATTTGAGAAACTATTTTACTTGTTTGATTAATTTCGAATCAAGAAATTTAGTCTTCTACACCTATTTTCCTTCCTCAACTAAACAGTGGAAAACAACATTTTTCACTTTATTTTTCTTTCCCTATTTTCCATCCTTCTTGTTTTCACCCCAACCAAATGCACCCTAAGTTTAGTTGGATTTTAAATTAATTTGTGAAACTGATATGGCCAAGTGCCTCTAGATGGGCCACCATATATTATTATACGCTATAAAGTAGTGTTATTGACACAATAGTTTTACAATAAATTCACAACAAATTAAGTCAAGATAATAAGTTGTTACTAGTTTTCATCTTAGTCTACTACTAATATCCCTTATTTACCTGCTATTAACGGCTTGTAAGAGGTGACAAGAGCTTTAGTTCGATGGTTCAAATAAACCCTTAAGTTGGCCAAAAAAAAAAATTTAGATACAATTTTTTTGACCCCCTAAAATACAATTTTAAACACCTTGAATATGATCCACTTAACAATTTATTCTTGCTAATAAAGTTACAATTAATTCATACCTTTGACCAAATCAGTGACAATGAGTGAAGTGGCTAAATTTGAATATGCTTTTAATTATTATTTGTTAAGTGGGGATTGGGGGCGTGGGCCAGTTAGTCAATAAGTGGTTAGCAAAATGTTCACACTAAAAGATAATTAAACAATTATAAGGAGTGATTCTAAAATAAATAAAACAAATTAGATAAGGGGCATGAGATAGGGTAGTGACTGAATGAAGTAAAAAACAAATGTTAATACAAGAAAGATTTTCTTAATAAAATTATAAAGACCAATAATTGTCAAAGTTAAGTTGAATTGTTAAATAAAATAATTGTAAAGAGTATATGTATTATATTCGGAGGTATTTTTAAAATTTGATTTTAGATGGGACAAAAATTACATTTGACACTCAAATTTACATATGTACATATATGTATAGTAATTGAGAGTCTGAGAGACTGAGACTCATTAGAAAAACAAGAATGTGCATTCTCAAAATAAAAAATAAAAAAGACAATGAACTTTGAAATATGAACGGAGCATAAAATGAAAACTTTTATCTTACGTCAAAATTTTGTTTTCCAATTTTTCATTTACTTTGGTATTAATTGCAAGTAGGGGTGTTCGCGGTGCGGTGCGGTTTTGGGCTATTTTTAGCACCTTACTTTGCGGTGCGGTTTAGCTAAAATCATAACTGCACCGCACTTTATTTTTGCGGTCACATGTGTGATGCGGTGTGGTGCAGTGCGGTTTAAAATTTAGCCAAAACCATAATCACACTGCACCTCATTTTTGCTGTCACATATGCGGTGCGGTGTATAAGATGCGATTTGAATGATTTGAAGTTGGTATATTTATCGAATTTTGGGCTTTTTCTACCCAGCCCAAAACTAATTTTTCCCTTTGTTTTGGTCCAAGTTTTAAACTATTGAACTAGTTTTTCTTTATTTTGGACTGAGTTTCCTAATCAACACTTGCTAGGATTATCAAACCATTTTTTTTAACTAAGGTTATTAAACTATTAATAATATATTTAATATTAAAAATAATTAAATATATTAATATATATAGAGATGGTGCGGTGCGGTGTGGTTTGTGCGGTTTTCTTATTATAAAACCGCAAACCGCACTGCACCATGCGGTGCGGTGCGGTGCAAAATTACTTGCGGTGCGGTACGGTGCGGTTATACCATTTTGTGGATGGTTTTGGTGCGGTTTTTGCGGTTTGTGCGGTTTATGCGATTTAGTGAACACCCCTAATTGCAAGTGATAACTAACGAAGAGGAATAAAAGTACTAAATGTTAAATCAAATCATTGTTTGAAAACACTTGTCATCAATTTTAAATCTTTAAGAAAATAAGAACTAGAATAAGACCATGACTTTTTTTTATTATTAATTTTCATTTATAAATAATAGTTGCACTTCAAAGCCTATATATTAGCAAATTACATGATCGATTTGATTTGCAACAAAAGTAATCTCAATGTTACAAATGTTTGACAACTTTCGTTTTTTTGTTTTTTTGTTTTTTTCTGCCCCTTTCCTTTGAATGATTTCTTATCAGTATTTTTCCAAACTTAGTTTCCTTTGTGAAGTTATTTTCTTCTTTGAACAAATCATTACCAATATTTTAATTGAATGTTCTACCAACATGGAATAAATGAAAGTTAGATGTAACCTATTTCGTGAGCTCAAAATTGATAATGAAGATTGGAGATTAAAGTACGAGTCACAAGATTGTGGGGCGATTACAATCTAAAAAATAATGAATTCATTGATCTTTATATGGTTTTTATTTCTTAGAAGAACATGTTAGACATACATGCAATAATATGATATGTTTTTAAATATCAATTTAATTAGTGTGTGTGTGTTTTTTTTTTTTTTGAATTACTGATTGATTGCTTAAATCATGGTAATTTACGGCAGTAAAATACCTGCAACATTTAAATATACATTTACGAAGCATTAAAAGAATGCCACATTTATGACATTAAGAGGAATTTTGGTGTTACTCCTAGTCCTAATACTAAACGTTAAAATAGTCTTTGTATAATATTTAATTATAAATTTACAAATATATAATACTCATGCAAAGCACAGGTCTACCACTAATATATATATATATATATATATATATATATAAAAGTAGGAATCTCAGGCTCAATTGTTAAGGATAATTATTTTAATTTGTGAGTTACAGTTAGCTAAATTGAGAAAGTCTCTAATTGTTGAATAAGAAATTTTGAATTTAATACATATCTGCACCAAAAATCGATTAGTGTCTTAGTCTGATAATAAAGAGTACAATCATCAGAAGCAGACATCATAGGTTGAAACTCTATATATATAAAATATATATATCTATATATATATATATAATTTAGTCTTCAACCTAATTAAAAATATTCATTTATTTCAATGTATTAATTATTTGTCACATGTTAATCAGGGTAAATAAATTGCTTTCACCACTGCGCATCCTTGGTGCAGTGGTCACTCTACAAGTATATATGCTTGTGGAGTATTGGAGGCAAAAGGCCGGGGTTTAAGTCTCTAAGAGGAAGTTTTACACACATATAACTAGAGTAAAAAGTCTATCATGTATACCCAAAAAAAAAAAAATTCTTTCTATGCATTGTATATTTACAAATGGTGCATCAGTTATTTATATTAAAAAGATTTATTTGAAATACTTATTATCAAAAACAAAAACACAATTTATTTGGAATTTGACATTCTTTCTTATAACTATAAGTAATACTACATTACCTAATAACTTTTATGAAGTTGATTTAAAATTTGCAAGTTGGATTACGTGTTCTCTTGGTTCTTAGGATGCATGCCACATTTTGTGTGAATCATATTTTGTTTACTATCCGATGCATAAACTCATCTTTTATATATAATTTTAATTTTAAAAAAATAATTGAAATTAAAACATTCTTATTGATCTCAAATCATCTTACAAATTTTGATATTTGGAGGGTGAAAGAAAAAAAAAATATAATTCGATGGTAGGTTTTTCTAAATTTGTATCCTATAAAATATTTTTTTTTTTTTTGAGAAACCTATAAAATAAAATTAAGAGGTGTAAAATTACTTAAATTTTATCCAGTATAACTTTTTTTATACATAAATATTTGGTATAACTTGAACCTTATGTATAGGAAAAATTTTAGCTCCTTCCAAAGCATAGTGAAATGGTGTTTTCTCTTTTCACATTTATAGTGAACCCCGCCATGAATTTAATGCGTGGACCTCACCATGAATGTGAGAGGAGGAAAGAGAATTATCTTCGTTTAGCCTTCCACTTCATCAAAACTTTAGAGTATGATACTTTTTATAGAAAAATATTATTTGGAGTATGATATTCTACTTCATATTTAGTTTTATTTATTTATTTTGAGATTAAAGATAGAATATTTACCTTCTTTTTTTCTTTTTTTTTTAGAAAAGAATAATTAGTTTCTTTGACAACAATGGAAACCAAAAACATAATATATATATATATATATATATATATATATAATAATGATAATAACA
This sequence comes from Castanopsis chinensis, assembly GCA_032878915.1. Lineage (NCBI taxonomy): Eukaryota > Viridiplantae > Streptophyta > Magnoliopsida > Fagales > Fagaceae > Castanopsis > Castanopsis chinensis. The sequence goes on along the minus strand of JAVQMG010000104.1, from coordinate 5,349,515 downwards.
GCAATAACAACAACAATAAAAGTGTATAAAATCATTGTATCCTTCTATTTATGATTATATTTTTATGGATTTACTAAAGTACTATGTTTATAACTGTAATTTATTAATCTTAAAAATTTATATTTCCAAACTTTTGTAATGACGTGTAATGTGTGTATGTGGGGGAAGGGTAGAAATTACAGTGTAGTAGCCTAATTATGTGCTCTGTAAATGTAATTAAACAAAGAATTAATGGGGTAAATGCATTTTTTTTCATTAATTAATTATATATGGGTATTGTTCAAATTAATTATTTCAAATTTTTTTATGATGAGTAATATTACGTACACAAACTATTTTATAACATTTTTACAAACCGCTAATGTGGCTTAAGCATTTTTTAAATAATTATTGGTAAGTAAAAATGTGTTATTAGTAGTGGGCTTGGTGGCCCAGATTAGAACTAGTAAGAATTTACCACATTAATAATTTGTAAAAATGTTATAAAATAGTTTGTGATTATAGCATTAATCTTTTTATAATTAGTTTTATAAGATTTTATATTAGAAACAATTAATTTGGAAGATGAAATTCTTGCTCAAATTGAGTCGCTTTCACAAGAAGTGAAACAAAATCTAAGAAATTATTAAAAAAAAGTTTTTAACAACACACAATCAAGAATATTAAAAATAATTGCATGCTTGCATTAGTGGAAACAATTAACTATTTGTTAATTCACTCAAAAAATAGATTCATATTCTTAATTATATGAATTCTAACGATTTGCATTTCCTCTCACTTAAAAAAAAAAAAGAAGCATTTTCTCACTTTCTAATCACATGTAAATGGTATAGTCCTCAAAGAAAAAAAAATGTATAAATAAATGAAATTTGATTCTGACCATGAGTTTGTTGATGAGCAAAAAGCCATAGTATAGTCCATATGCAAGGAGCAAAGTTCCGGTTCATCTCACGGCTGTCAAGTCTTAAAATATAGTTTTTTATTATTATTTTAGTTATTGATGTTGTGGTAATCGTTGTTCAAGAATAACAAAATTATTTCGTTTGTTGTTGGCTTTCTAGACTCTGAGACCAAAACTTATATGAAGAAGTTAGGGAAGGAAATGATTGAAAACTGTGGGGGTTTACCATTGGCAATTACTGTACTTGGAGGTCTTTTAGCAACAAAGCAAACACGGGAAGGATGGGAGGATGTGCATCAACATGTCAAATCATACCTTCATGGAGAACAAAACTTACAAGTCAACAGGGTGTTAGCTTTAAGTTATAATGATTTACCTTCCCACTTGAAACCATGCTTTCTATATTTAGGTCATTTTCCTGAGGATTTTGAGATACCAACAAAAGAATTGATTCGAATGTGGATGGGTGAAGGTTTTATATCACAAGTTCAGCACAAAGGAGGAAGAGAGGATACAATGGATGATGTTGGAGACCGATATTTAAGGGAGCTAGTGCATAGGTGCATGGTTTTAGTGGGGAAAGAGGGCTCATTTGGAAGGATCAAAACTTGCCGAATGCATGATCTTATGAGAGACTTTTGCGTATCAAAAGCCCAAGACGAAAATTTTCTCCATGTCACCAATACTCTTTCCATGAAACAGTGTGAAACACAAATTGGTAAAGTTCGAAGACTTGCTATAATATCAAAATCAGGTGATAATTTTATCGAGGGAATTAAATTTAATGAATATCCTTACCTTAGGTCTCTTCTCCACCTTTTGCCTCATCATCAAGAATCTTATTTTAAAGAGTCCTATTTCAAGAAATTCAAGTTGGTTAGAGTATTACATTTAGAATATTTTAAAAATCACCTAAGAAAATTACCTAAAGACACTGGATGTCTCATCCACTTGAGATATTTATCTTTGAAAGGAAGCAAAATAAATGAGGTACCATCATTTATTGGCAATTTGAGGTGCTTGGAGACACTAGATTTACGGATCGACTTCCACCTATCACATTGCATTTTAGTAAAATACATTTGCGAAAATACTACTTTATTGGACTGCATTTCCCCGCCGAGACTGAGAGTGCCAAATGTGTTTAAGTATATGAAACAGTTGAAGCATCTTTATTTACCCGTTGAATATAGAGTACGTGGTAAGTTGGAACTGGCTAATCTTTCTTATTTGCAGACATTAGTCAATGTTCAGCCCAAAACCATTCAAATTCCCACATGGTTTGAATTCAACCGTCTGCGGGTTCTTAAAGTGAGGAATAAATATAATACCCAAGATGCAATGCAAATGCTAATATCAAAATGTCCACTTGTAGAAAAGCTAACGCTATATGACCATATAGAGAAGCTTCCAGAAGCTAACCAATTCCCCCCAAATCTTGCCAAGTTAACCTTATGGTATATTTGTCTTGAAGAAGACCCAATGCCAACCTTAGATAAGTTGCCCAATTTAAAAATCCTCCGCCTCTTACAATTCTCTTTCAATGATTTCAATGGGAAGGATATGGTTTGTTCTGAAGGAGGATTTCCTTTGCTTCAGTATCTTCTCCTTCGAAGCTTGTACCCCTTAGTGGAGTGGAGGGTGAAGGAAGGAGCCATGCCCAGTCTCTGCCATTTGATAATTGATAGCTGCTATAACTTGAAGACTATTCCAGATGGATTGAGGTTCGTCACAACCCTCCAGGAATTGGAGATCAGAAACATGCCGAAGTCATTCAAAGATAGGCTTGACGAAGGAGGACTGGATTTTGACAAAGTCAAACATGTGCCTTCCCTTATATTTGAACACTGTGACTGGTAAGGGTAATCAAGTACAGTAATGAATTCTTACATATTTGATAAATTTTAGGGCGCTTCTTTTCTTCTAAATATCTCTCTCTCCAATTAATTCAAAATTTCGCCGATAATATTAAGCAAAATATTTCCGTAATGTAAGGGTATTTCTTCTTTTGATTAGAATGAAGCTCCTATCTATTTTGAACCCAAAACCTATCTAATCATTATATTAGAAGCAAATTCTTTTCTGCTTCATCATGTGGTGGACTCTTAATTTTTGCCTCTGTTATCAATAAATTAAGCAATGAGTTTTATTTTACAGTTTTTCTTTTAAATATATTGGTTGACGGCACAAACATAGTTCTAAATGTTGCTTTAATGAGTTTTGTATACAGCATATTCATTTTAATTCGTTTTTGATGTTTTGGGCTTTAATCATTTTAGTTGGTTATTTTCCTCTATTCTCCTTCACTTTTTTTTTTTTTGGCAGGTGAAATTATCCACAGAGCAAAAGTTTCTACTCTGCTTCAACTAATGAAAAATCAACAAAATATTTTCATTGCTTTGCAACTTTGCATGAGTTTGTGACAGTTTGGAGTCTTTAACTACTTTTGTTTTTTGGGTCCTACTTTTTCTTTTCATTTCAACAGCATGACTATATTGGTTTTCTAAATATAGTTCTAAATCTTACTTACTGAGTTCAAGTCTGTAGGCTATAGCATATTTCATTTTAATTCGTTTTTTGAGCTTAATCATTTTAGTTGGTTCTCATTTTAGTTTGCATTTTTTTTTTTTGGCAGGTGAAATCATCCATGGTGCAAAAGTTTCTACTCTGCTTCAACCCATGAAAGGTCAGCAAAATATTTTCACTACTTTGCAACTTGTACGGGTTGGTATCAGTTAAACAATTTGAAGAATTAGATTGCACAGACTCATAAACATATTCTCTGATGCCTATGTATAGTGCTGTTAAGAATTGTTTCTGTTTTATTATTGCTTTGCTATTATTGCACCCTTTGTTCATGTCTCATTGGAGGAGAAAAATAATTCTTCATTTAATTTGGGATTTTCATATTTCATTAAGCTATGGTTATCTCACAGAAGTTTAGATGCATATTGTTTATAATGAAGCTAGTTCAGTTTGTCCTTTCGTTAAATTGTAGCAGTGTATCTTGTTGAGCTGGGCAATCAAATAGAATGGATGGAATCAGTGTACTAAAACACTAGTTATGTGAAATTGAGAAATAAGCAATGATGCAAACAAATTATGTCAAATGGAACTTTTATTTCTTTTAGATTTTATGCCATGATTGGAGTTCTTGACATTCTACATCATACATAATGGAGCAATCATTAAGAAGGAATTTGATTGTTCTTAATAATAATTTAAATAGTTCTAATTGAATAGAGTGTTAGGTGAATATGAATTGTGAAATTCTTCTTGTAAATGAGAAGCCCAAAGTTGAGGGTCATCTAGATGATAAGGATGTTATAGTGTGCAACTTGCCAAATATTTCATCAATCATGTTCCATATTTCTTCACTCAAGGAACATGTACTGGCTAGCCCTGTTTCATTCTCATATGTTGCGCTTTGATTGTGGACCATGTACTGAGAAAAGATGCTCAATATGTGTAGTCTTTCTAGTGACCTTTACATTATAAGCTTAAGACCACAAACTAGTTAAAATTAAAGAAACGATGGAAAAAGTAAAAACTGAACTTTTTATCTAGATGCTAAAAACTTGCCAATTTGAGTATCCTTTACCGGGAAATGTTGCTAGTCTTAATCTTTATGCACTGTCTTACTGCCAGAATCATTTAGGTCGCTTCAATGTTTTACAATTTAGGACATGTAGCTGTCCAATAAGCTAATTTTACCAGCCATCACCAACCAAGGAAATCTGTATATAGGATTTCCCATGCTAGCTAGTCAGACATGCTAGATCCCTAATCCACAGAATTCTGCATCTTCATCAACTCGAGAAGACATGAGAGTTCAAATTGGCAAACATTCAACTTATGATGAACTTATGCAGCTTAAGAATTGTTTGCTTGTCATTTTTTTTACATTCATTTACTGAGAAAGCAAGTAGCATTATAACAGCCAATGAAGATGATTATAAGTTCTTTTGGTTAATTAACACATTCACAGAGGAAAATCAAAAAAATTCAATGACATGATTCATCTATAGTTCCTTGCTATTGAATCTATAGTTCCTTGATATTGAAGATTCATCTATAATTTTCTTTAAAATACTTGATTGTTGTCATTCATAATTCAACTAGAACATCAAACAACTTATATTTATCTTTCCAAAATATAGGCTATGCTTTGAATTACTTACTCTAATTAAAACAGGTTATTCTACATAATGTTTTCCTGAAAATACTTGATATAATTTTGCAACTAAAGTTGAGATAAAGGCAAGACATATGATTTCGATTACTTGTTGTTACCTAGAATATCTTCCTTTGCCACATGTCAACTGGATAACTTACTCATGGATGGCTTTTTGCAGAGAGGAATTCTCATTTCCATGTACTGAAAGCATTGCTTCAATTTCACTAGTTGTGATTATCCCAAAATTTTAAGCTATTAGGAAATGGTGAATTTAGTCATTCAACTGTAATTTTAACAGTTGGTTAAAAAGACGACGTCTTTATACTATTATGATTAGTAGGGAACCATAGCCATTGCATATGTATGACAAATTTTTGAATTTTTTCTGTTGAGAGTAGTATCAATTGATTATTTATATTTCCATTTCTCAGGTTACCTATAATTGATGTTTGAGACAAGCCTTGAGAATAAAGATGAAGATAAAGCTAGGTGGTCTGCTACTAGATCAGGCTTCTACCCTTCTGCAGCCACTGGCAATGAACTTAGAGTTAAGGAAGATGAGGTGGAATGGTGGAGAATGTTGTGGTTTAGCCTTGCTATCCCATGGCTGCAAACTTTATTTGTTAAGACAAGGTACTGAGATTGTATTTAACTAAATTTAGAGAAATAACTGATAAAATATTTGTTTCATTGCACATCAGTCCATTGCCCATTTTGATATTTTATTTAAATTTTGCATCAAGTTTTACCTTATCATAGAATATAATATGATACTATGAATTGAAGTCCTACTCTATGCATGTACAAGACCCAAATTTTATAAAAGCAATTTTTGGCCAGAGTAGTTCACAAAGTCCTCTTGGCTTTGATCTTATGTGTTTCTTCTGCACAACAGTTTCCTGCAAAAGCTTGTGCATTGTTCTATCTCTTCAAATGGCTGAATGGTGACTAAAGTCAATTGCATTTAAAATGGATATCAATATAGTAAATGTGTATAACCTTTGTCAAGGAATCTATAAGCTGACCATACACACAATATCATGTGACTTGTGAGGCTTAGAGAATTTCCATATGTAAGTTTCTGTTGTCCCACTATCAACCAGGGATCTTCTGCAGGTACGCAGTACGCTTACTAGTTCCCAGGATTTACTCTAATTCAAGTGCTCTCATGTTCCAACACATGGCTTCCTCCTGTGTGGGTGAGACAGAGCCTTGAACAGAATTGGCTTCCTACAGTTACGGGGGAGACAGCCTAATATGCAAAATATTTGGCTATTTGGTGTTTAGACAAAGATACAGGGAGAAAAAAGCAACTTCACGAGAAAAGAATGACTTGGACATTTAGGCCTGGAGGTGATAATTGTTGCTAGGTGGCTTCCTTGATGACTGCCATATATGATTCATTTTCCTTGGAGCCCCACCGTTCAGTGAAAAGGAAGATATATGAAGAATTGATTAGTTAACATTTATGAGAGGCGATCGTTAGTCTTTACTCTTTACTGCCTTGATCTATCTTGAGGATTGGATCTTCGTAGAGAAAAAATGCTTGCAACTTTATGGAAGTCATTTTTTACAGGCCTTTAAAATCAAGTTTACTGAATTGTGAAAGAGAGTGAGAAGCAAAACACGTATGAAGTGTTAAGAGTAACATATAAAGGCTACCAAGAGAAGTTTTTGGAGCAAGGAGTACTAACTCCTAAGGGGATTTTGTTCACTCAATAAGTTAGATGCAAATGAATATGGCTGACCCCAAAAGTTCACAGGACATTAAAAGTAAACATGGTTGATTTTACAATTTCTAGAAATTGAGAACGTAACATTATAATGCTGAATGTAATATTTAGAAAAGAATAGATAATGCTGTTAATTTAAGATTAAAGAAATGTATTCCTGGATTATGTAGAAATATGAGAAAGTACTGAAAGAAGGGAATTAAATTCTGTACAACTATTTCCATGATAGTGAAAAATCAGCACTCATTTCATGTACATGAGAGGCATCGTTTACAAATTTGGACAAAGATGCAATGCATTGAGGTTGAAGTACAACTACTGCAAATTTCTCCAGGTTACAAACACTGTTGTGGTAAGATTTTGATTGGCAGCATTTGACAATGTAATCTACAATATGATTTGTATCCTTGGTTATTTGTGAAGAGAGAGCCAAATCTTGAAATTTCTAGAAGATGTTTAATCTAGGGAAGCTTGCTTAAGTGAAACAGTAAGGTTGCACGAAGAACTTCATTCTTGCTTGAGCAAATTAATTGATCATACCGAAAGTTTGCTTGCATCTTGCTCAATCGAGATAGTCATATATTGCTTTTATAAAACATGACTTGGTGAGCAAGACGTGCACAACTTCTTGAATATATCAAGACACATCTTACTTAGTAGGTAGGCAAGCCATTCTAGAAAACTCTGCAGAGCCTCCTTGCTTCTAAAAATATCGAGTTGATTGAATATTTATTGGTTAAGTTATAATTGTGTCTAAAAAAGATTGTTCATGAGTTCATGTTCACTTAGTTGGGTTTTACTATCCTGAGTGTAATCCACTAATCCTTGACCCCGGCAGTCATGGATAAAGCTCATCCCCTTAACGTCTAGTCTTACTTTGATGGTAGTACATATGCTTATTGTAAGGTTCACATAAGAATGTTCCTGCAATCTATAGATGAAAGGTATGATTGTTTGTTGAAGAGGGTTTGACTGAACCTTAAACTATTGTAGGTGAGTGGTCTAAGGATGGTTGACGTGAAAGCAATTGTAATAGTAAAGGATTGAAAGCTATATTTCATGTTTGTCTCACAAGAAGAGTTTGAAAGGATATTTATGTGTGAGAAAAGTAAAGAGGTTTGGGATATCTTGGGAAGAACATATGACGGAACTAAAACTGTGAAGAACTCAAAATTACAAATGTTAACATCTAGTTTAGAAGAGATTAGGATGAAGCTTTTGTGAGTTCTACACCAAACTAAGTGACATAGTTAATTCAAGCTTTAATCTAGGAGAGTGAATCCCTGAGTCCAATATAGCTAGGAAAGTCATTAGATCTCTCTCTGCTAAGAGGTTCCATTCCAAAGTGGCTGTCATCGAGCAAGCAAGGATCTTGACACTGTTAAGATAGAAGAATTAGTTATAGCTCACTTTTAAACCTATGACTTCCTTCCCTCAGCCTAAGAAAAACAAGTCCATTAAACAGTCAAGGAAGAAGAAAATGATACCTCAGATGAATAATGGTTGAATGATTAGGACCTAGACCTATTTGCTAAGAACTAAGAAGTTCAGGATGTTTTTCAAACGCAAGAAAAAAGCTAAAAATAGCAAATAGCTACTTAGCCTTTTACTGCCACCAGGGAGAGTTGTGAAGCTAGTGAGGAGGAGGTTGATGATGAGGAAGGACTTTTGGTAGCCTATAATAATTTTTTCAAGGAGTGTCAGAATAAAATCGCAAAGTTGTCCCTTAAAAGTTTGAATGAGATAGAGCATGAAAAGGAGGTCTTATCGGTTGGATTGGATGAAGCAAAGAGGTAGTTTAGAAATGACAAGGAAGAAAATGCCTCTATTTGAAAGAACTAATAAATATGGTGAGAAAATTGAAAACTCTAGTAAATCTCAGCTAAAGAAGTTCTCGAGTGAAAATTTGAATTAGTTGTTTTGTTCATAGAAGACTAGCTATGATAAAAGTGGGTTAGGATACATTGGTGAGAGATCCTCTATCCCATTCATCTCACAGTCCCCCTCAGGGACTAAAGGAAGAATATCCATAATTCAGTTTATCCTAAGTTAAATGAAAAGGGGTTTAACAAACCAAGTTAAAGCCCTGACCCTACAAATTAAAATCAAAGGAAGATCACTTATGTCTTATGGTACATGGTCCACAGGAGGTCTTCGAAGTTTATGTATGATGCCTTGACAGTGGAGACTCTAGACACATGAATGGTGATAAATACTTGTTCAAGACCGTATCAAATGATGGTACAGGAGACACTGCTTCCTTTGGTGAGGGTGGTAAATCACATGTCCTTGGCAAAGGAACTGTTGATATTTCTGGTCTACTAGTCCTAAATGATGTGATATGTATTGAGGGCCTTTACTAATGAGCATCAATCAAATATATTATGAAGAGCTCATTGTACAATTCTGCTAAAAGGAAGGTTCTGTTTATGATAAAAAGGAGAATATACAGTTAGTAAAAACATTATAAAAATTAAGATATTATTACTTTCATAGAACAAAATTGTTATTAATAACTACATATATACTAATAATTAAAAAAAAAAAAAAAATGGGGGGGGGGGGGGGTTGTGGGGGTGGGGGTGGGGGAGGGAGCGTTGCCTCTTATTGTCCAAGAGTGGTTTCGTCCTTGTCCACAAAGAAAACAAAAAATTATAACACAAAAACACACTACAAACTCAACTCCATAGCCATAACAATTATGTATTAAGTTAATTGTAGATGCAAAAATATTTTTCTTATTAAAAATATTCATTTGAGGGGTTAAAAACATTGAGTACATCTGGACAAGAAATTTTGAAATTTGGATGAAATGATAAAAGTACTTTACAATTTTTTTTTTTTTTTTGGGGGGGGTGGGGGTGGGGGGGAAGTCAAAAGAAAACTTTCATTCAAATTGTAATGGGATAGCGGTACAGCAATCCAAATATCCATTAGGTACCAGAAGCATTGGGCATATCAGCATGATTAACTTACTTGAACAGCCTCAGCTATTCGTGGCATTCGTGCCTTCTTTAGCCAACATATGTGCCACTTCTTTCCCTTCCCGCCTTGTGAATTGGACCTAAGAAATTCCATCAAAACCGCATTCTTCTTTGATTCTCTGTATTATTGTAATGATTATTAAATGTGGCCAAGATATGAGTATTGGACTTGCAATCATCCCTCTATATCTATATTTATCTATATTCTATATATTACTAAAAGCTGAAGCAGCGTTTAATGCTGTTGCTCTTACGTTGCGCCACATTAGCTGCTATCTCATTTTTTTTAATACAATTTGTCCTACAATTTTAAAATGGTTTTTACAATTTTCAGCCTTATAAATGCAGCTCACTACTTATTTATTTATTTTCCACTATCACCCTATGATAAATCCAATCCACTACTAATTTATTTATTTCCACTATCACCCTATAATAAATTTGTATAATTAATCTAGTCCACTTCTTATTTATTTAATTCCACTATCAAGCCCAACTCAAAGTCTTTTTAGTTCAGTTTTAGAGTTTTGTGTGAGCCTTTTCAGGTTAAAGGAAAAAAAAAAAAAAACAAACAAACAAACATATAAACAAACAAACAAAACATTGAAGCCTTCCAAGATTTAGGTTTTTTTTTTTTTTTTCAATTTTCCTATAAGTATTTTTGACATTTATTTTTTTAATATTTACACTTTTCCAACCTTTCTCTCTCCCTTATCATTTCATCTCCCCACTACTTCTTCAATCTTTCTCCCTATCTTACTTTTCATCTCCCCACTACTTCTTCAATCTTTCTCCCTCATTTACCTTTTCATCTCCCCACTACCCTCTACATTAATATCATTCTTCCTCTTTTCCTTCATCTTCTTTTATTTTTGTCTTTTCTTATTCACATCCTCTTACTATAAATATGTCACTATCTCTTCCATTCTATGCATAGTTTTCCCTCACAAAAAAAAAAGGCTCTCTCTCTCTCTCTCTCTCTCTCTCTCTCTCTCTCTCTAAATTTTTTGATGGATTTTTATTTTTTTATTTTTCTTGCATATCTACTTTAGGTCAATAATTTTTTATATTTTTTAAAACTCTATTTTGGGTTAGTGCAATTTAGTTTTGTTTTTTAAATTGTTGTTATTTTTTTTTTTATTATTCTCTTTGATTGTTAAATGTTATCTTATTGCGTTCTAAAGAATTAAATATAGCATATAAAAATATAATACTATTCTATTACATAGCATGATTTGGATAATTTGGTATTTATTCTATTACATAACATGATTTTTTATAGTGCTCAATTTAAATGTTAAACTATAAGACTTTACTAATTTTTGTTTATTTTCTAATCTTTTGTGGTGAACAAAGTACTCTTAATAATTGTATTAGAAATATTTTATAGTGCCATTCATTTAAAGAAAAGTAAGAGTTAGCCAAATAAAAATAATCGGATAGGTGACAAATTTTAACTTTTACAATTTTATTTTTATTTTTATTATTTTATAACAATGCTTGTATAGAAATTTAATTATTAGATTTTGCTAATAATTGTTTATTTGATAATATGATTTGGGTGGCTGAAATTATAATTTCTACAAAGAAAATAACCTTAATAGATTATCAAAAACAAAATTTTATCCTAATATTGGTTCAATTAATCATTGTTAAGTTTTATTAATTTTTTTCAGTTTACGTTTTTTTGGTGTTTTGGATTGTTCCTATAATAAATAAAAATATAATTACAAAATATATTACTCATTATTAGATTAGTTTAAATTGTAAAAAAAAAAAAAATTAATCAAACCACCATAAAAATAATTATCACGCGCAACGCGCGGGTTCGCAGCTAGTTATATTTAAAAATTGAAGCGGTAGCATTTATTATTGTTATGCTCTAATTGAGCCACGTCACCGCCATGTTACAAAGTTTTTATTTTTTTATTTTTTTATTTTTGGGTTTTTCACTTCAAACATTCTCTTTAATCAATCCCATTTTCTCTCTCTCAACTCATCATCTTTCCATCAATCCTATTTTACGCTATTAATGACATTCTCATTGAATCTAAATTGCCTTAAGTTTTGCAATCAATTATTCTCTCTCTAACTTCCATATCAAACAAACGAGAAATTATTAAGTTTATCAGGAAAACTGCTGATATGGTCCTCCCAACTAATGAGATAATGTCATTTATGCAAATGTGTGAGTGAACTTCCTAATTAGCACAAAGAATAAAAAATAAAAATTATCAGGTGATGTCGCATTTGCATAAATAAGAGCATTTCATTGGTTGGAAGGTCAAGAAGGACCATATCAACAGTTCTCCTAGTGGACCTAGTAATTTCTCCAAACAAATGGCTTCTCTCCCAATCAAAACATTCAATTGCCTCTCTTTGGATTTAAAACCCACTGAATTACAACTACAATTGGTATTGCTTTCTTTCCACCCCAAAAGAGCACCAAATTAAAACTATAATTGGAAAGTTTATTTGAGGTTATTTTTTCTTTTTCTTCCCTTGAACTTTTTGGATATTTTGCTGCAATTTTTATGGTTTGTACTGGATTTTCTTTTTCGGGGTTGTAAATTCCATGTTTCTCTTTTCCAATTTTCAATTGATAGTCTATTTTTTTTGTATTCATGTTTACAATTTTTCTTTACATAATTGTGTTTTACCCATTAAAATTTTTTGTGTCTAAAGAATTGGAATTCGTTTTATTGATTTAGTACATGATCATTTGCCTCCCATTTGTTTATTTTATTTTCTGAATGGTTTTGTAATTTCTTTTAATCTTATCTAAATCTATACTAATTTTTAAGTTTTAGGATAACTTGGAGGACAAAACAAAATATTATGATTGATAGGTTTATATGGTTATTTTCATTACATTTTCAACAAGTTACGATACAAAGGTTTGTATTGGATTTTCATTTCTTAGATTGTAAATACCATGTTTCTTTTTTTTTTTCTCTTTTTTTTTTTTTTTTTTGCAATTTTCAATTGATAGTCTATTTCTTTGTATCCACATTTACAATTTTTCTTTACATAATTGCGTGTTACCCATTAAAATTTTACTTTAAAAAATTATTAAATGCATACTATAAATTGCACTATTATAATAATTATTAAATAGTATCTACTTAAATATTAACTATTAGCTCTTTTAGGTACACAATCAATTTTTTTCTCCTAAATGGGTATAATTTTTCTCTTAAATTATTCCTTGGAGGCATTTTTTTTAGTAACTAAAAAGTCATTTTTTGGGGAGGGGAGAGGGGAGTAACCTAAAAGGCAAGAGTTAAAAAATTAATTTCTACATACAATTTCCCTTCTGGTATAATTAGGGGAAAAAGTCATTCCCTACCTATATATTTCTTCTATCTAATTGAAAAAAGAAATCATAAAATTCTCATTTATGAAGGAAATTATTTTTTCCGATAAAAATTGTTGGAAAAAAAAAAATGAATATAGAAAGTCTTAAATATTTCATAAACCTATATGAGAGCCCAAATGTCATCTATTTAAACTTACTATTATGTTACCACATTGGATTTGATGAGTTTTTATTTAAAGAATATATATCTATACACCCCATCGTCGCCATCATCATCATTATCACATTAACTATGCAACTTGCCAGTTACAAATACATTTTTCAGTTACCAAAACATACACAGCCTCTTCCTCTTCTCCAACATTTCCCCTCCCTATGTATCATATAAATATATATATATATATATATATATTTTTTTTTTTTTTCCCCTTCCCCTACAATTTTTTTTTTTTTTATATTTGTATATGCTCTCTTTTGATCTCTCTTAAAACCAATAAGCATAGTATTTGTGATGAATTTTTTTTTACTATCACTACATATTTGTTTTTGATATCTACTATCAAAGGTACCTTTCTCTCTCTCTCTCTCTCTCTCTCTCTCTCTCTCTCTCTCTCTCTCTCTCTCTCTCTCTCTCTCTCTCTCTCATTTCTTTTTCTCTATAATCTTGATGTTCTATTTGGCTAAATTTAGAAATTGTGTTTGGCTTCATCTTGCTAGGTTCTTTTTTCATAACCATTGGTTTATATGCTCTGCGTTGGGTTAAAGTCGAAGACTTGGGAGAGATCAAACAAGATACCGTTGCTACATGAATAATTTAGAAAACAAGAGTATTATTATATACAAAAAAAAAAAACAAATATGGACATATATAAACAATTATACCGTGAATACGTTTGCTTTCCCCTGCCCCTTTTATGTTATTTATTGATTGACTGAGATCAACTACATATTTAGGGCCCGTTTGGTTTCCCCATCACTCAATTTTCTTAACTCAGTTTTCAAAACTCATAACTAAAACTCAAAACTCATCACTCAGTTTTCAAGTCCCACTTTCATTGAAAAATCACAAAACTCCTGTTTGGTTTAAAAACCCAATCACGTAACTCATTTTTTAAGTCAACTTTTTGCTAAATTTGTGGACCCCATTTACTGACTATACACAGTGGTGAAATCGTTTCCTACCTGCGCGTCCAGGTTCTTTTCTTCTTTTCCTCTCCTTCATTTCATCCCATCAAAAAACCACTTCTTTTCTTTTCTTCCCTTTCCTCCCACATCAACGCAGAAGCACAACATAGCAAACCCAAATTGGTCTTGCTCTCTCTCTGATGGTGACGATCTGGTCTTGCTCTCTTTCTCATGCCACACAAAAAAAATCCCAACGAAACCATAGCAAACCCAAACCACAAACATAGCAAACCCAAACTCATAATCCTTAGATCGGAGACCCAAATAACAAAATTAGACACAGAGATGAGCCAATTTGGGCTGAGCTTGAACTAATCTCACGGGGGCTCGTGGTGGTTGCTTATGATGGTAATGGTGGTTGCTCGTGGTGGTCTCTCTGTATCTCCCCTTTTTGATCTGTATTTGATTTTTTTTTTTTTTTCTCTCTTCTCTGTTTCTTTCTCAGCTATTTTTGGTTGGTTTGATTTGGTGGTTGTTGGGTTTAAAGTGGTGGGTTGTTTCAGTGGTTGCTAGGTTCGGATTGGTGATGGTGGGTTTCGGTGGTGGTCATTTGGGTGTTAGCTGGGTTTCACGGTGGAGATCAGGTTATGGGTCACAGTGGAGATCGAGTTTCAGATTGGGTTTTTGGGTTTAGGTGTTTCTCGGTTTCAGTTCTTATGGTGGAGACGTGGCTTGAATCGGTTGGGGCTGGGTTAAATCAGTTAGGGTTGGTTTTGTGTTTCGGTGGTATGGATTGACAATTGGTTTTGTGGGTTGATTTTGGTGTTTTGGCGGTGGCTGAGTTTCAATTTCACGGTGGTTGTTGGCGGTGCTGGGTTTATTGTGGTGGTGCTTGCAACGGTAACGTTAAACAGCCTCTGAACGGACATGACAACAAAGAAGAAATGGGCCCCACAAAGTCCAAAAATTTACTTTAGTGTCACTGAGTTTTGTATCTTAGTTTTTGAAAACATTGGATTCTTGTTTTGTGTTTCCATCACTCTAACTCAGAATTTGTGAGTTTTCAACGATGGAAACACAATGTGAAAATCAAGCCAAACAAAAAAAAAAAAAAATTGTGTGTGTCTTATGTGTTTTGATAACTCAGTTATGAGTTTTGGATCATATCACTCAAAACACCTCTAAACCAAACAGGCCTTTAGCTTCTTTAGTTTTTCACATTTTTTAAGAAAAAATGCCTATACACCTCTTAAACTTTCAACCACTGGCCAAAAGACCCCTCAACTTTTATAAAGGCGAATTTACTCGTTAAACTATTCATACCTGCCAAATTAATACATCTATTACTTTGGTGTTAAAAAACTAATGTTCAAATCACGTGAGAAGCACACAAAAATTACAAAGGTGAATCAGCTCAGTTGTGAGGGAAAGAAAAATCCAGGTTCAAAGAGAGGAAGACGATAGACTGTGGAACCAGAATCTTGAACCGCCGTGACAGCCTTCTCTCTGGTGTCGGAGTTTTTGTCCTGCAATCGCCTTGCCACTAGTACACTCTTTTTTTTTCCTACTCTCTATTTTTCTAATCACAATCTCCATGTGCGAATTTTTGCAAATTTTTTTGTTTGGTTTAATTTTCGAGCTTACCCTTTACACTTTACACTTATCCAGGTGTTTCAAGACTTGTGGTGGATTGCGTAGAGTTGGCTAGGGTGAAATTTTCATTTGATTAAAACTGGTTTTGAGTATGCTATACAACTGTTTGATAAAATGCCTAAGAGATATGACTAGTGTTCTAATGGGTTTTCATTGTTTGGCAGGATTTTAGATGGGTTTGCAATTACTTGAAAATAATGTTCATGGCCAGGTTTATGTATGCTTGATTGTTTCATATAAACCAATTGAAATTACAGATTGCATAAGAAAATTTGAAAAGCTATGATTATATTACATTTAATTTTCAGGCTTGGGGTTTGATTGCCTTGTTGGGCTTGTATATGTGAAGTGTGGGTGCAAATGTAGTTGTTTGTGCTTCAGTGATATAGCGGGGTGTTGTTTTAAGTGTTGTTGCTGGGTTATTGGTTGTTTGTCCAACTTTGTTTGAAGTTTTTCTACTATTTTTTTTTTTAATTTTTATATCTATATTGTTTTATTTAAATAAGTAGACCAGTAAAAATATCTAGCTTTGAGGGAACAATTCCAAGTTGTTCTTTATATTGTTCTTTTTTTTTTTTTTTTCCTTTTTTGCTTTTTCATTAAGCTCATTCTGTTGATCTTCTTGTTAATTTTATGTTGCAGTCATGGATGAATGTCCACTGTCACTCCCTCAAAATAATGCATTGATATTTTGGTTGTATTATTATATAGGGTACTTGGCAATCATGTATGGATACTCAGCAATCAAGTCAAATTCGTATAGAGAAGAACAACACTAGTGGAAGCAAGAAGGACAAGGGAAAGGCCAAAGCTTAGTTGTAGCAAAAAGAACAAAGTTGCAAAGCATAAGAGGATTTTGTTTAAGTTCGAGTGTTAATCTTGGATGTCACTTGAAGTGACTATTTATGTATGAGTACTAAAAAAATGGTTTGTGACATAATAAGAATGGAATTAGTATTCTGTTTCCACACCTTTGTACCCAATTTGATTAATTTTTTTGATAGTGTTTAGTGATTAACAACATATTGTTGTAACTATGACAAAGGAAAAAGTTCGTGTAGTTCTCAATTTGGCTTAATTTTTGCCTTAAATGGGATTATTCTAAGGTGCACCTTTTGTTTTGCATTGTAATCAGGGATAAGGAAGTCTTTGTCTGAATTGAATTTTATACAATAACTTTAAGCCTCTTCAATTTCGTTATTAAAAAAAACTTTCAATTTTTTACATCCCCATAGAAAAAAAGAAAATAAATCTTGTCATCAAAGTAATTCAAATTTGTAATGTACTAATATCATACCCTAAACACCAAAAAATGAATGTCTTAATCTGCCATGAATGGAAATATCAATGAGTGCTTACAAATGGTACATTGTTTGCCAAAAAAATGGAACTCAATGCATCAATAATTACACTTTTCCAGCAATATTGAAAAACAAAAGTATATTGGCTCCATCAGTATTTTTAAAAGGATCTCAATGTGCCATGAATTCTTAAAAGGATCTTAATCATCCTCGTCATCCTCCAATTCAATTGGAACATTAACAATTTCAAATTTGCCATCAGCCTCAATAGAATCATATTGGGATTGAGGAGCTTGAGCATTTGGCATAGAATGTGAATTTCTAGGGAGTGACAATGGATATTCATCCATGACTACAACACAAAATTAACAAGAACATTAATATCAAGCTGGAGAGAAAAAAAAAAATACTTGAATGCAATAAAAGGACAAGTCAATTAAGCTCACCAAAGCACACATGAATACAACAGTGAGATATATAAATGTCACATGAAAGCGGACAAAGGACATCAACAAATAGGAATGTCAGTATGACAAAAATTGTCACTAGTCACTACCTAATTAGATGAACATTGAACATGCATTCAATAGCTATAAGATAAGGTGTAAGCCACAATCAGTAAAAAAAAATAGGTTCATAGCTAACGTGCAAAAAAGGTGGGTAGCAGTTGATATCAGAAGCCTCAAAGAAACAGAGCAAAGCACATTGAACTAATTCTCAAGTATGAGCAACAACTGGTGCTCTAGCTGGGCGTGGTAATTCTAAGCATTTATCATCCACCTAATATAGCTTTAACCAAAATATATTCCACTTAGTGCCCCACTACAAGTCTCTAACAATCAAATTTCAATTAAAATTAGCTCATTGTAAAAGTATTTCATCTAACACAGTAAGTCATATCTCTCTCAAGCATTTAATCAAACAACTCTATGGCATACTCAAGAGCAATAACTCTATAGCATACTCAGAAAATCAAACAAACAAGAATTAAACCAACCCAAGAATTAAACCAAACCAAAAAATTCTAGAGAATAATGATGTTAAGAAACAATAGAAAGGCCAGGCTAAATCCTACTCCTGGGCAATGCCTACACAAGTGAATCCAATGAGAATAGTAATGCCACATTCAAATTTGTAATTTCAATTAGTTTATATGAAACAATTTTCTTATCCAATTTGTAATTTCAATTAGCTTATATGAAACAATCAAGCACACATAAACCCAACCATGAACATTATTTTTAAGTAATTGCAAACCCATCTAAAATCCTACCAAACAATGAAAACCCATTAGAACATTGGTCATATCTCTCTTAGACATTTTATCAAAAAGTTGTATAACATACTCAAAACTAGTTTTAAACAAATGAAAATTTCACCACAAGCCAACTCTACGCAATCCACCACAGATCTTGAAACACTTGGATCAATGTAAAGTGTAAAGGGTAAGCCCGAAATTTAAAACAAACAAAAAAAATTTTCAAAAATTTGCACATGGAGATTGAGATTAGAAAAATAGAGAGTAGGAAAAAAAAAGAAAAAAAAAAAAAGCATACCAGTGGCAAGGCAATTGCAGGACAAATACTCTGGCACCGGAGAGAAGGCTATCACTGTGGTTCAAGATTCTGGTTCCACAGTCTATCGTCTTCCTCTCTCTGAACCTGGCTTTTTCTTTCCCTCCCAACTAAGCTGATTCACCTTTGTAATTTTTTTTGTGCTTCTCACATGATTTAAACGTTAGTTTTTTAACATCAAACTAACAAACGTATTAATTTGGCAAGTGTGAATAGTTTAAGGAGTAAATTGGCCATTATAAAAGTTAAGGGGGTCTTTTGGCCGGTGGTTGAAAGTTTAGGGGGTGTATGAGCATTTTTCCCCATTTTTTAAATTGTATGGAATGGAAAAATAGAAATCATTATATGTTTTGGGTAGAAATTTTTTTGTAATAGTTGATTCTCATATGTGAGTTTAGTGATTATCAAAATAGAAACTTTGTTTAATAGTTCTTATGTGATAAAATGGAAACAAAGTTTGGATAAATTGCTTATTAGCTTCTCCAAAAATGAAAAATAATGTTAGCTTTCATATGAAACCATCAAGATTCATTTTCATGTTCTGATAAAAATTATACATTTTCCATTTTTTAATTGTGTTGTGTTTTGATGTATATCTTACTTTATTATAACGTATTACAAAATCTTTAGTCATATATAATAATTGAAAGTAAAATGCAACATGATTTCTTGCCAAATACACACACACACACACAAAATCAAAATATAGATTTTTTTACTTACATATATATTATACATATTACAGTGTAATCACATTATTGTGAAATGAGTTTGGTACTATTGCTTATAAGTCTCAACTATTATTTTCATTCTTTACTTAACAAAAAATAATATGATGTCAAAATTATCCCTCGCATTGCGCAGGTCTGCGACTAGTATATATATATATATATATATAAGTAAAAACCTCATGTGGGAGTGCATGAGCTCCTACCATGTGGTGCTCTAATATTGTATTTAGCCTTTTTTAACGTCTTCTCATTAAGTTGTTTTTACTATTACCCTAAAAATTACGTTAACTTCTTTTTTCTATTATTTAAAAGATGGGTTGTTGTTGAAAATTAAATCAAACCTTATGAAAAGCCTAAGCCCACTTATTTCCTTACATATTATGACCTAAGCATGATCCTTCCTATGTGTATATGAAAGCCCAGACCTGAACAAGCTTCCCTTCAGACTACACATACTCTTCAACTTTTTTACAAACAACGGTTTGTAGTTCAGATTCACTGATCCTATCTAACCAAACCAACGTTCCTACTCATTTTTCAAGTCTTAATTCAGCCATTCTATTTAAACAAATAGAGATGTATGGTCAAAGAATATACATAATCACTCAAAAAAATAAAAATAAAAAGGAAATGTACAGTCTCACTACTCTATTTTCTCTTCCTCTTCCAAAACTTCTCTCTCTCTCTCTCTCTCTCTCTCTCTCTCTCTCTCTCTCTCTCTCTCTCTCTCTCTCTCTCTTAGTACTATATCAGGATTCCCCAAATTGAAGATAATATTCAATCTTACCAATGGGCTACACATTAGAAGGATTGTTTACTAAGATAATGAGTGCTTCTCTTGCTGTGTTATAGGAGTAATTCTTAAGTACTTCCAAAACACGGTGAATAGTGCTCATTTATCTCATATTTATGGTAGGGTCCACCCATTAAATTCATGGTGGAGTCCATCATGAATGTGAGAGGAGGAAACACCATTTTACTATACTCCAAGAGTACCTAAGAATTTTCCATGTTAAAAAAAAAGTCAAATGCTATGCAATATGACATAGTCACCAATAGTCATATTGCATTTAATTATATCCATATTAAATTTTGAGTCGTCAGTGATACTATGGTACTAGGTATGAAAACCAATTTGTTAACAACTTTTGCTATGCTCCTACAATCGATTAAGAAATTCACAACAAGTTGGATCAAACTATTTGTGTGCCTTTGAATTGCAGGTTTTTATTTTTATTTTTTACACAAATGCATGAAAGTGGTAAGTCTATCATAAGCATAAAGATGATCATAAATTCAGATATTGACAAACAATTGAGATACTTTGTCCCTTTAGTAGATTCTAATAGCATTTGTCATTTCTGAAAATCTAAACAATTTATAGGATTCTAGCCACAAATATTTGGCATAAAATCTATGATGCAAAATTAATTTTGGTATCCCACAGTAGAAACTAGAGAGAACTACATAAACTTTTAGTTAGATGCACACCAAATTTTTTTTTTTTTTAAGTCTTCCTATTGTATTTATTGTTTTAGTTTGAGATCAATATAATTTAATTATACTTTTTAATGTAAAACTTGAGACCAACATACTTTTAGGCAAAGTTTTCTAGTGCATCATATCGTGTTTCCAACTAGTTACTAAAAAAACAGGTCCATATTCATCAACAAAAAAAAAAGTTTATAGTTGTGTTTTTGTGATGGCATTTTCAAAAAAAAAAAAAAATTAAACATTAACAAAAATCTGTAAAAAAATTAAAAATTGAAAATTTTTTTTTCCTTCTCAAACTGAAGGAAAAAACAAAGATGTGGGAATTTTCCATTTCATCAAACCGAAGTATAAAATGATTGTCATCAAAACTGAGCACACCAAACCGAAGCTTTGCACATTATCTTTGATAATTGGTTCACCCCGTATCAGATTAGATGCAAACCTTTTTCTTTCGACACAATAATTTAGCACCCAGCCAAAACTACAATAAAATACCATCTTATTTACTTAAAATCAACTTAAATAAATCATCTTACCAAAAAAAAAAAAACTTAAATAAATCAATTTATTTACTTAAAATCATATTTTGTCTCACTTTTGTTTTTTTGGGTTAAAACCTATTCTGTCTCACCTTCAATCAAATATAAGCTAGCCAAAGGCTTTCCGATAAAAAAAAGATTAAAAAAAAAAAAAAAAACCTACGAGCCAAAGGCATGGTGATGATCTTATAGAAGTCGGCCTTATGAACAGCGGTTTCAGTGTGATTGAATAATATGATCGATGTGGCATTAAACCACGGCAACCGAGAGGGAGTCCTGCGGTTAACTACAAAAACTGTCAAAAGGAAATTCAAAACCAAAGGCACTTTCTATTCGCGTTTCGTGCCACATTCTGCTTCATCAAATGTCAATACAGTTCCCATAATAAAAAAAAGGTCAATTCGGTTTTTGCCACTTCATAATTGAATACAACTTTTTCACATTCTCACTCTCTCGAAACCTGTATGCTCTTTTCCTTTGTCCTCTGATCCTCTCTATATGTTAATGCATTTATTTCAAGTTTTACTAACACTTCTCTAGACTTTAGGCATACATTAATGTTAGCCTTTTTTTACAACCAATTTCACAATTATTCTTTTAGTCAGTTACGAGGGATAGAGAAAAAATGACGCGTCCCTGAATGTTAGTACTTAATCATGTCCATCACTCATTGATCAACTTAGCAATAAGACAATTTGTAGTGAAAGACAAAAAAAAAAAAAAAGATAAGTGTGTCTTATTTTAATAACTTCATCTATTGTTCAAATGTTGAATTTTGCTTGTATATTTGGTAGTCGACTGAGTTATCAACCTTTGATATTGGCCCATAATTAGGAAAATACCTGTCGTGACTTCCTCAAACTTATCAGGGACCTGTTTTTTTTCTCATTTCCGTTATCGGGACTTAAAATGATGGGGTCATTTCTTTCAAGAGCACTTTTGTATGTAACAAAAAGTGATATGGGAATTCCCAATTTTCATCAGTTAATTGCTTGTTTTTTATACAGGAAAGTTAACAACTCTAACTTGTATTTGCAGGCTTGTTTTTGGCTATACTTATCCGGTTTATGAGTGTTTTAAAACTTTGGAGAAGAATAAGCCAAAGATGGAGCAACTTCTTTTTTGGTGCCAATACTGGAATGTATTTTCATGTTGTGCTAGTATGATAGTATCTTAGCATGCAGCTTATTTTAGTGCTAAAATGTGTTATCTTCTAATTTTGTAGGATTATAGTTGCTATGCTAACAGTCTTTGAGAGAATTGGGGATACTTTTGTTTCATGGTATGCAATTTTTGAACATAACACAAATAAGTTGATTTTTCTTATGGTCATGTTCTCCTTTGCATTTATTTTTGGATTCTTGACTTTGTTTCTTTATTTTTTGGACAAGGCTACCACTGTACAGTGAAGCAAAGTTGGCAATCTTTATATACCTTTGGCATCCTAAAACAAAGGCACGCATTTGACATCTTGAACTTGCAAAACTATTTTGTTTAATTAACTTATACATTCCTAACAGTTTCTTTGACATAATAATTTTTAATTGTTTCTAGGGAACATCGTATGTTTATAATTCTTTCTTCCGGCCTTATGTGGCTAAACATGAAAGGGAAATTGATCACACCTTATTGGAGTTGAGAGTTAAGGCTTGGGATATTGCAATTCTGTATTGGCAAAAGGCTATGAGTTTTGGCCAAACAAGGTTTTTTGAGATTCTGCAGTATGTTTTTTCTCAAACAGCATCACGGCCTAAATCTGATAAGGTATCCATTGACAAGGAAAAGTAATATCTGCTCTAAGGATTAGAAGTCATTTGTTTAGTGCATTCTACACTGCATTATTCTGATGGTAATTGTTAAAATTGGGATAAGAATTTTGATTACTCGATCTTTGGTTTTAAGCTCATTATGCAAAAACTGTGTATTCTTGATCCTTATACATCAATTTTTTTTTTTGGCCCTTTTATATGGATCAGTACTGAACCTCAGTAGTTGGAGTTACGGCATTGTTGTCTTAGGCAAACTTTATTTTTTAAGACAAGGTACTGAGATTGTATTTAACTAAATTTAGAGTAATAACTGAGAGAATATTTGTTTCGTTGCACATCAGTCCATAGCCCATTTTGATATTTTATTTATATTTTGCATTAAGTTTTACCTTTTCATAGAATATAATATGATACGATGAATTGAAGGCCTTCTACTCTATGATGCATGTACAAGACTGAAATTTTATAAAGCAATTTTTGGCCAGAGTAATTCACAAAGTCCTCTTGGCTTTGATCTTATGTGTTGCTTCTGCACTACTGCTTCCTGCAAATGCTTGTTTGTTGTTCAATCTCTTAAACTGGCCGAATCTTGACTAAAGTTAATTGCATTAAAAATGGATTTTAATATAGTGATAGTGTATAACCTTTGTCAAGGAATCTGTAAGTTGACCATACACACAATATCAGGTTATGACTTGTGAGGCTTAGAGAATTTCCATATATAAGTTTCTGCTGTCCCACTATCAACCAGGGATCTTCTACAGGCAAGCTTTCTAGTTCCCAGGATTTACTCTAATTCAAGTGCTCTCATGTTCCAACACATGCCTTCTTCCTGTGTGTGTGAGACAGAACCTTGAACAGAATTGGCTTCCTACAGTTTGGGTGAGACAGCCTTATATACAATATTTGGCTATTTGGCGTTAAGATGAAGACACCTGTAGAAAATAGCCCATTTTTCACAAGTTAAAGAATGACTTGGACATTTAGGCCTGGACGTGTGATAACTGTTGCTAGGTGGCTTCCTTGTTGACTGTCATATATAATTCCTTTTCCTTGAGTCCCACTGTTCAGTGTGAAGGAAGAAACTTACAGAATTGATTAGTTAACCTTTATGAGAGGCGATCATTAGTCTTTACTGCCTTGATCTCTCTTTGAAGATTGAGTCTTTGTAGAGAAAAAATGCTAGCAACTTTATGGAAGTCATATTTTACAGGCCTTCAAAATCAAGTTTACTGAATTGTGAAAGAGAGAGATAAGCAAAATACTTACAAAGTAGAGTAATATATGAAGGTTACCAAGTGAAGATTTTGGAGCAAGGAGTCCTAACTCCTAAGGGGATTTTGGTCACTTGATTAGTTAGATGCAAATGAATATAGCTGACCCCAATAAGTTCACAAGGACATTAAAAGTAAACATGATTGTTTTACAATTTCAAGAACTAATAAGTTTCTCGTGCGATGCATAGATAATGTTATAATGTCTTATGTAAATTTGTTTTTGGAAAATATTATGCATATATTATAGCATATTTATTATAAAACTTTGTTAGTAATAAGTTCATTATAAAAAGTAACAATTATAAATTATACACATATATCTATTATAATTATTTTGTTCAAGTAATGAGCAATAATGAAAACAAATTGGAGCAATATTGTATAATAAAAGTTGATAAAAGAATATTAATCCATTCTATATTATTGATTTTTATTATGTGATGTAATAAAAAGCTTCATTACAAATTTTATTTTCTTCAATGCTTTGTTATTGGGGTATGGTGACGCTTGTTGTCATCATCAGTTTCTCCATCTTCAACATTTGAAATTTAGTCCATCCATATTTGTTCATTTTTTGAACTTTTATCATTTTTTCCTTTTGTTGCATCATTTGTATTAATTACAAATGAATTGGCACTGAGAGATTCTTGATTAGATCTTACAAAGTTTGGACTTTGTCATTAAGATTTTTCATAGGTATTTGCATTTATATTAAATTTCAATAATGTGACAGTTTTTTGTAAATTTTTTATTTTTGGTAATTTTGGAATAATGCAGCAAAAAGAATTAACATAGCATGTTGAATTGTGTTTTTTTTTTCTTCCATACCTTTTTATCATTTGAAGGCGCATCAAAAATCTTAGCAACTATGTAATTTTCAAAATCATTTTTAAGATTGAATTCATTCAAATGAAGTAGAAAAATCCATTTTTTTTCCTAATTTTTTTTTCAAATCATGTGGGATTCCTTCTCCAATATCAATATTTTTACAATAATTTAAATAAGTTGTACCTTAGTTTATTTTTCAGCAAGATCTCGATTTTGTAGATTTATTTAGGATTTTCTTGGCATCTCGATCAAATATCACAAACTTTGTTTTGTTAGTTGCATTAAAAACTTCAATTTGAATCCTGTATCTAAAGTAGTTTGCAATTGTATATATATAGTAGTTATAGTGAGATAAATATATTATAAATATTTGGAGAGT
The DNA here is from genome assembly GCA_032878915.1 of Castanopsis chinensis. Classification (NCBI taxonomy): domain Eukaryota; kingdom Viridiplantae; phylum Streptophyta; class Magnoliopsida; order Fagales; family Fagaceae; genus Castanopsis; species Castanopsis chinensis. The sequence continues at coordinate 5,323,731 of JAVQMG010000104.1, read as the reverse complement.
ATGTAATTAATGTGAGTGCCTCTAACTTTGGGATAGAAAGATTTATTTTTGTTTTACATTTTGCACACCAAAATGATCCTGTTTGTAATTTGACATTCCTTTCACAAAGTACGCACAAAATGTAATACCAACCCATTGTTGTATCAATGTTACTTATTATTGCAATACCCTAGCAATTCACATCTTGCAATGAACTTTGAAATTAATATGTATTAGTTTTTAATGTAAATAATATGATCTATTATTATTTTTTTACATAAATTAGTATGTATTAACAAACCTTTTTTGTAGGATCTCATTCAATGCATTTTATCTTTACTGTCTTCATAATATTTAAAGATAAACCCTCCTATGAAAATTGTTTTGTATGTATTTTTGGTATTTCTTATATAGGATTGTGTTTTTTACCATTCTATCATTGGATTTTTTTAAAGAAAATATTAAGTTAATGGCATTTTGTGAGATAGTATATGCTATTTATTAGACTTTTTTGTTATTATAAATTTTAGAAATATGCACTTGTCAATTATTTCAGCAACATGAGAGATCTCAAGATTTATATATATTTTTGTTGCATTGATCAATGACAAAGAATTTGTTTGCATAAATTGCATAGAATATTATTAATAGACAAAAGCATATTGAATTGAAATTGGGGAAAAATGAAGAGATATTTCATAAGAATGAGATTTTCTAGAAGTATCATCTATATGTGGAGGGGGTGGGGGCGGGGAAGAAGAAAGTTTGTAAGAGGGTAAGAGTTTTTGCTTTGATTAACATGTGGGAATGGTCAAACTTGGGTCATAATACGTAAGGTAAGAACTGAACCTGAGTTTTTCATAAGGTTTGGTTTACTTTTAAAAGGTAATCAATTTTATAGTAAATAACTTTTGGTCTAATTGTCAAGAACAGCTCATATCAATATAATAATAAAAATAAGTTAATATGATCTATTGAGTAACAGTAAAAAACTTAATAAAAAGAGGTAAAAAAGTTAAATTTATATAATAGTAAAAATAAGTTACTATAATTTATTGAGTAACAGTAAATAAAACTTAATGAAAAAAGGTAAAAAAAAGATTAAATGCAATAAGTTACTATAATTTATTGAGTAACAGTAAAAAAACTTAATAAAAGGAGGTAAAAAATGCTAAATTTATATAATAATAAAAATAATTTATTATGATTTATTGGGTAACAGTAAAAAAAAATTAAAGAAAAAAGGTAAAAAATGTTAAATGTAATATTAAAATGCCACATGGCAAGACCTTATGCACTCTCACACAAGTTCTTTACTTTTATATATATATATATATATATATATATATATTGATATTGATTTGACAATGTAAAGTTCTAATGCTGAATGTGATATTTAGAAAAGGCTAGATTATGCTATTAACATGAGATTAAAGAAATGTATACTGGATTATGCAGAAATATGGGAAAGTATTGGATTAAGGGAATTAAATTCTGTACAACTTTTTCCATGAGAGTGAAAAATTAGCAATCCTTTCATATACATGAGAGGCATGGGTTACAAATTTGGACAAAGAAGCTATGCATTGAGGTTGAAGTACTACTGCAAAGTTCTCTAGGTTACAAAGACTATTGTGGTAAGATTTTGATTGGCAATTTCTGTTGACAATGTAATCTACAATATGATTTGTATCCTTGTTCATTTGTGAAGAGAGTGCCAAATCTTGAAATTTCTAGATGATGTGTAATTTAGGGAAGCTTGCTGGAGTGGAACCAATTTTTGCTCAAGTGAAACAGTAAGGTTGCACATGGGAACTTCATTCTTGCTTGAGCAAATCAATTGATCAAACCGAAAGTTCTGCTTGCATCTTGCTCAAGTCTCGCTCAAGCGAGATGGTCAGATATTGTTTTTATAAAACATGACTTGGTGAGCAAGATGTGCACAATTTCTTGAATATATCAAGGCACATCTTACTTATTAGGTAGGCAAGTCACTCTAGAAAACTCTGCAGAGCCTCCTTGCTTCTAAGTTCTAACCTCCCCTGGTTTGATCTTGATCTTGTGCTGGGCTTTGCATTCTCATAGCATACCTTCGATTAACTCCAAGTTCCAAATTTTATTTAAACCAAAAAGTTCATTGCTTAACATTAGTGCTTGCATTGATATCTTGGAATTCATGTAGAAGAAGTGTCGAGGTTTTTGGAGTTCCAGTGGTGAACTCAATACTACTGTGTTAGTAGGGTCTAGTTATAAGGGTTTTGTGAGAGTCTGTAAAATCATTCATTATAATTAATTGCCTTATGGGGTTCAGTATTCTGGAGTGGTGTATTTTTTTTTTTCACTGAAGAAGTTCTTTGGTTTTAAACTTTGTTACTAAATCTTCTTGTTTTTATCTTTATTGCTGTGATAGATTTGGCCCTGGATAGATTGTTTACTAATGCGTAAAATAAAAATATCTAGTTGATTGAATATTTATTGGTTAAGTTATAGTTAGGTCTAAATAAGATTTTTTATGAGTCCATGTTCACTTAATTATTTATGTTTTACTATCCTGAGTGTGATCCACTGATGCTTGAGCCGTGGCTGTCATGGATAAAGCAAGGCCCATTAATGTCTATACTTTAATGGCAGTACTTATGCTTATTGTAAGGTTCACATAAGAATGTTCCCGAAATCTATAGATGAAAAGGTATGATTGTTTGTTTAAGAGGGTTGGACCGAACCTTAAACTAGTGTAGGTGAGTGGTCCAAGGATGAGTGACGTGAAAGCAATTGCAGTAGTAAAGGATTGAATGCCATTTTCATGTTTGTCTCACAAGAAGAGTTTGAAAATATATTTATGTGTCAGAAAAGTAAGTTGTTTGGGGGCTCTTAGAAACAACTAATGAGGGAACTAATCCCGTTTGGTAAAGGTGTTTAAATAACGAAAATTGTTATTTAAACATTACAACACGTATTTTTATACACTTCCATCCACACATATTTTCACAAAACTTAAACAACGTTACTAGAAATCTCTTATCAAACGGTCCTTAATACTGTGAAGAACTCAAAATTACAAATGTTAACATCTAGGTTATAAGAGATTAGGATGAAGCTTTTGTGAGTTCTACACCAAACTAAGTGACATAGTTAATTCAAGCATTAACCTAGGAGAGTGAATCCCTGAGTCCAATATAGCTAGGAAAGTCATTAGATCTCTCCCTGCTAAGAGGTTCTATCCCAAAGTGGCTGTCATTGAGGAAGCAATGATCTTGACACTGTTAAGATAGAAGAATAGTTATAGCTCACTTTTAAACCTATGACTTCCTTCCCTCAGCCTAAGAAAAACAAGTCCATTACCTTAAAAACAGTCAAGGAAGAAGAAAATGATACCTCAGATGAATAGTGGATGAATGATGAGGACCTAGACCTATTTGCTAAGAAGTTCAGAAAGTTTTTCAAACCCAAGAAAAAAGCTAGAAAGAGCAAATAGCTACTTAGCCTTTTACTGCCTCCAGTGAGAGTTGTGAAGAAGCTAGTGAGAAGGAGGTTGATGATGAGGAAGGACTTTAGGTAGCCTATAATAATCTTTTCAAGGAATGTATTAGATAGAATAAAATCCCAAAGTTGTCCCTTAAGAGTTTGAATGAGATAGAGCATGAAAAGGAGGACTTATTGGTTGAATTGGATGAAGCAAAGAGGAAGATTGGAAATGACAAGGAAGAAAATGCCTCAATTTGAGAAAACTAAGAAATATGGTGAGAAAATTGAAAACTCTAAATCTCTGCTAAAGAAGTTCTCGAGTGAAAATTTGAATTAGTTGTTTTGTTCTTAGAAGACTAGCTATGATAAAAGTGGGTTAGGATACATTGGTGAGGGATCTTCTATCCCATCCATCTCACAGTCCCCCTCAGGGACTAAAGGAAGAATGTCCCTCCAAACCCTGTGTATAATTCAGTTTATCCTAAGTTGAATGAAAAGGGGTTTAACAAACCAAGTAAAAAGCCCTGACCCAACAAATTAAAATCAATGTAAGATCACTTATGTCTTATGGTACATGGTCCACAGAAGGTCTTCAAAGTTTATGTATGATGCCTTGACAGTGGAGGCTCTAGACACATAAATGGGGATAAATTCTTGTTCAAAGAAACTGTACCAAATGATGGTAGAGTATAGACACTGCTTTCTTTGGTGAGGGTGGTAAATCACGTCCTTGGCAAATGTTGATGTTCCTGTTCTACTAGTCCTAAATGATGTGCTATGCATTGAGGGCCTTTAGTAAAACTTAATGAGCATCAATCAAATATATTATGAAGAGCTCATTGTGCAATTCTGCTAAAAGCAATGCTCTGTTTATGATAAAGAGAATATACATTTAGTAAAAATATTATATAAAATTAAGATATTATTACTCTTATAGAACAAAATTGTTATTAATAACTATATACATACTAATAATTTAAAAAAGAAAATTGGGGAGGGGGGATGGGGGGTGGTGTTGTCCCCTATTGTTCAAGATTGGCTCCATCCATGCACACAAGGAAAAGAAAAGAAATTCTAACATAAACGCACACTACAAATTCCACTCAAAAGCCGTAATAATAATGTATTAAGTTGATTGTAGATGCACACAAAATTTTCTTAATAAAAATATTCATTTAAGGGGATAAAAAAATTAAGTACATCTGGACAAGAAATTTTAAAATTTGAATGAAATGATAAAGTATGGACAAAGTTTAGCTATAAAACTGGTTGTAGCTTATGGCTATAAACTCACTCAATAAAATAAATATTACAACATATTTTGAAAATCTAACCGTTAAATTGCATGTTTTTTACGCCCTTAATATACATGTTAAATTTTGTGTCAATTGAATATCATTTACTATATGATCTATAAGTTTATATTTTGTGCATAATTTAAAATTACAAAAACTTGCAATTTAAAAAATTTATTGATGACATAGCTATTTATCTTTAATTTTCTTGAAATTTTGCAAACATAGAGGATATAAGAAGAAGATGTAATCCAATGGTGGATTTGTCAAAATTCACCTCTAATAAAAAGATATTAAGTAAGTTTATAACCTAAGGCTACAACTAATTTTGTAGCTAAATTTTATTTATAAAGTATTTTACAAATTTTTTTATTTTTTTTGAAAGTGGAGAGAAATTTCATTCAAATTGTAATGGCTAATGGGATAGCGGTACAGCAATCCAAATATCCATTAGGTACCAGAAGCATTAGGCCTATCATCATGATTAACTTACTTGAATAGACTCAGCTACTCGTGCCTTCTTTAGCGGACAGATGTGCCACTTTTTTCCCTTCCCGCCGTGTGAATTGGGAGTTGGTATATGGTGTACCTGGCATATATGCCGGGTCACTCACACACTGGCGGGTCCCACACACTGTGGGGCCCGCCTCTGTGTGAGAGACTCGGCATATATGCCGGGTACAACATATAATTTTCGGTGAATTGGACCTAAGAAATTCCATCAAAAGCGCGTTCTCCTTTGATTCTCTGTATTACTTTACTGCAATGATTATTAAATGTGGCCAAGATATGATGATTGACCCTTGCAATCCTTCATAAAAAAAAAAAACAGGTTTATAGCTGCGTTTTTGAGACGGTATTTTAAAAAAATTAAGCATTAATAAAAATCTGGAAAAAATTTAAAAATTAAAATTTTGAATGTTTTTTTCCTTTTCAAACTAAAGGAAAAAACAAAGATGGGAATTTTCCATTTCGGCAAACCAATGTATAAAATGATTGTCATAAAAAAATGAGCATAGCAAACCGAAGCTTTGCACATTATTTTTGATAATTGGTTCACCCCGTATCAGATTAGATGAAGACCTTTTTCTTTCGACACAATAATTAAGTTAGCATCCAGCCAAAAAAACAATAATGAAGTTAGCTGTATCTCACTATGATAAAGATGAATAATTGAGGCTAGTATCGTTCACGTTTCCACATTGTTGAAACTTTTGCAAAACACGTCACAAAAGTCACTTTTTCTTAGGCACTGGAATTGATTTAAAACAAAATTGTCTAGAGATTGCAAGAAGAAGAAAACACACAAGCCAAAAGGTGGAGAAAAACTACAATTTTTTTATTTTTGTTGGGTTAGGTAAAGTGGAAGATTTTCATTAGGGTAAAGAAAAGGAGAGTCCCGAAGTAAAGTAGAGGAGAACTACGATATTCTAATGAACTTTCAATCAGTGTCGGTGTGGAAAAATAGGACACAGTTGACGAACAAAAGAAAAAAAAAAAAAGGACTGAATCTATATATATATCTATATATATATATATATATATATTAAGAGGTAAAATTAAGAAAAAATCTATTTAAATTTCAAATTGAAATTTAATAAGAGTCTAATTTGGCACCACGTGTCTCATTTTTTAAGTTTTTAAACTTTTGTAGCAAATTAGTTAATTTAGTGTAAAAATTAGAATTCAATTAGAGTTTAATTTTATGTCACGTGTCTCATTTAATGTAAGTTTTCTAATTTTTGTGCCAAGTAAATTAATCTAATGTAGAAAACGATGAGTTTTTTTTTTTTTTTTTTTAGAGAGTTTCAACCTATGGCGTCCACTTCTAATAATAACTATTTAGCATCAAACCAAGACACCGATTAGTTTTTAGTGTAGGCAGGAATTGAACCCCAGGTCTCTTATACAATTATCAGAGCTAACTGGAACCCACTAGAAAACAAGGAGTTCAATATAAATAAATCATAAAAAACCTAATCATATACATATATATATATATATATATATATTTTTTTTTTTTTTTTTTTGGGGCAACACTTAGGTACAATATTTAGTTGTTATTTTTTAGGTTCTCCTCTTAAGATTTTGCCATGTGAATTTTTTATCATGGGATGAAAGTGTATTTTTCAATTAAATAGTCATATAATTGAATCTGAATATTTATTATTGTTATGCTCCGGTTAAGTCATATCCTTATCATGTCACAAAGAATTGGAATGCGTTTTATTGATTTAGTACATGATCATTTGCCTCCCATTTGTTTATTTTATTTTCTGAACTGCTTTGTAATTTCTTTTAATCTTATCTAAATCTATACTAATTTTTAACTTTTAGGATAACTTGGAAGTGGAAAAAAAAAAAATTATGATTGATAGGTCTATATGGTTATTTTCATTAATTTTTTGATAAATTACGATGTAAAGGGTTGTACTGGATTTTCATTTCCAGGATTGTAAATACTATGTTTCTTTCTTTTTTTTTCCTATTTTTTAAAATTTTCAATTGATAGTCTATTTTCTGGCATCCATGTATATAATTTTTCTTTACATAATTACGTTTTACCATCCTTTCAAAAAAAAAAAAATTGCGTTTTACCATTAAAATTGTACTTTAAAAAACTATTAAATGCATACTATAAATTCCAATATTATAATAATTCTTAAATAGTATCTACTTAAATATTCACTATTAGCTCTTTTAGGTATGCAATTAATTTTGAGTAATGTTATAGTCACAAACTATTTTACAACATTTTTACAAAATGTTGATGTAGTCATCCTCTTATTGGTTTTCATCTAAACCCACCATTAATATCACTTTTTCATTTACTAATGTTTGTATCTCTAGCATTATTCATTAATTTTTTTCTCCTAAATGGGTATAATTTTCCTCTTAAATTATTCCTAGGAGGCATTTTCTTTTAAGCTATATGGTAGCCCAAAAGTCATCTATTTAGACTTACTATTATGTTATCACATTGGATTTGATGAGTTGCTTTTTAAAAGAATATATATATATATATATATATATATATATATAGACACACACCCCATCATCATCATCATCATTATCACATTAACTATGCAACGTATCATATAAATAAATAAATAAATATATATATTTTTTCCCTTCTCCTACATTTTTCTATATATTTATATATGTTCTCTTTTAATCTCTCTTAAAAACAATAAAGCAAAGTATTTGTGATGAATTTTTTTAAATTATCACTATAGGATTGTTTTTTATATCTACTACCAAAGGTACCTCTCTCTCTCTCTCTCTCTCTCTCTCATTTTTATTTCTCTATAATCTTGATGTTCTATTTGTTAAAATTTAGAAATTGTGTTTGGCTTCATCCTACTGGGTTCTTTTTTCATGATCATTGGTTTATATACTGTGAGTTGGGTTAAAGCCAAAGACCTAGGAGAGATCAAACAAGATACCGTTGCTACATGAATGTTTTAGAAAACAAGAGTATTAATATGTACAAAAAACAAATATGGACATATATAAACAATTATACCATGAATACGTATGCTTTCTCCTACCCCTTTTATGTTATTTATTGATTGACTGAGATCAACTACATATTTAGCTTCCTTAGTTTTTCACATTTTTAAAATTGTATAGAATGGAAAAATAGAAATCATTATGTTTTGGGGAGAACATTTTTTGTAATAGTTGATTCTCATATATGAGTTTAGTGATTATCAAAATAGAAACTTTGTTTAATAGTTCTTATGTGATAAAATGGAAACAAAGTTTGGATAAATTGCTTATTAACTTCTCCAAAAATGCAAAATAATGTTAGCTTTCATATGAAACCATCAAGATTCATTTTCATGTTTTAATAAAAATTATACATGTTCCATTTTTTAATTGTGTTGTGTTTTGATGTATACCTCACTTTATTATAACGTATTACAAGATATTTTGTCATATATAATAATTGAAAGTAAAATGCAACGTGATTTCTTGCCCAAAAAAAAAAAAAAAGATATATATAGACACACAAAAAAAAAAAAAAATCAAGATATAGACCTTTTTTTAACTTACATATATATTATACATATTACAGTGTAATCACATTATTGTGAAATGAGTTTGGTGCTATTGCTTATAAGTGTCAACTATTATTTTCATTCTTTTCTTAACAAAAAAGTATATGACATCAAAATTATCCCTTGCATTGTGTAAGTCTGTAACTAGTATATATACAAAGTAGAGACCTCATGTGGGAGTGCACGAACTCCTGTCATGTGACGCTCTAATATTGTATTTAGCCTTTTTTAACCTCTTCTTGTTAAGTTGTTTTTACTGTTACCCAAAAAATCATGTTAACTTCTTTTTAGTATTATCTAAAGGATGGGCTGTTGTTGAAAATTACATCAAATCTTATGAAAAACCCTAAGTCCACTTATTCTTTTACATATTATGACCTAAGCATGATCCTTCCCAAACGTAGATGAAAGCCCAAACCTGGACAAGCTTCCTTTTAGACTACACATACTCTTCAACTTCTTTACTAACAACAGTTTTTAGTTCAAATTCACTGATCCTATCTAACCAAACCAACGTTCCTACTCATTTTTCAAGTCTTAATTCAGTCCTTCTATTTAAACAAATAGCAATGTATGGTCAAAGAATATATATATATATATATATATATAATCACTCAAAAAAATAAAAATAAAAAGGAAATGTAGAGCCTAACCACTCTATTTTCTCTTCCTCTTCCAAAACTTCTCTCTCTCTCTCTCTCTCTCTCTCTCTCTCTCTCTCTCTCTCTCTCTCTCTCTCTCTCTCTCTCATATGTTGAGTGTTATATTAGGATTCCCGAAATTGAAGATAATATTCAATTTTACCAATGGGCTACACATTGGAAGGATAATCTACTAAGATAATAAGTGATTCTCTTGCTGTGTTATAGGAGTAATTCTTAGGTACTCTCAGAGCACGGTAAATAGTGCTCTCTTATCTCATATTTATGGTAGGGTCTCACTCATTAAATTCATGGTGAAAACCATCATAAATATGAGAAAAGAGAGTGCAATTTTACTATACTCCAAGAGTGCCTAAGAATTTTCCGTGTTAAAGAAAAAAGTCAAATACTATGTGATATAGTATAGTCACCAATAGTCATATTGCATTCAATTATATTCATATTAAATTTTGAGTCATCTGTGATGCAATGGTACTACGTATGAAAACTGTGAGGACCCGAGGACCCGAGGACAACGGACCCGAAGATCATTAAACAACTTAAACCAAAACCCGCCTAGGTCGAGGCCCGAGGACCCGAGGATATGTGAACAGTCGTTGTAGGCCTCCACAAATATCTGGAAGCAATAAATGCTGGAGATAAGACTTCCTGACCGTAATAAATGAGGAAACGACAGCTTTACTCTCAACATTAATAAGGAAGCGACCTGAGCGGTGAAGAGGATCTCCAGATATTTCACCATCCTTGTTTTTCTGCAAAAGAGATGACAAGTGTCGTCAAAGCAAAGAGGAACAGAAAGGAGATGAAGGGCTGGGATGATAAGGAAAAAATGTATAAATAAGGGGGAAAGAGATAGAAGTGTTGGACGAAGAAAAAGAGAGAAAAAAGGACAGCCGAGGAGAAGAGAGAAATAGTAGTTCAAAATTGATAAGAAGAAGGATCATAAGAGTCCTCGGGGCCAGTGTGTCTCTGTGTTGTATGTTTCCACCTCTACAAAATTTTATTGTCTTGGGCCAAGGTTCTTAATGGGCCTTTGCCATCAGTAGCTTGGATTTAGGACCATTAGGAAAAATTGGACCTTACAATTGGCGCCGTCTGTGGGAACAACAAAGTAGAGCGTGCTGTCTGGGGGACCAATGGTAAGTGCAAATCAAGATAGGGAGGAGTCACTAGGTGCGCAGGGCGAAAATCCCCGGAGGAATGGTACGCCAAGTGTGGTAGTGGAGTCACATCTTGGTGGACAAGCGCGTAGGAGCCTATCATTTACCGAAGACCGAACCTCTCGTGATAATGAAATGCGAAGAATGCAGTCAGAGATAGAACGTTTACGGAGAAAGTTGAAGCGGAAGCGTAAGGCGAGGCCAAGTTCCTCCTCACCATCCATTGGTAGTTCTAAGACTGATGAGGAGGAAAGCGATGGCCGAGGATCCGAATCCTCCACGGATAGGTCGTGCCCTAATACCAGCACATCTGGCCGGGTTAAGGGTAAGGGGAATAAGCATCCCGGGAGGTGGTCATACCAAGGAACAGGGAACGATGCTATGAGCAAAGCCTTGAGACAAATCTCCAAATCCCCATTCGCGAAATGGATAAACCGGGCAGAGTTGCCCCATAGGTTTTCACAGCCCACTTTTGCCATCTATAATGGCAGGACTGACCCCGTGAAACACGTAAGCCATTTTAACCAAAAGATGGCAGTTCACTCCTGCAATGAGGCGCTGATGTGTAAGGTATTCCCGTCCAGTTTGGGACCGGTGGCCATGAGGTGGTTTGACGCATTGAAAAAGGGGTCATTGGGATCTTTTGAGGAATTAACGAAGGTGTTTGGCGCGCGGTTTATGACATGTAGCAGAGTACCAAGGCCTTTAGATGCTCTGTTGTCAATGGCCATGAGAGATGGCGAGACCCTTAGGACGTATTCAGATAGGTATTGGGAAACATACAATGAGATCGATGGCGACGTGGAAGAGGCCGCGGTGAGGACATTCAAAGTGGGACTCCCGACTGAACATGGCTTGAGGAAGTCCTTGGTGATGAAAACGGCGGTGAATATGCGACAACTCATGGATCGTATCGATAAGTATAAACGGGTAGAGGAGGATCAGATGCAAAGTAGGGGTAAGGCAAGAGTGTTTCCCGAGAAGAAGGATCCAAGGGGGGGTGGCTTCCAGGGTAACCAAGTCAGGAGGGATTTTGTGGGTCATCCGCATGTACCTAGGATACCAATGGTTAATGCCTTGTTCAAAGAGCCGGTATATCAAATATTGGAGAAAATACAGAATGAACCTTACTTCCGTTGGCCTAATAGGATGAATGGAGACTCGTCCCAGAGAAACCAGAACCTTCACTGTCATTACCACCAGGATAAAGGGCATACCACGGAACAATGCAGGACGCTGCGCGATCATTTGAATCAGTTGGCTAGAGCGGGAAAGATCAATCATTTCCTAGTACAGCCAGGAGGACAAGTACAGCGTAACGGAGGGGCCCGAACCGATAACATTGCTCGGCCAGCTTTGGGAACAATTAATGTGATCTTGTCCAAGCCAATGGGAGAATGCGTATCCCCTTCCCGGGTCATGTCCGTGCAGAGTAGTATAGATGGTGGCGCCGAGTACTTGGATAACCACGTCAGTAAAAAGATGAAATTGGCCCCAATTCCCACATTGGGATTCTCCGAGGAAGATAAAGAGGGAACCATTCAGCCGCATGAAGATGCCTTGGTAGTTACCATCAGAATCGGGGGATTTGATGTCAAGCGAGTCTTGGTGGATGAGGGGAGTGGGGCTGAGATCATGTACCCCGACCTGTTCAAAGGCCTGGGATTGAAAGCCGAGGACCTCAAGACATATAATTCTCCGCTAGTTGGTTTTGATGGCAAAACAGTAATCCCACAAGGAACGATCAGTTTACCCGTTCGGGTGGGAGACGATGAGGTACAGGTTAATTTTATAGTTGTCAAGTCCTATTCGCCTTACACCGTAATATTGGCTAGACCATGGCTACACGCTATGGGCGCGGTATCATCTACCTTACACGTAAGGATTAAGTATCCCACGGGTGGACGGGTAGGAGTATTGCTAGGCAATCAACTAGTAGCAAGGCAATGCCTCATGGCGGCAATTACGAAGACATCAGGAAGTGCTGAGGAAGAGTTAGCCCAGCGGACCTTGTAGCAATCAAAGAGCTTCGTCGGGGTAGAAAATCCTTCAGGAGATAAGGATTCTACCGAGGACCTTCAGGAGATCCCGATAGGAGAGGAAGGAAAATATTTTCGTGTGGGATCCCGGTTACCCGACGCCGAGAAAGCCAAGCTCATGGAGTTCTTAAAAACCAATGTAGACGTCTTCGCTTGGACAACCTACGAGGTTCCAGGAATTGATCCAGACTTCATTTGCCATCGTCTAAACGTTGACCCCAGGGCTATCCCCTGAAAACAACCTCCTCGGCGGATGTCCTGTGAGCATGCCGAGGCTGTGAAGGAAGAAGTAAACCAACTAAAATCAGTAGGAGTCGTTCAAGAAATCTTCTATCCGGAATGGGTCGCTAATACGGTGGTGGTGAAAAAGAAAAACGGCAAGTGGCGAGTATGTGTGGATTTTACCGACCTGAACAAGGTATGTCCAAAGGACCCTTTTCCCATTCCTAGGATTGATCAGTTAGTCGATGCTATAGTGGGGCACCCGCGGATGAGTTTCTTGGATGCGTTCCAGGGATACCACCAAATTCCTATGTCATTGGCCGACTAAGAGAAGACCGCCTTCCGGACTCCCAGTGGTAACTATCACTACCGGGTAATGCCTTTCGGTCTCAAGAATGCTGGATCTACTTACCAAAGGATGGTGACCCGAATGTTTGAAGGGCAGTTGGGACGAAATATGGAAACCTATATCGACGACATGGTTATAAAGAGTAAGAGGGTAGAAGACCACTTGGATGATTTAAGGGAAACTTTCGCAATATTGAGAAAGCATCAGCTACGCCTGAATGCCTCTAAATGTTCTTTCGGTGTCAGTTTAGGAAAGTTCCTCGGGTATATGATTACGCATCGAGGGATTGAAGTTAACCTTGACCAGATTAAGGCCATTATGAGCTTGCATCCACCCCGGAATCCCAAAGAGGTCCAGAAATTAACTGGGATGGCGGCGGCACTAAATAGGTTCATTTCTAGATCCGCGGATAGGTGCAGGCCGTTTTATCAACTCTTGCACAAGTGGAAAGACTTTCAATGGACGGATGACTGCGTCCGTGCCTTTGCCGACTTGAAGCAGTACCTTGCTAGCCCGCCAATATTGTCGCGACCCGAGAAGGGGGAGGTGTTGTATGCCTACTTGGCAGTCACGAAGTACGCCGTCAGCTTAGTCTTGGTGCGCAATATGGATGGAGCTCAAAAACCAGTGTATTATGTCAGTAAGTCCTTGCAACCAGCAGAGATGCACTATTTGCCATTGGAGAAAGCAATTTTAGCTGTTGTGCATGCTACAAGAAAACTTCCCCATTATTTTCAAGCTCATACCGTGATTGTGCTCACTCAACTACCGTTGCAAGCTCTTATGAGAAAGTCGGACTACACGGGTCGAGTCGCTAAGTGGGGAACAAGATTGGGGGCGTATGACGTCAAGTATATGCCCCGTACTGCTATCAAGGGCCAAGTCCTTGCAGACTTTGTGGCCGAATTTACAGACGCGGGCCTACCGCCGGGGAGAGCAGTCTTAACAGTTGCGCCGGCAGAATCCAAACCAATTCCCCCGTGGGAAGTTTATACTGATAGAGCATCAAATCGAAAGGGTGCCGGTGTAGGTATTGTGATGATCACCCCCGAGAAATTGGTTATGGAAAGGTCATTAAGGATAGGGTTCGTAGCAACTAATAATGAGGCCGAGTACGAGGCCATCTTAGCTGGTGCCCAATTGGCCAAACACTTGGGAGCCGAGGTGGTGAAGTTCTTTTGTGACTCTCGGTTGATAGTCGGGCACATCAATGGAGATTTTGAGGCACGGGATGAAAGAATGCAAAAGTATCTTGAGAAAGTGAAGGCCGTGTTGTGCTTGTTTGAAACTGTTTTGGTCGAGCAAATCCCTCGAGGGCTGAATTCCCACGCCGATTCCCTGGCCATGTTAGCCACTTCTTTGGGTTCCAAGCTTCCTCGGGTAGTCTTGGTGGAAGATATGATGACCTCCAGCTTAGCTGCCACTCCGGCTGTGGGAGTTCAACATGTTCACACGGGACCAAGTTGGATGGATCCCATTGTGACTTACATAAAGCAAGGAGTGATGCCCGAAGACAAAGTGGAGGCGGAAAAGGTGTGACGGGCTACCCCTCGATACTGGCTGTCCGAGGAACAGAAGTTGTATAAACGCTCATACTCGGGACCGTACCTTCTGTGTGTGCACCCGGAGGCCGTTGAGTCCATTTTAGAAGAATTACACGAGGGCATGTGTGGAAGCCATACGGGGGGAAGATCCTTAGCTCACCGGGCTTTGACCCAGGGATACTGGTGGCCGAATATGCAGAAAACCTCCTAGGACTACGCAAAAAAATGCGACCAATGCCAGCAGTATGCCCCGAACATGCATCAACCAGGTGGGGTTTTGAACCCACTTTCCAGCCCATGGCCTTTTGCTCAGTGGGGTTTGGATATCGTGGGGCCTTTTCCTCGGGCGACCGAGAACCGAAGATGGCTACTCGTCGGGACGGATTATTTTACCAAGTGGGTGGAGGCAGAGCCACTGGCCAATATCAGAGATGTGGACACAAAAAAGTTTGTGTGGAAGAACATAATGACCAGGTTTGGTATCCCACACACATTGATATCGGATAACGGACTTCAGTTCGACAGCAAAGCCTTCCGAAGATACTGTGGGACAATGGGTATCAGGAACGGGTATTCGACGCCGGCATACCCGCAGGGGAACGGTCAAGCAGAGGCTACTAACAAGGTCATCCTCGCCGGAATAAAGAAAAGATTGGACGATGCCAAAGGCAAGTGGGTGGAAGAGTTGCATCATGTGTTGTGGACTTATCGCACCACATCTCGGAGGTCAACGGGGGAGACCCCTTTTTCGATGACTTATGGAATGGAGGCAGTTATTCCCCTAGAGTCCGTCCTGCCAACATTAAAGTCAGAGCAGTATGGCGAGGAATCGAACAACATTTTATTGCGGGACAGTCTGGACACCATCCAAGAAAGGAGAGAAATAGCCAGTGTGAGGCTGGCCAAGTATCAGCAGAAGCTTAAACAAACATACGATAAGGGAGTGAAGCCTAGACCCTTAGTGCCCGAGGACCTAGTATTAAAGAAGGTTGTTGGGACAGCCAAAAACCCAGCATGGGGAAAACTAGGGCCAAATTGGGAGGGACCCTACAGAATCACGTCAGTCGCCGGCATCGGGGCTTACCGCCTAGAAGATCTAGATGAGAAAGTAGTACCTCGTCCATGGAATGTAAATAATTTACGGCGTTATTACTACTAGTAGTGAAAAATGGGCCGTTTTTATCAAAAAGGATGCATATTGTTTACTTTTTATTCGTGTTTATGTGCGTGTGATGGGTAACAAAATCCTTTGAGTGTTAAACTGAACCTAGGACTTTTTTGGCTCCTCGGGTCACAAGCATAGGGAAAATTAACATCGTGGCAAAATCCTTTGAGTGTTAAACTGAACTTAGGACTTGCTTGGCTCCTCGGGTCACAAGCCTAGGAAAAAATTAACATCGTGGCAAAATCCTTTGAGTGTTAAACTGAACCTAGGACTTGCTTGGCTCCTTGGGTCACAAGCCTAGGGAAAATTAACATCGTGGCAAAATCCTTTGAGTGTTAAACTGAACCTAGGACTTGCTTGGCTTCTCGGGTCACAAGCCTAGGGAAAATTAACATCGGGGCAAAATCCTTTGAGTGTTAAACTGAACCTAGGACTTGCTTGGCTCCTCAGGTCACAAGCCTAGGGAAAATGGCAAAATCCTTTGAGTGTTAAACTGAACCTAGGACTTGCTTGGCTCCTCGGGTCACAAGCCTAGGGAAAATTAACATCGGGGCAAAATCCTTTGAGTGTAAAACTGAACCTAGGACTTGCTTGGCTCCTCGGGTCACAAGCCTAGGGAAAATTAACATCGGGGCAAAATCCTTTGAGTGTTAAGCTGAGCCTCTAAGCCTAGGACCTACCTGGCTCCAAAAAAAAAAAAAAAAAAAAGAGTAATGATAATAATAAGAATATATATATATATATATATATATATATATCTTGACAGCACGGCAAAGACCTTTTGGCATTAAATCCTAAAGCCGAACCAAAGATTCACTTGGCCCTTCGGGCCCTAAGACTAAGGGAAATTAGAGCGATCATCGAATGGTCTAAGTAATATGTGAAGTGGGGCGCAAGCATGATATAAGTTCAACAGTAATGGTGAAATCATATTTTTAAAAGAAGGATGCGAGTCATCAAAGTAATTAGCATTAGCATTACAGGTTATACTGACATAGCATTACAAGTTATATTGACAATGACTTGAGCATAAGAAGAAGTTTACACAAGTTAGATCAGTGCCGTAAGAGAGGAAAAGATAGTGATATTAAAGAGCAGTTATAAGAATGTTAGGCAAATAACAATTATAAGTAATCAAGAATATTATTAAAACTAGGTATCCAAGTCCGTGGAGTACAACTGGTGCCAGTCTGGGGCTACTTTTTCAAAATAAAGTTAAAGGCAAAGCAGCTGCCTTAGTACAAAATGTTACTAAAACCTAGGATAAGCCCCTCAAGCAGTGAGCTATTTTCCGTCGTGCTCCCTCGCTTCCTTCTCTTTTAGCTTGTCTTTTTTCTTCCTCTTGGTTAGTGCAACCTTGGCCTCTTCTTCCTCGTCCTCCACGGCAATCACGATGAACTGGGACGGTGGGGCTTGATCTTTATCTTTGCCTTTTGGAGAAGTGGGCTAAGGATCTTGCTCTGAAGGCAGAGCTGGAGAGGAATGAGCAGGACTGGTATCCACGGGAGGCATGGGGGGAGAAGGAGCTAGTTGCAGCGCAGGAGGGTAGACTATGCTGTTCGGGTCACGAAGCTCCGAGTCAGCAGAAACTCCTGCTGCGTCTAGGGCATACCCCCACACCTCCGAGCAAAAAGTGCGGGCAACCCCCCGAAGTTGGGCAGTAAGGCTTTCTACAGCTTTATGCATCCCAGCGTCATACGCAGCTTGTTCTGCTTCGGCCTTCTCTTGCTCCATGGCCTCCAGCCTGTTATGCACTTGTTTCAGCTCGACAACCGTCAACGCTAGACGGTTTTGGGCATTCTTCTGTGCTTCTAAAGCAACGGCGGCTTGTTTCTCAAAGCTTTTAAGTGCAGATTCAGCATTTTTGTGTGCTTTCTCTGCCTCGGAAAGCTTACCCATAACGTCCTTCAACTTCTGCTCGGCTTCAGACTGAGCCTTAACAGCAACCTCGGCGTTATGCTCAGCTTTCTGGGACAGGTCCAGATAATGATCAACCCATTCTTCAGCCATGAAGGATGCTTGGACGGCCTATAAGAAGCCCGAGTTAAAAACACATGGGCAAATGGTAGTCACATAATAAGGGAATGTTTGGTTAGGGAGAAAGGGTATAATACCTTCGCTAGGTCTTGTTTTAACGACAAGAAGACCTCCCTCTTTCGGAGAGATCGCAACTCCGCCATATCCTCTGGAAGGCACAAAGCCTTCTCCAGACACTCGGCAACCAACCTCGAGCTCCCTTTCTGCGGGTCTCTCAGGTTGGCGTCATCAAGAACGGGGCTACCTGAGCTGAGGGCGAAGGAGGGACGCCAAACGGAAGCCCTTTTGGGTTGATCGACTCCCATCTCCTTGGACGTCCCCGTGTGGGTAGACTTCTTGGAGTGGCTCTTGTCCGATCGAGCCTCCTTGGGGGGAGGTTCGGTCACCTCTCCCTCATCGGGCTCGATGGAGTGCTTACTACCCTGCCCTTTCTTCCTCTTCTTCTCGGCACCATCAGGATGAGCCGATTGAGAGATTGCGGGCGTGATGGGCCGAGGAGGAACAGTAACTGCTGGAGTAGAACCCCCAGCATGGGATTGCAGAAGAGCGAGCAGATCCGGCTCTTTCTCTTGATATCCCATGGTGCCTGAAGAAGACGGCACTAACGTGCTGGGAGCGTCTGGTTCGTAGAATACCTCAAAATCCTTGTCGTGCACCACGACCCGCTGAGGTTCAGGGGACTCCTTCCTAAACCTCTCTTTAGCAACGGCAATGGATGCCCGAGGATGGATGAGCTGAGCTGTCAGGGAGGCCGAGAGCCGAGCGTCTTACACACCAGAAGGAGGAGGGGTGTCCAGCAAAAATCCCGGCACAGCGACGTCTATTTTTGCCAAACGGAGATCTTTAGCCCTAATAACGTTCTTCGGGCTTTGGAAACACTTCGTGGAGGGCTTATAGTCGAGGATCACGTGAGCAGCTCTCAATTGTCCGTCGGTGTGGAGAAAAATCTCCGACCTGAGAAGACGGTTTAGGTCCTCAAAGTTCACTAAGTGTTTGGCGGGAGCGGTGTGATATTCGTCTGTCATGAGGAACAAGCTTGGTCAGTAAGAAAGCCAGTGCGGATATATATATATATATATATATATATATATATAAAGGGAAAAAAACCTAACGATTCAGTTTCGGCACTGTCAGGAGTACTACCTGGTTCCCCCTCTTTAGTAGGGCAGTGCAACCCGTCGTGCCAATTCCCGGACACGATGAGAAAGTCTTCATCCATGCCCTTGCTTGAATCGGGTAAACAGGATATGAGCCTAACCGAAGGGACCCTACATTTCATGTAGAATTTGGTCTTTTCCCCCTTTTGGCATCTATATATCCAATTGACATCGTGCCATGTCAAGTTGGTCCCCATCTTTCGGTTTAAAGCATCTACACACCCTAAAATCCTAAGAACGTTACTAGGGCATTGGTATGGGGTCAATCTAAAATTTAAGAGAAAATCTCGGGTTACTCTACCCATAGGAATTTCCATCCCACCCTCGATGAAAGCAATCATCGGGATTATTACCGACTCGAGAGGTCGGGATGACAATAGCCATTCCCCCTCCTCACAGTGCTTGATGTCAACATCGTCGGGAATCCTATATTGGGCTTTAAATTTGGCTTTGGCCTCATCAGTATCGACAAACTTAGCGTATCTACCCATTGAACCGTATAAGAAATAAAAAATTAACAGCAATAAATTGAGCGACAAGGGCAAGCTAGTAAGAAAGCTAACACACCTCGTAAAAAACTCTCAGTTCGCTCCTCGGGAGTTCTTTTCGTCAGAATGTAAAAATGAACCTCAGCCAGCCTCAAGTCTTGTATATATAGTGGTGAAAAAGGGGCGCGCGAACTTTCCCGCTCAGTAAAAATGAATCTGTACCGTACATTTTTCATCGTACCGTAGAACGTGGGCAGACACAGAGCCGCCAGATGCCATAAATGGTAGGTTGCGGATACCGAAGCGTCAGGGACGTGCTTTAGTATTCGAAAAGACACCCTCACGTGGGAAGTTGGCTGGAACGTCATAATCGGTTTGGGAAAATTAAAACTTATTCTCTGATCTGGAATCAATAGTACAAGTTTTAAGGGGCTATTGTGAGGACCCGAGGACCCGAGGACAACGGACCCGAAGATCATTAAACAACTTAAACCAAAACCCGCCTAGGTCGAGGTCCGAGGACCCGAGGATATGTGAACAGTCGTTGTAGGCCTCCACAAATATCTGGAAGCAATAAATGCTGGAAATAAGACTTCCTGACCGTAATAAATGAGGAAACAACAGCTTTACTCTCAACATTAATAAGGAAGTGACCTGAACAGTGAAGAGGATCTCCAGATATTTCACCATCCTTGTTTTTCTGCAAAAGAGATGACAAGTGTCATCAAAGCAAAGAGGAACAGAAAGGAGATGAAGGGCTGGGATGATAAGGAAAAAATGTATAAATAAGGGGGAAAGAGACAGAAGTGTTGGACGAAGAAAAAGAGAGAAAAAAGGACAGCCGAGGAGAAGAGAGAAATAGTAGTTCAAAATTGATAAGAAGAAGGATCATAAGAGTCCTCGGGGCCAGTGTGTCTCTGTGTTGTATGTTTCCACCTCTACAAAATTTTATTGTCTTGGGCCAAGGTTCTTAATGGGCCTTTGCCATCAGTAGCTTGGATTTAGGACCATTAGGAAAAATTGGACCTTACAAAAACCAATTTGTTAAAAACTTTTAATATGCTCTTACAACCGATTAAGAAATTCACAACAAATTGGATCAAATTGTTTGTGTGCCTTCGAATTGTAGGTTTATTTATTTATGACAGGCCACAAACGCGTTGATCCCTTGTGATAAATTACGTTGATTAATTAGCCAAGTTATTAATTAATCAATTTAACATGCAATATCACGTGGCAGCACAAACAAATCACCAAAACTAATTTATGCAGCGGAAAATAAATGACACGGTGATTTGTTTACGAATGGGGAAAACCTTACGGCAAAAACCCCACCAGGTGATTTAAGGTCACCACTCCCGAAACTCTACTATTATCACAATAAGCAGTTACAAGCAAGGAATCCCAAGTACCTCACCAACCTACAGTTGAACTCTTACCCCAATACCCAATTGGACTTGTTCTGTAGTGACAGTTTCTCCTTTCAATGCACGGCTCCCAAGTACGTGACTAACCAGATGCGCGGATCCCAGTACGCGACTTCAAATACCAACTAGAGAGAGAGAGAGTTGGCTGCAAAGTTCTTCAAATCATCAAGGATGAACTAGGGCACGAACTTTGTCTGTCAGATCACAAATTGCATGAACAACAAGTTCTCAATGAATGTGCAACTTGTATCTTGTGATCTCTTGCTTGACGGCCCTTAAAATAATCCTTTTATATGTCTAGGGTTAGGAGAAAAGAAGTTCCAAAGACACACTCACGGATTAGACTTGAAACAGACCTGAAAATCTGTTTTCTTTAATTCTCGACAGATAGAGGTGTCGAGAGGTGTCGAGACAGTTGTCGAGGCTCGGGCAAAACAGCTTCTTTAAAACTCGATAGATGCATCTGTCGAGGTATGTGTCGAGCTTTAAAAACTTGCACTTCCTAGCTTGTTTCTTGGACAGACTTTGACGGCTTCAACACTTAACCTTGAACCACTGTTTCTTGAAGTGTTAAACTCATCCTAAATCTACCCAATTACAAGTAAAGTGCGTTTTGTCTAAGGATAAGCCAATTACACAAAATAACGACATATGTTCATAGACTTGAACTACATATGTCCTAACAATTTATTTTTTTAACACAAATGCATGAAAGTGGTAAGTTCATCAAAAGCATTAAGATGATCATAAGTTTAGATATTGACAAACAATTGAGATATTGTGGTAATAGATTCTAATTGCATTTGTTATTTCTAAAAATCTAAACAATTTATAGGATTCTAGCCACATATATTTAGCATAAAATCTATGATGCAAAAATAATTTCGGTATCCCATAGTAGAAACTAGAGAGAACTACAAAAACTTTTTGTTAGATGCACACCAATTTTTTTTTTTTTTAAGTCTTTCCATTGTATTTATTGTTTCAGTTTGAGACTAATATAATATAATTATATTTTTTATGCAAATCTTGAGACCAACATACTTTTGGGCAAAAAATTTTCATGCATTGTACAAGTTTCAGATTAGTTACTAAAATAAAAACAGGTTCATATTCATCTGAAAAAAAAGTTTATAGTTGCGTTTTTGTGATGGCATTTTAAAAAAATTTAAACATTAACAAAAATCTGGAAAAAAAAATTAAAAATTTGATTTTTTTTTTTTTGACCTTTTCAAACTAAAGGAAAAAACTCAGATATGGGAATTTTCCCATTTCAACAAACCGAAGTATAAAATGATTGTCATCACAAAATGAGCACACCAAACCGAAGCTTTGCATATTATTTTTGATAATCGGTTCACCCCGCATTAGATTGGTGGTCTGTTTGAAAATCACTTATTTTGTTGAAATTGAAATTTTTTTACTGAAAGTAGTGTAGATAAAAGTAAAAGTTAACTGAATTATATAATAAGACTCATAAATAATACCAAAAAGTGTAGTGAAACCTATAAATAGTAACAAAAATAAACTAAATAGTAAAATAAACTAACTTTTTTTTTTTTAATTTTTGCTAAACACATGCTAGATGGAGACCTTTTTCTTTCGACACAATAATTATCTTAGCACCCAGCCAAAACAACAATAATTAGTTAGCTGTATCTCACTATGATAAGATGAATAATTGAGGCGTTTTGCCAAAAAACAAAGATGAATAATTTGAGGCTAGCATGGGTCACGTTTTCTACTTTGTTGAAACTTTTGCTAACACGTCACAAAAATCTAAGGCACTTTTTCTTTGGCACTGGCATTGGATTTGACACAAAATTATCAGATAGAAAGATGAAGAAAACACAAATTCGAAAAGGTCGAGAACGACTACCGTCTTTCTTTTTTTTCTTTTTTTTGGGGGGGGGTGGGTTAGGTAAAGTGGAAAATTTTCTTTAGGATAAATAAAAGGAGGGGCCGAAGTAAAGTAAAGCAGAACTACAGTCAGTGTCGGTGTGGAAAATTTGGATACGGTTGACCGTTGACGAAAAAAAAGAAGACCGAATTTAAGTGGAATGAAATTATAACAATATAAAATATAATTATAAAATAAATTACTTTGTACACAACTTGTTTATAATTATGCTGTCAGGCTTGAAGCATTTTCATCTCTCTCTCTCCAACAACTTGCATATAGCAAGCTGTATATAACCATATTCATGTTATGTAACTGTTATCACTGATCGAATGGAAACAGAAGTGCCTAAAGGGCAGGGTTGACTGAATTCTTACAAAGAGCGTAATTTTTAGCAAAGTCTGAAGTAACATCCAAAGTCCCTATTCATCTTCTTTCTGGTGAAGAGAATGGCTGTGTCTGTTGTGTCCGGTGTGGTGACAAGGCTTAGCGACTTGCTCCTACAAGAAGCAATATACTTGATCGATGTGAGTGACAAAGCTCATGAGTTACAAACAGAGCTTATACGGATGCAATTCTTTTTAAAAGATGCAGATGCGAAGCAGAATGAATCAGCGTTTATAAAGAATGGCGTTGCAGAAATGAAAGATCTTGCATATGATGCAGAAGATGTCATTGCGACTTATGCTCTCACAGTTGCATCCAGAAAGGGAAGAGGCATGCAAAAGGTCCTAAAGAGGTGTGCTTGCATCTTGGTTGAAGGAATTACGGCGCATAAGGTTGGGTCAAAGATTGATGCTATCAAGAAGAGAATTTCTAATTTGAAACAGAGTTTTCAAGAATATGGCATAATAAGAGAATCAACCATTCAAGCCGATGGGCCGAGTTCATTGAATGAGCCACAACCAGAGCAAAGAAAAACATATCCTTATCTTGAAGTTGACCCTGTTGGGTTCAACGATGATCTAGATAAATTGGTGGAGATTTTGCTGAAAGAAGAGGAAGGCAATACTAGAGCTGCTTCCATATGTGGTATGGGTGGTCTGGGAAAGACCACTCTTGCCAGTATGGTTTATAACGACCCCAGAGTCAAGCAGTACTTCACCGGTGGCTGCGCTTGGGTATGTATCTCACAACAATGTCAAAAAAGACCTGTTTGGGAAGAAATTATGATTAAGCTTCTCCCAAAGGAAAAATCTCAGAACGATCAAAAGGAAAAATCTCAAAAGGATCAAAAGAAAGAAATTGAAGGGTGGAGTGATGGAGATCTTATCGGGAAACTTCGTGAAGTTCAGCAAAACGAAAGGTGTTTGGTTGTTCTAGATGATATTTGGAAAATTGAGCATTGGAACATTTTATGCCAAGTCTTCCCGATGAAAGATACTAAAAGTATGATATTGCTTACCTCTCGTAATACTGACGTGGCTTTGAAAGTGGATCCTACAGGAAGAGGTATTCATAACCTGGAGTGTCTAAGTCCTGAAAAGAGTTGGGAATTGCTTGAAAAGATGGCAATATCTTGGAGATCAGGTAGAAGTAATATGTAGTACTACTTTATTAAATTTTCTTTTTTTGGAAATATTTTAATTTGAAGAAAATTTTCTTTTCGTTTTTCAAATTAATTTGACATACAGAGAGAGTTGCGGAAGGTGTGATACTTGCATAAAACAGGGTATATTTAGTAGACTATATAATAAACAAACACAATTAATTAATATAAAAGAATTTAAAAGACAAAAAAAAAATAACTTTATAATATTAAATTTTGCTAGTTCTAAATGAAAACATTTTTTTAGAAGGTTCTAAAGGAAAACATATAAATGTGTATGCAAGTTTTTTTTCCTCTAATATCAATCTTTATTTGGAACTTGTGAATGTAGAAAGTAGAAACTTTTTAATCCCAAAATTATGAACAAAAATGTCGCCTCAAGGAAAAATAAGGGTCTTATTTCAATTTCATTTGGTATGGCTAAATTGCATTTGATGACATCAAAACATAAAATTTCAAAATGACGAATAAAAGATAGAGAAATATTTCTTTAAAATATTTGAGCGAGTGTACGTAAATGCTGGTTACAAAATTTTGACAATAGATAAATTAATGCATATAAACTCAACAAACTTTAATTTTAAATTGTGTAAATAATTCTTGTCACTCCAGACATAAAATTTGACAAATGGTCAAGCTTACGGTTCATATTTAAAGTAGATGCAAACCAACTAATGATAATTCCAGAAACTGAATACTAATGTACATAAAATGAAATTAAAAAAAAAAAAATCTGAATTAAGGGTCCATTTGGTTGGAGAAGTAGAAAATTGTGGGAGGATGAAAAAGTGAGAGGATAGAAAATATTTTGTTTCCCTCTAATGTGTTTGGTTGGAGGGGTGGAAAAGTAGGAGAATGGAAAAGTCTTTCTTTTAGTTTGAGAGAAGAAGGGAAGGATAAAACATGTAATTTATATAAATTGACTATTATACCCTTATTATATTATATGTGAGGGGCAGATAAAAAGGTATTTGTGTAAAATGAATTTCTCATAACTTTTCTCTCCTCATTTTCTTCCCAATTTGAGAGGATAAAAAAAGTGGGCACATGAGGGAAAACTTTCTCTGCTATTTTCCTTCCTCAACTAAACAGTGAAAAATAACATTTTTCACCCTATTTTCCTCTCCATATTTTCCATCCTCCTTGTTTTCACCAACCAAACACACCCTAAGTTTAGTTGGATTTTAAATTAATTTGTGAAACTGATATGGCCAAGCGCCTCTAGATGGGCCACCATATATTATTATACGCTATAAAGTAGTGTTATTGACACAATAGTTTTACAATAAATTCACAACAAATTAAGTCAAGATAATAAGTTGTTACTAGTTTTCATCTTAGTCTACTACTAATATCCCTTATTTGCCTACTACTAATAGCTTGTAAGAGGTGACACGGGCTTTAGTTCGATGGTTCAAATGAACCCTTAAGTTGGCCAAAAAAAAAAAAATTAGATACAATTTATTTTGACCCCCTAAAATAAAATTTTAAACACCTTGAAGATCGCCTTAACAATTTATTCTTGCTAATAAAGTTACAATTAATTTATACTTTTGACCAAATCGGTGGCAGTGAATGAAGTAGCTAAATTTGAATATGCTTTTAATTGTTATTTGTTAAGTGGGGATTGGGGTGTGGGCCAGTTAGTCAATCGGTGGTTAGCAAAATGTTCACACTAAAAGATAATTAAACAATTAAACAAGGAATGATTCTAAAATAAATTAAACAAATTAGATAAGGGGCATGAGACAGGGTAGTGATTGAATGAAGTAAAAAACAAATGTTAATACATGAAAGATTTTCTTAATAAAATTATAAAGATCAATAATTGTCAAAGTTGAGTTAAATTGTTAAATAAAATAATTGTAAAGAGTATATGTATTATATTTGGAGGTATTTTTAAGATTTGATTTTAGATGGGACAAAAATTACATTTGACACTTTATATGTATAGTAATTGAGAGTTGAGAGACTGAACTCATCAGAAAAAACAAGAATGTGCAGATTAACTAACGAAGAGGAATAAAAGTACTAAATGTTAAATCAAATCAACAAATGGGTATGTCTTCACTCAGAGAAAATTAAAGTGGGATCAATCCCCTCTACCATTGCGTATTGGTACTTATCGGGTATAGAATAGATCTGCTTATTTTTGTTCCTACAAATGGAATTCGTCTATTATTACTATCTATTATTATTATTACTAAAAGAATAGAACAAATATTAATTCTTTCCTCGAGAAAATCTACCGAAAGAGTGGGTCCAGAGCATAGTTTTTTTACTTTTTACAATGCAATAAAGTTACATAGCGTCTATTATTCGTTGATTAAAGGGGTATTTCCATGGGTTTGCCTTGGTATTTGGTGTTACTCCTAGTCCTAATACTTAAACGTTAAAATAGTCTTTGTATAATATTTAATTATAAATTTACAAATATATAATACCCATGCAAAGTACAGGTCTACCACTAATATATATATATATATATATATATATATATATATATAAAAGTAGGAATCTCAGGCTCAATTATTAAAGATAGTTATTTTAATTTGTGAGTTACAGTTAGCTAAATTAAGAAAGTCTTTAATTGTTGAATAAACGATTCTGAGTTCAATACCTACCTGCGCCAAAAATCGATTAGTGTCTTGGTCTGATAATAAAGAGTACAATCATCAGAAGCAGACGACATAAGTTGAAACTCTATATATATATATATAAAAAATATATATATATATAATTTAGTCTTCAACCTAATTAAAAATATTCATTTATATCAATGTGTTAATTATTTGTCACATGTTAATCGGGGTAAATAAATTTCTTTCACCGTGCATCCTTGATGCAGTTGTCACTCCACAAGTATATATGTTTATGGGGTGTTGGGGGCAAGGGGCCGGGGCTCAAGCCTCCAAAAGGAAGTTTCATACACATATACACTTAGAGTAGGTTAGAATAGAAATTCTATCTTGTACACAAAAAAAAATAATAAATTCTTTCTAAGCTTTGTATATTTACAGATGGTGCATCAATTATTTATATTAAAAAGATTTATTTTTTTTTTTCAAATAAGATTTATTTGAAATACTTATTATCAAAAACAAAAACACAATTTATTTGGAATTTGACATTCTTTCTTATAACTCTAAGTAATACTACATTACCTAATAACTTTTATGAAGTTGATATATTAAAATTTGCAAGTTGGATTACGTGTTCTCTTGGTTCTTAGGATGCATGGCACATTTTGTGTGAATCAAATTTTGTTTACTATTCGATGCATAAATTCATATTTTATATATAATTTTAATTTTAAAAAAATAATTGAAATTAAAACATTCTTATTGATCTCAAATCATCTTAAAAATTTTGATATTTGGAGGGTGAAAGAAAAAAAAAATAATTCGATGGTAGGTTTTTCTAAATTTGTATCCTATAAAATTACTTTTTTTTTTTTTTTGAGAAAACTATAAAATAAAATTAAGAGGTGTAAAATTACTTAAATTTTATCAAGTATAACTTTTTTTATACATAAATATTTAGTATAACTGGAACCTTATGTATAGGAAAAATTTTAGCTACTTTCAAAGCACCAACAATTGGATCTCGGAGTTGGTATAATGGGGTGTAAGAGATTATGACAAGGTTACTAGAACTGATTCATTCCTCTATGATTGGCTTTTGTGGGGTTAACATCTTCATTCTTCTTGAAGGGTAGGTTTATAAAGAAAGATGGGTATTGTCAATGGTAAACAAGTGTTTTGAATCTATGGTGGATGAGTAGGATAATCTTGTTTGGTAATCAGGAACTTGTCATCTGCAAGGAAATGATTAAGATCTTGGTAATTGATTACCAATCTAAGTTTTCCACGAACTTGCTCATTTCTAACAGGATTTTTGATTTTCCACACATGTTTGGTGTTGGTTTAATGTTTATAACTATAAGTTATTAATCTTAAAAATTTATATTTCCAAACTTTTGTAATGACGTGTAATGTGTGTATGTGGGGGAAGGGTAGAAATAACAATGTAGTAGCCTAATTATATGCTCTGTAAATTTAATTAAACAAAGAATTAATGGGGTAAATGCATTTATTTTCATTAATTAATTATATATGGGTATTGTTCAAATTAATTATTTCAAATTTTTTATGATGAGTAATATTATGTACACAAATTATTTTATAACATTTTTACAAACTGCTAATGTGACTTAAGAATTTTTCAAATAATTATTAGTAAGTAAAAATGTGATATTAGTAGTGGGCTTGGTGGCCCAGATTAGAACTAGTAAGAACTTACTACATTAATAATTTGTAAAAATGTTATAAAATAGTTTGTGATTGTAGCATTAATCTTTTTATTATTAGTCTTATAAGATTTTATATCAGAAATAATTAATTTGGAAGATGAAATTCTTGCTCAAATTGAGTCACTTTCAGAATAAGTGAAACAAAATCTAAGAAATTATTAAAAAAAAAGTTTTTAACAACACACAAGAATATCAAAAATAATTGCATGCTTGCAGTAGTGGAAACAATTAACTAATTGTCAATTCACTCAAAAAATAGATTCATATTCTTAATTATATAAATTCTAATGATTTGCATTTCCTCTCACTTAAAAAAAAAAAAAGCATTTTCTCACTTTCTAATCACATGTAAATGGTATAGTCCTCAACAAAAAAAAAAAAACAAAAAAAAAATTGTATAAATAAATGAAATTTGATTCTGACCAAGAGTTTGTTGATGAGCAAAAAGCCATAGTATAGTCCATATGCTAGGAGCAAAGTTCCCCAAGTGGTTCATCTCAAGGCTGTCAAGTCTTAAAATATAGTTTTTTATTATTATTTTAGTTATTGATGTTGTGGTAATCGTTGTTCAAGAATAACAAAATTATTTTGTTTGTTGTAGGCTTTCTAGACTCTGAGACCAAAACTTATATGGAGAAGTTAGGGAAGGAAATGATTGAAAATTGTGGGGGTTTACCATTGGCAATCACTGTACTTGGAGGTCTTTTAGCAACAAAGCAAACACGGGAAGGATGGGACGATGTGCATCAACACGTCAAATCATACCTTCATGGAGAACAAAACTTACAAGTCAACAAGGTGTTAGCTTTAAGTTATAATGATTTACCTTCCCACTTAAAACCATGCTTTCTATATTTAGGTCATTTCCCTGAGGATTTTGAGATACCAACAAAAAAATTGATTCGAATGTGGATGGGTGAAGGTTTTATATCACAAGTTCAGCACAAAGGAGGAAGAGAGGATACAATGGATGATGTTGGAGACCGATATTTAAGGGAGCTAGTGCAGAGGAGCATGGTTTTAGTGGGGAAAGAGGGCTCATTTGGAAGGATCAAAACTTGCCGAATGCATGATCTTATGAGAGACTTTTGCATATCAAAAGCCCAAGATGAAAATTTTCTCCATTTCACCAATACTCTTTCCATGAAACAGTGTGAAGCCCAAATTGGTAAAGTTCGAAGACTTGCTATAATATCAAAATCAGGTGATAATTTTATCGAGGGAATTAAATTTAATGAATATCCTTACCTTAGGTCTCTACTTTACCTTTTGCCTCAGCATCAACAATCTTATTTTAAAGAGTCCCATTTCAAGAAATTCAAGTTGGTTAGAGTATTACATTTAGAATATTTTAAAAATTACCTAAGAAAATTACCTAAAGACACTGGATGTCTCATCCACTTGAGATATTTATCTTTGAAAGGAAGCAAAATAAATGAGGTACCATCATTTATTGGCAATTTGAGGTGCTTGGAGACACTAGATTTGCGGATTGACTTCAACCTATCACATTGCATTTTAGTAGAATACATTTACGAAAATACTACTTTATTGGACTCCATTTCCCACCCGAAACTGAGAGTGCCAAATGTGTTTAAGTATATGAAACAGTTGAAGCATCTTTATTTACCCGATGAATATAGAGTACGTGGTAAGTTGGAACTGGCTAATCTTTCTTATTTGCAGACATTAGTCAATGTTCAGCCCAAAACCATTCAAATTCCCACATGGTTTGAATTCAACCGTCTGCGGGTTCTTATAGTGGGGAGTAAACAGACCCAAGATGCAATGCAAATGCTAATATCAAGATGTCCACTTGTAGAAAAGCTAAATCTACATTACCGTATAAAGAAGCTTCCAGAAGCTCACCAATTCCCTCCAAATCTTGCCAAGTTAACCTTATGGAGGACTAGTCCTGAAGAAGACCCAATGCCAACCTTAGAGAAGTTGCCCAATTTAAAAATCCTCCGCCTCTTAGATGACTCTTTCGTAAGGAAGGATATGGTTTGTTCTAAAGGAGGATTTCCTTTGCTTCAGTATCTTCTCCTTCGAGGCTTGTACTCCTTAGAGGAGTGGAGGGTGGAGGAAGGAGCCATGCCCAGTCTCTGCCATTTGGAAATTCGAAACTGCTATGACTTAAAGACTATTCCAGATGGATTGAGGTTCGTCACAACCCTCCAAGAATTGAAGATCAATGACGAAGATAGGCTTCACGAAGTCAAACATGTGCCTTCCCTTGTATTTGAAAATTGTGACAGAGAATGATAATCAGGTACAGTAATGAATTCTTGCATATTTGATAAATTTTAGGGCGCTTCTTTTCTTCTAAATATCTCTCTCCAATTAATTCAAAATTTCCCCGATAATATTAAGCAAAATATTTCCGTAATGTAAGGGTATTTCTTCTTTTGATTAGAATGAAGCTCCTATCTATTTTTTTTTTTACCTATTTATTAGGTTTTG
The DNA here is from genome assembly GCA_032878915.1 of Castanopsis chinensis. Lineage (NCBI taxonomy): Eukaryota > Viridiplantae > Streptophyta > Magnoliopsida > Fagales > Fagaceae > Castanopsis > Castanopsis chinensis. Next base: position 5,292,454 of record JAVQMG010000104.1, on the reverse strand, counting down.
AACCCACAACCTATCTAATCATTATATTAGAAGCAAATTCTTTTCTGCTTCATCATGTGGTGGACTCTTAATTTTTGCCTCTGTTATCAATAAATTAAGCAATGAATTTTATTTGACAGTTTTTCTTTTAAATATATTGGTTGACGGCACAAACATAGTTCTAAATGTTGCTTTAATGAGTTTTGTATACAGCATATTCATTTTAATTCGTTTTTGATGTTTTGGGCTTTAATCATTTTAGTTGGTTTATTTTCCTCTATTCTCCTTTGCTTTTTTTTTTTTTTGGCAGGTGAAATTATCCACGGAGCAAAAGTTTCTACTCTGCTTCAACTAATGAAAAATCAACAAAATATTTTCATTGCTTTGCAACTTTGTATGAGTTTGTGACAGTTTGGAGTCTTTAACTACTTTTGTTTTTTGGGTCCTACTTTTCTTTTAGTTTCAACAGCATGACTATATTGGTTTTCTAAATATAGTTCTAAATCTTACTTACTGAGTTCATGTCTATAGGCTATAGCATATTTCATTTTAATTCGTTTTTTGAGCTTAATCATTTTAGTTGGTTTTCATTTTAGTTTGCCTTTTTTTTTTTTTGGCAGGTGAAATCATCCATGGTGCAAAAGTTTCTACTCTGCTTCAACCCATGAAAGGTCAGCAAAATATTTTCACTACTTTGCAACTTGTACGGGTTGGTATCAGTTAAACAATTTGAAGAATTAGATTGCACAGACTCATAAACATATTCTCTGATGCCTATGTATAGTGCTGTTAAGAATTATTTGTCTGTTTATTATTGCTTTGCTATTATTGCACCCTTTGTTCATGTCTCATTGGAGGAGAAAAATAATTCTTCATTTAATTTGGGATTTTCATATTTCATTAAGCTATGTTTATCTCATGGCAATTTAGATGCACATTGTTCATAATGAAGCTAGTTCAGTTTGTCCTTTCGTTAAATTGTAGCAGTGTATCTTGTTGAGCTGGGCAATCAAATAGAATGGATGGAATCAGTGTACTAAAACACTAGTTATGTGAAATTGAGAAATAAACAATGATGCAAACAAATTATGTTAGATGGAACTTTTATTTCTTTTAGATTTTATGCCATAATTGGAGTTCTTGACATTCTACATCATACATAATGGAGCAATCATTAAGAAGGAATTTGATTGTTCTTAATAATAATTTAAATAGTTCTAGTTGAATAGAGTGTCAGGTGAATATGAATTGTGAAATTCTTCTTGTAAATAAGAAGCCCAGAGTTGAGGTCATCTAGGTGATAATAGTGTGCTCAGGATTAGTTCATATGCAAGATGTGTAATAAGGATAGTATAGTGTGCAACTTGCCAAATATTTCATCAATCATGTTCCATCTTTCTTCACTCAAGAAACATGTACTAGCTAGGCCTGTTTCATTCTCATATGTTGCGCTTTGATTGTGGACCATGTACTGAGAAAAGATGCTCAATATGTGTAGTCTTTCTAGTGACCTTCACATTATAAGTTAAAATCAAAGAAACGATGGAAAAAGTAAAAATTGAACTTTTTATCTAGATGATAAAAACTTGCCAATTTGAGGAGTATCCTTTACCGGGAAATATTGATAGTCTTAATCTTTATGCTCTGTCTTTCTGCCAGAATCATTTACGTCGCTTCAATGTTTTACGATTTAGGACATGTAGTTGTCCAAGAAGCTAATTTTACCAGCCATTACCAACCAAGGAAATCTGTATGTAGGACTTCCCATGCTAGCCAGTCAGACATACTAGATCCTTAATCTGCAGAATTCTGCATCTTCATCAAATCGAGAAGACATGAGAGTTCAAATTGGCAAACATTCAACTTATGATGAACTTATGCAGCTTAAGAATTGTTTGCTTGTCGTTTTTTTTTTTAACATTCATTTACTGAGAGAGCAAGTAGCACTATAACAGCCAATGAAGATGATTATAAGTTCTTTTGGTTAATTAACACATTCACAGAGGAAAAAAAAAAAAAAAATCAATGACATGATTCATCTATAGTTCCTTGCTATTGAATCTATAGTTCCTTGATATTGAAGATTCATCTATAATTGTCTTTAAAATACTTGATTGTTATCATTCATATTTCAACTAGAACATCAAACAACTTATATTTATCTTTCCAAAATATAGGATATGCTTTTAATTACTTACTCTAATTTAATTAGGTTATTCTACATAATGTTTTCCTGAAAATACTTGATATAATTTCGGACCTAAAGTTGAGATAAAGGCAAGACATATGCTTTTGATTACTTGTTGTTACCTAGAATATCTTCCTTTGCCACATGTCAACTGGATAGCTTACTCATGGATGGCTTTTTGCGGAGAGGAATTCTCATTTCCATGTACTGAAAGCATTGCTTCAACTTCACTAGTTGTGATTATTCCAAAATTTTAAGCAATTAGGAAATGGTGAATTTAGTCGTGCAACCATAATTTTAACAGTTGGTTAAAAAGACAACATCTTTATACTATTATGATTAGTGGGGAACCATAACCATTGCATATGTATGACAATTTTTTGAATTTTTTCTGCTGAGAGTAGTATCAATTGATTATTTATATTTTCCATTTCTCAAATTACCTATAATTGATGTTTAAGACAAGCCTTGAATTGATAACCATACGGAAGTTCAATTTCTTTCCAAACATTTTAGAGCTAATTCATGTTTTAGACAAGCCTTGAGATTAAAGATGAAGATAAAGCTAGGTGGTCTCCTACTAGATCAGGCTTCTACCCTTCTGCAGCCACTGGCAATGAACTTAGAGCTAAGGAAGATGAGGTGGAATGGTGGAGAATGTTGTGGTTTAGCCTTGCTATCCCATGGCTGCCTTTACAGGTTGGTTGGGAATCAAAAACAAACTGGCAACTAGAAAAAGTTTAGCTCAAGGGGGCTATACTAGGGGTTGCTTGTGTGTGTTTTGAAGAGACTTTATAGCCATCCAAACCGCTTCCCAAACTGCCACTCAAAATTGAGAGAGAGAGAGAGAGAGAGAGAGAGCTCAAAGAGAAGGGAGAAGAGAGATTCAGAGAGAGAGAGAGAGAGAGAGAGAGAGCTTTTGTTGAGAGATGAGAGACTGAAGAGACAGGGAGAGAGGGGGTATTTTTCATTAAAATAATATATTTTCCTTTACCCTCAAACTATAGTAATTCAAATATATTAGCATTCACTGTTCATGATTGCTAAAATTTTATAGCTATATCTACCAGGATAAAGCTCATGTTGGGCTTGTTTGGTTGTAAAATAGCAATTTGGGGGGTTTTACACCCCCCAATGCTAATGCTCTAAAGATTTGTTTGTTTGGTGATGGTACTTTGTGTTGTACTAATTTGTAGGGTGGCTTTTTTGCATTGTAGTGTATTTGTTTTAGTGTTGCTTTCTTGTTCCACTTTTATGGCTTTGCTATGATTGCACCCTTTGTTCATGTATTATGTTGAATTAAGGAAATTGAAGTATCATAGGAGGAGAAAAATAATTCTTCATTTAATGTGGGATTCCTCATATTTCTTTAACTTATGTTTATCTCACAACATTTTAGATGCATATTGTTTATAGTGAAGCCAGTTTAGTCTGTCATTGTGTTAAGCAGTAGCACTATATCTTATTGAGTTGGGAATATCAATTAGCATGGATGGAAATCGTTGCTTTTTCTGTATCAATATGGTAACTAAAACACCAGTTATGTGCAACTGAGAAATAAAAAATTATGCAAACAAATTATGTTAGATGGAACATCTATTCCTGTTAGATTTTTTATGCCATAATTGGAACTCTATAAATTCAATATCATACATAATCAGAGTAATAACTAAGAAGGAATTTGGTTGTTCTTAACAAGAACTTAATTCGTTCTAGTTGAATAGAGTGTTGGGTGAATATGTGCTGCAAAATGCTTCTTGTAAACTAGAAGATGAGGTTCTCATTCTACTGTGATTAGTGGGGAATCATAGCCACTGCATATGTAGGATATTTTTTTGAAAATTTTCTATTGAGAGCAGTATCAAATGATTATTTATGTTTTCCATTTCTCAGTATACCCATAATTAATGCTTTAGGCAAGCCTTGAGTTGATAATTATATGAGAGTTTTATTTCTATGCAAACATTTTTAGTGTTTACAACTTGGATAGCTCAGCATAGTTTCACTCTAACCTCAAGGATTGTAGAACTTTCTATGCCCCCATTGGCAATGGGAGGTGTGCAAGATTTTACCTCATGATAGGTATTTTTGTACTATAAAGGACCCACAAGATTTGTACATGGGGCTGCAAAGCTATCCTAAAACTTAGAAGTGAGGTTAGGTGGTTCATAAAGTTTGATGTTGGGGATGGTAGAAGGTTTTCTTATGACATGATAATAGGATCCTTTTCATGAAGTATAGCTTTAAAATTATGCATGGTGCCACAACTAAATCTGAGGTAAAGGTGGATTCTGTTTTGAAGAACAAAATAAAGGTTTCAAAACCTGCAAGGTTTGAAGAATTGATCACCATACAATGCAAGTTGTGTTTGATTGAGCTTAAATATGATAAAGGTAGGTGGTCTGTAACTAGATCAGGCTGGCGGCTCTTGTGCAGCCATATGCAATAAACATAAAGCTAAGGTAGATGAGGTGGGATGGTGGAGATTGTGGTAATTTAACCTTGCTATCCCCTAGTTGCCTTTATCGGTTGATTTGGAATCAAAAACAAACTGACAACTAGAGAAAGATTATCTCAGTGGAGCTATACTGGTGGCTGCTTGTGTGTGTTTTGAGAGGAGAGATAATCTTTTCTTAGAATGGTATTTTGCCAAGAGAATCTGGGCCACTGTCATTAGGCACTGGTAAGTTTCAGAGGCCAAGTGCAGCTGGCATGATCAAATGAGCTAGGGTATTACCAAGGGAGAAGCCTAAGATCATCTATTTGTAAGCTTGCCAATTGGGCCACTGTGTATTATGTTTGGTCTCGGAAAAGTGCCATTATACATAATGGGTCAGTGTGGCCAAGAGCAGAATTTGAGAAGAACTTAGAAGGATGTTAGAGGTAGATAAGATTCCTGAAACAAATTCCAAATATAATTTCTAAACAATATTCTCTGCTATGGGATAAATTCTTTTGTTATTCAAAATATTTGTGTGTATTACTGATGTTTAGGAGGTGTTTTGTTTCGGTGTAAAAATTTCTGTAATTTGCTCTTACCTGAGTGTCTATTGTGTTAATTTGTAAGAATCTAGTCTTTTGAGATGAGTTTTGGGATTTAATAGCCTCTATTCTCTTCTTTAGCCTAAGTTTCACTGTCCCCAGTTTCTGTAGTTTGCCTAGCGTTATCTTGTTTGTTCTCTATTAATAATATCCTTTACTAATTCATCCAAAAAAAAATTAAACTAAGATTAATTGCATTATTTAGTCATTCTTAATATAACATTTTTTCATTAGAAATATACATTCTCAAATTCTTGAAATTGTAGGAGCAGTCATGCTTGCTATTAATGTCCTGTGAAGTGTCAACTATTGTGTTCTTCTATCTTCTTCTGCATCTATCTTATTGAGCAACAAAAAACCTGTCAACACTCCTTGCTCCTAGACTTCTATTGGTTGCCTCTATGGCCCTGATTGTTGTTTGTGTTTGTTCATTTATCTTTTTCATGTTTTCTTAAGCCACTAGGCATAAGACTCAAAGTAGATTGAATTTTAGTTTTTTATTTAAAAGAAAAAAAAAAAGAACTTCTCCACTATTATTCACAAGGAGTAAAAACTGAATTGCAATTTATACACTTATTTATTAGGTTCTAAAACCACGACCTACCTATCCTTTATATTACAAGCGAATTCTTTTCCACTTCATCTTGTGGTGGTCTCTTAATTTTTTCCATTTTTTTCAACATTTTCTTCTTTCTTTTTCTCCCCTTTGTTGGGGTCTTCCTCTCTCTCTCTCTCTCTATATATATATATATATATTGTGTTTTTGGGTCCTACTTTCTTTTCATTCCTACAGCATAAACATATTGTTATATGGTATAAATATAGTTCTAAATGTTACTTTAATGAGTCTATGTCTACAATATATTTCATTTTAATTCATTTTTTATGTTTCTGGGATTAATCATTCACCTTTGGTTTTTTTGCAGTTGAAATCATCCATTGTCTGCAACTGGTACGGGTTGCTGTCTGTTATACAATTTGAAGAATATGATTTCACAGACTCATTAAACATATTCTCTAATGCCTTTGGGTAGTGATGTAAAGAATTGTTTGTTTGGTGATGGTACTCTATGTTGTGATATTTTCTTAGGTGGTTTGTTTGCATATGTACTGTATTTGTTTGTGCCGCTTTCTTGTTCTGCTTTTCTGCTCTGCTACGATTGCATTTTTTGTTTGTGTATTCTGTTGAATAAAAGAAACCAATGTATCATTGGAGGAGAAAAATAATTCTTTGTTTAATGTGGGATTCCTCATATTTCTTCAAATTATGTTTATCTCATTGCATTTTAGATGTATTTTGTAACTAGTGATGCTAGTTTAGTCTGTCCTTGTGTTAAGCTGTAGAACTTTCTCTTATTGAGTTGGGAATATCAATTAGCATGGATGGAAATTGTTGTTTTTTCTGTATCAATATGGTAACTAAAACCTAGTTATGTGCAATTGTGAAATCAACAATTATGCAGACAAATTATGTTAGATGGAGCTTTTATTCCTTTTAGATTTTATGCCATAATCAGAACACTAAATTAATCATTTAAAATCAAAGTAATCATTAGAAAGGAATTTGGTTATTCTTAATAATAATAATTTATATAGTTCTAGTTGAATGGAGTGTTAGGTGAATATTAGCTATAAAATGCTTCTTGTAAATTAGAAGATGATGTTCTTATACTATTGTGATTAGTGGGGAATCATAGCCATTGCATATGTAGGATATGTTTTTTTGAAAATTTTCTATTAAAAGTAGTATCAAATGATTATTTACGTTTTCAATTCTTAGTATACCCATTATTAATGTTTTAGGTGCCCCTTGAGTTGATAACCATATGGGAGTTTTATTTCTTTGCAAACATTTTAGAATTTATAACAGCTTAGCATAGTTTCACTTCAACCTCAAGGATTGTTGAACTTTCTATGCCTCCATTGGTACTGAGAGGAGTGCTAGATTTTACCTCATGGAAAGTATTTTTGGACTATAAAGGTCCTACAAGATTGTACATGGTGCCTCAGAGTTGTCATAAAACTTAGAAGTGAGGTTAGGAGGTTCATAAAGTTTGATGTTGGGGATGGTAGAAGGTTTTCTTATGACATGATAATTGGGATCCTACTAGGATCCTTTTCATAACTTATTGCTTTAGGATTATCCACGGTGCAACAACTAAATCTGAGGCAAAGATGGACTCTGTTTTGAAGAACAAAATAAGTGTTTGGAAACCTGCAAGGACCAATGAATTAATCACCATACAATGCCAGTTCTATTTGGTTGAGCTTAAGGATGATAAATCTAGGTGGTCTGCGACAAGATCAGGCTGGCTGCTCTTGTTGAGCCATCTGCAACGAACATAAAGCTACAGCAGATGAGGTGGAATGGTTGTGACTCTGCTGGTTTAACCTTACTATCCCCTAGTTGCCTTTATTGGTTGGTTAGAAATCAAAAACAAACTGACAACTAGAGAAATTTGAAAACTTTGGAACAAAAATGTACTTGTATTCAATATTCAACTATAAAGAATCTGTAAATTAGAAGGGAAAATATTCTAACAAAAGAGAGATTTGAAAATTTTTCATCTTAGATTCATTATTGATGTTTTTAAGAAATTAATTGGTATATGTATCTCTGAAAAATCTAAATCTTGTTCCTTGTTGAAAATCAGATTTCTAAGTAATCAATCTTCCCATTTTTGGATTAGAATTTTGTAACTATGATGTCAAGTATGAGAAAAAAGGGAACTCGCACCATCATAGACACCCCACCATTATTCTTAGAATTCATGATATTGTTAAAATCCAAATTTATTCACTTATGCTCCTGCTTTATCAATCATGTTCTCTCTTTGTTTACTAAAGAATAAAAAAAACTGGCCTTGCTGTATGCATGTACAAAAAATTAGGCAGTTTGCATGGCTGCCGTGTTTCCTTCTGTCATGTTCATTAATAATAAAAAATGTAAAGGTACGAACTGAGCAAAAAAGTGCCAATATGGGTAGTTTCTCTAATGACCTTGACACTTCTAAATCTGAAGATCATGGAGTGGTACAAAGTAAAGAAATGAAACAAATGAAAAAGAATAATTTTTTGTCTAGATGAAAAACTCTTGCTCTCTCTTTGAGGGTATCCTTTACCTGCAAATAATGCTAGTCTATGCAGTGTCATGGTACCAGAATCATTAAGTTTGCTTGTATTTAGGTATTAGGGTATTAGGGCATGTAGTACAGTAGCAGTAGCACTCCAGTAAGTTAACTAAAACTACCAAATCAGCGGGCAGGCAGCTCTGACTAGTAAGATTGCCAAGCTAGTCAGAAATTCCAAATCCCGAATGCAGAGACTTGACTAGTTTAAGAAGACATAAGATTGAGAAATGGTTGAAATTCAACATTTAAAGTATTTGTACAACTGAAAAAGAGATTATTGTGACTATTTTGACATTCTTTTACACTTTGGACCAAATACCTACCCCAATGCTTCTAATGTACTGAACAGGGGACTTTATCAACAACAAGACACCTAAGTCCACCCAAGTGTTTATATTCTTATCACAATAATGAATTATAAGTTCTATATTTAAATAATTAAAGCATCCACAAAAGAAAAATAATTCAACTAGATGAGATTGTTCATCTAGGATTCCTCGATAATATAGATTCATCTATGAACCTCTTCTAAAAATATGTGACTATAATTCACATCTATGTATATGCTGTCATATTTATGCCTGGAATCATATACTTCAATTTTGTGTCTACAGTTAAGATAAATGCAGGGCATGTGCTTTAATTATTTGTTGTAGCCTAGAACAATATTGTAGTTCAATTGGAATTGCTTCAGCTTCACATGCTATTGATTGATTACTAGCTTCAGCTTCACATTGACCAGAAACCATTATTTTTTTTATCCAGCTCTTGTGGTTGCTGTGACAAAGATGAACTAGTGAACTGGACGAGTTTGAAAATACATTTGGGTTGTGAAGTATGAGAATTCCATTTGTGACAAAGATGAGGACCTGATACTATTGTAATTATTAGGGGCTTCTTAGCCATTAAATATGAATGACAAAAAGACAAAACTTATTTAATGAGAGTAGTATTAAATGATAATTCATCTTCTTTTATTAGTGGCAGTGATTAATGAGTGTTACTAGAGCTAAAGATATCACACCCCCAACACGGCCTCTTATCTCTAAATATACCTATAGTTGACATTACTGCATGCATTGAGTTAATAACTGTGGGGGAGTTCCATTTTCTTTCCAAAAATTTAACATGCAGACACTATTTAACAGTGTTTGATACATGGAGAGCTCTGCAATAGTTGTACTTCAACGAGCATTGCTTCTTCATTTAAGTGCTACATTTTTACTCTCATGGCAGTACTTGTATAGAATTTAAACCCCTTTTCTGCTTCCATTTGTATCTCATATTTCTGCATAATCCAGGTATATTTTCTTTAATCTCAGATTAACAATATTATCCAGTAATATTTCTGAATTTTAAGTTTACATTGTCAAATTATTGACATTGCAAGATAGGTCTTGTTTGCTATCATTGTCCTCTGAACTTAATGGGGTCTGCCATATTCATTTGCATCTATCTTATTGAGGGACGAAAATGCTGTCAGGACTCCTTGCTGCCATACTTCTCATGGTACCCTTTAGGGCCTTTAGGTATAACTCAGACAGTTTGCACATGTTTTTGCTTTTGTCTCTCTTTCGGAATGCGAAAACTTGGTTTTGCCTATGTATTAAAAGTCAAAATTTCTTTGTAAAAATTTTTTCTGCCCAGATGTCTCCCTAATTTGGTGTACAAATAGAGATCAAGGCAGTAAAGACTTAAGACTGCCTCCCACAGTAGTCAACTGATTAAGTCTTAACGTTTGTTCATTTGTGGTGAAACTCTCTAAGGCTCACAATCTGATATTGTGTGCATGGTTAACACAAAGTCAGTTTATGCATTCCTTGACAAAGGTTACTAAATTGAAAGACATTCTAAATGCAATTAGCTTTAGTGACCATCCAGCCATTTAAAGAATTGCACAGTGCAGACTGCAGAGGCAACACTGCAAGAGGACTTTGTGAACTACACTGACCAAAAATGCTTTAAAATTTGTCTTGTAAAGTTGTACATACAGAGTAGAAGGACTTCAATTAATCTTGTCATATTTTATCATAAGGTAAAGCTTGATGCAAAATATAAATAAAAGATCAATTCGGACCATGGACTGACCTTCAATGAAACAGATATTCTCTTTTAAGTTATTAAGTACTCTAAATTTAGTTGAACATAATCTTTTCACCATTGTCTAAAAATTTAGTTTGCATATTGTAACAAAGCCTTAACTCACTTTGAGTCCCGTACTAAGGCATTTAAATAAACAATACATTGATGTGTAGAAATGAAAATTAAAAAGGAAAAAAAATGTACTTTCATTTTTATTTTTGAAATTGAATCCACTATTATTTTAGTCACTAAAATTTTAAAAGTTCATTTTTAATTCTAAAGTATGTATTAACTTAGCCCTTCCATAATTTTAGTTTTGTATTTTTTGCTTATGTGTCAAAATTCAACAAAGTCACACAACTTTTAAAAAACTATAAACATACTAAATCAATTATTCCATAATGAAACTGTCACAATTCTTGCTTTTCTGGTTAAATTCCACAAATTCATTTAGTCACATGACTTATTAAGATGAGCATTGTATATTACACACTTGCTGTTACAAATAACATACACATATTTCAATTTTTGAACTAAAATCATGACCATCTGAAGTCACTATTTCAATTCAGAAATTAAATTTTGTGCACGTACAATGTGTGAACTAATAATTACTGTGGGGGGTTGGGCCCAAGCAACCCATGTTTGCCCACCTAATCAAAACCCAACATAAAACCCGAGGCCCATCAGACAAGTTAAACTTGGTATATAGAGAGGGAGTTAACCCTAGGCCCTACCGAAACAGGCCCAACCCTAAGGTCAGGATGGTGGGCTGAGGAGACGACTACTTGAGGGAGTCTTAAGTGGTCGGCTAAACGCCGACCAGTGACAAAGGAAGTCGGGGTGAAACACGAACCTAGAGAGATCAGTAGCCAAGGACTGATAGTGCCATTGGGTTTTCCCCACCAAACACTATTTGGCATCTAGAACAAGTTCTAAGGAAATCTTCTAAACTCGTGAGAATCCCTTGGGATTCTGATGAACATAGGAATATGTGTGAAGTGAGAAAATAATGATGACCACCTCACTAACAAGAGACTATAAAAATGGGAAGAGGGTAAAGGTTTGGGGGTTGGAAAAACTGGGGAGTGAGAGACAAAAAGTAGAAACACAGGGAAACACTAGGGAGTTGAGAGAAACCAGGTGAAGTTTGGGGCCTAATCTATAGGATTAAGACTTAACCCACATATAAATAAATTGTGTCCCAAATACTATCGTTGAATTAGTCTTGGGTGACCACAATTACTATATTATGATATGACGATGAAATGACTAATCAATTATGTTCAACAAAATAAAAAATAACTTTTCAATTTTAGAAGCTTAAGGTATGTTTGGTAACTGTTTTTTCTCCATTATTTTCTATTTTCAAAAACAATTTTCTATTTTTGAGACTAAAAAACTTGTTGGTAACCCAAAATGGACTAAAAACAAAAATTCTTCTCAAAACTCAAGTTGTGAAGAAAACTGAAAACATGTAAAAGACTGTTTTCAGTTTTTTAATTTTCAAAAGTTAATGAAAACACGCATTTAATTTAATGAATCTGTCTCATTTAATGAATTAGCAATTAGAATTCAAATTCTAGAAACAATATATTTTAGTGTTTTCTATTTTTTTCTTCAAAAACCTATCCTTTTAATTTCAACTAACCAAACATGTTTTTTATTTCAAAAATACAAGAAAATTAATTTTTCTTTATATTCCCAAAAACAAGTTTTTGAAAATAGAAAACAAAAACGGTTACCAAACATAACCTTAGTTTTTCACTTTTAACTTAGAACAACCACATCAGTTCCTCTATTTTACACATCTATTTTTACACTAAAAACCTACTTTTTCTATTTTACACATCTATTTTTACAAAACACCCACATTAGTTTATCTATTCTATCACCTTTTTTAATTAAATAATCAATTTCCTCAAATTTTTTATTATCCCTCTCAACTGCCCGAATATATTTACGCGCGCTCTCTCGCTCACTACCCATTTCTGATTTGTTGCTCTTTCTCAACAACCCATCTCTATACCCATCTCTCTACCCATTTCAGATCAACTCTCCCTCTCGATCAACTCTCCCTAGCTCCGATCCACAATCCACGAGCTCCGATCCACGATCCACGAGCCACGAGCTCCAATCCACAAGCAAGACCTACGAGCTTCGAGCTCCAATCCACGAGCTCCGATCCAGTCAAGCACCGATCATTCCGATCAAGCACCGATCTGTGTTTGTGTATCTCTTTTTTTTTCTTTTTGAGCAAGTGTATCTCTGTGTTGATTTTCTGTGTTGATTTGTCTGTGTGGATGTGTTTGCGTGTGGATGTGTTTATGTGCATCTGAGGAAAAAGAAGAAGATGAGCAGTTACTGAGTTTGTTGAGCACGGAGAAGAGAGAGAAAAAAAGGTGCGAACGGGAAATCAATAAAAAAATAATTGGACGAGCTACAGTAGCCGTGTATATTTACACGGTTACTATAGCTCGTGGATGCATTTGCACAATTTTACACCATTTTAGAAGTACTGATGTGGAGCATTTTTTAGGCAAAATGTGTAAAAATGGTTTGTTTTTCTATTTTACATGATTTTGCATCCACTGATGTGGATGGTCTTATGTACAACTTTTTAAAACCTTAACTTTTCTCATTTTTTTGAAGTACAAGTATATTTTATCATACTTTAAGCAAAAAGTTTTAAACAATATAAGTTGTTCCTAAATAATCAAATAAATGTTTGATTGGGAATTACTTATTTTTGGTAGTTTATTGCATAATATGAAGCAAAAAGTTCCCTTTTTTGTTAGTCCGGATGGAAGATGTACCATGAACCTGTACTCAAGGTTAATTTTAATACCCTCCCTTAATGAATAAGAATTGAATTTCTTCTATTAAAAAAAAAAATTAAACTTATTTATAAAAAAGCTTAAGCTTATATTATTTGAAATAAAATTGTGACAAAGAGTAGTATGAGAGCTAAAGTAATGAATTATTTAAGCATAAATTTTGCTGGTTTCGAAATAGACACTAAAATAGAACTTAAAATTTTTGGAGCGAATGATATACTTTCATGTTAAAAAAAAATAATAATAATAAAAATAATAAAATAAAAAAAATAAAAAATAAAAAACAATAGCTGACAAAGACCGTTAGAAAGCAACCACCATGACACGTCAGCAGCAACTGGATAAGCAAAAACTGTTGTCTATTCACTCACTCCCACAACCTCTTCTTCTTCTTCTTCCTCTATCGTCGCTTCTCTCTCTCTCTCTCTCTCTCTCTCTCTCAAATTCAATGGACGTGACTCTCTCTTCAAATCCCCAATCTCTAACCCTAATCTTATGTACTCCTTTCTCCTCTTCTTCTTCCTCCAAGCTCCGTTCCATCTAGGGATGTCAAATTGGTGGGTTTGGGTGGGTTTGGGGTGGGCAAAATTGGGTTGGGTATATAAAACCCATTTACCCATTAAAACCCATTTAACTAATTGCTTCTAACCCAAACTCAACCTAACCCAATTATTATGGGTAAACCCCAACCCACCCAATTACCCATTTATCAAAATTACCAAAATGCCTCTAAAGTGCAAATGACCAAAGCATTCTAAAATCTTTAAAAATGACCAAAATACCCTAAAACCTCAAAACTACCAAAATAACCAAGAAACTTACAAAATGACCAAAATACCGCCAAAACCCAAAATAATGACCAAAATACCCCTGAAACTTAAAAATTAACAAAATACCCCCAAAACCTAAAAAATGACCAAAATACCCCTCGAAACCTAAAAATGACCAAAATACCCCTTGAAACTTAAAAATTAACAAAATACCCCCAAAACCCAAAAAATGACCAAAATACCCCTCGAAACCTAAAAATGACCAAAATACCCCCAAAACAATAAAAATGACCAAAATACCCCATGAAACCTAAAATTACTAAAATACCACCAAAACTCAAAAAAATGACTAAAATACCCCCAAAACTCAAAAATGACCAAAATACCCCTGAAACATAAAAAAATGACCAAAATACTCTCAAAACCTAAAAAATGACCAAAATACTCCCGAAACCTAAAAATTACCAAAACACCTCTAAAACCTAAAAAAATGACCAAAATACTCCCGAAACATAAAAATGACCAAAATACCCTTAAAACCCAAAAAATGACCAAAATACCCCCGAAACCTAAAAATGACCAAATTACCCTTGAAACAAAAAAATGACCAAAATATCCCTAAAACTTAAAAATTACCAAAATATCCCCAAAACATAAAAAATAACCAAAATACCCCTGAAACCTAAAATTACCAAAATACCTCCAAAACTCAAAAAAATGACCAAAATACCCACAAAACCCAAAAATGACCAAAATACCCCCGAAACATAAAAAATGATCAAAATTTCTCTAAAACCTAAAAAATGACCAAAATACTCCCAAAACCTAAAGATGACCAAAATACCCCCGAAATATAAAAATGACCAAAATACTCCCGAAACCTAAAAATTTACCAAAATACCCTTGAAACCTAAAAAAAGGCCAAAATGCCCCCGAAACCTAAAAATGACCAAAATATCCCCTAAACCCAAAAAATGTCCAAAATACCTCCGAAACCTAAAAAATGGCCAAAATAACCTCGAAGCCTAAAAATTGACCAAAATACTCCCCTAAACCTAAAAATGACCAAATTACCCCATAAACCTAAAAAATGACCAAAATACCCACGAAACCTAAAAATTACCAAAATACCCTCAAAACTAAAAAATGACCAAATTACCCCTGAAACCTAAAATTACCAAAATATCCCCAAAACCCAAAAAAATTGACCAAAATACCAACGAAACCCAAAAATGACCAAAATACCCCTAAAACATAAAAAATGACCAAAATTTTCCTAAAACCTAAAAAATGACCAAAATACACCCGAAACCTAAAGATGACCAAAATACCTCCGAAACCTAAAAATTACCAAATTCCCCTGAAATATAAAAATGACCAAAATACTCCCGAAACCTAAAAATTACCAAAAATACCCTTGAAACCCAAAAAAAGGCCAAAATACCCTCAAAACCTAAAAATGACCAAAATATCCCTAAACCCAAAAAATGTCCAAAATACTTCCAAACCTAAAAAATTACCAAAATACCTCCGAAAACTAAAAAATGGCCAAAATAACCTCGAAGCCTAAAAATTGACCAAAATACTCCCTAAACCTAAAAATGACCAAACTACCCCCTAAACCTAAGAAATGATCAATACACCTTCGAAACCTAAAAATTAACTAAAATACCCCCTTGAAACCTAAAAAATGACCAAAACACCCCTAAAACCTAAATATGACTAAAATACCCCCTTGAAACCTAAAAAATGACCAAAACATCCTCTTCAACCTAAAAAATGACCAAAATACCCCAAAAACTATAAAATGACAAAAAAGCCCCTTAAACCTGTAAGTCGATAAAAATACAACCTAAACCCAAAAAATTACCAAAATCCCCCCTAAAACTAATAAAATGACTAAAATACTTCCTAAACATAAAAAATGACCAAAATACCCCATAAACCTAAAAAGTAACTAAGATACCCCAAACCCCTATTTTGGTAATTTTAGAGGATTCGGGTGTATTTTGCTCATCTTATAGGATTAGTGGTATGTTGGTCATTTTTGATATTTTGCGGGGTATTTTGCTCGTTTTATAGTTTTAGAGGTATTTTGGTCGTTTTAGAGGTTTTAGGGTATTTTTGGTAATTTTAGAGGTTTCAGGTTGTTTGTGGCAATTTTAGAGGTTTTGGGTTTATTTGGGTCATTTCAAAAGTTTAGGGGTTTTTTCGTCAATTTATAGGTTTGATGGTATTTTGGTCATTTTTAGGTTTTAGGAGTATGTTGGTCATTTTTTAGGTTTAGGGGGTATTTTGGTCATTTTATAGTTTTAGGGGGTATTTTGGTCATTTTTAGGTTTCGGGGTTATTTTCATCAATTTTCAAGCTTCGGTGTTATTTTGGTCATTTTTTAGGTTTAGAGGCATTTTAACCATTTTTTATGTTTCAAGGGTATTTTGGTCATTTTTTTGGTTTCAAGATTATTTTAGTTATTTTTTAGGCTTTGGGGTTATTTTGGCTATTTTTTAGGCTTCAAAGGTATTTTGGTAATTTTTAGGTTTTGGGGGCATTTTGGTTATTTTTAAGTTTCGGGGATATTTTGGTCATCTTTTAGGTTTCGGGGGTATTTTGGTCTTTTTTTGGATTTCAGGGGTATTTTGGTAATTTTTAGGTTTCGAGGGTATTTTGGTCATCTTTTTGGGGTTCAGGAGTATTTTGGTCATTTTTTAGGTTTCAAGGGTATTTTAGTCATTTTTTAGGTTTCGAGGGTATTTTAGTCATTTTTTAGGTTTCGGGGGTACTTTAGTCATCTTTTAGGTTTCAGGGGTATTTTGGTTATTTTTTAGAGTTCGGGGATATTTTGGTCATTTTTTGGGTTTTGGGGGTATTTTGGTCATTTTTGTGGTTTTGAGGATATTTTGGTCATTTTTAGGTTTCAGGGGTATTTTGGTCATTTTTTGGGTTTCGGGGGTACTTTGGTTATTTTTTGGGTTTTGGAAGTACTTTGGTCATTTTTAGGTTTCTAGGGTATTTTGATAATTTTTTGGGTTTCGGGGTTATTTTGGTCATTTTTTGGATTTTGGGGGTATTTTGGTCATTTTTAGGTTTTGGAGGTATTTTTGTCAATTTTTAGGTTTTGGGGGTATTTTGGTAATTTTTTGGGTTTTGGGGGTATTTTGGTCATTTTTTTTGTTTCAGGGGTATTTTAGTCATTTTTTATGTTTTGGGGGTATTTTGGTAATTTTTAAGTTTTTTGGAGTATTTTGGTCATTTTTTGGGTTTTGAGGGGTATTTTGGTCATTTTTAGGTTTTGGTGTTATTTTGGTCATTTTTTAGGTCGAGGGGGTATTTTGGTAATTTTAGTGGTTTTGGGGTATTTTAAAGCTGGGTGATTTGTAGAAATCATACTTGGATCATAATTGGGTCTAATTGGGTTAATACCCATTTAACCCAATTAATAATTGGGTGGGTTTGGGTCTCATTTAAGTGGGTGGGTTTGGGTGGGCAAATGGGTTTGGGTTGATTTTGCCACCCCTACTTCCATCCATAGAGAATTCCTCGGTTCCACACAAACTCTCAGGCTACTTCGCTCCCGAACTAACCACCGGAGAACAAAGCTAAGGCTTCTTCAATTCGAGTCCCCGCAATTTCTCATCCGAGCTTCTCTCGATTCTCTCTCCGTCCTCATCGTCGTTGCTGTTGTCACTTTCTCCGCCGTCTCCGTCTTCTTCCTCAATCGCTATAGAAGAAAGAACAACGATAGCGAGGTCCGTCAACTATGAATATATATAGCTTTGAATTCTTTGCCTTAAATAATTTATCATATACTACAAAAAATTGATATATGTAATTATTGAAGAAGCTCCCAAATGTTTGTGTTTGCAACACTTTTATTGAAGGAGCTTTTTCTTTTCTTTTTTGAAAGGGCTTTTATTGAAGGAGCTGGAACTTTGGATACTGAAGATCTAAATTAAAATCAGTGATTGTTAAAAGTAAAAAGATAGAATATTTAATAAAAATTACCTTAGTTGCTTTTTTTTTCTATTAACGGTATTATGTGACAAAGCTGATTAAGTTACCACCTATATGACAAAGCTGGTGCAATTAAGAAATAGTGAATTTTCTTATAAAAAAATAGTGAATTTTCCATTAAAAAAAAAAAAGAAATAGTGAATTTAGTGAGTGTTTGTTAGCTCAATTATAGTGAAGATTTTTTTTTTTTTAAAGAAAAAAAAAAACTTGTAAAGTTTCTTCTTATTAAATAAGGAACATTGATTCAAATCTCATCTAAAATTAAAAAATTAAAAGTGGCTCAATTATATAGCTATTTTTTCATTAGGTTCCTTTATCCAAAAGTGGCCTTCCTTTGGTTGATTGAGCATTGAAATATAATTGGGATTTCTATATATAGGTGTCTTTGTGCTTGCTTTATGCAATAATCATCCTTCTTTTCTATGTTGATTATTAGCTCAGTGGCTTTTTTTGAACACTTGTAATCTCTTCTACACAACAGTGGTTTATTTTGGGTTTAGAGTCATATTTTTTGTGTCACAATTCTAACTAGTTCTGAGTAATGGAGATAAAATAATGGTTAATATGAAAATAATTGTTCACTACTCACGATGAATTACTATAACAAATTGTGGTCAAAAAAAAAAAAGAAAGGATTTTATCCTTGTAAATAAAAAGTTGATGTACTAACATGAGCTCACTTTTTGTTGTTTATAGGGGTCAGGGCCTCCAAATTTTGTGTCATCCGAACTAGGACACGATGTTCTGAATTGGGTCTTTGAAGGTCAGATTGTAGGCTTTGGAGAGCTGCATGAGAGAACTGCCATGCTTTTGAGGAAGAAGAGGCCCACAAGTTTTCCAAACCACCCCGCTTTGATTCATAAAGAGGCCCTTGTCACTAAAACATTACAGTCACCTGGTTCTGATTTTCTCTCATCTAGTGCTAATATTGCTTTGCATCGAGATGAACATGAAGTTAGAGGTTGTTCAGGGTTTTTTCTTTTCATACGTCACACAACGTGGTCTCATTACGCAAATTATGCCACGTCAACAAAAGGCTTGAACCAATGGAAAATAAAAAATGTCCTAGTTCATTTAAAGCTAAAGGAAAAGCCCAAATAGGGCTCTTTTTTTTTTTTTTTTTTTTTCCAATAATCTTCACATTCCAAAAGAATTGGGACTATACATATTCTTAATTGGAATGGGCTTGAGGGCCCATTATTTCTTGCTTCACAGGTTCGGCTTAAATGCCCAAACTTCCTCAGCAGACGAACTGGCCTTGAGGCTTTTGAGAAATATTTTTGCAAAGCATATACTACACGAAATGCGGTTACAAGCCCATAATCTCTTGCCTCATTAATTGGGTTCAAAAGCACAAATCACGTTTGGAAGTTCATGGCTTCACTCCATTAGAGCCCAAGATCCCTCAGCTACACGAAATGGGCTACAAGAAGTTAAAGCCACACTCAAGAAAGCCTTTTGGGCTATTCAGTTTGTCAAGCCCATGTTCTAGCACCAGCCCAGTGAAGCCCATATTTCCTCAACAGACAAAGTGGATTAGATTCGTGGCTGGTTAGCTGGAGGAAACAACCAACAGTTGGACCAGTTACACTTGAAAGTACAAAAACAAAAATGGAGGAGTTGATGTCATAGGTGTAGCCGTGTAGGACACATGTCCAAAGGAAAAAGACACCTTATCTTTTCTATTCTTTTCTTTCCTCTCACTTGACAAAACCTT
This sequence comes from Castanopsis chinensis, assembly GCA_032878915.1. NCBI lineage: Eukaryota > Viridiplantae > Streptophyta > Magnoliopsida > Fagales > Fagaceae > Castanopsis > Castanopsis chinensis. The sequence continues at coordinate 5,272,694 of JAVQMG010000104.1, read as the reverse complement.
GGGAAGGCTAAAACAGGAATTTTCTTTCTTGAAGTTTTATAAAAGTCTGGGAAGCCATGGCTAAAATTAAGTACACATTTGGTGACTAATTTAAGGAAGACTTAACTTACCCCTCTTAGCAAATAACTAGGAAGTGTTGAAGAACCTGATGCTCAAGCTACGAAGAAGCTCAAACTGTCCGTGGTTCAGCAGTAGCGAATTGTTCCATTTATCTAGCACGTGCTGTGCACAGCCCATGATGCGCACCGTTTCATAATCACTTAAGTGATGCGCACCGTTTTGATTGATGTTCTGGTGTTTCTTCTTTAAGCCTTAAACGGTGTCGTCTGAAGCAAGACTAAGTGTTAGTTACTAATGGCGCGAAGATTAGTTATAGTTCCACAGTTAGTTCCTTGAATCACGGCGCAGAGTTTGGATCGTAATCTATTCTGTTATTGGGAATGATGTGTACCTATAAATAGAGAGCTATGGTTCAGATGTAATTATGCTAGTGACAGTTTTCTTCTTCAATAAATTCTTTTCTCTTTATCTCATTCTCTCTCTCTCTCTCTCTCTCTCTCTCTCTCTCTCACTGTGTTCTTCTTCTTGATCTGTTTTCTCAAGAACTCTTTCTCTGGTTTTACTTGATTCTGAGACTAGCATTCATAAAGTTTCACCGTATTACAATTTCTTCATAAAGAACGGTCAAATACCTATAGTCAATACCTTGCATGACTGCATTGCAAGTGAGAGGATATATATATAATTTTTTTTTTGAATATTGAAATTTTACTTACAAAATGAATGTTTTAGTAGTCACAAAAATACCAACGGCACTTTATGTAAATTTATATTGTTTTATGTAAATCAAAGATCATATAATCATCATATGTATAACCTGTTTGAATCCAACACATTTCTAACTTGTTCCTAGTTTGATCCATACATAAGTGGATCGAACTAAAACTCATGTGACTTAATTTATTTGGCTTGTGTCTAGTGTTCAAGTATCAAGCACCACACAAACAATGCACTAATTCCAGGGTATATAGGCATGTGAGGTAATTATCTTAGGCCCCAAATGTAAAAACACCTCCAAGTATTAACTAATAAAGATGTATTTTTACTTGTAAGAGTATTAATTAATCCCCTATTATTAATAGATTGTAAAAAAAAAAATTATTGAAAGTGCTAAAGATGCCAGAATTTTTCTCAACAGCTAATAAATGATTTGACAATGAATGTGATCAGTACTCCCCTAATAAATGTTTTTTTTTTTTTGTGATTTGTGACATATACACTTTTATTTAAAAAAAAATGCTACATTCACAATACTTTCACAACAAATCATAAATAGTAAATTATTATAAGTTTTAAATAGAATTCTACTCTACTCTAGTCTAATCTAAGTGTATATGTGTGAAACTCCCTCCTGAAGACTTGAACCCCGGCCCTTACCCCTCATGCCCCACAAGTATTTATACTTGTAAAATGACCATCATACCAAAGGTATGCAATGGTATTATAGGTTTTAATTTGATCCTACATTAACAATACTTTCACAACAAATCATAAATAGTAAATTATTATAAGTTTTAAATAGAATTCTACTCTAGTCTAATCTAAGTGTATATGTGTGAAACTCCCTCCTAGAGACTTGAGCCCCGGCCCTTACCCCTCATGCCCCACAAGTATTTATACTTGTAAAGTGACCATCATACCAAGGGTATGCAGTGGTATTATAGGTTTTAATTTGATCCTACATTAACAATACTTTCACAACAAATTATAAATAGTAAATTATTATAAGTTTTAAATAGAATTCTACTCTAGTCTAATCTAAGTGTATATATGTGAAACTCCCTCCTGGAGACTTGAACCCCGGCCCTTGCCCTTCATGCCCCACAAGTATTTATACTTATAAAGTGACCATCATACCAAAGGTATGCAGTGGTATTATAGGTTTTAATTTGATCCTACCATATAATTTTTTTTTATCCACCAATGTATAACTAATGGTTGGTTTTTTATGTGGGAATTTTAGAGTGTAGAACTCATAGACTTCCACACATAAAAGCTAAAAAATCACTCACTCTCTTAACAAAATAAAACTAAAATCAACATGTGAGGACAAAAGATCTAGAGCATGTTTTTGGGCCTTGGGCTTGATTCGAGAGTATTTACTCGTCCAAGGAGAGTTAGTGATAGTAACAATATCAAACTTAAAAGCCCACAAGCAAACTGTTGCGAAAGAGGCTGGTGAAAATAGTCTGAGGAAAGACAGCTCCTCGGCTAAATAAAGTGAAGATCAAATGGTACTCCATGATGACATGAATGATATTCTAGAAGGACTTGCGGATGAAGATGTGTTCCACAAGGGCACAGAGAGGAAGAACGAATGAGAAATATCTTAAAGAAAGCTGCTACCACCGCATTAAAGACTCTGTACCTACCTCTCTAACCACATTAAGAGGAAGTGACATCTGAACAGTAGTGATCAGCCTTACAGCTATTGTTTGAAGAAGACTTCAAGAGGGCAGTAGATGGGACAAGTATTTGAATCAGTGATCTGATCCATATCTGGAGGATGGAGAGAAAAAAGAGGATGATATAAAACGAAAAGAAAAACATTCAAGAATGGGGGATCGAGAAAAAAGAAGAGTAACATTGTATACACCACCACCCTTAATTGTAATCGATCTTTAGAAGAGAAAAAAATAATAAAAATCGTCATCGGCTTGTGTCCGAGGAGAATTTCTATTACATAAACAGTTCATTGCATGTGAATTGGTAATCTAGCCCAGCATTTTTGTTGCCTAACATCTATAGAACCTAAATTTCGAGCTCATTCTCTATAAATTTCATTGTATTTGGCTTTTTGGACTTGTCCCCTTCATACTGTTGGGTTCAAGTGTGAATTGCGACCTTACACAACATATAAGGAAAAAAAAAGTCTAAAACCTCTTTTTTTTTATACTTATTTCTCGAAAATTTTCCACTCTCTCCACTTAAAGTATAAAATAAATAAATGTTTTAAGCTTCTTTGTAGTTGTGCTGGACCTTCTCTGTTCCTTTCAGGTTGGCTCCACTTCAAATTTGTGTTAAAAACCTCTCTCTCTTACTTTGCTTTTTTCTTTTTTAATAGGTGAAAACTAGTTTTACTTTGTGTTTATTTTAACCATGATAGTGTTCTACAATGCAAACGTGATTTCTTTTTTAATTCCGTAATTATGCAGGTGTTTCATGTCATTGTATATTACAGGCAAATGTAATGATAATGAAGATGGTGTCCCTTACATTCATCAGTTGGAGGAGATGATGTCCTTGTTGTTCTACAGTTACTGCCATGGATTTCTTCTCACTCTTCTTAGGGGAATAAATTTTACCTTTTGCAGATGCTTTCGGAAAGATTTGAACATGAAAAACAAAAATTGGAGATTTTGATTTTTTGAATTTATGGGTTTTCTTTGAGATTTGTGGGTTTCAACGTTTATTAACTATTTCTAGGTTTTTGAGTGTTTGATTTGTCGGTTTTGATGTTTTGGTAATTGCTAGGATTTGGTCTTACTCAAAAATTTATCTTCTATTCTTATCTTATGGCCAGTTTGGAACTTAAAAAAAGGATGGGAAGTAGAGTAAAAGGAGGGAGAATAATTCAATTACCTTATTTGAAAGTTTTTTAAGGAAGGAGGGGGAGGGATTACAACTACCTCTCACCCTTTATTTTTAATTCTTCTAAATTGGAGAGATTTTGAAGGAGAGTAGAGTAGATAAACTATTGACCAAATGAAATTTCTAATTTATCCTTTCTAAATTAACAAAATTACGAACTGATTATATAAATAATCTTTATTTGTTTCCTGAGAAAATATAAGGTAGGTGGGAAAAAAAAATCTCACTATTTCCTTAGCCCTGACGAAAAAAAAATTGCTATTTACCTTTGTTACTGACAAAAACTAATAACAGAGTAATATCTTTGCTACTTCTCTAAATTTATATAAGGAAAAGCTAGAAATCATGGAGGCTGAAAACGGAGAGGCTAGGTTGGCAAGCAAAGGACGTGCAGGGCTGAGGATCGAAAAGCAGAGGAAGTCGATGGGAAGTCAGTGTGCCACGATGACAATGCGCCACTGGTGAGAGCTCAGATGATCGATGAGCTTCATTGTCTTCAGAAGAAGAAATCGGCGCTCAACACTTCGAGGACAGCTAGAACTCCCAGTTAGGGTCAGGGAACAACTTTTGCCATCATCTCCAAAGAGGATCTCTAGAAACAAGTTCCATTTGTTTGTAAATTTTGTTGATATTTTGTTTGGTTCCCGAGAAAATTAGCTGAGAAAGAGAGAGAAAATGAAATTAACGTTTATTCACGTTTCTATTAACGTTAATTTTGAAATTTTCACTTTCTCAGCCAAAAATGGGATTGCCAAAAACTTTTTTTTTTTTTTAATTCTTCCCTCCATTTTCGGCAATGGGATTGCCAAAAATCCTTATTTTTTTTTTAGAAATGATATATCCACAACATTTTCATAATACTTTTACAACAAATCCTTAGTGGCAGGTTGTTATTATTGGGGCAAAAAAGTAATCTTAGTGTTAGATTCAAATTTAAACCAATAACAACTAACAAACTATGATTTGTTGTAAAAATGTTGTGAACGTAGCATTTTTTTTTTATTCTTCCCTCCATTTTCGACAATGGGATTGCCAAAAATCCTTTTTTTTTTTTTTTTTGACTTCGCACACTCGCGCACACTCGGGCACTCTCACTGACCGGGCAGGGGCTGGGCAGAAACAATTTTGGTAACACTGTTACCGAAACACTGTTACCGAAATTCTAAAATTTCTATCACCCTCTTTTTCTCTTTCTCTCTCCTACTTTTCTTAGAATTTTGGCAATACTGTTATCGAAATTCACTCTCTCTCTTCAATTCCCTAAATAACTTTGAATAGTGCCTATAATAATAAAAAACTCTATTTTTTGCAATATTTAGCCAAAATACTCCTAATAAGGCCTCAAGTGGAATAGGGTCATTTCTAGCCAATAAAAATATAAAATATATTATTTATCTCACATAATCACAGCACCAAAATTTTAATTAGGGCATCTCTATTAGCTAATAAAATGCATTATTTATTTGTCTTAGAACATTTACAGCAAAGTAGCTAAATAGCTATTTAGCTAGTTTAGCTATACCAAAACACAAAAAAGAGAGTTGTAGAAGTGGAGTTAAATGTAAAAATTTTATCTTCATTGCTGCAATACACATCTATATAAAGATATATACTGTAGCTGAAGCTTAAAAAAAAGTAATTTTTTATTTTCCAACCAGATTAAAATATTATATGTTTGCTTATTTTTTTTTATTCATTTATTCTCCGGCCAGATTAAAATCTTCTTTTCCTTTCCTCTCCTCTTCTCTCTGCAAATTACCGCCATCACCTGAGCATGAAAGACCCATCAATGGAAGCTTTATTCAACACAAGATTCCAAAGAAATCAAATCCAGTACCTCTCTCTTCTCTAAATCTATTACCCAGTAAGACAAGAATCAAAAGAATTAATAAAAAAGAAAAACCCTGTTGTGAAAACAACTTTCCAAATCTATGAATGTTAATCATTATTAAATATAACAATATAAAATCCGAAGACAAACAAAGAAATTTGGCGTTTCAGATCTATGAATATGAATCATTACTTTGAAATCTGGTTTTGAATCATAGCCTGCAGCGTGGGTTGCCTTTTCAAATGCTCAACGACGATGGTAATGTTGTAGAGAGAAGTGGACAGCCAAAGATAGAAAGTAAGATGAGAAAAATAGAAAAATTGAGTTGGCTTTTTTTTAATAGTCAGATAAATTATGTTATTAGATATATTATTTTATTGTGTAGTTTATATATTTTATTGCGTTGAAAGTTAAAATAAAACTATTGACATTAGATGTTTTGTGAAGTGAGATGGTGGCGGCGGCGGCAACGGCGGCAGTAGTGGCAGCAGTGGCGGCGGCGGGTGGTTGTAATTGTTGTTTATTGTAGTGGATATATTGTATTATTGTGATGTTAATATTATTTTATTGTGTTGGAAGTTAAAATAGATCTATTGCTGCAAGATGTTTTATAAAATAAATAGGTAAAATAGATAAAGCAACTTTTTGTAGTGCCAAATAACTATATTTTTAGTTCCACTGCTGTGAATGCTCTTACACAGTATAAATTTAAATCAAGACCCAAATATTATCCAATAAATGAAATTATTTTTAGAAATTATCCTCCCTTTTTGAATATGAACTCGTTTTTGTAACCATTCATATTGCTCTTTTTGAAAATTTTATAATTTTCAATATCCCAAATACACATATACTAGATGAACAGTCTCAAACTGAACATGAAAATCAAAATTTAAAATTTTCCTACATTTCTTTTTACCTAAAATGTGAAAAAAAAAATGTTGTCAAGAGAGACAATGACTCTCTCTCTCAATAAAAAAGATCAACATAAAAAACACACTTCATCTCCTTTAGTCCATCTTGATTCGTGAAGAAAATAATCCTTAACTTTTTTTTAGGTCCAATTAGTGCCCTTAGAGCAATTGTTAACAAACCATTTTAAGAAAATTTTGACACATCTTTCTTGAAAAATAGAAAAAACTGTCAAAACATTAATTACTTTTTTCTTTTCTTTTCTCATTTGTTAGCATTACCCCCTTTTTTTGGCTCACTACTTAATCACCTTACTGCTCTCCTCTCTGTCTTCATTTGGTGTTTGATAGTTCTCTTCAAATCTCCATTCCTGGTCAGCTTCTCTACCCCCCCCCCCCCCCCCCCCCTTCTTTTTGTCGGTTGCTGAGTTTTTATTTATTCATTTCCCTTATAATCTTTTTGTATGAGAATTTATTAGCACACACCATATTAGACACAATTTCATACACATACTTGAAATGCACTGAAGTTTTGAAAATTGAGCAATAAATGGGTAAATACCCTTAATTTTGAAATAGAAAAATACTTAGGTCTTGAAACTATTTAACAAAATGTTTTTGTTTTGAAACTCGATTTAGTAAAATCAAATTTTATGCAAAACTTGATATCATTAAAATCAAGTTATATGTGCTTTGTGCCTTGGTGGAAGTCGCTGATATGACTTTTTTGATTAAAAAATACCATATAGAATAATCATGGATTCGCAATTGGAAATTCCCAAGCAGCTCTGTTTGCTGTTCTTATAGCCTCTTCTTCTTCAAACATTGTACAGCCGCTGCAGCACACGTTAGTATTCAACCAATTATTATTATTATGAGAATAATGCTAGGAAACATATTGTGGTTCAAAGTCCAAAACAATAAAGTCCAACCATATCAATTGTTACCAGTAATCTAACTTGGAAAATATCAAGAGGCTTTCGGTGTTAAGATTCAGAAATTAAACAAACTACAATAACTTTAAAACTTACATAAGATTATAAGAGATAGAATGACGGCATTACATTTACAAATTCATATAGCGCTTTTTCTAGTTTAAAATGCAAATGATTTTAGGTTCATCTTTCTTCGAATCGAATTGGGGAATAATAAAAAAAATCATATCTTGGACTTGGTTTGCGCGTGATCGTGTTTAGAAGTTGGGTTCGGGAAAAGACACTCCCAATCCGTGCATCACGTGGGCAAGTCTGAATTTCAACGTGTTCACGCCCATTATTATTTCCTGCAAACAATTACTCCTC